>OZ010734.1:34084594-34713308 GCA_963932275.1 Andrena praecox | reverse complement strand
AAATTACGAATAGAAATGTCATCAAAGTATTGCGTCCCAGACCTGCTCGTGGACGGTCGATAAGACCGAGGAGATCTTGCCCTAGACGCGACTGTGTTAACAAACACAATCATAAATGTGTCTCAAAAATTCAAATAGCCACGGAGGTATTTATTAGGGGTTCCTTTATATTAAAAATGCTTTAAAAATCCTTTGATAAATTCTCTTTTGTGACGTCGGGATACTGCTTTCTATATTCCGTCACATTCTGCAGTATAAATTGTTTCTCCTCTTCATTTTTTGATAATATTTTGTTATATTCTTCTATAAGTTTAGCGCCACTCTCAGCGGTGTCATTTACCACTTTTAATCCGTTCACGATGTTTCGCCCAATTTGAAAAGTCTCGTCATCACCCCATGTAGAAGGGTCTTTTTAAAAAAATGTGGTAGGTATTAAAAACCGTTCATAGAATCTTTTGGAATCAGGAGAAATAAAATGTTCCATTTTTTTGTCGACTAATTGTTCCACATCCTTTGGAAGGATTTTATATTTTTTAAGGCATTCGTTGTCGTCACTGCCTGCACTGGCATTTATTGCCTCTATCATTTTTATTTTAGTGTCATTCCCAATGGCACTATCGAAAAATAATAATGCGGCAGTTTCTGGTGCCAAATACCAGAAATGATTGATCATTTTGTTTATTGCAGTGCGGCTGATTGTATCGTCAATTTGACGATAAGCAGATCAATTGTTTACAAATTCCAAATCTTGTCGCGGGGCTTCTGTTGCTACTGGAGTTTGTATCCACGCTTTTAAATACAAATTGGGGAGGAAAATACAAATGTCGCGAATTCCAGTGGCCTTTTAGCTAGTCAAGATAAATTCTTTTCGAAATAAATATATTTTTATACAATATATCGCCTTGGCCATCCATCGAGCGTGATGAAAAACTCCTGGAACTCGAAATGTACAATTTTTTCTAGGAGTTCTTCTCGTGGTTGATTGATATTTTTCAAGGTTTGCATTGCAAACTCCAGCAAAGAATATAAAATCCTTCCAAAGGATGTGGAACAATTAGTCAACAAAAAAATGGAACATTTTATTTCTCCTGATTCCAACAGATTCTTTCAAAGGTTTTTAATACCTACCACATTTATTGGAAAAGACCCTTCTACATGGAGTGATGACGAGGCTTTCCAAATTAGGCGAAACATCGTGAACGGAATAAAAGTGGTAAATGACACCGCTGAGCGTGGCGTTAAACTTATAGAAGAATATAACAAAATATTATCAAAAAATGAGGAGGAGAAACAATTTATACTGCAGAATGTGACGGAATATAGAAAGCAGTATCCTGACGTCACAAAAGAGAATTTATCAAAGGATTTTTAAAGCATTTTTAATATAAAGGAACCCCTAATAAATACCTCCGTGGCTATTTGAATTTTTGAGACGCATTTAATACATTTAAGGCAAGATCTGCTCGGTCTTATTGAACGTCCACGAGCAGGTCTGGGACGCAATACTTTGATGACATTTCTATTCGTAATTTACATAATAGCTATAATAACTTATTTCCAGTCTTAGAACTGCTTTTCTTCTGTATAATGGAGCGTTATAATGAAAATCAAAAATGTTTAATATCTCCATCGTTTATGGATATATGATAATACTCTTCAGACAAAAGTTATAGTATATAAAGAGGCAAATATAATGACAGGAAATTTTTTTTTCAAGGTCACTCTTTCGAGTTTTCAAGGTCACGGACGTTTTTTTTTAAGAATCGTATATGCTGTGTATGTATTCTTAAACAGAAAAAAAAATACAAATTCAACGATATGTCATAATGTATATTTATGTCAAGGTTTAAAAAGTTGAAAATTTCAAATTCGTGGCGCGTCCTTTTCCCGTGGTCCAATCGGGCTGAAATTTTTTCCAGATCATTTTCTCAATAAGTGTCACATTTCTGGGGTACGGGACCAAAAAAATCTGATGGTCGAAAAATAAGGTCCACCCTAGTCCGTATACGAGCCTCTTTTCCATGGTCGCAGCGACCGTGCACACCGAGCAAGCTCCGTCGAGAGGTAATAGGATGGATATATACCGGGCGGTGTTGGATATTATTTGCCGAGGACAGTGACAAACGCCCGTCAACGTCATTTCCACTCGCAGCGTCGCGTCGCGTCGCGTCGCGTCGGTCGGCTTCCTCCAACAGCACCGGCACCGGCACCGCGCGCGCGGTATCACCCTCTATACGAGACACCTTCGCCTCTTGCACCACCATCTCCACCATCTCCTCTGCCTCTTTCTCCCATCTCTCGCTTCTCCTTGCTTGTTCCTCTCACGGGAGGCGAGCTAGAAACGTGACGGGCATATCTAGTCCTGGACCTACTCGTCGTCTCTGCCAGCCATCAAGAGACGCCTCTGGTGACTGCGTCGCTCGTCCCCCTCCTGCCTGGGTACCTACCTCTTCTGTCACGCGTGTACCTCTTCTCTACGCAACAATCGCGGTTCGCCCCCTGTTATCCACCCTGTACCCGTCGAACGATCGTGGACATGTCGTATGTACCGATATCGAAACGCGTTTCGAGATCGCGAGCTCGATACAATAAATAACGCGGGGAGCTTGGTCGAGATTCGTCACAGAGGTCGTTGGATTTTAGCGAATTTCAGTGAATTTCGGTGGATTCGAGACACGACCGCTGCGGCGGCGTGCCGAGAAATCGTCCGAGCGGTTGGGAAGAGTGGAGTTAGTTAGGCAGAAGGGTGTACGATAACCGAGGTAGGTAGGAAGGGGGTACGACGACTGGAGAGCGGACGGGAGGAGTCGGGGAGCGTAGGTAGTCATTATGTGGAGGGAGGTGACGTCACTGACGGTGACGGATGGCTACACGTCAGGCAAGTATAAACCCCATGGTACCCAATAAATTATTGCAACTATAAATTACTTCTGTGCTCACGATATAATGCCACGGCTACTGCCGCGGCGATGGTGTGCGTGCACGCGCACGTACACGCGTGTCTGCTGTCGCGTCGATGCCAAAGGTGGGGCGTGCAAACAAAGGTGGTGCGATCCCGAACTAACTAGCCTCGGTATGGTCACAGCCAGCTAACCAGCTACACGATCCTTCTTTTCCCTCGTGTTTCTTCACTTTCTTTCCTGCTTTTCGCGGCGGACCTTTTCAAGGAGCACAAATGAAAATTACGCGCTGTCTAAATAGCAACCTGCTGTAAATATATTCGCGCGAGAAACCGTACTCCGGTGGTTCCTTCTCCGTCCTTACCAGTGAGAACCACTGATGCGACATAATCCCGACCAATTCGTAATAAATATCATTGCGTCGGTCTGGTTCGACGGTATTGCTGTATCTGTCTCTCATCTCGATGCCTTTGGGGGGCTAAGAAGCGAGGCGAAACGGCGGTTGAAGGGGCAGAGGGAGGATATTATGGGCGAGCGAGTGAGTTATACGCCTTGCCGCATGTGTGTCGCATAAATCTGCTCCGACCTCGGTACCGGCCCCCTTACCACTGCGCTGGAACAGTTTCTAGACTTTCCTTCGGTACCAACGACTACTCGAACCGAACGGAACCGGCTGACTCACGGACTGACGGACTGACGGACTGACGGACTGGCTGACTGGGTTGCCCAACTGACTGTGACGGACTGACCGATCGATACCGTACTACGCGTCCTCCGTCGTAGGTACTTGGAGCAGCCAGAAAACACTCCATTGCCGAATTCGAACAGTTGGAAGAATTCCTTTGTACGAAAAGTAATCGATATCTACGTATCCCGTTTCTCCCGAGGTTCGCGCTGCGTTAGTGAAATTATTTATAGTCGAGTATCATTTACGACGAGGTATCGTCGCTGACGATGACGAAGCGTGACAAGGGGTGGGGGTAGAAATTCTTTCGTCGTGGCAATTGCCGCTCGCTTGTATTTACGGAGGAGGGAAGAACGGTGGAACGAAGGGTGAAGAGATCGAGAACCGCGCGCACCTGTCCTTCCGTACATCAGCCGTCCGTCATCCGGGGGACGGATCGCTCCCCTGTCTGTGCGTAGTCTTCTCCCGAACGTCCGTCCGTCCGCTCGCTCGTTCGTTGAACGCAGTCTCACGCGCGTACCACGAGGCATCGCACTTATTTACGTTGACACAATATTTATTAGGACGGATCGGTGAGGCGGTCGTTTGCCGGTTCGTACGAGGCAGCAGCCTATTTCGGGAGCGACTCCTCGCGGCAGAGTCCGGCCAGTCGGCCGTCTCGCGGGATATCCACTCTTCTTCGGGATTAAGATACAGGCCGGTCACGCGCCTTATTTTTTGACGGCTGTCACGGCGCGTCGGCCGCGAGAAGACGGGTCGTTGTACCCGATCGCGGTCGGGCGCCCGATTCGGGAGAAGATCGAACACGGACGGATCAGACGTCGCCCACGACGGGGGCGTAACAGGCAAACTTGGCGTCGAAAGAATTTGAGAGTCGTTTGTCCGAGGGAAAGCCGAGTTGCTGGCTGCTCGCTGCTCGCTTCTCGCTTCTCGCGCGACCACTTCGCGAGGGGTACGACACAGAGAGGCTGTGTAAACGAAACGATAACCGGACGGATCGACACCAGCTGCTCCGTGTTTGTTGCCGGTTCTATAAATAGAGCGGTTCACTCGCTCTTTCCCGCGTGCGAGCATCATCCGTCTCGCGATCCTTTCGCTCTCTTTCTGTATCTCTTTCTCCTTCGTATCCTTTCTTTCTCGCACGCCCTCACACCCTCACACCCCCGCGCTGCCGTCCTTCCATCGACATTTTAATTCTCTCTTTCTTCGTCTCTCGATCGTAGCCGACTCGAGGGACGTTGCTTCGCTGACAATTATTGTTGTCACGGCCTCTGCACCGCCAGTCGGTAACAGGAGTGACATTTCGAAAGGCGGCATGACGGAGAGTGGAAGAAAGAGACGCGAACGATGAGGAGATTCGGAGGTTACGGGCGAAGAACGAGAACAGGGGGAGGGAGGAAGGGAAGGAAGGGAAGGAAGGGAAGGAAGGGAAGGAAGGGAAGAAGAGTGACGGATATCGTGATGAAGGCGTCCTCCTGTCATCTCTCCTCTTCTACCTCGCCAGGCCGTCGCCCCGCGGCACCTCGACCCTGTCGAGTGTCCGCCGACACCGCGACACCCCCTCGTTTCCGTCGCTATCCATGCTTCCAACTTCCAATGCTTCTTCTTCTCTCGAACCGCGCCCGGTTGCACGCGCTTCTCGAACGTAGCGGTTCTAAACCATCGCGCGCAAATCTCGCCTGCACCGATGCTTCCTCGTCAGCGCCAAGAGAAGACCTGTAGCGCGGCAACCGAACCGCGCGAAACGAGTTTGCGGATTCCAGCTTTTTAAGCGGGAGCCGCCGCAACAACGGCAGCACCTACGGCAGTCGCGCATCGATCATCACTGTCGCCTGTTGCACCATCGCATCGGATGGACGGGCGGATAGACGAACGAACGAACGAACGAACGAACGAGCGAGCGGTCTGTCGGTCGGTCTTACCGGACGCATGTTCCATCATCCATCATCCATCATCCAGTCGTTCTACCTGCATCAACGGACGCACCTACGGCGCGACTGTGCACGCCCGATCATTAATACCATTCGGTCAAGTACCCGCGACACGATTCACTCGATCCAGCCACTTCCCCGTGCTTCGACTTCCATCAAGAACGGTATTGCAAAAGACCACCGGTGGCAGTACCGTTAGACCGGGATTTGCGGCCACCGAAGCTAGGGGTTGCGCTACTGCCTCAGCCACACTCGTAAACTTGTGATAGTGTCCTCTATGTAATTATATCCGCCACTCGATTATTTCGAGTGTCCTGCCTAGTCCAGTGAAATTAGGATTTGTCTTCGGAATAAATCCCAGCAAGCTAAATTTTGGTATGGGCCTTTATTTGGTCGTTTTAAAGAATATGTCAAAAGTCCCCATCGATCCGAGTGCCGCTGAAAATTTTACAGAGGGTTGAAAAAAAAAATAACAGTTTTTCGCGAATATCTCGTTATCTAGCAGTTTTGCGACAAAAATAGGTCTCACACAATTTATAACCTAGGAAATCCTCTACAAAAAAGGTTGCATGAGTTTTTTTCGTAGGAGTAACCATTTTCATGTGTGCCGGGTTACCAAATTTCAACCCCCATACTTTTGACAAGGGAAGATCCCGAACCCGGAAATTCAGAAAATTATGAAACTCTGTAAATATGTAGCGGAAGTCCTGCTGAGTACAACGCAATTTCGTTTGCTGCCCAAATTCACTCCAAGAGGGTGCAATTGACTCCTGAAATTTTTTTTATTTTGTATTATTACTCGCGAACTGTAGGAGATAGAAAAAAAGTGTTCAGGAAAAAGTTACTTCTCTTAATTAGGACTAACATTTGGTAAATTATAGTTCTTACAGTTCTTACGGTTCGTGAATTATAACACAAAATCGGAAAATAGCCGGATTTTCAGGGGTCAATTTCACCCCCTTCGAGTGAACAAATTTAAACTTTAATCTTTGGGGATAAGTAGAGGATATATAGGTATGTATTACTCAATTTTTGTTGCTGCCCAAATTCACTCTAAGAGGGTGAAATTGACCCCAGAAAATCCGTTTTTTTTTTTAGATTTTGTGTTATAACTCACGCACCGTAAGAACTGTAAGAATTATAATTTACCAAATGTTAGTCCTAATTAAGAGAAGTAACTTTTTCCTGAACACTTTTTTCCTATCTCCTACAGTTCGCGAGTAATAATACAAAATAAAAAAATTTTCAGGGGTCAATTGCACCCTCTTGGAGAGAATTTGGGCAGCAAACGAAATTGCGTTGTACTCAGCAGGACTTCCGCTACATATTTACAGAGTTTCATAATTTCCTGAATTTCCGGGTTCGGGATCTTCCCTTGTCAAATGTATGGGGGTTGAAACTTGGTAACCCGGCACAAATGAAAATGGTTACTCCTACGAAAAAAACTCATACAACCTTTTTTGTAGAGAATTTCCTAGGTTATAAATTGTGTGAGACCTATTTTTGTCGCGAAACTGCTAGATAACGAGATATTCGCGAAAAACTTTTTTTTTTTCAACCCTGTGTAAAATTTTTAGGGGCACTCGGATGGATGGGGACTTTTGAACATATTGTTTAAAACGACCAAATAAAGGCCCATACCAAAATTTAGCTTGCTGGGATTTATTCCGAAGATTGGGCAGATTTCCGTCTAATTTCACTGGACTATGCCGACCTCGCGCAGAGTCTACTTCTTTGCAAACGTAGTTGGCGTTGATCCGTATTTAATCGTTAATGACGATTTCTTTTGCCCGGGAAACGGTAAGGGTTCTCACCTGTCCAGCGAGCTCGTTGGCGCGAGTCTCGACTTTTGCGCCACCGAGTTGCTCCAGGTCCATCGCTCACCGTCGCATCGCGTTGGCTCGACTGTCCGTCGCGCTTCGTCATCTTCCACTTTCACCGAGCCCCCATCCCATTCATACATACATGGACTGTTCTCCCTCGATGAAACCATGTCGTCGCGACTTTGCCGGAGCGAATCGTCCGTTGGCTGCTGAGTCGTAGACGGACAAGCTGCCAGACGTGGATGCGACATTTGAAAACTTAGACGAAGTTATTCCACGAGTCGCGGGACTCACCGTATCGCGAGGGAATCGCACCGCGGACGATAAACTCCTGGCGATCGAAGAGTACGATAAAATATAGCAGGTGAAGCGAGCGATCGGCTAATCCCGGCCGTGGCAATTTACCTGCGGAACGGGCCATGCCATGCCATGCCATGCCATGCCATGCCATCACCATCAACATCACCATCACCATCAGCATCGCCATCCTGCTCTGTTAAGGCGCACAGCTCTCATTGTCGCAGATATGCTCGGTGCAGCGAGGCTCGACTGCTCGATCAAGTCGTAGTCGAACGAAATGAAAAGCACGGCTTCTGCCGCGTAATATTCCCGCGTACTTGCCGCGACTTTGTTACGAAACGAAACGACAATTTTGCAGCCGAAACGCCAGCTCGGGAAATCCGAGATCTCGCGGCTTGCCGTTTCGAAGTCGAGGGGGGCGAGGTCGTGAAGAGAAAAGGCGAGAATGAGCGTGCGCTCGTGTGTATCTCGCAGGGGAGAAAGAGAGATGGGGATGGGGTGGATGTAGTACGGGGACAAGGGAACGGTGTGAGAGAAAAGCAATCGGGCGACGTGGATTCGGGGTTTCCACGGGCCTTGTCGATCGCGCGAGATTGAACGAGGCGTGTCCAAGTGCCGCGACTTTCGAATATCCCCATTGAAAATTGAAGGGGAGAATGCTTTGCGTCGATTCCGTTACGAGCTGCTGCGAGGCCGCGATTGTTTTTCGACCCACTGCGGACTGCCGAATCGTATTTCTTCTTTTCACGAATGCGTTGGACACACGCGTGCCGGCCGGCCGGCCCACAGTGTTACGCGTAATGGACAAAAGTCAAGAATCTGAAGTGTTTGATCCACAAATTCTTGTATCTTATAATGTTAATAAAGGAACGTAGGTTTCGATGTTACCCATAACTTCTGCTGAATTTACTAATTTGTTGTCAAAAGTGATACTAGAAATTCATTACAAATTTCGGTGCATTTTTTCAAACACGTGCCATTGGCAGAATGTTTATGCTTTTCATTTGCTTTTTATAAGTTGTGTTTAATACTGTCATACCTTCAAAACTGCCGAGTCAGTTTTTTACAATACTAACAATTTGTACTAATTCTTTATGTTAAATGTTTATTAAGTTCGATGGGACTTTAAAAAAAAACATCAAAAAATACCTCCCTGATTTTTTGTATATTAAATTTAGGGATCATTAAACTTTATATTAACGTCAGATTCAACTGCACGAATTTGCAAGAAACAGAAAAAATAGCCAAATTCATTATTAAGACGTTCACCGTTCCGGCCCTTAGCGTAGTCTCTAGGTCTCCTCGTGCATAAGACCCTTATGTGAATCTACACATCCGATATGCTTTTTCCAATTGTTTATACGATATCTACCATGACTTTTCCATCCTGGATGCTGTCTTCAGTTTTAAAATAGCAGTCAAACGCGATACACGTGTTAAAAATAATTTGATAAAAAAATGTTTCGAACAAAAGTTAGTCAGTATTCAGTTGACAAGAAATTGCAAAAGTAAATATTAATAAAAAACTTTTTATTCACTGAAAAATCAAGATCGGCTTAATTTTTTTAATGGAACTGTATATTTTTTTATACACCAATCGATGCATTTTTATATTCTCTTTAAAAAAGTATTAGGGTACTTAGGACGAAAACTGATTAGTTCAGAAGTTATGAGTTTTGTCCCGAACGCCCATACACGCGTAACACTGTGCGGCCGGCCGGACCGATCCAACGTCTTAATCGGGAGGGTGCTAGCCAACGGGGAGGAAGAACGGTGGTTCAGCTATTGGATATTCGCGAGAAGGATGTATTCTTTATGCAGCGGTGGAATCCTGATTCGTAAGCCGAAGCCCGTTCTGGAAGCAGGACGAGGAGAACGAGGGAACGCGGTGGCGCGGTGGCGCGGTGGCGCGGTCGGCCGATGGAAGGAAGCGATTCGACAGGCTGATGGAGTGAGTGTTGACTTAGGATAACAGTCGCCTCATCGGTCAATCAGTCAGGTAGACTACGGTAGGTCTACCGTAGGTGCTCCGTCTTCGGTTCGGCCCTGTCGTCTCGTTCGGACGGCTAAGTGACTCACGAATCCGACCACCCGACGTTCCGGTTCGGAAGACAAAGCGATTGGAAAAAGAAGCAAAAGAAGAAGCGAAGAAGGGCAAGCGAGTCGAGCGAATCTAGCGAATTGAGCGAATCGCAATCGTTCCCATCGACACCCAACGGGCACGTCTTTCGCCCTGGCGAACGAGACTCGCATCAGCGTTCGCGGATACAAGTACGAGATGGGCCGAGTCGCAAATATAGGTACTACTTAGGGACCTCGAGATGAGAGGCCGCGGATCGCCAACTGCTTCGGCCGGCTCGAACGAAACCATTCGCGAAAACGGGAGTAGGTACTATACATCGCGAGGCTCGTCTTCAACACGTTTCGAGGCCGTTGCGAGGATTCAAGAGCCGGTTGCTTCAAGGGGGAGGAGAGGTAGAAGAGGGAGAAGAGGGAGAAGGAGAAGTAGCGAGGAGCGGCAGGAAGAAAGACGGAGAGGAGAATGAAGGAAGGAGAATGGATTCACCCGTCAGTCACTCTCTGGCAGACCGCGAGAGAATCACAATGCGGAGCCTCCCTTTGCTCTTCCTCTCGGTTCATCTCTCTTCGTCCTTCTGTCCGACCGCCCGTTCGCTCGTCCGTTGCTTCGTACGTCCGTCCGTCTGTCTGCCTGCCTGTCTGTCCATCCGTTCGTCTCCTCGTCTGCCTCCTGTCACTCTACTCGCCAGCCTCCCGACGGCTCTCGCATCAGGAATTCATCTCCTCTCCTGTCCTGTCCTGCCTTGTCCTCCTGCGTTGCTCCTTTTGTTCCTTCCTTTCCCCCGTGCCGCTCTATAGCTTGGTTGCTCGCTAGCTTTCTCGCTGCCATCGCCGCTACTCGTTATTACCTACGTGCCGCTTTATTTCCGGTGCGTGGCTCCCCCGATTGCTCGCTATTCGGCTAGATCGCGCGACCGAGCGCTCCAATTCCTTCGGTTCCCAGCGGTTTTCACCGAATCGGTCAGCGTGTTCATCCCGTGCCGTACAGTTCGACCACGGATCGAGACGAAGATGACGCGTAAAGGAGGTAGGCGCAAGAACAAGTCGTTATCTCAATTGCCTGTGCAAACAATTAAGCTCATGCGTGCCGCTGTAAATTTTCGCAGCGCACGATGCTTTAACAACGAGTCTAATTACTGGCAAACGTAACTGATTTAATACGCCGCCGGTGCATAAATTTGAACGGGACGGGAGTTGACGCTACCGTAATACTTGGCCGCATTAAAATTTACGACCCGATCGTCTTCGCCGAACGCTCGTAATCACCGGGCGGTTTAGGTGCACGAACGTTTCAACGGGATTGCTCGTTTCGCGACGACAGAGGAGCACGCGATATAATTTCGAAAGCGCCTGGAAGCAGTGGCCGGCCGCGGCGCGACGAAACAGACTCCTTTCTCGGCAATTAGGAGGCATCGATCTCGTGGTCTCGTCGTTTCGTCGTCCAGCCGAGTCGCGAGCGTGACCATCGTGCTGCTGTCGAGCGGATCCCGGCTCGCGGCTCTCGGCTCTCGGCTCTCGGCTCTCGGCTCGCTCCTACCGAGTACGGATACCCGGACACTCGAACACTCGGACACCCGGATACCGGTTAACCAGTAATCCAGTACTACGTCGTATCGACACGTGTACGGGCATGTTGGCCGCTACCGGTTAGCCGTATCCAGGTACAGACGTGGAGAACCTCGAGAGGAAACAAACGGTCGGAGTGAGTTACTGGATAGATCTCAATGTACCTCATAGCCAGGGAAAAAGAGGGAGTGAGCGAGGGGGTGGAGGCGTAGGATGGAAGGGAGAAAGGGACGGAGATTGAGCGAAAAAGTGAAACGAGGAAGGCAAGGATTCGCCGATAAGGCTAATTATTGTTGGGCATCGTGTACCGACAGCGTATTGGTGCGGGGCAGTAGGATGATCGGAAGAAACACGACTAAGATTGGGGGCAGGAGTGAGATCGAGAGGTAAAGGGAATATAGGCGAGGACGAGGACGAGGACGAGGACGAGGATAGGCGAGTTGGTACGGGATCGAATCGGATCGGATCCGCGTGCACGTACCTACATAGAGTTGGCGCGGAGGCGAAACGAGAGGGTAAACTGTCGTACGTGTCTACTAATGTATCCCGGTGTTTGGTAAGGCGCAACGTTTGGTCGAGCCGAGTACGGGACGAGCAGATATCGTGCAGCAGCATCTCCGCGCCGCACCGGTCGCGGTGTCAGGGCTCGGCCGCGGCCGCTTTCCAGCTCGGTACGCCACGCTCCTTATTTCTCTTGTATCTTTCCCGAGGTTGGATATGCAACCCCGTGGAGCCTCCTCGTTAGCGGCCTGCCAATGGGGGATACACGATCTTACCTCGCACAGCCATTTGCATTCTATTCCGTTGGCCGCGCGAGATCTATCTCGGCGACGATTTTCTCGATACCAGGCAGTTATCGACTTTCGCCACTCTTTCAGCGAAATATACAGGGATTCCCTGACGGAAAGGGAGGGAAGCGGAAAATGGAAACGAGGCGAGACGAGATGAGACGAGAGGAAACAGAAAAGAGAAGAAGAATGTTTGTAGCGGGCGGAGCTGTCCGCCGGTGGTCCGCCCTGATCTCTCGACTTCTCGCGTATCCCTCCTCGATACGAGTTCGGTTCCAAAGCATGCTCGTACTTTTCCTTTTGTTGCCGTTCGTTGTCGTTTTCCTCGTTCTCGTCGTCGACGTAGCCGTCTTCGTGGTCGTTGGTCGTTGCTTCTTCGGGCACCTCCCGTTGCTGGCTGGGTCGGCAGGCAGCAGCAGCCTCTTCCATGGAATCGTTCACGGTCGCGCAGGGCTCCCGAGGGCCGCTACGGGTGAGAGAGACAATGGACAATGGGGACATAAATCTGCGTAATTAGTTGCCGATGCCTCCGCGGATCAATGCGCGATCTCCTTTCCCTCCTTCTTCCGTGACCCATCGGCGAACAAACGATCGTTTGGTTGGCCACTCGGCAAAGTAGGACGGTGCTCTTCGTCCTGCTTGTCCCCACCCTCACGAAAGGGAGGTGTGCTCGCTCCTTTCCGCCTCTTTCGCTTTCTTCGGCAGAACATCGGCATTCCCGGCTTCTCGGCTTCTCGGCTTCTCGGCTTCTCGTCTCGCCATCTCGAACGCGGACGCGTCGCGGGATCAAGATGGCGATGCCCGTCGCATCCCTCGGCATCCCTCCGCAAGCAATGTTTTCCAATGCTTTCCAATGTAAACTCGCGTTCCGACTAAAGGGCAAATGGAGGATCGACCGAGGGAGAAAGGCGACCGCGCAACCCACTTTTGGCAAAATGTCGCGACGACGAGGGCGATACCACGGCCGATTCCGTGTCTCGTTATCGTAGATTCCGACGCAGAAGCGATTTGATTAAGAGTCATAATGCGGAGAACGGCAGACCGGGGCACGCTCCACAATGGCCTGCCATGATCTCGCTTGACGCATCCGATGCAGTCTCGCCACGTTTCGCACCCTCGCGTCGTTCGCCACGTCGACATCGTTGTTGTGCCGCCGCCGTAGTTGCGAAAGGCTGATAAATGAGCCGATAGCGGCGTTCCATTGCTCAACATTCTGTGCCTCTTTGCACAGTTGCTCGATACTTGGCTTGGTCGTTTCCCAATTCTCCGTCCAAGCCGTGTCATTCTGAACGGTCGCTGTCGCGCGATTTTACCGAGTTCACCGAGTTCACCGATTTCAACGATCGTCCGATTTTTGGTTGCAGGGGAGGACGGAGTCGAAGGCTCAGGGCCCGGCACGGACCTTCAAGGGGAGGAGGGCGATTGCGCGGAGGATGACGGCCCCATTAGCCCTAGCGAGAGGGGTTGCGCGGCTGCAGCCAAAGAGGAAGAAGATGGGGACGCGACCGATGAGGAGGAGGACGAGGACGCATCACCGCCTACACCACCGCCTTCCGCTACCGCGAGACTGAATCCCACGATACTGAGGGACACGGGACCCCAGGACAGGTAAACCTGCACTTCTCCAAACTACGGGAAAACCGCGTCGAGAGTCGAGAGTCGAGAGTCGTGAGTCGAGAGAGGCGAAGCGTACACCGAGCACGTAACGGGACGGAAGGGGCGGCCGTGAAAACTACCTATACCACGATACGGACGTAAATTTCGGCGAACACGGTTCGCTTCGAACTCATTAGCCGGTGCTTTACCCAGGGCTTCGTCATAAACCGCCTAAATCAACGAGAGCGGTGCTGCCGTTCGCTTTGAAGTCGCCGACGTCGGGCGCCCCTTGTCGTGTACACACACGGGTATTCTCGTTGTTTAAGCGCAACGAATCGTCACGGAACCGTGCCGCGCACGAGCGAAGCATGGCAAACGCCGGTCGCTGCCTGCGCAAGGGAACGAGATGAACGGAGAGAGAGCAATAGATGCAACGAGCGAGAGGGGGGGGGGCGGTGAGTGAGAGAGGCAGAGAGAGGCGGAACGTGGGGGCGTTAGTGGGAAAGGATTGGCGACACGGAGAGAGAGAGAGAGAGAGAGAGAGAGACAAAGAGATAAATAAGCCGGTGCCAGACTGATATCGGTGACTGCCGTGCGACGTCATACAGCTAATAGAGATAGGCGCGTGTTATGCGTCGGTCTCTGCGTCGGCGATTCCACTAACGCCGTCGGTGACACCGCTCCGGTACCGCTTTGCCGCATCTACGATTGCGAAACGGGGGCGGCGGTGGCGGTGGCGGTGGTGGATATGTGTGCCGGTGGCGGGCTGCAGCGCTGGCGCCTCCGGACCCCGCGCCAGCCCGCCAGCCCGCCAGCCCGCTAGCCCCCCGAAAACTTCCCCTGCATGCGTGCCGGTGCTCCCCTTTCATCTCGCGGCACGCATTCGCTATTCAGTCAGGAGCAGTCAGTTACGAGCGAGCCGTCGACACGTCTGCAACCTCTCGGCCGCTCTCTCGCGTTGATCTCGAATTCGCGCCGTATGCCCGCGACAGCGCGTTCATGTTTGCCGCCTATTTGCCGATTTCGTCTGGGACCTCGCTGATCACTCGCTCCTCAACTTCCGATCTTTGCACCGACTACATGCCAACGAGCCTTTGACAGGTATCGATTTGTCGCGATTCTTTCGTGTGGGACACGCTCACTCTTCCACTATACGTTACGATCCGATCCGATCGCGCAGTGTCGGAGCAAAATAGTTTGAGGGATTTTGCAGAGGCTGAAGGTACGCGAGTTTTTCGGAATCTGTACAGTAGGATGGTCCATCATTTTCAAGTATAAAATGTAGGTTTTCCACAAGAAAACCTTTGCTTTTCTTCCAAACATGCTAAGTAACATCTGTGCAAAATTTCAGCCTAATCGGACAATATTTGGAGGTCGCTAGGCTTAATCGTCTTTAGGGGCATGGGATAGGAAGGAGTGTCTGTCTGTTTTCCAATTAATGACTCTCCAGTTGACGTCCTTGTAGATTTGGGGATACTAGTGGACCTGACACAAAAAAAAAAAAAAAATTTCTTTTACGCTATTAAGGAATAATATATAGATACTTAATAGTGTAAAATAATCGTAGCGACCTGTAAATATGGTTCATATGGGCCAGTTTTATATATTCACACTTCTTTTGGTGTAAGGAATAAAAACCGGCTTGAGGAGAGCAACAAAAAATAAAAAAAATTTCCCATTAGAAATTTTTTCCCCTAATTAATTGGAAAACAGACAGACACTATTTCCTTTCCCATGCCCCTAAAGACTAGATTAGGCTGAAATTTTGCACAGATGTTAGTTAGCATGTTTGGAAGAAAAGCAACCTTGTGAAAAACTTACATTTTATGTACGAAAGAAATGGACCACCCTAATGTACCAGGCATCCGCCAACGTTACGGTCGGTCGTTAATTCTCGAGCGGGACCACTACGAAGCGATCACGATGACACCGTCAAGTAGTCTAAATCAATGATAATCGCGACCACGATCGATCGTTCTTCTCCTTTCCCTCGTAACGTTGTTCCTTTATGTTTCATGCTTTCAGAGAGCCAATGAGTCCGCGCTGTCCCTCGAGAGACTCTCGGGAATCGTCCGGTCCGGCGACCGGCAGCCCTCCACCGCCCGCGACGAGGAGTAGCGCGAGTCCGGTTAGTCCGAGCGGCATCGTGCCTCTTCCGCTCGCTGGTCATCCCCTGCTACCGCCACATTCCGCGGCGATGATGGCAGCCTATCTGCAACAGACTCACCAGAGGCTGCTGCTCGGCCACTCGCCGTTGTCCCGCGGTTCGGTGTCACCGTTGGTCTCCTCGTCGTGTTCGCCGCCGGCCGCCACTCCCGGCCTCCTCGTCTCGCCGAGCAGCGTCGGCGAGGTTTCTCCGTCGGCCACACCGTTACCCGCGGTCCTCGACTTCAGCACGAGGAAGGCTTCCTCGACCGAAGAGGACGAGGACGAGCAGATACTGAATCTCAGCAAACCACCGACCCCCTCCTCCTCCACGGAGACGAACAACGGGCCACTGGATCTGTCGGTGCCGAGCAGAAAGCGGCCAGGCCCAGAGGATTCTCCACCTCCGCCAGTCCGCAAGTCCTCGAGGCTGACTGGAAGCGCAGCGGTCGCGCTCGCACACCAGGATCCCGCTCAAGCCGTGACAGCCGTCGGCGTCGGCGTCGGTTTCGGCAGACCTCCGGTGGTCTCGCCGTGGACCTCGCCCGTGGTGGCCTCGCACTTTCCTTACTTCGCAGCCGCGGTCGCGGCGGCGGCTACTAGTCAGCAGCAGCTATCGCCTAAGAGCACCGCAGGCGTAGTGGATCACCACCAGCTTTGGAACGGCAAGATGAAACCACCGTCCGCTTTAGACAAGCCCTATCAGCCCAGCGAGGCGACCAAGGCGCTCGAGAAGATGAGTGAGCTAAGTAAACTGGGCGGCGAAGATCTGTTTAGAACGGCGTCGAGCGCTGGGTCTGGAGGTCCGACCGGGACCTCCATCTCCGTCTCCGCCTCCGCCTCTGCGGCCGCCGCTGCCGCCGCCGTGGCTGCCGCTGCTGGAAACGCGACTGGTTCGACGTCCGGCAGCCGACACAGCGCTTGGCAATCTCATTGGCTGAACAAGGGGGCCGATCAGGCCAAGGACGTACTCAAGTGCGTCTGGTGCAAGCAGAGCTTTCCCACGCTGGCCGCGATGACGACGCACATGAAGGAGGCAAAGCACTGCGGTGTGAACATGCCGGTGCCGGCTGCCGCATCGGCGCTTCATCCCCAACAGACGAGCATGCCGAGCATTCCGCCGACGTCTCAGTCGTCCCATCAGCCTCAAACGACATCGTCGAGCAACAGCGGTGTTGGCTCTGCGGCCACTCCGAGCAGCAAGCAGAGTCCATCCGAACTGAATTTACTGATCAAGGAGACGATGCCGTTGCCGCGAAAGCTGGTCCGCGGGCAGGACGTGTGGCTCGGCAAGGGCGCCGAGCAAACCCGGCAGATCCTCAAGTGCATGTGGTGTGGCCAGAGTTTCCGTTCCCTAGCCGAGATGACGTCGCACATGCAGCAAACTCAACACTACACCAACATTATCTCCCAGGAGCAGATCATCTCGTGGAAATCCTCGGACGAGAACAAGGGAGGAAGCGGCGTTGGCGGTGGAAGCGGTGGCGGCGCTGGAGCGGGCGGAGGTGGCGTGGCCGGGGGTGGCAGCGGCACAACGGTTGCCAGTGGTGGCGCTTCCGGCCCCCACGGCGGGAACGGCACGGGTCCTGGCTCCGGGGCGACCAGCAGCCACGTGAGCGCCGTCTTGACCTGCAAGGTTTGCGACCAGGCGTTCAGTTCGTTGAAGGAACTGAGCAATCATATGGTGAAGAACTCCCACTACAAAGAGCACATAATGCGTTCCATCACCGAGAGCGGTGGACGACGTCGGCAGACGAGAGAGAAGCGTAAAAAGTCGCTGCCGGTGAGGAAGTTGTTGGAGCTGGAACGGGCGCAGAATGAGTTCAAGAACGGCGACGCCGCGACCGGTCTGGGCCACAGCCTTGGGAAACACGCGGGCAGGATAACTTGTGAGAAGTGCGGCGACAAGATCGAGACCACCATCTTTGTCGATCATATACGTCAGTGCATCGGGGCGGGCACAGTGGGCGCGAATCAACGGAATTTTCTCAAAAACGCGCTCATGTCAAATCACTTGCCGGCGACGCTGCCCCCGTCCGAGAGCGGTCGCAAGAGCGTAAACGAGGACAGTTCGTCTGTTTCCTCGAGGCATCATCGGTCCCCTTCGTCGGCCAGCGACGCCACCACCCCGGGTAAAGAGACTCCGACGCCAACCGGCAACGAGACCACTGGCAGCTCTTCCCCTTCCGTTTTAAACGCCATCGAGAAGCTGATCGAGAAGAGCTTCGATTCTCGCGTCAGGCACGGCACGCCGGGCTTGCATCACGCTCAGCCTGGAGCACCGATGGGCACGAGCATTCTCAAACGGTTAGGCATAGACGAGAGCGTCGATTACACGAAACCACTGGTAGATCCGCAAACGATGAACCTTCTTCGATCCTATCAGCAGCAGCAGCAACAACAACAACAACAACAACAACAACAACAACAGCAACAACAACAACAACAACATCAATCGCAACACTACTCGTCGAGCACCGCCGCGCGGAGGGAGCGCAGTGGAAGCGAGTCAAGTTCCGTGTCGGAACGGGGAAGTGGTGGTCGAACGGACTCCATGACTCCTGAAAGGCGCGTGGACCTGCCCTCGGTCGGTCATTCGGAGAGGCACCCACATCACCATCGCATCACGCCAGACAAGCAACTCGCATCCCAAAATCTGTCCTCGGGACGTCATCATACGACTACAGAAGAATCCGGGGACGAGGACTTATCCGCGACAGCGACCGGCACCGGCACGGTAGTCGTAAAGAAAGAACCGCGAGACGAGGAGACCGAGGAACGAGGATCCAACGAGGAGGAGCAGACGCAGTCCCAAACGAGCCGAGAGGTGTTCGTAAAGAAGGAAGTCGTGGAAGACTGTAGAGACGAGGAGGAGCAGCAGCAAGGTTCGTTTAATCACCGGCGGAGCAGTCTGCAGGACGGTTCGGAGGAGGGTCGTGAAGTTTTGTCGCCTCGTATGAACCCACCGACACCCAGGTCGAGCGGCCAAATGGAACAATTGGCTCGCAGTCCCTGTCGAAACAGCACCAGTAGCCCGACGAGCAGCGATCGTTCGGTAACCCCACGTGGAACACCGGATACCAAAGGTTCGAGTAGCCTCGGAGCTCTTTCTTCCATGTTCGACAGTTTATCGGGCGGTGGAGGTGGCGGAGTAGGTAGCGGTAGCGGTGGAAGCGGCGGCGGTAGTGGCGGTGGCGGCAGCGGGGGTGTTGGTGGGAGCGGCGCGGTCGACTCACAGGGTCGAAAGACTAGCAGTCATCCGTTGGCCGCTTTGCAAAAGCTCTGCGACAAAACGGAGACGAGAGGTTCGAGCGGCAACTCGGGCAGGTCCGGGGGCGGTGGCGGCTCGACGTCGAGTCACGGAGGTTCCGCTGTAAGTGGAGTGGGCGGAAGCGGCCCAGGCTCTGGAACTACCCCTGGCGCGATCCTGGCGTTCAGCTGGGCGTGCAACGACGCCGTCGTCACCGCCGATTCCATCATGAAGTGCGCTTTCTGCGATACGCCGTTCATCTCGAAAGGCGCCTACAGGCACCACCTGTCAAAGATGCACTTTGTTAAGGACGGCGTGATCCCGGACCCGCTAACGATCGGCCGATCGGCTGCCGCAGCGGCGGCCGCGGTCTCGCAGACCACCGCCACCGGACCACCGGTCGGTCGCACTTCTTCCTCGCCCCCGACGTCCCAGCGCAACAAGTCGCCGCCGCCGCCGCAGCCACCGCCGCCGCTTTCACAGGCAAACGGCAGCCCATCTCAGTCAGCGGCTTCTTCCCTCGAGGAGAGCCCGCACTCCAAGTTTCTCAAGTATACGGAGCTGGCCAAACAGTTGTCCAGCAAATACGTATAGTCCGAGCCCCGTAAGTAGCGGTGCCACTTGTACATAAGTGTATCTATACTGTAACGACTGTAATTAGCGACCACTGGTTCCAACACCATCCGACCTTTCAAACTCCGCCTCCAGGACACACCTGCCCTTCCCGTTCGCGATTCCATTATCCGGGCAACATACCGCGTCGTACTTTGCCTCGCGCTCGTCATCTTCTTCTCCCATCCCTACCCGACCCAACTCGATTATTGTTCGCGCCTTTGTATCGCCGAGCTTTGCCAGCGTGGTCCACGTGCCGAGGCGCTCTCGTTCGGTCCCGTTACTCATCCACCACGCAACACTTCTCCCCGGATAATCGAGTTACGCGACAGGAAAAGAAGGCCGATACGTCCAACGAGGAGGTGGACGTCGAACCCGCGTTAATTAAAATGTGATGCCACCATATCTCGCGGCACTGCTGAGTCAAGGGGCTCGGCTAGCGGCCAAGTTTGTGATTTTATAAATACTTAAGGACACTATACGACGGACGATGAGAGAGGATGAGAGAGGATGGGAGAGAGAGACTGACGGCAGAGGGGAAAGGGATGGGGAAACGGTGCGGCAGGGAAAAAAGAGACTGAACGAGAGGAAGCGAGTGACAGGGGTTGTACCTAGATAGTGTTTTCTAACGCGGTGGAGAGTGACGTTTGCCTATCGCAACTGTCGTAAGGTCAGATCAGCATGTATACCTCTAGAACGTAAGGGCGTAGTTGATTAGCGCATAGGCTAGGCTAGGGTCCGCCCCTGTATAGGAATCTCTTTGTTCATACTTATTGCTACGAAACCGGTGAGATCGTTCGGGGTGGAATCTCCTCGAAAGTCTACGAGTATCGGACGAACGGGATAACGAGTACGAAAGAACTGGCGCGGCGCGGTGTAAGGTGTGTGCATGAAGAAGCAACGATACGATACGATACGATACGATACGATACGATACGATACGATACGATACGATACGATACGATACTATACGATACGGTGCAATAGCGAGGCTCGCGGCCGCTCGAAACGTGTTGCGCAGCGCACGCCACCGCGACACGACACGACACCACGCGGCGTCCGAACAATATCGTTTTCCTTCACTCGTAGCGTACGAGTAGACCATTGTATAATACATTTTCTTTCTTCAAAATACTATTTATTGCGCCGTGCGAGCCAACGCGACATTTTAAGTGTAAAATACTATAATTATTCTTGCTCGAAATATCGGGACTACCCTCTGTATATTGATTACAATTACGATTATTCTACATAATAAAGCGAGCAGACGGAAGGCGTAGCGGCACATTTTCGATGGCGGGGCGCGCTAGAAATCGATCGCGTCCCAAGGAGCGAGCTAGAGTACGAGCGAGCTTGCATGCGTGCGTGCGTGCGGGCGTGCATGTCAGGGTGCGAACAATCATCGGGGCGAATCATCTTGTATCTGTATTTGCTGCGAGTCAGCTAGCCAGCTTGCCTGCCTGCCTGCCTGCCTGCCTACCTGCCTGCCTGCCTGCCTACGTGCGTGCGTTTGATCGTCCGTTCGTACAAGCGAACGTGCGTAAGTATGTGCGTGCGCCGTCCGTCCGTGTATGAGCGTGTGCTAGTTGTGCGTATGTGTGGCACGAGTGCGAGGCGATCGCGAGAGAACGAGTGAGCGAGCGTTTTTCGGCGACATGCAGAGAAAAAGAGCGTAGAAAGGCAAGGCGAAGGCAATGGTGCGCAGAGGAAAAGTGTGTGTGTGTATGCGTGAGAAAGAGAGTGAGTGAGAGAGCACGCGCGCGCGCGCGCGTATTCGAAAACGTGAAAGCCCGACTCTGGAGCGGAACACACTTGTATACGTATTTCTTGTAAACTCTAATTCTTCCATCGCGGACTTTAAAAGTATTTATCGATATAACGATAATATTAATATTATTATTGTAATTATATACGACTGCTGAGAGAGTGTGACAAAAGCGAGACACGAGGTCTACGTGGATGCGGAGAACGGCATACGCGCACAAGTAAGCTTGGCGAAGTTTACACACTCGCGGAAACGAAAAGAACGATACGTGGATAGCCAACCGCGCGAAAAATACGCTCGAAAAGTACCTACCTACTTACAAATGCGCAACCACAAAGATATGCATCATGTATACGCGACTCTTGAAACCATTTTACCAGATTTGTCATTATTTAATTATTTCGGTTGTATTTTAAAATGCAATTAAAGCTCAAATAAATATATATGTTATAAAGTAACAGTCTGTGGGCATTTATTCTGTAGCCTCCTCCATGTTCGTCACTTAGGTACGGGCGCTGGGAATCGCAGAGCCGAATCGCGGACCAGAGATACCGGGGAAGGGTAGCGGCGCGGCGGGCGTCGTTAATTCGATAGGGCGCAATAGCGCAATGCTGGAATGCACATAGGTACTTACATATAGGTATCGTTATGTGTATACCAGCTATAGGTATCGTTTCGCGTATAACACCATCGAAGAATAGGCAGGTCCGGCAGATAAACTAGATAAACCGGCAACTACCATAGAAAGCGCTTATCGGCCGCAGAACCTTTCGCGAGATACGATCTGAACCTGAACCAAGGCCGTGTGCAGTCTCCGAACATTTACACCCGTCCGGGACTATCCTCTTGTTCGCTGCTTCCACGATTCCCCGCCCTTTCACTCTCATTCCCGCTCAATTCGATCCACCTACGGAGTTTTCTTTCTTTCATTTTCGGATCAGGGCTACGTTTAATAAACGCGCAGAAAAGAGGAGAAGCAGGAGAAACAGGATGAGCAGGTGGAGCAGAGGGTGAAGGAGAAATGCTCGACAGACGAGACAGGGTGGCCGAAACGAGAGGGGTGAGGTCAAGCAGTGGAACGGAAGTACTGGAAAGAGAGAGGGCTTACGGATCTCACTTACCTACTGCCCGGGGCCGGTAATGAATTCGTCTAATGGGTCGTAAAGAATGCGATCTTATGGAGCGGAGAGGATAAAATAAAACATTGCGGAAAGGCTACCGATTCCCGAACGGTCCTTAAAGTAACCCTCGCTTTAAAGAAACGAGCCCCTGTCCTTTTCCCTAATCCTTGTGCTCCTGTCACCCTCTCCTCTCCTTTCCTTTCCATTCCTCGCTTCACCACGCCTCGCCTCGCCCCTTCGCCCCACTCGTCTCTCCTGATACTAGTGCACTCCTGTTTCACACTTGGCCGGACTTGTTACTCGCTTCCTTCCTCAGTCGTTTCTTCTTTCGTTCACTCGGAGCCCCCGCGAAAACGCATTCGTTCGCGTGCTTTCGACCGGCGCATCACCGAGCAGAACACGTTCGCTGCTCGAAACAAATGGAGCGAACTCACTGTTTCTACGCCATTCATACACCACTTCTACACCACTCCTATCAAAACTTCTACACCTTTCCCACACCACTTTCACCCTATTTCTACGCGAATTCAACACATATTCCATGCCACGTCCGGCCCAAGTCCCATACTCCTTACAAATTCCTACAATGTACACTAGGGTGGCTCTTATTTTCGATTTTTGAATTTTCTTCGGGGCACCTTCCACAATAGTTCCAAATAATTAAAAAAAAATCTGTGTAAAGTTTCAGCTCGATCGGATAACGGGAAAGGGTGCCCCTGGGCCGTTAAACATTAAATCATTATTTAACAGCTCGCGGAATTATTTAAAGTCTTCCAAGTTATTGATTAAATCAAAAAATATGTCAAACAAAAGTTGTAGATCCGGGCAAGGAGCATCTTTTTTTTGTGTATTAGGGGAGACCGGGGCAGGTTGTAACACGGGGTAAATTGTAACATAAGTAAAATCTTTTGAACGATAAATCTGGTAATCCACAGCATGCGAGAGCTGCTTGACGATATTAGCACCGTCGGTTTTAGTGACACAACCGAGCGTTATGTATTCATTTTGTGGTAATAGCCCAGAATTTTAGTATTTAGAGCATTAAATGTAAATGTTGTCTTAGCACTTTTATTTCAATTAACCGTCATTAGGAATCGTTTGAATTTTTGTTTCTTTGTCGCAAACGAATCAGTACACATTGGTTTATTATTATGATCGATCGGATAACGGGAAAGGGTGCCCCTGGGCCGTTAAACATTTAAATCATTATTTAACAGCTCGCGAAGTCGATTTTATATAACGTCTTCCAAGTTATTGATTAAATCAAAAAATATGTCAAACAAAGTTGTAGATCCGGACAAGGAGCATCTCTTTTGGTGTATTACTATTATTCGTGCGACAAACGGTTTTCGAAAAAAATCCGAAAAAAAAAAAAAAAAAAAATTTCAAATTTTGAAAGTTTAAATGCTTCTAGAACGCTTCTTATTTATGAAGGTGAACAAAAAAAATGGAATTTTTATTTTCGAGGACTATTTTTTAAACATTTAAGGGGAGGGGCATATACCGAAATATGCAAACAAGATAAAAAAAAAATTTCTTCTTATTTTCAGTGTTTCATATGTGATGAATGTTTCCTGAAAAGTTGGGTTCGAAATTCGCAAAAATATCGGTGATATACGCATTAGAAGTCAAGTATGCTCATTGGTAGCAGAGACGTAACAGCATTAACCTTTAGGGTTGAAAATGAAAAATACACATTTCTTTTAGTCTTCATAAATAAGAAATGTTCGATATACATGTAAATTTTCAAAATTTGAAAAAAAGTCGGACATGAAATCTTGCACTTTTTAGACAATAAAAAAGAAACTATGAATCAAATAAAATATCCACGCCGTCACAAAACTGAGTAACAGTGTTTCATATAGCCATGCAAAATTTTAAGTAAATCGGTTGAATAGTATTCGAGTAATCGTGGGTAACATGCTAGAAAATCATGATATCCAGAAAAATGCATTTGAATACCTCACTTCTGACGTCTATATCTCCGATATCTTTTGCGAATTTCGACCCCAACTTTTCAGGAAACATTCATCACATATCAAACACTGAAAATAAGAAGAAATTTTTTTTTATCTTGTTTGCATATTTCGGTATATGCCCCCCCCCCTTAAATCTTTAAAAAATAGTCCTCGAAAATAAAAATTCCATTTTTTTTGTTCACCTTCATAAATAAGAAGCGTTCTAGAAGCATTTAAACTTTCAAAATTTGAAAAAAAAAAGTTTTTTTAGTTTTTCAGATTTTTTTCGAAAACCGTTTGTCAGACGAAAAATAGTAATACACCAAAAAAGATGCTCCTTGCCCGGATCTACAACTTTTGTTTGACATATTTTTTTATTTAATCAATAACTTGGAAGACGTTATATAAAATCGACTTCGCGAGCTGTTAAATAATGATTTAAATGTTTAACGGCCCAGGGGCACCCTTTCCCGTTATCCGATCGAGCTGAAACTTTACACAGATTTTTTTTTAATTATTTGGAACTATTCTGGAGGGTGCCCCGAAGAAAATATTGAAAAAAAATTTTACCAAGAGTAAATAAGAGCCACCCTAATGTACACACTACACCGTCACAAACCCCGGGTCCACACCAAGGCGAACACGAACAAAAACATTGTTCGCGAACTTTTTCGTCTGTTCTTGCCAAGTCCACATCGCAGCAATGTGTACTTGGTAAGAACAGACGAAAAAGTGGACCTTCGGGGTCCATTTTTTCTTTTAAATATTGTATCCCCATCCAAACTACGCATGCCTGTAAAGTTTCAGGGCAATTGGATAGTTGGAAGTGGGTTATATTTGAGTTGCCAGATTTAAACCATACATACATCGTAGCTGAATAATATCGTTTAAAACGGATCGGTGGCGGCCGCGCGGAGCAGATTTCTGTCGACGTCACCTGCTTCTTCATTTTTCTGTTGCCGAACCCCGTGAGTTTTCCTCGCGAGAACTATGTATACGCGGGTCCGCCGGTGGATGATGAAGATGTCAGTTGGCCGAGAATGCGTGGGAGAGCCAGCTGGATACACCGCGACTGGTGGGTGGGTGTTCGCACTCTCCTCGAGTGCTCCATACTCCATGCACCGACTTTCTGTCCTCTCCCATCTCTTCTCGCCCCGTTTCTCTTCTCCGTCCCACGGATTTCCCTCCTGTTTGCATCGGTTCATCCAGCTGGGCGCCGCAACCGCCACAGCCACCGCCACCGCTGCCCTTCGCTCCTTTTCGCTTCTATCTGCCCGTTTCACCCTTTTCCCCTACACTGCTCCTTCTGCTTCTTTCTCTTTGCTCGTCTCGTTCGAATTTAGTTTCGTAAGATACGCGCGATCTGTGCATCTACTTTACGACGGTCGCGCGCGTATACTGAGAGACCATGGCAAAAAGAAGTCACGCTTAATGGCAAGGGTAAAGGCGCGGCTGATCAGGTAAGCTACTATCCGAGTAAGACGCCACAGCCTCGTTACATTTGTTCTTCACTTTACACGAGCCTCGTATGCCTACCGTAAACAACAGGTTTAGACCTGCGTCGGTATAATAAAAGTATCGCGCAGCCGCGTGCGCCGCGCCGCGCCGGCAACCCTTGCGTGACATTTGCATTGCAAACTAAGTAGGGAATTTCACGACACGTAGCCTGACCCCTGCTGTCATATGAAGAGCAGTCGCCGAGATACAGAAAGCCGGAGAGGGAGAACGGGTAGAGAGAGGCACAATGATCGAGCTGTACGCGATGAAACGTCTTGGTCCATTCTCCAATTGTCGGGCCGCATCTCTCCGTCGACGTGATTTTGACGTTTACGTTGCCAACGCATCAGCTTCGAAAGTGTTATTGTAACGGTTAAAACGCTCGCAAATTGCCGCGACAGCGCGAGTAAGTGGTTAAGGGGAAGCGAAGTAAGTGGAGTGGGAGCAAGATACGAAAGGTAAGACGGGATGGGATTTCCTCGGACGTCCCTCCGTGGAACAAACAGCGGCGTGCATACTCGGTACAGGTAGCGCGAATACGGGTACGGGTACGGGTACGGGTACGGGTGGTAGCGAGAGATGAGTACGCGACCGCGGCAAGAAGAGAAGAGGTGGGGCGAGAATCTGTCAGGGCTGGCACACTCGGGCACAGATTTACAAGGCTGCCGCTGTTTTACGACCCCACAAAGTGCCGCTCGTTCGCTCTCTCTGCACCTACGCGTCTCTAAAGTCTAAAACCGCTCGAGTCAAGGGCACGTACAATTCAAGTGGAGCGCACGCTCGTCGACCTGTGCGCACCTACGCGAATAAATAGCGTGTTCCATTCCGACGCGCGCTCGCGAAACAACACGTTCTTCCAAATTTTCCACTCGGCCAAATCTCTTTCCAGCCATCACGGATCGTTGGCGGATACCGAGGCATCCAACATGATGGAAAGAATGAAATTAGTCGCATCCACCGTGTTTGGCCGTGCCGCACAATGGGGCATTTCGGGTCGAAACGCGGCACAAAACATTCTCTCATTCAGTTAGGACGTATAGGGTGAAAGCACTAGTAGTCGACCACTTAAAGCTAAACTCGAATGAAAAGTACTGAAAAAAAAATAAACAATCAATGTTATAAAATATATAAAATGTATTGAAGTAATTCAAATGTATTTAATGTATCACTAAATATTTTGTGTTTGTAGGAAAGTTCGGGGAAAATAAATAATTAGCGTTAAAAATAAAGTGTCCGAATGCTTTAATAATCGACCGCTTAACTCTAAAAGTCGACCGGTCCGATAGCTAGTAGTCGACCACCTTTTTTAATATGAAATTCAAAATAAACTAAAATTTATTTTTAAATATAATGTGCAACATCAGTAAATAATTAATAATGACAGGAATGATGCGTAACTCAAATAAGTTATTTTAAAAACTTTATCAAAATTTTAATAAGAAATAGAAATTATTTTTTTCCAATGTAAATTAAATTTTTCGTTTTTAAGATAGGAAGTAGTAACAAATTTTAAGTTTTTAAAGTAGGTATTTGTATTCTATAAATAAATGATATAAACTTTGTAGAACATTAATCCATAAGAAACGAATATACAATTTTAATTATCTTAAATATGATTAAATCCTTTCTTTTTTTATAACTCTTTGTTTCCAATTTTACATTTTTCTTGCTTCTTCTTTTTACATTCTTCTACTCTCTCCTTTTTTATTGCTATTTTCTTGGATTTTTCTTCTTGATTTTTCAATCTTTCCTCCTTTTTCTGACGCTTTGCTATTTCAATATTTTCTTTCACTTCGTGTTTTTTGAAAAAAAATGGCGCCATTCAGCAGATGAAACTGCACTTGGCAGTTTTTCTTTTGGAGATCTTTTTTTATTGCTTTAGATAGGAGCTGGATAGAATATATGTTTGCCAAAAGCTTTATTAAGATCCTCTTATATTATAGTTAATACGTGGTCGACTATTAGCATTCATTGTGAATGCAGTTAGCTTCAGAAGTCGACCGCTGTGGTCGACTACATATTGAAAATTGAAAGGGAATGATGATCCAGTTACCGACCTCCCATAAATAAATAAATTATCCCACTTTTTTTAAATTTTTGAAGCGCATATAAAATTGTTGATGCTTTTTCAGTGGAATAGCATAATTTTCCAGTAAAAATTTATAAAACTGAATTACATTTGTCGTTTCTATTCAAAGTACACTTATGTTTCTTGGGTTAGAAAACAGCAATGGCGCATGTAGAATCAAAATTAGTTTACAAATCACTTTAAAAGCATTTCTTTTTTTTACCTATGAAGGGCGCTTTTTGTCGTATTGTAAAGTTAGAAATTCAAAATATAATACAAAATTGCCATTTAATAAATTCTTTATTTCAGTACTTATTTCTTTAAGCTAAATAATACAAGTGGTCGACTACTAGAGGGTGGCCGACTACTAGTGCTCTCACCCTATTTGTGGTCTTCTTGATATAGGATAATTAATGAAACTTGTTTATTTAACTGTATTTGTAAATAAATACATCAATTCCTTTGAATTTCAATGGCAGGAAAGGCGTTTCTGAAAAAAAAAACAACGCGTCCTATACCTTCTCGCCCCTCTAGCTAGCCCAGCAATTTTTTTCGGTAGGATAAAGGTAAGGCTTCGCCCTTTCCAATGCGACCAGTAAGAACACTGAACATTCAATAAGGTACAATTCCAAAAATATCAGAGATATCAAAATGAAATTTGGCACACTTCAAATACATACCTCAACACTTAATCCCATTAAAAATTAGTTGAATTAAGCAAACAACAAAATTATAAATAACAATACTAGTTCTGAAGAATTTCGAACGTTAAAAATTAATGAACGTGAAAAACACTCATGCTACATTATGACCCAAATGTGCAATCAACTACCTGTAAAAAAAAATTTGCAGCATGGCGATATTTTTGTAAAAGGACTTAGTGCCGCGTTTCGGTACCCGAAATGCCCCACTATGCGACGCGACGCGCCGCGCCGCGGCATAGAGCCGGCTTTGTGGATTTGTTATCGAGGAGAGAAGACGGAGGTCTCTGTCGAGCCCGCAGATGCGGGGCTGATGTTTTATTGCACCATAATCGAGTCGACGAAGGTGCCGGAAGTAACCGCAGATAGTCGGCGACCACGGAAAACGGTCGCGAGGAGTACCTATATCGTCGAACGTTCGAAACGGTGCGAAAACTCTGTCTGCTCGTTATACGTAAGATCCGTTTAGAAAATAAAGTATTCATAAACTGTCTGCAGTGATTACTTGTTTGTAATACCCATCCATCGCAGAGAAAACATTAATTTTAGTAGAGTAATGTGGGGCAAGAGTGCGCACTTAAAGTTTAGACTTCTCTAAAATCCTTGGTATTACACTGATAGTCATATCGTTTTGTGAGAAATAACTACTATCCCTTATTATTCGATAGGCAGTGACTTCATGTAAATTTACCTGTCACAACTTATATAAAATAAATATTTCCAAAAAGTTCGCATGTTGTGGGGTAAAAGAACGCTTCGGTTATTCCCAATTCTGCAGCGATTTTTTTTTTGAAAGTCCTGCTTCTATGTTTATCTCGAGCGATCTGAAGCATCTCACTAATTGGTTTTCGGCCGGTTGCCCCCTTATAAGTTCTAACAATAAATGAATAAAACAATAAAATAAAGTCATATTTTTTAATCAAAAACTTAATAAAAAACGTATTTTTGACAAATATTGCGGATTAAAAATTAATCAAAAAAAACCGAAAGCTGATATCAGCGTGGCTCAACTATCATAAACTCAAAATTTATTTCCATGTTGTAATTGATAATTAATTTCAAATTTATTTTTTATAGTCGGTTTAATCGGTATTCGTTACTAATTTAGCAAACTCTAGAAATAAAATAAGTTTAATGAACATATAACACCCGTCAAATTATTTTGGGACAAAAGTTCGCATTCGAACTCTTGCCCCACTGCATTGTGCGAACTTTTTCCCCCACAGCTACTTTTACATTGTTTAATCAATCCTGTTATCTGTGAGGAGAATTGAAAACTTCTATTAGCACTTTTTAATAGAAGAATTTCAGCTCTTTCAGACGGCATATTAATTAAAATATTTACTGATCAATTTATAGGAATAATATTGATTCCCAAACATGAGAATATTACATCAGAACTAACGAATTCAGTACCTTACCGCATTGTAAGATAACAAACCGAAACACAGCCACGAAATTCGACATTAGTGACTCTACCTTGATTGACAATTGACTGCCAATCACCATTGGCAACTGCCACAACTCAAACCATGAAATTCGCATGGTGCGAACTCTTACCCGCTGCGAACTTTTACCCACCTTTACTCTACGTGGGATACCAATAGATCCGTTGGTGATCTCGGTAAAAGACGATTCTCAGTCGAAGGGGGCGATCAACGATCGGTACAATACAATTCTGAAGGCAGCCCGTTCCGTTTCCGTTCGGTAATAAGTACATATGTATGCAGCACTAACGACGAATAAGATCAAAACGATCGAAAGGTGCGGAGTCCCGTTCGCTATTTATCCAACTTATCGCTCGATAACTCGTTTGTGCGCATACGCGGTGAAGAGCGAAGAACGCGTGGGTACACCGTTTACTTTAATCGGCGTACACCATGGATATTAATACGGCTCGATTGAATCAATTACGGGTAACGCTACTGGATTTTGTAGCGCGACCAACGTCCGATCGTCGTACGACGGACGAGCCGGCCGAATAAATTAACCGACTGTAAATGTCGGACCGTTAATCGATTTCGCGTGATCAGTAAGTAATGACGGTATTCTTCTTCTTCGAGTTCTCTCCCTCTGTGAACCCAACTATCTCTTTTTCTCGCAGCAAGAGACCTGGATAACTATAGTAATCAAACTGATTATCAACGCGTTACTTGCTGCATCCTGAACGATCGGAACTTATGTTCTTCCATAGACGGAATAGCAAACACAAGCAGGAGAGAGGGTGCCGAGGCGAGCGGTGCGGCAGGGGTGCATAGGTGCACAGGTACACAGGTGCACAGGTGCAGCGGTGCACGGGTAGGGGATGATGTGGCCGTAGAGAAGCGGGAAGGGAGAAGGAACGAAAAAGACGAAAATTAGACTACTATTTCGCAGTTTCTTATAAATATTCATTCCTCCTTCTCGATGAATCGGGGGACTGGAGGCTCGCGCTCCAGGCGGTAAGTCGCGTTAAGAGCGCTAACGAGCGACCCCTCCGGCCGAAGGGAGTTTCCCCTCGGTTCCCTACTACCCGTTGCCTTGCCGAACAACGTGCTCTCTCTCTCTCTCTCTGTCTCCCCACGTTTCTTTCCTCGGAGCAATTCCACGAGGCAACCGCGCGGCGCGCTGAGTTGTGCGAATTTGTTTAATTAGAAGTTAGGCCGACGATACATTAGCAATGTAAATACCCCTCTCGCCTTCTTCGCCTTTCACCGTGCTCTCCCTCCTACGGTTTCTTCGTCTTCTTCTTGTTCTCGAAGCTGTCGGATCCTGCCGCGTCGATACCGCGAAGGGTAATCTCGGCACCAGCCAGAGGGACAAGAAGAACGAACAGCTAGCCGCTATGCTCGGTGTGTCGGAGTCGCGATACGATTTAAATTGTGAGCTGTAGAAAAAGATTGACGTGGTCGCACGCCTCACAGTTGAGAGCCACGGCACCGCTCTCTTTCGAGAGAGAAGCTGCGTCGCTTCCGTTCAGCGTCATCTAATTATGTTTTACGCGGGACAGAGTAATAACTTTCAAGGCTGCGTTCGTCCGCTTTCTTGCTGTCCGGCGCAGCAGGTCGTGCAAGCTCGTGCAAGCTCGTGCACGCGAGCATAAGATCTCTCTTGGCTATCGCGGAATATGGTTTCGAGGCAAAACCTTTCTTGCTGGATTCTTTACCTCGCGGGAACGACCGTGACGTTTACGGCTAACGATTCGCTTCTTCTTGCTCTGATGTCGGGTATATACCTTCCCACCGGAAGCGCAGCTCGCGCTCCACCCTTTCGATAGATCGAGATAGGTGCACAGGGGATCCTGAGGTGATAAGCATCGAGATCTGTAAGGTGTTTAATAGAATTTTTGGGGGCCCACGAGCACGGGTTCGATACTACGTCCGATCAGGTGTTATTTATTTATTTATTACTATTCACGGGATAAACCCTTTGGTACAAAGAGATATAATGCGGGGAGACAAAATATACATACCGAAATTATTGAAGAAATAATTAAGTTGAATCAATCAAACATTGAATCGAATGGCATGGGATGACCACTATGTTTGGCAGCAAGTCTTAAAAATTTATGTTGAACACTCTCAATATTGTTGATATATTGTTTCCAGTATGGAGACCAGATTATACTTCCGTATTGGCGGATTAGGAGGTTCGTGCACCGACTAATTATGCTTGCTGGTCTTTTGGAGTTTCGACGATTCATTGATCAGGGACACCAAGGGAAAAGGCATCGTGACGATAGAAAGCACGAAACGCCAGAAAAGCACGAAACGAGACCCGACGGGCGACGGGCGACGGGCGACGGGCGGCGAGCGACCGTCGACGTAGCCGTCCCAGGGCCGCCCTTCATTGGTTTTCCCGAGATTAACACCCATAACTCATTCGGGACACGGAGCCGTGCGTCACTCCTAGCTACGCTATAATTGCCGACATAAATCAATCGGCCGATGAGATCATAAACCCGGGGCGATACACTGCGCCAACAGATCCATATAACGGCAAGTGTGCGGCTGCATGTTAAATGTCAATTGACGTCCGCCTGACGTATCGGATTACCACGAACACGGCCGCGAGATGGTATGGCACACGTCGATGTCGATACCGAATCGAAAGCTAATATCTTGGGTTTGTTTCGCGGAAACGATATCACAGTTGTTCGTTGTTCCGCGTATCGCGTATCGGATGCGACGATTCGAAAATTCCACGGACCGCGGATCGTCCGATTACAGTGACGAACGCTTCGCCGGCCCATCTGTGCTCCTTTCGGCTTGGCTCCTTCTACGATATACGAGATGCCGATGAAATGGACGCGACCGATTAACCTCGGTCGCGTCGCGTCGCGATGCCCCGCATGCCGCCCGGTCGAATCGCGGTGCTGGCTAGTGGCTACCAAGCAAACGTGCTTCGTATCGCGCCGAGCCCAGCCGAACCGAGCCGAGGCGAGCCGTGTTTTCCAACTTTCCTTCCTGCTCCCTTTCTCTGTCTTCGACCCTGAACCCTGCTTAGTCCGATGTAAAGGTATAGCTCGTACGTAGGGGAGTTGTCGGCAGGGCGGTTCGCAAGCCTAAATATTGAGACGGTGTTTATTTAGCAGGGAGATATATGATATGACGCGGACAATATAATGCATTGTATTCAAATACGGGAGCCCGCGAATCGTGACCGGGAGCACCGTGGAGGCTTGGTCGTCGCTATCGTCGGCCGGTCTGGGTTAGGTCGGCATCGACGACACAACCACCGGTTACCACTTGGCCACCGGTCACCGTCGCCGCTCCCACCTTTCTACCCTTCTGCCCGGTATAAATAATATCCCGCGATCGTCGGATTCTTAGGATTAGAAGACGCGGCTCGCGCCCGCGCGCCCGCGAGGCCCGCCAAGTCGTGGCTGAGTTCCTTCAGCTCATGGAACGGAGCGCAGCAACGTAAAACAGTCGAATTACGCGCGCACCTACGTACGTTTCTTGGCTCGTGTCGAGCCGCTCGAGGAACGGGCCGATGTCGGTCCGAACCATATATACTCGGACGGTTCGTAGGCAGCTATGTAGCTGCATGACAGGGAGTCTGCGCCCGGCGTACGTTACCAGCTATCTCCGGCCCATATCAAATGCGACCGTGTCCCTCCATCCCGCCCCGTTTACGCTCCGTCCCCAACTTTGTCCCATCCTGCGCCAACCTTCCTTCTCCTTTTACTTATTCTTCTTTTTCTTCCTCCCTGCTTCCCCCGATCTCGCTCCGTTTTCCCATGATTCTTCGGCCGATGGGTTTCGCGACTTATCGATTCCTTCCCTTACTTTGTTCTCGCGGGCAAAAAGACCAACTCGCGAGAGCAATTACACCGTCTGCCTGTCGATCGATTCACCCACCCGATGATAATACCCGCGTTCTTGTTTGCTGGTTCGTCGGTTAAAAAAAAATAACGTTACATCCGCTTGGAGGCGCGGTCACAGGCTTGAGGGAAAGAGTGTTGGGCCTTTCGGGCCGTTTCGTGTCGATAGGGCACGTCCTTTCTTCGTTTGGTAGACCGGGAACAGCGGCTGTGCAGGAACATACACGGCGGGTGGTCACTGGTCAGGAATCGTTTCAGCACGTACGCCCGCCCGTCAGCGATTCTCACCGTCTCGCGTGCATTATAATCGGCGCGTCGCGTTCATCCGCGTTCATCCGCGTTTATCGAGTCGTCGCGCGTCCTGCGTACTCGGCAACATCCAGGAGGAATCGTTTGGCCGGATGTGACAAAAGAAATTTAAGCAGCCACCTTAGCCAGGCTGGCTGAGGGGGGTCTTTAGTCATCTCTACGCAGAGAAAAACAAGTATGTAGCCGTTGCGACAAAAGGTCGGACGAGACACTGCTCCGACTATCAAACTCTCTGTACCTTCGCTGAGGGACCGGATAAGCAAGAGCAGATACAGCGGGAGTAGTGGCGGCACAGTCTTTACGGAGGCGAATTAGGTCTGGCAGATGGAACGGAAGGACGAGGGAAAGAGAGAATTCGGGGGAAAGTTTCGTCATTGCGAAATGACACGAGTGGTCTTTATAGCGACAACGCAGACTGAGAGAGAGACCGTCTGTTTCGGCGATGGTCTTTCTCATTCGTTCCACGTGTATTGACAAAAGTGTCGGTCGGCCTCTCCACCTCCCGTACTTTCGTCGCGCCATTCTCCGATATTACCGCCCCGTCGAGGGTTCTGGCACCCGGTAGGATGAGGGTGATTGCGACGAAATCATTGCGAGGAATAGAAGAGGTGCCGCAGTTGGCAACTCATAAGACGTAAAACCGTCCTAGTGACGGAGGCAAGCGCGGCTACGAGCCACGGTGGTGCTGGCGGTGACGGTGACGGTGATGGTGGCGGTGGAGGTGGCGGTGGTGGCGGTGGCAACGGGAACGAGGACGACGACGTTCAAGGCAACGAAGATGGCAACGGTTGGGGCTGTGGCTCTAAATGACGTCGAAGACTCTAATCGAAAGAGGAAAAGACGACAGTTGGCAAAGTCTTGCGTCTTCGTTTCTAGACCAATAAGGCTGTAGCAATGGCAAATTTATTTGCCGGATACAGTGCGATCTGCTGAACGCGATCCGCGGGGCTACAACATTCCCGATCGGACGCGTTCTTAGCCCGTCGATTTGACGCTCGTCCGTTCGCCCTCGATCCCTTGCCAGTCCTTGGCTCCGGTAGAGTCGATACTAGTCGCCTCACCGGTGATAAAGCAAATAGATAATGTCCGAACTTTAATTAAAACTGGACGGTTGAGTGACACATTTGATTACCCGAGAATTTAATTAATCGCTTCGCGAACTCGCAGCGGCGCGGCGGAACGCGAAGGAGGCAAGTCCGGTGAACGAGATGGAAGGGCGGCAGGGTGGTAGAGCAGCCAAGGCCGATAAGTCGTGGATTTGTATTGCAAAATTATCTTCTTCTCGCGTTGTCGCTCGCAGAACGGCCGCGTTCGCTAACGAGAGGCTAATTAGTCGCGCGAAATTACTCGCATTCACGGACACGATAAGCAGCGACGTAGCTGTACAGCTGGACGCGTCGCGACACGCCTCGCTTCTCCTACAGTGTCCCAAATAGGTAGCCACGAACTTGGCATCGTTGTCCGTTATCGTTGTCGCCCTTTTTCTGCCTTGGAGATCGATAGATCGAAGATCGAAAGAGGATCATCTCGGTCGCCTCACTTGCCCTCTGTACGCGCTAATACCTACTGTTTAACCATCTGTCCTTTCCGATCCTCGTCCAACGCGAAAGCATCCTCTGTTATGAGATTCTGCCGGGATACCTCCTCCGACTCCTCCTCCTCCGATAAGTCTCCGTTCACGAGCAAGAGGTCGAAGTGGAAGGTGGACATGTTCGCGTGTTTCGTTTGTGCCACTGTGAACTGGACATCGCGAGAGGCTTCGTCATCGTGTTTGCGTAATTATCGTTTCCATCACGTTTCCGAAAGATTATCCGAAAGTCTTAATAAAGTACCGTTGTCGGGTAGCTCGTGCAACAGTCGAGTGTTTCGGATCGCGAGATTGGTAGCCACGAGGTCGTCGTACCGTGCATCGGTAATTTACATTAATGACTCGTCTCGTGGAGAGGCACACGCGCCGACAACGGTCAGGTGAAGAAATTCGTGTTTATCCCAAACCGCGCACCTACGTAACCCGCTACGACGCAACGCGTTCATCCAAGAAAACGCAAGTTGCAGAGCCAGACGTCTAATCGAATGTTTCGATGGACACTGGTACCCTTAGGTACATAGAGACCAACGAAGATGGTCTCGGTGGCGAGAAGTAGAAGGGCAGGGCGGAGCGCCGAGCGAAAGGGAGACGGATGTAGAGAAATTGCCGAGGTAGGCTGAGAAGGGCACTCGCAGCGAGTTCTTGCGGCGAACCACACAAGGAGAAACCGAGGCGGATCCCCATCACCGCTCGTCACGCTGGCTCAAAATACCGACGCTCGCAATATTCACGACCGTATCGCTTGTACGTGTCCCGCGTGAACCGACCATCAAGGGTGATGGCCGTTCCGTTACCCCTGCTATACCGTGCCAGGGGAATTCTCGACCGTTTCCCATCTTTCGAACGATCGGGAGCAAAGTTTGCGCGCGTTCATCTCTCGGGCGGCGCGGGCGCGGCATCGGTATCACTGTCACGGTTGCGGTCGTGGTCTCCGCCGTGATTGCTAAAGGTTCGAAAGACGGCGACGAGGCGCAAGACACGAGACGCGCGATATTCGTCGGAACGGAAAGAGAAGAAGATCGCTGCGCCGTCAGGCTTTCAGCGCCAGGGTTTGCCAGGCGACTGCCGATCGTAAATATCGCGTGGCGCATCAGATATTTCGGAGGGAGCGACCGAGAGTTATGGCGGCCAGTCTGCCAGACGTGGCACCAAGAAGTCATAGACAGGGAGAAACGAAGGCCGAATGAAAGAGACGACGAGACGACTCGACTCGGTGGAGCGCCAGACAGAGAGATGAGAAACGAGAGAATGCGGATAGAAATTGAAGAAAGGGAGGAAACGAGATGGTGGATAAAACGGCGAGAAGAGAGGAAAGAAGTAAGGGGAGAAAAACAAGGAGGGAGGAGAAGGCGTGCAAGAACCCTTTGCTCTATCGGTCGACGCTGGCGAAAACGGCTTTGGAAGAACGGAGAAAGAAGAACGAGCAGCGGAACGAAGAGACGCAGCGGCAGCATCGGTATAGCATAACTTCAGGTATATCCAGTGCCAGTAAATTATACGCAAAGTGTACGCGAAGGCCCCCTTCGTCCCTCCGCGTCACCGCCAGCTAACCCCCGTCCTCCCTCCTTCCTCCCCCTACCCTCTACCCCCTACCCCCTAGCAGCCGTCCCTCATCCTTTTCGTTTCGCCTCTCCTCTTTCTCGTCCTTCTCCACGACGCTGCTTCCCACCCTCGACACCCCAGAGGCCGCGCCTGCCTCACGTACATCATTATGATTGATCGCTTCACCTTACTTTGTAATTAAAACTAGTTGCCATTGTGCCCAGCTCCGTGTGCTCGTTCGCTCGCTCTGGTTCTCTCTCACCCTCTAGCTCTACCTCTACCTCTACCTCTACCTCTACCTCTACCTCCACCGCTACCTCTACCTCTACCTCTACCTCTACCTCTCCATCACCCTCGCCCTCAACCTCACCCTCGCCCTCATACTCATACTCTTCCTCTCCATCCTCGTCACCAACCTCCGCGTCTCTCGTCCACATTTACATACACAACGACGAAGCAAGAGCAATACCGTGCACCCACCACCGGTTATCGTACAACCACCCATTTAGCCATCCAGCCATCCAGACAGTCAACCAGCCAACCAGCCAGACCAGCGACAGCGGCGAACCAGCAATGTCTGTCCTCGGTGCGAGAAACGGGAGAAACAGAAGCACGCCTGCCGACTCTGCTTCTGATTCCGCTTCTGCCGTTACCACGGCCGCGCCGTCACAGTGAAGCTTACGAGGCAACTACCCCACCGCCGAGCCGCGCCGTCCATCGAATCTACATCGCCGGCTTTCTTCGCGACTCTGCCCTTCTTACCCCTTTATCTTTCTACCCGTGCTCCATTTCCTCTTGCTTCCCCGCGCTCTTTGTTTCGTTTCGCCTCGTCCAAGCTTCTCTCGACTCTTGACTCCTTCGACATCCCCTTTTCATGCTCCGTCCACCTCCTCCTCTTTCCCCTTTCGCGCCACCCGTCTCTGGTGTTCTCTCTCTTGCCCCCTTCATCGCGTTTCTGCCCATCCGAACGGAGTCACCACCGCCACAATCCGGTAAGCGCACCCTTGTCTCTTCCCGGGGGCCATGCGTCATAGTTATCTATGCTTTTTGCAACGGAGACTGATTTAGAGCTGTCTAAGGACCTGGAGCCCTACGAAAATTAAATAATTGCTAATTTATGGCGCGCATCGACCGGCTCGTTACCTCTCCTTCGAATCTCTCACTCCCTCGGTACCCTTAGCTCCCTTAGCTCCCTTAGCCACGCATACAGGCACACGCGCTCGCGTTCTCTCTCTTTCTCCTCCCGGTGTTCGTTCTTCTCACAGTACTTCTGATACAATAGAAATGCGTTCAAGGAAAATGCGCAAATCGAAAAGCTTCGCGTCATCGCGATACGGGCGCGGCGTCGTCGTTGTCGTGAGAAATTATTGCGCGCGGAAATACGAACCGCAACGTTCGGAGTGCTAAGAATCGTCATGCGGCGTGGAATTCCAGACGGCCGTTGACGTTCCTTTACGATTGTACGCTTGTGGTATGTAAATTAATGGTGACGCGCTTTAATTCGGCCATAAATAGGGGTCACTCTTGTGACAGCCATCGGACCATCGCTCACCCCGTTCCCTTTTTACGTGTGCAACATGGGAAAGCTTCGGATTTATTTGACGCGTTTCGATGATATTTATAGGTCCGGTTCACCCCGATCATGCATACGTCGCGTCGACGCGACGCGACGTGGCTCCACGCAACCTTTTCTCCTTCCCTTCCCTCTCCCTCTTCAAATCATTCTGCTTCCTGCTCTTTTCTATGGGACCGGGCCTTTCTATCGGCAGTTAGACCGCGAATTCTGGCGAAAAACTGTTGAGCATAATCGATTACCAACTACACCATTGCCGTTTCGTTCGACTTTGTCGAAACTCGAAACTAAAACATCAATCGCCATTCGTTGCAGTTAGGTACTTTGTAGTAAAGTTACTTGAATATTTACGAGACGTTCGTTAGATGTCGGCTTTACGGAGATCGCTCGTCGGTCGACAGTTTGCTAATCTACGGTAAAAGAGGAGAGAAGGCGATGAAATTTATCGCTAAAAAGAAAACGGGGCTACGGATATAAATCTTAGGTATTATAATGGGATCTGTCCATTATTAAAGAATGAGTGATTTAAAGGGGGGTGGAGCTGAACCGTGCTTCACCGTCCAAGTGGGTGGGTTACCGGAGGATCGTGAATTTGATCGGCAATTCGGCCAGATACGAGCATCTTCTTTTTCGGTGGAGTTGCTGCGCGCAAAGTAAAGTAGTTGTATACACCTATGTATCCAGTCTTCGTGTGACTTGTGTCGACACGGATGCCACGAATTCAGAAAGGATCTGGAAACTAATTTCAATGGTGTAGCTGTAGATGGACATTTCAGGCGCAGGCAGCAATTCGCCGACAACACGAGCGTTCTGGTGTTCCAACATTCGTCCATTTGGGCCATTCAGGCCATTCGAGCCATTCGAGCCATTCGTGCCATCCGGGCCATCCGGGCCATCCGGCTATCTGGCCCTCCTCCGCGTTCATCCATCCGTCCATCCGTCCACCGTCTAAGAGTCTGCCAGGATATTTACGACTGACCAACTCATTGCCGCGGTGAGTTGAGCGAGCGGTCGCCACAAATCACGCCAGAGAAAGCCGGCCTTTCTCTGCTCTGGGAAACGTCTGGCATTTTTCTCTGCCGGGGATAACTTTGACTTATTTGTGACGGCAGCTAGAAGAGATAGATGGATAGATATACAGAGAGAATGAGAGGGAACGAGACTGCGTGTGCGTGTGTGTGTTCGTGTGTAAGAAAGAAAAGGAAAGAGCTGGAATGCGAGAGAAACAGGATCGCGACAGGACGGAAAGCAGACACGACACGAGAGTTGCAAGAGGCGTCCGAAGAGATCGCATAAGCATCCCGTTTACGGGAATTGGGTAGCCATCTGTGGCGATAAAGGGTAGATTTTTGCGCGCACTAGAGGCTAAGATTTGTCCTATATAGTGATGTTGTTCGGTTAAGTCATCGTTTGACAGGGGCGGGAAAAGGGAAAGGGAATCGCGGCAGTGAAACGGCACTAAAAGGGTAGTGGCCGTTTGGTTGCAAGACGATACAGGGAGAGTGGTTGTTGGGGCTCGGCAGTGGTGGTGGTTGGTGCGATGCGGTGCGGTGCGGTGCGGTCGGTGCGCTCGATGCGCTCGGTGGATGTCCCTGTCGCATAAATCACTGCCGGTATCTTCTGGCACGGCGGCTCGCTCATCACGGCGGAGTTCTTGTCGCGCCTTAATAACGCGGCCGAGCGTCTCACCCGCGCCTCCGCTTCCTGCCCCACGAAGCCCACTCCAACCTATCGTACCTCTCGTCCTCCTCTGCAAGCCGTCCGGTCTGGCCCGGACGCTCTCTGCGCCGTACTGCCGCGACTGCGACTTCGTGCCTCGCTACAAATCCTGATTATACTCTGCCACTGACGTTATGCTGTAAGGGGACGATGCCACGTTCGAGTCTGGTTTTTGTATTTCTCCGCGGTGTTTCTTCCTTCTCGCGACGCAGCGCGACGCCTTCCCCGCCCTTTTGCTCTTCCGCGTTCAACTACTATCACGTCCCATCGCTCCTCCCACGGTTCCTCTTCTCACAATCAGACACGCCACTCGTCTTGCTCCCGGTCCACCTTTCCCCTCTTCACCCGTATTTCTCCGGTCCCATCGCCAGAGTCAGCAGCACCGGCAGCGAGAGGAGAGAGCAGCTACCCTCGCGAAACGAGCCAACCTCCTCCACTCGTCTTTGCCAGACCGACTGACAGCCTGGACCGCGTAAATCAATTTTCAATTACGGCACAGGCAGCCGAGCAAGACGGCGTAACGGTCCGCCGAGGTAAGGCAAAGTGAAGCAAAGCGAAGCAACGCGAACCGTCGTGGAGGAGAGGCTGATGGTAGGTCGGTCGATCGGCTGATCGACCAATCGGTCTGTTCGGCTAGTTGCCTCTAAGCTTCACCGAGACCGAGAAACAGTAAAGTCCACGCGTGAACGGGTCCCGCCTGTCGTCTCTCCTTCTTCTTCGCTCTCTCCCGTCCTAGGCATTCCACGTATCGCGAGCAGAGACAGATCGTATCGGGGTCGATGATAAAGTCGAAGAAGGAAAGACGAAGATGAGACAGCAGAGAACAGTGGACGGCGTGCTGGGGAACTGGCAGGGTGGGGGAGAGAGAGAGAGCCGGAGAGGGCACCAACGCGGCTCGGTGGATACGTACGTAGGTATTATTATACTTCGCTACAGTCATATTTATAAATCAGCGATATAGCACGACGAGCGGAGACGCGGAGGGATGGAATTTATAGCTTCGTTCTCTTTTCTCTACTGCCAGTTACTGCTGCCCCTCCCCTCTCCGCTGGTAACCGTTCCCCTCGTCTTCTTCACCCTCCAGCACCGCTCATTCTACGAGCCACCCCTTCCGATATCCTAGCACGCTCGCTCTTCAGATACTCCTTCTCTCTCTCTCTCTCTCTCTAGATTCGTAGCTTCTCTAGACGGAGAGTGCGCAGGCATACAAACTGCCAAGCCTGTACGTATGAGCTTAGGTCGACATTTTCCCTTCTCTCTTCGGCAATAAATCTGCGAGTCTTTTGAGCCGACGGTACGGTACGGTATGGTATGGTATGCTATGCTATGCTATGCTATGGTTCAGGGAAGGGTGGCGGGGGTTCGGAGCCGCGGCTCGCCAGTTCCTGGGGTACCAGAGGTCGCCTTCTCTTTCTCCGTCTTTCTCCCTATCGACCTCTCACCGGCTCTCCCCGCTGCTGTTCCCCAAACCTCCCTCTCGCGCGTCACGGGAATGTATATAATTAGCAGCATTGTGCTTCCTCGGACAGATTTACGGGTCGTATCGCTACCGCGGCTGCATGCATAAGCGCGTTAAATAAGTATTTATCCGCCCCGTGGGGGATGCGATGCCGAGGCAGCCGCCTGATGGATTTGCCGCTCGAACGGCCGAAACTACGTTAAACGGATCCTCGCTAACCATCGCCCAGCTATGTACAGTGTACACCCACCCACCCCTTCCCTTTCTCTCGTTCTATCGCCAACCGACTGAACCGGCCCAAAGGTATCACCCGTTTTTCGTCCACTAATTTCTCTCTCTATCTTCAACGAATTTACGAAAATTATCAACAATCTCCCCCGCTGCAAGATATCGCGACAAAATGCGTAGCTTCCAACTTCGTGATCCTTGATTTCGCGAGCTGGAAATGTTCCAAGATCGGTAAGCCCCTAGTAGGCCACCACCTCCGAGTAGAATCCACCTCCAAGTTAACTGTTAAGCGCCAGGGATGTATTTTAAATTGCCGCCGACACGAAAGAAAACTGTCCGCGGAGAGATGCACGCAGGTATGTACGCGTTAAGGGGTAAAACCACTCTAGAGGCAGAAAAAAATACCTAAATTTGATAATTTATTTTTGGAGTATGACAAACGGAATAAAATTTCTTTTCAGAGGGTTTATTTAACACATGTTGAAGTACGAAAAACAATTTTTTTATTGTCATTTTCATGCAAAATGGCGGCGACAGAGCCCGTCGTCGAAAACAGCTTTTTTGAAAACACCGCCACGGGAGGACGAATTTCTCGGCATGTATGAGTCCGGGAACAAAAAATAAAAAAAAATTATAATCTATATACAATTGGCTTTGGAAGTACGTAGGGGGTTTTTTTTTTAATCAATTTTTGTGGAAGTGGTGCACTTTTTAAGAAATGAATCGATTTTTTGCCCTAAACATGAGCATTAAATTGTTTGTAAAAAAAAAGTTTAAATTCAATCAAAAAACGGCTACGTACTTCCAAAGAGTTGTGAAGCTACTGTAAAAATTTCAAATCGATCCATGCAATAGTCTCCGAGAAATCCGTCCTCCCAGTTTGAAAGAAGTGGTTTCGACGACGGGCTCTGTAGCCGCCATTTTGTATGAAAATGACAATATAAAAATTGTTTTCCGTACTTCAATATGTGTTAAATAAACCCTCTGAAAAGAAATTCTATTTCGTTTGTTATACTCCGAAAATAAATTGTCAAATTTAGGTCTTTTTTTCTGCCTCTAGAGTGGAATCAATTAAAGGAAAACTACTATATATAATTTAATGGGACTTTTTGCATTGTATGTAGGATGTCTTAAGTTATAGAAATATATTTTTTGTTTTATAATTAATTATTTCAGACGGCCCTGGGGAGTCGTTAAAGTCAAGGTGTCAAAAAATTGATCCAAATCGGTGGGACCTGTATCTCCAAAAGTTATTATCCGATTCGACTGAAACTTATTTTATTTTGAAGATTATACTTCTGGCTAGGGGGAGAACTAGAAAAAAATTAAAAAAATGACATTTTTTTTAGAAAATAACGACACTTGAAGTTTGAAATCACTTTTCCCTGTACTTTTCATCCTTTCAACGCCTTTGAAAATTATAAATTTTCAATTTTTTGTAATTTTTCTAGCCCCTCCCCCTAGCCAGAAGTATATTCTTCAAAATAAAAAAAGGTTCAGTCGAATCGGATAATAACTTTTGGAGATACAGGTCCCACCGTTTTGAGAACACTGTTTCGAGAAAAACGCGTTTAAAGGTTTACGTGAGCGCCGAGTGCCCGGTTGTTGCCCATGCATTTGCCCCTACTTAAATGCCTACAACTTCTGGAATTGTACGAATTTCAACAAATCCTTTAAAACACGTATTCCTAAAAGGTTGAACATTCGAAAAATGAAATAAAAAAAAATCCACTTTTAGACCGGAAGGTCCCCTTAAGGTGGAACACCACTGTGACGGCCGGAAAAGTAAGCCATTTTTAAGAATTTTTTTCGGGAATAATTTACAGTTTTCATAGAAAAATTTTATTACCTACCTTTAGTACGCTGTCTTAAGAGACTATACAAAAATAAATAAATAGAAGAACATCCATAAATTTTAATATATTAATTAATCTTCTAGACCCACTCACGCGAGCTGGTCGAATGTGTAACTATGGAACAGCAGATCCGAAAGCAAATTTAATTTTTTTTTATAAACTATATGAGTGTAGTTTCCGTTGTGCGTACCGATTTCTTAAACAAATTATTTTTGTAAAAATGGCACGCTTTAGAAGAAAATTTTCGAAAATCCGCGATTAAGATGGACAGTTTTTCGAGCGTATTTAAAAAAATTTGTTTGCAATCAAATAATCCGTACGTACAACGGAAACTACACTCATATAGTTTATAAAAAAAATAAAAAAATTAATTTCGGACCTGCTGTTCCATAGTTACACATTCGACCAGCTCGCGTGGGGAGGTCTAGAAGATTAATTAATATATTAAAATTTATGGATGTTTTTCTATTTATTTATTTTTGTATAGTCTCTTAAGACAGCGTACTAAAGATAGATAATCAAAATTCTCTATGAAAACTGTAAATTATTCCTGAAAAAAAAATCTTAAAAATGGCTTACTTTTTCGGCCGTCACAGTGGTGTTGCCCCTTAAGGGGCAGGAGCTTCCGGTTCTGAAACGGACGCGAACGTACATAAGCTCGCGACCACGGACTTTGCAGCGCGGCGGTGAATCGGTGAATCCTCCGTCTCGATGCCATAATTTTGGCGGTAAAGTTGGATAGTCACGAATAGCATAGAACCGGTGGAAGCGGTAATAGTAGGTAAACGAAGCGTACGCGCGAGCGAGAGATGGTGGTGCGGAAAGAGAACGCAGAGTAGATTCATCGTTTGATAACGACTATCGAGGCGAGTACCCCACGTAGGTACCTATTTCTCTATCCGTTATGCCGTTTTAGCCGGAGTTATCTAGAGCTTTCGAGAGCTTTCGAGTTAGGTTTGTTTCATTTCTGGGATACAATTCCACTCTGGGCTCGACAAGTTGCAACTTTACCACTCCTTTACAACGTCCGAGAAGTTACGTTTTGTGACAGGCTTTCGCTAGTTATTAACAGATTCGACGCGAGAAGGCCTTTATTGCACATAACTTGAAATATGATCACAATTCTTTTTTAATTTTTTTAATACACAATGAGGGCGCCACAGCTCAAGAATAGAAAATTCTTCTGAAAAACAGTGTTTCGCGGACGGAAGGATTTCTGCTTCAATTTTTGGCCTGGAACAAAAAACCGAAAAAAAATTAGGTCTATATAAGATTATCTCGGGAAGTACACGAGGGAATTAAAAAATACAGTTTTTTGTAAGAATGATGCGTGATTGAACAAAACACGGAACTGCCACAACCTCGAAACTGTTGAAACGTTTAAGGATAATTGCATAAATTCCGCATTCCGCGATAGGAAGGATGCTTCACAGCTATGAAACTAGGGTGCCGGTTGGAGTAGGTAAGGTGAGCGAAAGGATAAAGTGACGGGCGCAGTTGGGCCGGTGGCGCGGTCGTAAATCGGGGAAACGTAGCAGGATTATCCATAATTTTTCGCGACCTCGTCACGATACGCAAATGTCACCGGGCGACAGAGCGAACCAGCGCGCGGCAGGGGGACGTGCCAGAGGATTCAATGGACCGGCGTGGTCAGCCCCGTTAAAATCGATGAATTACGAGACAACGCATTAGTGCAGTCCGCACGATACTAATCAGTGAAATTTCCGTGCGATAAATAAACGAATGAAAGCGCGTAACCAGATACGCGCGGTAATGTCGATGCGATGGAAACGGCGCCCCTCGTAAATCGGCAGATTTTTCGGTAAAAAGGGAAAAACAAATAAATGAACGAAGAACGAAAATCAAAATCTCGGCCGCACTGGCAACGATTGCGCGGTGTCGCGCCGCGCCGCGCCGGGAAATGTATACGAGGCCGCGGCTTATTGGTGGTTTCCAGGTGAATTTGCTCGTAAATATGTATTCGTAATATTGATTCGACATAGACGCATAAAGATAGACTAAACGGGATTTAAGCGTGGAATTGTAATTTGTGTAAATATTATGTTTGCGCGCCGATCTCCCCGGAATATCATCCGACGAAATCATTTTTTAAATCTCGTTGTGGTTTTACACCAATTTCATAGCCGATCGAATAATTTCCGCTGGTAGGAAACGCGACCGGCCCGGACGGTGAGACGATCGCGCGATATCGACCACGATAAATTAGCAAAAATGCAAGCACACCCCTGCTTGCGGCACCCGCCCCGTCTGATTCGCCAAGTTTTTCGGAGATCACGCAGCCCCGCGCCGTTTGCCGCAGGATCGAAAATCCAAACGCACTGGACTGGATACAGCGAAACAAGAGAATGACAACGAGCTCGCATAACTGCCGCGTCGAATGTAATGTAACGAGCCGTTCCTCTTATCTCTTTGCTATTATCTCCGCTCGATCCGGCCAGCCTTGCTTCCATTGGCCTGCTACGGCCGCGTTACGGCCTCTTACTTTGCCCAGCCTATACAAGAGTAGGTATTATACGATATTCCAGGTAGGTATGAATCTAGCTATCGCTAGGCCAAGGGGAACTCAGCCACGTAACAATGCTAGCCGGCAAATGTCCCGTCATCTTCCCTCTGATCCCTCTGATCCCTCTGATCCCTTGCACCAGTCGCTTCCCTCCTTTCCCTCCGCCTACTCTCGGTGCTCGCAACTCCGCGGAGCGATTCGCGGATTCTTCGCGTAGGTGGTACGCTTGCTCGGCGCCGCGTCGGTCGCGCGTCACCACTTACCTCGCGTCGTTTCGCCTGCGATCGGCCCTGGATTACCCGCGGACATTCGAATGTCCTCATAAATGAAACGCATCGATTTCCGTCAGTCAACGAGCGCCCGATTCTCTCTGCCATCGAATCACTTGGTATAACAACGCAAGACGATCATGACTCGGCGTGTTTTCGCCGAAGGGAGCAGACGATATTAAACGCGACGGGCCGAAGCAGGCGAGGCGAGCAAAGAAGAAAAAAAGCAACGAATCGAAAAGAGAGAATAAATATAATAGAAGAGACTGAGAAATGAGCAATGCGTTCTTGATCGGAATGGTCCGAATGGTGATGTTTAAAGGTTTAACGTTTGCCGCCACGACATCACGGCAAGCGGATCGATCGGCGAGAATGATCGTGCACGGAGCTCCTTCTCGATGACAATGAACAGTTCAACAGTCGCGTTGTTCGCCCCGTCTCGCCTGCTCCGCGTGTCCGAGTCGTAACAGTTCCATACGCATTCCTGAAACACTGAAAATTGTTTTAGAATCGCGAGCCCTGCGGGGAGAAGGCAGAGAAGCTGAGGGAAAAGAGACACGGTCGACTCGCGGTAACCAGATCAATCGTGCGTACGTCGCGGATAGACTCGATAAAAGGGGGGAAATATTAACGGCTCGCAGGGCACGGGCACGGGCACGGGAACGGTGGAAAAGTTGGAAAAACTCGTCCGCGCGGACAACGCGCAGGATTATCGGACCTTCTGTCGTGAGATCGGACCGAGTGAGGGATTGCTTCGACAGAGCGATTACGGTGGTCGACGCGTTTCAATGGAAAAAAGAGAGGAAAGAAAGAAAAAAAAATCAGTGATACCAAACAACGGGGTCGAGTCAACGTACAGAGGGATCCGGTGGGGTCGCGTTTTTCCGGGGTGAACTAATAGACTCCCGCTCGCTCGTTCGCTCGCTCAACTCGGCGTACACCCTCTCCCACACCCTCCTTTCTAGTTCCTCTTTCACCCTCCTTCTACACCCCTTCCTCTAGCTTTCTCTTTCTCTCTGTCGCTCTCTCCCTATTCCTCTCACGAGTTCCCTCGCTCGTTCGGCTCGCGCTCTCAAATAAAAGTTTCCCGTGACCCACCGCCACGACACCTGTTGAACCCCTGGCCAGAGCTGGCTCGGCGTCCAAAAATGAAAAAAAAAAAGGAAAAAAAGAAAGAAAGGAAAAAAGGGCAATTAGCGTATGAAGCCTGTCCATCAAGGTCAACAGAAAAAGATTTACAACGAGGAAACGTGGGAGCGGATCGAATCGAATCGAATCGAATGGAATCGCATCGGCCAATTCGAATGTTGCCGCAGTGCTCGATCGTACTCCATTCCATTCCCTTTCGCATAATACGATGCACATTGGAACTTGGTTCCCGGAGATCTTAAAAGTTCAGAGACGCGTCGTCACGGGCTCGGCCGACCTTAATTGCCAGTCAATCGTCTTACAATTAGATATCTATCACGGGACATGCCAGACAGAATTCGTGGGATCGCGTGCTCCCGGCTAGTGGAAAGGTGAAATGAAACCAACCTCGAGATTCATCGACAGAGCTTAAAGAACCGTCTACGGTCTACGTCTACGGCGTTCTGCTTTAGGCATCCGTGTATCCGTCAATGGGAAAAGCAGGAGGGGGACTGAATGAAAGGTAAGATACGCACACCATACGACCCCAACTGAGCCTCGAGTGTTTACTTTCTCACGTTTTTCCAAGCTGATTCAAGCCGATTGTCGCGGCGCGGCGCGGCGCGGCACGGCGGCGGTGGCGCTCGGAACGTGTTTACGTTAACGCCTCACCGAGTTGACCTACTTTTACTATTTTGCTGACCGTGCATGTGTAGCGCCGATGGAAGAGAAATAGGGAAATAGGCCAAATCATCCAGGCGTGAAGGTAAACAGGTTTGCGTGCGCGTGAAAAAAAAAACGTGAGAAAATAAACAGCCGTGGCTCATTTTTCGTGGTATAATCGTATCACACCCCTCATTCGGTTCTCATCGATCCAATTGGATAGTGCTCGAAATCGTGAAATCGGACACCGTAGAGTGTAGACGCAGACGGTTCTCAGCCTTACTGACAATGAGTGATGGACGAGTGATGGGCGAGTGACGGCAAGGCCACGGGGTGGTTAAACCCGAGCGAAAAGGTCCATGAACGACCCTTCATATCCATATCGCAAGTTGCCCTGATCTTGAACAAACAATGCTTCCTCTGTCAGACCACCTGCACGTGCACCTGTCGTTACATTGGCGTTACTGTCGCGTGTTGTTATTAGAAATATTATAGGCACCTACGCGTTGCAACAGTATCATTGATCAATTATCATTTATCATTTTGTCGAGTACACACCATACGCGATCGTTGAAGCTGCACTCTCATAGCCCGACAACGATTCGCCAAGAACGGAGGTCGAAATGGAAATTTATGAGGCAGATCCCAGGATAAATGCTACGGCATACTAAACAGCTTTTAGGGCAATGGGTGATGCGTATTTTCCGCGCAAATCATTTGTGACCGCATTTCCCGATTAACTTTGCAACGGTACGATTTCTTTGAAGTTGGTGGTGGAGGTGGTGGTGACGGCGGCAGCGAGCTGCAATTTCCTCATCCTTATCTTTCGCGGGGGTGCAGTGCTCGACGAGTCTCGAGAGTAAAGTAGGTACGCGCGACCGTCGCGTACAAGCTACGGACGAGAACAAAGAAACGGTTCGTCCGTTTCACGAGTTTCGAGACTTTATCGGATCGAATCGGTGCGACTGGAAGCCCCCGTCCCCGTCTACTCGTCTACTCGTCTGCTCGTCTACTCGTCTACTCGTCTACCCGTCTCCCCGTCTCGCGTTTCCCGTTTCCCGTCTCGTCTGGAAGCGAGTCGAGTCGCCAGAGGATCGAAGGCGAGTCACGGGGCTGCCGAGGGGTGGTATGTTTATTGCTCGGAGCTATCTCTTCTGGCGAGGGTGGTTGCCGCGTCACACGGGACCATTTTCATAATTCGGCCGTTCGTATTCTCCGCGACCGCGCGGCCCGAATCGAACAACAGCGCGCCGCGAACGCCGCCCGCCCGCGGGCTCGCTTCTGGCTGCCTTCTCTCTTGGCCCTCTCCTCCTTGCTCGCGATCCTAGCTTTCCTAGCTCCCCAGCCATTTGCCTCCTTTTGCCTCAGATCCTCCTTTACCACCCTCCCTCCATCGTTCCCGCCCCCTTTTCCATCCGATCGCTCTGCCCTTCGCGTTTACACGTTCGCGTCCCAACACCTGCATACGTATACACACGTACACGGATTCGGCTATCCTTCTGCTAAGAGTCCCCTCTCCCAACTCTTTCCACCCCTCTGCCTTTCCTCCGAGGTTTCGCAATTTCTTTTGCCGCGCTTTCGCCGCGGCATCTTCCGCTCGCCGTCCAATACCCAGCTTTCTATCTATCAGACAAGGGTCTCATATCGTTTCCGTTATTCCGTTCGTGGACGCGAATCGAGTACAGGACGAATGAACGGGAAGGAAGAGAAACAAGAGGAGAGGAACCGAGGCCAGTATGGCGTCGATGTCTTCGGTGATCTATTGCTCTCAGCACGGCGGATCGATGCGAGCCAATCAACCGAAGCCGCAGGTTCTTCGCGTGGACCCCGATGACCAACCAGGCCGATCTTCGAGTCGGCAGGTTATAGACCCGATCTAATCGACTTTTTCAACTACTCGACCGACAGACTGAAATCACTTTTGTTTCGTCGCATGGATTATCAGCGATCTATTTAATTGTAAACGACACCAACCGGTGCTCTCGGAATGGCTCGACACAGCCGTTGGCGAGAGAAACGTTAGTAGGGAGGGTGGCGAAGATGGGTGTGAGCAAGGATCCCACCCGTCTCGCTGTATTACAGTACTACCCCTAATGGCTCGCAAACACATAAAGCACACCCCGCGCATAGGTACACTAACTCGTTATTATTACCGTATAAATAACGCGATAATTCCGTCGTGGCGATGACACACAGCATCGGCGAGCGCGATGAATTCCTCGGGAATCGAGAGCCGATCGGCGATGCGGTGCGGTACCTACGCGTCTCGATTCGCGTCTGGAGACGGAAAGCGGTCGCGTAGAAGACGGTTCGAAAGCCGGTGGCGAGCAGGTTCGTGACAGGGTTGCAGAGCGAAACACTGGATACGGTCTAAAGCTGCGCGACGTTTTCCCGGCATTACCGTGTAAAGACGAAGGTGGCCCTGTCCGTGGCGCTTCCGTGTGCGGGGCAGGGCTGTAAAAGAGGGTTTGTACTGGGTTCTACGGCAGGAAGGTGAACAGCCGAAGCAAGAGCAGAGAGGCAGAGGGAGACTCTTTCCATCGGGGAATCCTAGAGGGTTTGCAGGAGGAAGCCTCTGACTCGGTTGCTGGCAGGGCGCGCGTCAATAAGCGTCCATCAGCCGTAATGGCAGCGAGCGCCACCTCGGATGCATTTAGATGGCTGTTTAGCCCCGGTTGTCTCGATGTGGCCTGAAATTCTCTTCTCCGCAACCTCCTTCTTACCGTTACCCGAGACTCGAACGTTTCTCGGTGCCGCGGAAGCTCACGCTACCGCTACCGCCCCCGCCCCCGACCCCGCAGCCGCTCCCACCCCGCCCCGCCCCGCCTCGCCCACGCTTTTCCCAACTTTTGTAGTTGCGCCAAACGAGGCTGCTCGCCCGTACTGGTAATTAGACGGTCCGGTTCGTTTCGCACGGTCTTCTAATTAATTTCTATCTGTATCCTCCTCGCGGGCTAGAATTCTAGGCCCTCTCGAATTCGAGGCCCACCGTCCTCACGAACGTCGCGACTGCTTTCGGAACGCACGCTCCCTTGGTTGACCAATTTTACTCGTTGCGCGTTTATCGGATCCAGCTAGAAAGCATCTTTAGTCGATAATTCGAACGGATGTTTTTCCCCGTTCGTGCGTAAACGTACGTACATCATCGCGGCGGACAGTAATCTAGACGCGTGGCAATCGTTTCTGCTTGTTATTGGGGCTGGCGGAGGGGCGAGGGGCAAGGGAACGACGAGGTCGCGGCGTCGAGCCGATCGAAACGGTCGTAAAGTAGACGTCGCGTATCGTCGAAAAAGCTCCTCGAAAAACGAGAATTCGGTCGGTTCTCGGTATACGTTTGGCCGCGATATATGCAAAAAAGCTCGAGGGACGAGGGGTGGCAGAGGGAGGATCGCCGCAGAGCTGGAGCTCGGGCTCTGGTTGGGGCTCGAGCTCGGGTTCGGGTTCGAGCTCGGGCTCGGGCTCTGGCTCCGGCTCCGGCTACGGCTCGGGCTCCAGCTCGAGCTCGAGGATTAAGGACATTATTAACGGGCGTACCAGGGACCGACATACTTACGTCCGGCCGGAATGCCCCGCGATAAATACACCGGTGGCTACGAAACTGGACGAGAACGAAGAGGAAAGGGGAACTGGCGTTTAAATAAAATCAGCATTTTATGTTACAAGGGCCGCTCTTCGATAGCGGCCGGCTGGCCGGCCGGCCGGCATGGTACACGCCGTTACAAACCGCAATCGACCGATCGACCGATCGACCGATCAACCGGCGCAAATTCTATCGCACTGGCGTAGACACGCGCGATCCGTCGCCAACCATTTTCATTTACCGGTCATTAGCTAGACTTCGTCTCGTTGGGCTGGTCTGTGAAATCGATGCTCGATCAAGAATGGTAGAGAGAACTTTCCGATTCCCTTCTCGTCCACGGGGTAGCAGTCCGAACGAAGGAACTGATTAGGTGGTTTGTAGGTAGTATATAATAATAATAATTTTAGTTACGGGACAAGCCCATTAAGCACAATAAGAAGGGATAATAACAATAGATTACAATAAAAATAAAAATAAAAATAAAAACAAAAACAAAAGAGAAAAGGATAAGAGAAAAAGATAAGAGATGGCCGTAGAGTGACAAGTAGGTGCATGGGGAACCTCTATGGAATGCCTTCCGCAATAAGGGCTCTGCGAATACTAATTTTGAAGCCGGAAAGAGTATCAGCAAAGAAATCGATGCCCTCGTGGAGTTGATTGGCGATACCACAGATCCTATGAAAGGGGTCAGCATGGCCAACCCAGCAGGAGTAGTCCGGTGACCTGAACAGAGGTGTTTGCCTAGTACAGCGAGCGGGGACGTTGAAGTTAACCAGCGCAATAACATCAGGATTATCAATCAAACCGTTCAGGATCCTATAAAGAAAGGATAGGTCAGAGATTCTCCTCCTGTGTTCAAGGGACCATACCCCAAATCTGTTCATGATCGGTACATAGTCATGGTCGAACCACGCCAGGGGCTGGCCAGCTTTGAACGCCAGATAGCGTAGAAAACGATGCTGAACTCTTTCGAGTTGACTGCTGTACTTCGACCACCGCGGGGCCCAGATAACCGACGCGTACTCGAGATGCGGCAGCACTAAGCTGTTATATAAGTAGCGTATCGTAATAGGGCTGACGAAATCGGAGCTATACTAATGAATACGGACACGATGCGTTGCAACCATCGTTTGGCGGTGTGTCGCCAAATCTTTCTCACGGCAAGATGGATGCGGCACACGGAGGCGGTCGGCTGGAGTAGTTGGAAGCAAATGCTGCTTGTAATGTATGCTGTTGACGGACCCCCATGCTCGACACCCTCCGAGGTACTAAACAACCCGATGGCTCGCGATATCCTGCCGCCACCAGCGTGTCATCGCGACATATTTACTTGTGCCACCACCGACCTGGATCAGGTATCGAGTCGAACCTGTACTCTCTGTTCCAGTCTGAACCGAACTGGACAGAAGAAAACAGAATCAAATCGAATCGAAACGAAATTAATTGGATGTAGCGCACGAGATCGAAATCACGTGCTGGCCGTGCAATGACCCAACACGAATTCGCGATTCGCCGCTTTGACGCATCCGTGAAACGTTGGTTCGGATTTCAAGCATCTCCAACCACGTCTCTCCATCTATCGGCTACACCTTCCGGATCGGTGGGAAATATCCGTCGATGCCGGAATGCGAGCAACGATCGGGACGCATAATGTCGTACAAGGATTCGAGTTTCCTATTTCCAGAATGCGATTCCAAGTTATATGAAAGGTGGACCAAAGCTTTACGAAACATACGTAGAGGGAAGAAAAGGACCGAAAAGGCTCCGATCGAACGACAGCATTTTCCTGTTTTCTTCCCTTGCTTTCCATTCTTTTCGGCCCAAAAGCTTCACTCCGCTTCTACGCTTCTCCGTTTCACCGTTTCACCGTTTCACCGTTTCACCGTTTCACCGTTTCTCGTTTCGCCGGTAAGCGACACGGTAAAATTTTCATCCTCCAAGCTCGATATCGGTACTTGATATATACAGGCAGGCGTGTGTAGTCGACCACGCCATAGCAACGAAATATTAGACAAGAGGTCCGTGCGGCTGGAAGGTATTGGATGGGCAGTGCCGGCCCGGTCTGGCTACAACAAAGTTGTGGCTGCGGCGATGATTTAGTCCCGACCTTAATGGAGCTATAAATACTAGCTTTTCGATAGCGGAGGATGAGGATGGCATGGCTCGTCGTGCACGATGCTCACCGGGATCGTAGCTCTGGATTTCGCGTCAGGGGTGATGCGCCGCGCCGGTGGATCCCCTGGATCCCCTGGATCCCGGAAATCGCCGAAACTCGCCATTCTTCGTGCCAGGGCATTCCAAGGCCAACTTGAACGCTGGAGCCAGAGTATTCTCTCGTCGAACGGTATCACTGGGTATCGTCTTGCCACCTACCACGGCATCCATGACCCATTCCTTTTCGAGCTGGCTTTGCTTGCGATCCGATCGATCGATCTTTGGTCCAGCTTTCCCCGACCAGCTTTGTTTCGCTTGCGCTTTGTTCCCCAAGAGCGTGGTTGGACGTTGGCCGATGGTTAAATCGAAACAAGTCACCGTTTTGAAAGTCACCGTTGCTTTTGACGCGGCAAAGCGGAGGCGCATGTTTGCCGCACCGAGAAACTTCTCTCGTCTCTCTCCTCCTCTATCGGGCTCTATTTAAATACGCGTCAGCTCGGTGAGTTATAGGACGGGCCACGTGATTTGTGACGAACTCGCTCCGCCATTAATTACAGCGCAGCATCTTTCCTCGCCTTTACTTTACCGCGCATGGTCTCGCGGAATATATCCAGCAGGTCGCGCGTTTCACCGCTCGACCATTTCGCTTCGAAACACACTGCTGTTTCGCATGAAACGATATCTCCTGCTTCTCGAGAAAAAAGTTGATTGACTTTTAGAATTCTACTGGCTACGATGACGGTCACATCGAATACGATAGGCGACCGATTCACATTCACCGTTGCGGCGCGGCGCGGCGGGCGAAGGAACCGCGAGTGGACGCAGGACGTCCTTGATCGCGAGTTAAGAACCACCAAGACGCCTCATATTTTAAGGCCGAGAGAAGTTTGCGCGCAGTTTAGATACGAGATGCGACCGTCCTAGCGAGATAACGCGCGTCCGCCTCGAAAATATCTCGACAGAGTTAGATGCTACTTTGGTATTAGTCTTTATTGCTACCGGCGTCCTCGAAAACCTGTTTAGTCTTTCTGCTCGACGACTCGCGCGTAAACTACTTTGCGACGCGATGGGGAGAAAGTATTCAGACCTTTTCTTTCAACATACCTAGCTTCGAAACGGCTGAATTCCCTTTTCCTCGCTTAATCGACGGATGGCTGACCTTTCGACGAAGAGGAAGGGACTCGTTGAGATACCTCGAGTTCAGAAGGAACCAGCCAAACAACCACCAATTGTCCTTTCCTGGTCCTTTCCCTCTCTACCGGTGCATTTAGCTAACGAACGTTCAACACGAATCCTTGCAGACAATAGGGAATAAGTGGAAACAGCCTAAACTCGTAGGCGGACGAACGACGAACGACGAACGACGAACGACGAACGGCGAACGGCGAAGAACGCAATTCGCGTCCTGCTTGCCACGCATCTATCCTGCCGAGTGCCGACTCTATAATTACGACCGTTCGTCCAAGGTCCGCGCGCGTCTGCACGTATACCTCCATAGCTAACAGCTAAGAACGTGTGCATGCGCGTCCTAAGGCGGAGTGAAGAGAGCCGCCTTATGCCCACCCGGAACGAAGGATACGAACCAAGGTATGTATGTACGTACTTGCAGCTCGATCCTCCCCACGCGGCCAAGGATCGCATAAATCCACGGCCGGTAGCCGTCGTTGCTTCACCGTGCTCCTACGAGTACCACGAGTACGCTCCCATTCCCATTCCAATTCCAAAGCAACTCGATTCTCGTGCTTCCTAATTATCCACGCGTTCGTCCAAAATATGTACTTGGACGCCATCATTCATCCTTCGATCTCGACGGCTAGTCCGCCGCGTTCGCCCATTATTAGCACGCACTTGTCAGCTTTGTCTTTGCTCTAGGTAGGTTCGTTTCCCCGCGAAACCGTAGTTGGAATCGAAGCTACAAGTCAGTCGCATATTTCGTGTCCCGCTAGTACCCACGGACGAGGGAAAGAATATGCGCGCTGGTACTTGGCCGACCTCGATCAACGATCAATCGTGAAACGGCCGCGATTATTTCACGTCAGTTTAATTAGCACGCGGCGCCGGTACGACCGATAAAACTCAACGGAGTGAAGCAGCTAGCCGGCTATCTCACGGGAATCTGATTTATGGCAAGTGACCAACGCGCGCGCACACTGCGAGCCTCGGGTATACGTAGCTGTCTGCGCGACCATCCGCGTACTCGTGGATCGCGTACGCGTGTTACGTACTCGTCTAGTCACGTAGTCGCGTATTCGCTTGTTCGCTTGTTCGCTCGTTCGCTTGTTCGCTTGTTCGCGTGTTCGCGTGTTCCCATGTTCGCGGCCTCGTGACGAGCGACGCGAGCCGACCCGGCCCGCCCCGCCTGGTCTGGCCCAGCCGTAGCAGCCCGTACGCGTAACAGTAGGCAAACTACCCCGCGAGATAAATAAATAAACCAGGAAGTAGCCACAGTGAAGACGGTTGCATCCAATCGATACGGCGCGGCGATTAGGGTTAGGAGCTCGCACTGACATTCGCTTTCGTCTGCCAAGCTACTGCCCGTCAGGGGCAACAGACATTCCAGCAGGCCCAAAAGCACCCACGGTTTCGGAGGTGATTAGATGGCGATTCCTGACCCCTTACAGATCTCTACCAGGCAGACCGAGGCAATCGGCTTGTGTAACCCTAACGCTCTATCATCCCAACAAGTCTACGTAGACTTGTCGTGCTCGCAGAATGCTGCCAGCCGAGCCCCATGCATGGTCTCAGCAGTGCTGAGCCACTCGGGATCAGCAGTTCACCGTCCTGGGCTCATGCTTTCAGGCTACCACCTGTCAAACATACCCCAGGCCCTGCGATATGGAAGAAGGTGGTTCTGACACATCAGTGTCTTGCGACCCGAATCTTTCCGTAAGGAATTTAATAAAACGCACCGCGATCAATCATTGCCAATCATCGCAGGGTTATCCGCTAAGTTTCAATTCGTTGCAAGCACCTACGACGATTCCTTACGAATTTACCCCCGTAGGAACGTGTTTTAAATATACTCTCGGACCACTTCGATAGGTCACCTTCAGACTACCCGCGCCATCTGTCGGCTTGGTATACAACTATAAGAGTCCTTTGCAACCGATGTAACGCGTAATACGAGGGGTAGAGAAAGAGAGTGAAAGGACATGGTATCCGCCTTGTGCGCAGAGTATAAGCTTTCTGCAACCGCGGCGACGGTGGCGGCGGGACGTTTAAATTTCAACCGAAGAAGAAACGGGCCGGAAATTTCGCGGACGATCACGATGCTCCAGAACAGATAGTTTTACGCGTCTACCGACACACTTCATCCAGGCTCTTGACCGCTACCTTTCTCTCACTCATCAACGACTTATCGCTTAACCTTTCTTCTAATTGGATTAATGCAGTGGGTAGATATCCAACTGACACACATCTTGAACAAAGTTAGAAAGCAGGGGTAATTTTTCGGATACGATCGATGCGTACCTCTTGCAACTAGCGGTTTCTTGGATGGTCTACGCGACGGTGTTTTCCCATATGTTAAAGTGTGCAAACGGAGTTGTTTAAATTCGTCTCCCATAGCAGATCGACAGTTCTTGGAATCTCGCTTTTGTCAACAGGCAGATAGCGAGGCTTGAGGAACCGTGAAAAAAGGAAACAAGGTGAAAAGGAAAAGCAACGTCAAACGTGACCGCTGATACCGGTGTGCTGCAGATATAATAAAGATGGCGATATAGGAGTCATAATGTAGTGGTGTACTTAAGATGCACCGATGCACCGGTGTGCATTCCGATGGTCCCGCGAGACGCGAAAGGGAGGGCAAAAGGCACGCACACACACGCACACGGAGGGGAGAGGGAGAGAGTTTGGGAATGGGTGGGGGAGAGCGAGAGTGAGAAAGGAGAGACAGGTAAGGAGTAAAAGGGTTGGTGGGGAGATGAAAAGGCAGCATCGTCCTCGTCAGCCTCTCGCTCACGCTCGAGGTTCCGAGACAAGCTCTTACTAATGGAGGAAATAAATTTGGGATTAAATCGTAGCCGGGCTACTTTATAAGGCTGCTTGCTCTTTCCCGAGTGCGAGGTGAGGTACATGTGTGACGCCATAGACCCCTCCTGACATCCATGGATGGTCCACCATGCCCGTCGAACGACCACCCGCCCCCTTCTTATTTCTTCTTCTTCTTCTTCTTCTCCTCCTCCTCCGTCTTGCTCATGCTACTGCCGTTCCTCGGTGGCTTTCTTTCTCGTTCCTGTTTCTCGCGGTGCTGCTCGGATCCATCCGTTCCGTCTGGCATTGCGGTGACGCGACGACGTGACTCGAGGAGACGAGAATGACGCGCGTATCGCCACCGCTGCCGCGTCCGCGGCCGCCGCCACCGCGCCGGTGAGGCGAAAAAAGGAACGCCGAAGGAACCGTTGTACGAGACTGGAGGGCGGGCAGGTGGGTGGTGGTGGCGGTGGCAGTGGCGATGCTAGCGGTGGACAGGGAGTTGCACAGGGGGAGTGAGTGGGTAGTGGGGGAGGATGGCAGGGGGCAGGAGGGACCACGCTGCGCTGTCCTCCATAAATCTATCAGTCGCGGTTGTATAAATACGACTCAATGAGGCGGCCGTGAATCACCCTGACGTGCTTCATAAGTCCCGGGAGTTTATTAAACCGGCGGGCATTTCTCATGTCGGGGGATAAGATCAATACGGCCGCGCGCGGCCACGGTTGCCCCTAACCTCCGTCTCCTATCCACCTCCTTCCACTTCTCGTTCTCGTGCCCTCGACTCTCCCCCTCCCCTCCGCCGCCTCTGCGCCCATGCCCTGCTCTTGGCATCACCCCCGCCCTTCCACCCACCCCCTATCGTCCAACCGCTCTTGCCCCAGACACCGATACCGACACCGACACCGACACCGACATCACCCCACGCCGCACCACTTTCACGTGCACCTTTCTCCTTTCCGTACCTTCTCGACCAGCCTAAATAATTGGATGAACGACGGACCATGGTTCGCCGCGGCGCGTTGCTTCTCCGGCAAACGAGAACTCTGCCCTTTTTCTTCAACGAAATCCCAGGGTGCGAAACGCTTTCCTGGAGGATAGTCGCATTGATCGCGTAAATCCCGATCGAGATCGACCGTTTGGCTCCTCGATTATCGCATCTCGCTCGTAGAGCCTCCCCCTGCGCCGGCTCACTTTCAAATTTACGCTGGAGGCGCTGGCCGCGGCGCGGGCGTTACACTACCGATCCTCTGAGAAAAAACGTTTCCTCGATTTTCCACGTGCCTGAGTTTCCAACCGGGCCGATATCTTTTTGGCTGCAAAGAAATTCGTGTCCAATGCGTGGCTCATCGGAGATTTGGCCAATTATCTACGCAGGAAAGATCGCGTCATTGATGAACGAACGCGTTGCGACGAGAGCTGGCACGAGAGACGGAAAGCATTGGTATGGGGGTTGGGTTCGAAAAGAGGACGAGGAGTAGATGGAGGTTGAATGTTTCTTCTAGGAGCCCGGCGCGCGATTTATGGAGCGAAGTGACGGGAGGTGTTTATTGTGCAGCATCTGTTACGTTACTCTGGCTCTGCAGTCTCCCTCCTCTCAACCCTTCGTTGCTTCTCTTTCCCGCTCTCGTTCCATATTTCCACGGATCTCTTGGCCGTCTCTTTCCCTCTGCGACTCGTTCGTTCTCGGAGCTAGCAGGTTCGCGCCAGCCCGCCATCATACATACAACAGACGCCCTCGATTTATAGTTTTGAATTAGATGGAAGTAAAGGAAAGGTCGCTGGTTGCTGTTGCGTAAATTTCAAGCCCCTGAAATATCTCGTTTCTTCTCTCTTTCTCTTCCTTCCTCTCCCTCAATTGGTGCGTTTCCTCGCACTATTCCCTCGCTGGTGAGTCGTCAGGTAGAATGACCGACGAAACGAAGAGCCTATAGTATGCGACAACAACGGTATTTAAGCGTTAAATGCATTCTGGCGGCAACGAACAGTCGATGTGAATGATCGACATGCAAACCACCGATTATCAAACAGAGGAAAGGGGGGGGGGGTGGAGGTTGTGGGAATGCGCCCATACGCGTAGCAAATGAGACGCGGTCAGAGGTGATCTGATGAGCCTAGAAATGGAGGTGAACGGAATCGGGACGATGAGGACGATTGGGGATGAAGGCCGATGGAAAGGGGGCAGAGGGGTCGTGCCAGAGACGCGTCACTCGTTCGCTTCGCGTCATTTACACAAACAGACATACATCACGGGCAGGCGGGTAGGCGTGCGGGCGGGCTTGCAAGCAAGCAAGCAAGCAAGCAAGCAAGCAAGAAAGCAAGCAAGCAGGCGAGCAAGCAGGCAAGCAGGCAAGCAGGCAAGCAGGCAAGCAGGCAGGCCGGCAGGCAGGCAGGCATGTAGCTAGCTACGTGTTCCCTTTTATGTTCCCACACGCGCGCTCGCATAAACCTGTCAGTCTCGTGTCACGTGCAGCGCAGTCATTCACTGTCGCCGGCAGCGTACCCGCACTCAGGACGCGACGCGAGGTGACGGTCCTGTTGCTGGGCGGCTCGGAGAAGACCCTTGTCGCGTGTGGAACGCGCGACTAAGAGCGCGGAAAACACGGACACGTTTCTAAGGGGAAAAGTTTGGGTAAAGCTGGGAATAAGATCGGGGAGGGATCGGCCGACCAGGCAAGGCGAAATGCGACGAGCTCGAGCGGTGGCTGCAAGAGTTTCCGTTGAAGCGGGAACGCCGCGTCGCGTCGGCCCGTGAAAGAGGGAGAAGGAGAAAGGGGAGGGCTGATAATTTCGCCACGTGAGTCAGATCGTGGATTATACGTATATCAAGCTCGTCCACGGACGAGAAGAGAAGAGCCCCGGAGGTTTTATGAGATATGAAAATGAGGACGGCCGTAATAAAAGTGATGTAGGGGGCTCCTCAGAGTCGTTCCTGAAGGCGCCACGAGTCACTCGTCAGGTTTATGCGGAGACGTCCATCATCCCCTTGACGTGCTTCATTGCCTCCTGGGCAAACTCCGCCGTTCCGGTTCCACGGTTTACCGCATTCGTCTTTCCCTTCTTCTTTCTGCGCGTCACCCCTCTTCATCCGCCCTACCCTCCTTTCCACCTCTCCACCCTCGCGCAGCGCAACGTATATCGCGACTGGAATGCTTCCCTTGCCCCGCAGGACCTCTCCTCGGTTCTCTCTCCAGCTCCGTCTCCTTCGCAATTTCTTTTCGCACCCCATTTCCAAGTGGTCGAGGAAGGAGGGATCTACGAAAGGGTCAGCTTCGTGGCCTCCAAGGTTTGCGCGTGTCGTCCACCCTCGCGGACGAAGCCCGAACGAGAAGCCCTCGTGATCTACGATTCGATTTCGATCCGATATACCGTTTGGCCCTATCTTAAGGCAGAAGGCTTCTTTACGCCAGACGAGGCCAGGCCATTTTCAAAGCCGCGTTATCTCCTCGTACCTCCTCTTCTTTGTCGCCCACTTCCTTTTCCTTTTCCTTTTCCTTTTCCTTTCTACTTTCCCTTTCTCGGACAACAGAGAAGCGAATCGCTCGTGAAAATATAAACCACTGATCGAAATATGTATTTCCTTCCAACGTTCTTGAAAGGATTCGACAATACCCCCTGCAACGTTTGTACGCATTTGTTTCTACCCCTAACCCCCTGTTGCTCGTCGCGGCGCGGCTCGGCGCGGCACGGCGACTCTTCGACTTCTCTACCGGGAGAACACGGGAAAGTGAAATATCCCCGTGTAAGACACGATCCCCTTTGTAAGCGGGTTGGAGGGCCGTCCGAACGCGTCTAAGCGAGAAGGGAATAAGAAGCGCGAGGAAACGGAACGAAGAAAGATGCCTGAGGCAGAACACTGTGCTGAGGGCCCGGGGGTATCAGTCGGGACTCGAGAACCGAGAACCGAGAACCAAGAGCCTAGAACCGAGAACCGAGAACCGAGAGCCGAGAGCCGAGAGCCGAGAGCCGAGAGCCGAGAGCCGAGAGCCGAGAACCGAGAGCCAAGAACCGAGAACCGTGAATCGAGAGCCGGGAGGAGAGGAGATGAGAGGAGAGGAGGGATCGTGGGCGCAGATAAATCGGCTTTGCCGCCGTAAGAGGCAGCTCGCGTGAACGTGTCTCCATTAAGGCAGCCAGAACTCGCGCTGACGTAGACGAGAGGCCGCTGTTGCGGCCTTCCTCTTACTCTTCGTTTCTTTTTTCCTCTTTTGGTTACCATCCTTCCCACCCTCCTCATTGTCAACTATCCTTGAGGGTGATACACCAGGCGCAGGATAGGGGTGAAAAAATAGAAAGGCCGCGCGGTGTAGGTATATTAAATATGTAAACTGGTGATGAGTGAACAAAATACGATACGCGCCGTAGGCGTAGTGTCAAGTCCTTCACCAATCTTTATTTTATCCCCTGTCGGTTTCCTTTCCTTTCTGGTATATACTTACATGCGAGTATATATTTGTTACCTGATGTCGCCGAGTGGATCTTGTTTATGTATACTAGGGTGGCTCTTATTTACTCTTGGTAAAATTTTTTTTCAAGATTTTCTTCGGGGCACCCTCCAGAATAGTTTCAAATAATTAAAAAAAAATCTCTGTAAAGTTTCAGCTCGATCGGATAACGGGAAAGGGTACCCCTGGGCCGTTAAACATTTAAATCATTACCGTTAAGGAACTAGTTTTTGCTCAGTTTAGAGGGCTTCCCGCTTTAATATTTATTTTTAACCTAATGCAACTTTAAACCATAGACTTTTTTATACTAAAAGATGAATTAATGTTTAAAATATAAGAAAAAATTTTAAAAAGTTGAAAATAAGTATAATTTAATTATTTATAAGGTATGGAATAATAAGGTGACTAGGAACTAGTTTTTGATCATGGAAAAATACATGGGAACTAATTTTTGATCAGGTCAGGAACTAGTTTTTGATCATCTAAAATATATGGGAACTAATTTGTTATTAGGTAAGGAACTATTCAATGTAAATAATCGGATACTAATTAAAAAGAAAGTACCAAATAAACTTATTTTTGGAATTATACCATCTAAATTTAATTTTTTTTTATAATTTTATAATGCCCTAACCTATTTTTTATTCAGGTGATCAAAAATTAGTTCCACAAGAAAAAATTGAAAATAAATAATGATCAGTGACTTTTAAAGCAAAATGATACATATAATACTAAAATTCTTGCTCTACATTGTAAAGTAAACTATTGTAAGCAAAATGTATGAAAATAACTTTTAATACCGCAACAACCAGCAAAGAAATCGACTGTGGCGTCGATGGTGATCTATTACTTCGAACAGTAAGAGATGGCGTTCAACAGGGGCTTCCGTCAAGTGGGCCACCTTACACATTTATTTTTACGAAAACTAACAATACTAACTGCTTTCACGGACAACACATATATTTTTGAATTATCAATTTTTATGTTAGTAATTATTTCAAACAATTATTTATTGACATAAACTTAAAAGAACGATTTATTTCATGAACTGATCCAAAAATAGTGCCTGATCAAGAACTAGTTCCTTAACGGTATTTAACAGCTCGCGAAGTCGATTTTATATAACGTCTTCCAAGTTATTGATTAAATCAAAAAATATGTCAAACAAAAGTTGTAGATCCGGACAAGGAGCATCTTTTTTGTTCTATTACTATTTTTCGTGCGACAAACGGTTTTCGAAAAAAACCCGAAAACTAAAAAAAAACTTTTTTTTTTTTCAAATTTTGTAAGTTTAAATGCTTCTAGAACGCTTTTTATTTATGAAGGTGAACAAAAAAAATGGAATTTTTATTTTCGAGAACTATTTTTTAAACATTTAAGGGGAGGGGGCATATACCTAAATATGCAAAAAAAAAAATTTTCTTCTTATTTTCAGTGTTTGATATGTGATGAATGTTTCCTGAAAAGTTGGGGTCGAAATTCGCAAAAATATCGGAGATATAGACGTCATGATTTCGGGTAAAATGATCAACATATCAAATATCTGATGTCTATATCTCCGATATTTTTGCGAATTTCGACCCCAACTTTTCAAGAAACATTCATCACATATCAAACACTGAAAATAAGAAGAAATTTTTTTTTTTGTATATTTCGGTATATGCCCCCTCCCCTTAAATGTTTAAAAAATAGTCCTCGAAAATAAAAATTCCATTTTTTTTGTTCACCTTCATAAATAAGAAGCATTCTAGTAGCATTTAAACTTTCAAAATTTGAAAACAAAAAGTTTTTTTTTTTAGTTTTTCGGTTTTTTTTTTTCGAAAACCGTTTGTCGCACGAAAAATAGTAATAGAACAAAAAAGATGCTGCTTGTCCGGATCTACAACTTTTGTTTGACATATTTTTTTATTTAATCAATAACTTGGAAGACGTTATATAAAATCGACTTCACGAGCTGTTAAATAATGATTTAAATGTTTAACGGCCCAGGGGCACCCTTTCCCGTTATCCGATCGAGCTGAAACTTTACACAGATTTTTTTTTAATTATTTGGAACTATTCTGGAGTGTGCCCCGAAGAAAATTCAAAAATCGAAAATAATAGCCACCCTAATGTATACCCCAGTCAGTGGCGGAACTGTCAAGTTGGCGGAGCTCAGTCCGTTTACCCGTTTACCGTTCACCATAGAAAATTATCGCGCCGCACCGCGCCGTAAAGATTTATACTTCGTTCGGGCCCGCAGTGAATTGGTCCCTTTTTATCCTTTCGACTGATATCGAAATCTCCCGTGTGAATGTAATCGAGCCGTAACCGATTGATCAAAGCTCGAGTGCAACACATCCCCGGACGTGTCAACGGTGACGTTGTAGGTTGTTTCGAGGACCGAAACGAGGCAAGCGCTTGTTTTATTCTCGCATTGACGCGGTCAAGTTCGAGAAGACACGCGCTGCCCACCGCCAAAGGCGTCTTTTAACGTTTAACCGACGCGTCGTGCATATAAGTACTCGTATCAGCCAAGTGCCGACTCCGGAGCAACGAAGACGAGGGAACCAAGTAAAAGGCTGAGAAGGAAGAAAGCGGGAAAGTGAGAAAGCGAGACCGCGAGAAGCGCATTTGTAGATACGGCACGTTTCGCTTTTAAACCTATCTGCATGGCACGCAGGCAGGCTTGCACTTTCGAGTTACGATCTCGCGCGCAGAGTTTCGATGAATGCTAAACGCGAACACGTGAGCTTTCTCGTCGTGGCGCACTTTATTGCCGAACGAAGCGACTCTCCCTTGTAGACAACCACCACTACCGCGTTTATCGTCACTGGCGGCTACACGTGCGCGTACTGCCTCGCAACTCGTCCTACACCGTACGTGTCGACGATGCACGCGCAATCGTATCTTCTTCTTCTTTTCGTCCCGGTAAACACGCGACCATGTACGACAAACAGATCGCACCTGCGACAACCTCACACCCGCCAACTTCCCTTTAGACGCGGAAACGTTAAAATGTCTTTCCTGTCCCGCCCAGTTCGTCTCATTCTTGTCTCGTTACGAACCACAACTGCCTATGTATATAGGTAATTTAGATGCGCTTCAGAGACAGGGCGAGGGATAAGTACATATAGGTATATACCTACCTAATACGTTACTTGCATTTCCGTAAACATTCGTTCGTTTCGTTTCGTTCCGGAGGAGTCCGCGACGCCCTCTTTATCCGATATCGGTACAATCGTATTCCAAAGCGAGCGTAAAGCCAGAGAACATCGTAGGGGCGCAAAACACGGGAAAAGAGAACGCTGGACGTGAATACGAATGCAAAGTGGTAGGTCGGAGTGAAACGCAGCAAGAGTGGCAAGATTGGCAAGATTGGCAAGATTGGCAAGATTGGCAAGAGTGGGAAAAGCGGAAGGGTGCAGAACCGCTCGGTTTGCAAGACACGTCGCAGGGTTGACCCGGCCTCTTCTCGATCCCCCACTGGTCAGCTTTCGCGTCGTGTATCTGACTCTCCCTCTTCTCCCTTTTCTCCCTCTCCTCCCCTCCTCCCCCCTCCTCGTCCTCTTCACCCTCTTCACCCCCTTCACCCTGTTCACCCTGTTCTGCCTGTGTGCGAGCGCACTGTTGCGGCGACCCCTCAGGGCTGCCCGTTACTTTAGCATCAACAACAATCTCCACCAGCGAGCGCCGTTATTCCGTTAGTGTCTTAGTGGCAGCGGAACCACCACCGGCCGGCACCAACACGACGGTAAACGGGGTTGCCGATGGTGTGTCGGTTCCGAGCGGATATCTCCGCTTCTCCGTCTTCCGTTGCTTCTCTCTTATCCGGTGCATTCACGTTCTCTCCGCATCTGCACCTCCGCCTCTCTTCCTCCCTCGGAATACTGCTCGATGCGCGTCTCGTTTCGACCGTCCTTCCCTCCTACTCGCGGCCATGGTCCACTCTCCGGCCAGTAATTAAACAGCCACGCGGCAGGCAAATTGAATCAGTCCAAGAGACAAGGGAGCGTCGACGCAGAGGTGACGGCCAACCAGCCACAACTATGGTGTCTATAGTGAAGGGGCTATCGTACCGCGTTCGCGTACTTCCGAAGCCAAAGCAGTTGAACGAGGACCGAAATGCAGGGATCGCGGAAGGAGGGCTGTGGGTGCCCGTTCGCCGAGGCCATCCGGACGTTTACAAGCCCGAACTAGCCTCACCCACCACCACCACCACCACCGAACCTAGGGACTTGAAACCATAGACCACCGCCCATCGCGTCCTTCCATCGTCTTTCTGCCCATCGCGTCGCGTCGCGTCTCACTTCCCTGTGCCTGACAACGCTGCATTAACTCCCCGTCCCATCTAAGTGCTAAGTTTACCCCAAGATTGCATAATGTCGCGCTAGCTTGACTGCGTATAGACGGCTACACCTTTACAATCACTCTTCCCGTTCTCTCCGCTTCGAGCTTTCTCGATATGTATGTAATATGTAACGGGCCAGGCTTTAGTCGCTCTCGCACAAACACAACCAGATTTCCCGTTTCCCTATACTTTTAGTGGTCGCGCGCTACCGATTATCCAGCAAAGGCATTTCAAGGAAATTTACACGCACATCACCCACACGTACCACTATCACTACCTATGTGTTACAACTTACGACGAGCTAGTCGCGATCGCGGTCGCGGTCCACTCGCAAACGCGTCAGGCTATTCTTTTGCATTCATCGAATGCACCCTTCGTTACGATCTCGACGGTCTAATGAAAATATAACGGTTTCTATGCCGAGCAGAGTTTGTCTGATAGTCTTCTGGCGCATCAACCTGACACATAAACTCTTATTATGCTATACGTTACCGGCCGGGGGCGCTAATGGAGCCACAAGTCAGGCAGGTATCGTGGCGAGCACCTTACCGCTACACCCGTCTACTTATTTTATATTTAAGCGTCGTAAAGAAGGAACTACTTACAAGACGAAGGGGATATTTAATAATTGATTTGGTGGCTCGCGGGAAAATAGTGATGCGCGACCGTTTAGTCGTGACGAGGATCGACGATGTATGTAGGTAGCTACATGGGTGTCTGTGTCGGGTGGAGAAAAGTTTGTAGACAGTAGCGACGATTACGGTGATGCGGTGATGCGGCGATGCGGCGATGCGGTGGCGCGCACCGATAAACGACGGGTGGAAAATTTCGCGTCGCGTTCCATCGCATTACAGAAGAACCCATGGAAGATTAGCACGGACCGACTATCGTCTACCATCGCGCGAAATCGATAATCGCGAGCGAAAACGTATCCATAAATTCCGCGACGCGGCCCGTGTACGCCTGTATGAAAATTACAAAGCTATTAATTACGACCGCGATAAATTAAGCAGCCGTGGGGCCATTATAGAGCGCGAGCCCCGGTGAATTGTTGGTAAACTTGGTCCAAGTACGCAACATGGGCGTTGGTGGTACTCTCGGCCCAACGCGGCTCACCAGGCATATAATAATGGTTGGTTAGAATGCTAATATATGTCCGGACGGGGGTGGCACCGGGGGACCTTGCATCATCGGAGGACCCAACTGGGCACTCGCCCGTTCCTGGCCGGACACCGTATAATCTACACCCCGAGACGTTATTACTCCCCGAGACACTAAAATCCCTCCGATGGTAACGCCGACCCGCCACCGATACTGCCATCGCCGCGCCCGCCGGCCGCTACCGTCACCACCACAGTCGTCTGCCTTCCAGCCACCACCGCCCTTCTCGCCAATGCTGCCTACCACCCTCGACACACCACTTTCGCATCGCCCGTCGCCTCTTCCTCGCCACAACTTCCATCTAACCGCTTTCCTATCACCGTCCGTCCACCGTCTCCTCTTCAACTCCCGTGGGGCTAATTGGCCCATTCCACAGCCCAACTAGTTACCCCCCCCCCCCCCCACCATCTAGGCTATCTACCTATACCTATACCGCACCTTCGATACGCACTTATCTATTCTACGGTACAGACTCGTGAGAATTCGTAGCCAACAATAATTTATGCCGCACGAATCTACCACGAATCTGCCACACGCGGTTCGAGTTGGAGTGGCTCGCGAGATTCGGCTGCGCGTCGACCAGCCAGACGTTCCGTAACAGGCAAAAGTGTATGCGAGCAACCGTGGTAGCAGTCATCGCTGGTGATGACAGTGACGGCGAACACGCGAATACAGTTGGCTGCTGTCGGGAAGGTTAGCCCGACAGGTAAGCTGAACGATGGTGTGGCAAGGTTTCTTGACGCTGCTACGGGGCGAATGACATATCAAGCAAGAAGATCTCCTGGGTGTCCAGTCCATATGGCCGATTCGATGGAATGATTCCAGTGGCGAGGTTTGCGGCAGTAGTCGTGGCAGTGGCCGAAAGCACCCGGCACAATGCTCACGGCCGGGGGGTCACGTCACTTGGCGAATGCCGACCCGCAGTTAGCTTTGTACCGGGACGTGTTCTAAGATTCTAAGATCTCGCAAACAACCGTCATCCCACCGACGCTGACGCGACACCTACATATTTAGCACTCGATAATTCTAGACTCGAGCCGTTTGCTATACGCACCTGCATCGCATATGAAACAATCGAACTGTCAAACTCCCCATCGGGGGCCATGAAAAATTTTTAGACCGCCGAGGCTCGACGATTTCGGGCGAAATTCCTGACGTCTAGGACGAGACGTTAAACCGAAATCGCAACATACGTGTTGCGTGCGTGGTTGAGACGGTACCAGGCATGCTGGCTTTACACGACGGACGACAGGACGCATAATATAACGGACGTACATAAATCCACGTGCCAGTCAACAATGTGCATAAATACTGGCCCCTTGTAGCGTTGTCCGTGTGACTGGGCAGTCGAGCGAGCGAGTGGTTAGCAGGCAACGCTAGGGGTGCGCGGAGATTCGTATAAACAACCCACGCATCAACGGGGGTCGGTCGATTTCAAGGGAGAAAAAGTATGCACTGAGTTTGCGGCAAGACTGCGCGGTGTCCGTCTTAGCACTCTCAGCCAGTCTCAACCAATGACTACTCCGTGAGACCATTCTGTCTCGGCAACCGTCGCGTTTCTATGAAAGCAGGGCACGCGATGTATACATAAAAAGAAAACTTTTATCGGTCAGTGTCTGACCAATTATGAAACTAACTACTGCGCGCACGACTGACTAGCGGCCAACTACTTAGGGAAACAAGCACGATAGAATATACATAGAATAGCAGAAGAAGAAATAATATTGGCCCTGAAAAGTGAGTGGATGGAGGGTAGTAGTCGGAGTGACTATGCCGGTGGCTGTGGCTGTGGCTGCGACTGTGGCTGTGGCGATGGCGTTGGTGGTGGAGCAAGAAGAAAAGGAAAGGGAAAAGGAAAGGGAAAGGGAAAGGGATTCTTGTGAGCTCGTCGTACTCTCCGGAGGCATGGTTACGTTCGTAAATACATATATACGTTTCAATCTCCGAGGTAATCCCGTACGGGCGACGGTATTAGGAAAGTTTTTCCTGCCAGTACATCACGGAGCTTGCTTAGCTGAGCTTACCCGCGTCCTGCTACGCCTTATCCCTTCTCCTCCGATTCTCTTATTTCTCTTGACCCACACGACGCGTTCTGCCGGCAAAGCCGATGTACATACACGGTGAAACCCGAGACGAACCTATCGCGATCTCTGACTAAAAATCAAGAGAAACGTACGCCACCGATACGTAACTCCGTTTCCTGGATCCGAATCCGAATCCGAATCCGAATCCGTTTCCGGACTCGGGCAACGCTATCTTCCTTACCGAAGCCCGAAGCCACAAGCCAGAAGCCAGAAGCCAGAAGCCAGAAGCCAGAAGCTAAAGGACGCCAGGGACCGGAACACTGGTTTCGCAATCTTATCTGACCAGTACGGTCCTCTCATTCCGTAGCGCGTACCATCTAGACCAGATAGGTACCTAGTCCAGCCACTTTACTTTTCCCTCCGCCATCTATCCGTTCTCCTTCACGCGACCCTTCTGCACCCTTTTCCTCTTCGTTTCGCACGAGAGCGATCTCTCTTTTTCTTTCTCATCGGCACCGGCATTTCTCTTCCCCGTCCCTCTCGAACGCGTTTCCGATCGGGCGTCCCCCTGACCGCGATCGCGTCAGCCTGTCTCACCAGTCTCGTAGCAGCCAACAATAAGACCAGCGGCTTTCCAGCGATCGGTTGCTTCGTAAATACCGTACCCGATAGCCAAGGATATCGACTAACATTCCGAGGGACGCAGCACCGCGACTACCCCCGCCACGCAGGTGAACCCTTTCCTTCTCCCTCTCATTCTATACAACTTTTTACTTTGCTCCCCCCCCTCTCTTCTGTCGCCTCTTATTTTCGTCGTTTTCATTGCTTCGACATTTCCGCTCGTTCCTCCATCTAGCTCCCCGGTCAACCCGGAGGTTACAACGGACGGCGACTGTACAATATTTATATTATCCCAACAGGACACTCTCGGGTAACACGGACATGATTGCAATCCCGTTCATATGTCTTCGGCTATACGACCGTGCGCGAGTCTACGCTACGCTGGGGACGTATCAAAACCGGCGCGGCGGCCACCTTGCACCGACAACACGGACCACACCGTCATAATATTTTCAGATAAACCTACGATTTCTCTGCTACCCTCCACCGGTTTCAGGCTTGCTAGCATACACATTACACACCCTCTTCTTCCAAGTATGCATGTGTATCGGTACGTATCGGATCGGCTCCGTTGCATCGTTGGGTCGGCGAAAGCTAGCCAGGGCTGTCGCTCGATTTTCAGCCGTTTAGACATTCGACGACGTTCCGTCGAACTCGGCTTCGCGAGCAGAATAGGAATCGGCGAAACTACGAAGACGCCAGATTCGCGGAAGTAAAGGGGTAACGACAACGAAGATTACGCTACTTCGCTCGAGCCGAGGGGAATTCGCGAAGAAAGAAGCGTGCACGGGTCGGGAGTGGTAAATGAGGCGGAGCCAATCGTTTCATTGCATCAATAGTCGTAGCGAAGTTATACCAAGTTTCTTGATAAATCCCGCTTACTTTGCGCCATAACATAACTTTACAGAATCGGAACCACGGCCATGGAAGAATTGCGATTTGTAACTTTAGATGAGGTCCCCCGCTACGAAGCTCCTTCCTCTCCCCCTTTCCCGTCCTCTTTAACCGTATTACCCCGTCGACCCGTATCCGCGCGTTGCCCCGCTACAGGAATTTTCCTACGAGACCCGTTTCCGCCGGATTTCGAGGGAAACTCCTCCGGGGGATTCTTGCCTGTTGGTTATGATCGTCTTAACTCCATTCCAGCGTCGAACCACCCCGTCTCCGTGCTTCTCCCTCGGTGTCGCGTTCCTGATCCGCGGACCGTTCGCGATCCGATCGACTGTTCGGAGGGCGAGTGTTGTCTATAGTACCTATCATGTATACTGTATAGTGTAGTATAGTCCGCCGATCTCTCGCATCCGCCAACACGATTTTGCGGGGGTCAGAGAACGAGAGAGCAAAGAAACTCAGTCGGCTGTCCTTAACGAGCGAAAACCGTGTCGGACACCGTCGTCGGCGCGCCGAGCGCCGAGCGCCAAGCGACGAGCGACGCGCGACGAGCGTCTGCGGAGCAACGTTCCTCCCGGAATTCCAGCCGGCCGCATCAGAATTTCCATTCCGTCGCACGACGAGACGACGTTTGCCACCGCGAAGAGGGCTTTCGGCAAATTGGCATTCTTCTTTCGAACGGAACGACGGTAAATGCGAGCGAGCGGATTTGACGTTCGCCGGGCTCCTTTGAACGGGAGATCCTGGACATCGCATCCGAGCCGAGTGAAGTGATCTCCGGCTGCCACGAACAGTTCCCTCTTGCCTGCCCTAACCCTCCCCCTTTCACCCTTTCACCCTTCCACCCTCTCACCTCACCTTCACCATCACCCTTACCTTCGCCACCGTATCCGGAGCATCCCGTGCAACCCCCTCGCCGCCACTAGCCGCGCCGCGCCGCGCCTTTCCCCCCTAGTCTCGCGCTCTTTCTCGCTTACACGGCCTTTCTACTACCGCCGTTCACGATGGCATTGTGCGCGACTAATTAGTCGAAGCGCGAGATCGAGGAGCGAACGGCTTTAATTAACATTCCTGGCTCACCCACCACCGCCGCCTTCTCGGAAGGGCAAATTGAAGGCTGTAAATGTCGAGAGAATCGTCGGAACAGTGCCGATGGTCCTCCTGCGTATTCCACATCCACCCCGAAATTAGACTTTCTTTACCTCCCAACCTTGCCTCTACCTCTGCCACTGCCTCTGCCTCCGACTCCACCTCTACCTCCGCTCACTCTTTGTTCCAGGAGCGTCCAGATACTTTTTTCCAAGGGCGGGGGGCAACTTTAGGATTTTTAAAAATATTCCCTTTTTAGTATAAACTTAATAAGGAACAGTTTTGAAAAATAAGCAATTTTTTCTCAGAAGCCAGGGGGGCAACTGCCCCCTTTGCCCCTCCCCCTCCGGACGCCCATGCTTGGTTTCTCTATTCCAGAAAGCATCAGGTTTTTTGTTTTTCCGTGCCTCAACAGTTTCTCTCGCAGAATAGAAATCATTGCGACCATCCTGTCCGCCTCTACCGCATACGATGTCTATCGCGTTAATCGCCAACGATGGATCGCGTCGAACGCGGAAGGTTAATTTTCCGCCAATAATTGGTATCCGGCTGATCGATCTAGCAGCCAGGCCGCGCCTCCGCCACCCTTCCCTAAGGTGGTGAAGCGCCGTCTAAGTCATCTCATTCGTCTTCAGTGAGATACTCGAGAGAGGAGATCATCGATTCCGACGGTGGGGCTAAGGAAAATTAAATGACGCAGACCCCCGTTGAAGGAGAGTTATTTGTCACGGTCGTTGATGTACCTCTCTCCTTCCTGCTCGCACCTACGGCTTTGCCCTGACTCCTTGCCAAGACAACGTATACCGTCGTCCCCTCTCTCTCTCTCTCTCTCTCGCCACCCCTTTCATCGATGTCGACGGCGGTGGCGGCGGGCTCGTTGCTTAACCTAGCCGTACCGCTATCTGTAACGCGTCTATTAGGCAGATCCTTCCCTCCTAACCTCAGCCATTTCTTTCCGACCAATTCCTGGTCAGCGGCAGAAAGTCGCGGCGCGGCTCGGCTCACGCTTTCTATACCCGACTCGCAGCCGTTAAAAGGGGAACCGTTCGACACTATCACCGTTTTCGTCCGTTTCTGACTAATGACTGTATAGTTCTACAGGTAAACCCTATTGGGGAATAGGGAATGCCTACACATGGGTACACCTAATTGTAGGCTTGCGTAGTTTAACTTTGCTGATCTATGATCTAACAATCAAACGTGTTCCGTTCGATCCTTTCGACTTTAGATTCATTCCGATTCATCGCCCCTTTCTAGCTTACTCTGATTCTCATCTCATCTTGGTCTCTCCTTCCGTTTCACCTCCCCGGCAGCCGGAGGGTAGCGAGTTGAATTTCTGGCGCTCGGGGGAAAGTAGAAGGATGGGGGTAAAGGCGAAACGGGGTGAGTCGGGCTACCCACCCCTACCCCCGCGATAACTTTTTCCTTCTCCGCTTGTACCGTGCTCGAATTTATGCTGGACGGAGAATTAATGCGTGACAGATTTGTAGTTATTACGAGGAGGAGGCGGAGGTCGGATGGAAAGAGTAGGAAGACGAGTGGCTTGGCCTCCTCACTCAGCCCCAGGGAATGAAAAGGTGAAAGAGAGAACGAGCGACAGGGGTAAGCTAGAGATAGAGCTACAGAAAGAGTAAACGAGTGAATGAGGAAGACAGGGAGGGAGAGAGAGAGAGAGAGAGAGAGGGGGGGCGGGGGCGGGGGCGGGGGCGAAAGAGAAAGAGGGCGAGACGATGAAAAGGTACGAAGGTTTCGCAGGGCATTGGAGGCATAACCGGGCAAGGCAGTCGGGCATTCAGGCAGCGACGGCAGCGGAAGTGAGCCCATTACTTATTATAACTGCCTGGCGAGCGAGCGAGCGAGCAAGCGCCTGTCAGGCATCCATCATCGCGACGAATGGCCTCGCTGCCAATAACATCCGCCGTCATCGCCAACTTTTCGCGGTCCTCCTTGCTTGGTTGCTTGGTTGCTTGCTTGCTTGCTTGCCCGTACGTTTGCCTGTGTGGCTGCATATTTAAAACCGTATCGAGTGTGTAGGCCTTTCGTGGTTCGTCGAGTGATCAGAACATCGACTTGCAAACGAAAATACCAAACGAGATCAACACTCGTAAACTCTTTCGATGCGGTCAGATGCTTGTTTTTTTTTTTGTTCGCTATCTATTCCTCGCACTCCACCCTTCGTTTTGCTGTCCCTTCGGTATCTCCGACGAAAGACGGTCGTATCATTGATGTATTTAGGGGCATCGTAATCCTTGACGGTAAAATTAGCTATAGGACGTTGATATCTAGCCTGCTCTCCGTTTACCGAATACCCCAGCTCCGTTCTTTTTACCCCCAGTCTGATGCGTTTGTGTCTTCCCTCGCTGAATGTTGAGCCTATCGAAACGTTGCGGATCTTTAACCACAGCGCGCGCAACGAATCTCGGCGAATGAATGGGCAGGCAAAGAGATGAGAAGATGAGAATCGCGAAATTCCATGCCATCGCTCGCAACAGCGGTCAATATGACAAGAATAGCAGGGGTTCGGCCGATACGTGGAGCAACTGCGGCGCATACTCAACTGCAGCCCGTTCCCGTTTCGCCGGGCATATGGCACGTCGTATCTCAACGTAGTCAGCCGGACAGGCGGAGTGACTCATGGCGGATTACCGTGATTGCTTGTTTATGGTCATTAACATCCTCGTGGTCCCATAACTACCGCATGGCGTCCCGTTCCATCAGCGCGCATCACCGTAGGTGTTGCGTTCTCCGGGCAGGTGCGCGTACGCAACCATATCTGTCCTGGCCGCGACGCGCGACGTTCGAATAAGCCACCTACCCATACGAGTGATCTCCTTCCCTGGTTGCTTGTCACCGATCTGTCAGCGTCACTTCGCCCTTGAAAAGTGTACGGAATAGTCTACGATCTCGATGTCGAGCCGATGCTTTATTGCTTTCGCGTCGAACGGTCCACTGAAATGTCGAACGCAACGAAAGATTTTGTGCCGTTTGAAAGTATGCTATAAGTGCCTATGTATGTAGTTCTCGCAAGTAACAGAGAGAGAAATCGCTTTCGAACAATTGCTATCGAACGATGCGATTCGCGCGTGACTGTTTAGCGGAGCTGATTGATGGAAACGGGTCCTCCTAGAGCAACTGCTGCCCACCAACGGCAATTATACCTGGTACACGCATTGTATCGTTTCCGACGCATAGATCGCCGAGCTCGTTCGGCTCGGTTCGGCTCGGTAGCCAGTAACGCTAATACGATCCCGGGATGCGTAACTCGCGTCACTTCGTAACGCCGACATCGGCACGTGCAGGAGCACAGACACACCAACATCGACATCGACATCGACGTGGATACCGTCACTGACACCGACACCAAAATCGACCATCGACAACAACCATCGATACCGTCAACCAACGTTCGCTGCCGTTCCCGCCGCTACCACCACCGCTGCCGCCGCAGCCAGTATGCCGCCGACGCCACTGCCACCCCTTGATTGCCTCATTGGATCGCATTATGTCGGCGCCATTATCATAATTCAGGGATTTTTCACAGCCGTCCCGCAGAGCGCACGAGCTTTGGCTCGAGGCCCGGTCACCCGCAGAGGGGGACACGCGCCGATCGATCTGCCTTGTCGCGAGAGTTCCCTTCGTCTTCCAACATTCGTCGGTTTAGCGAGTTTAGTCGGCTCCTCTGATAATTTCGGTCTCGATCAATCGGTCACACGCTCGTGTGTATTTCTGTCTCTTCCATTGCTCGCCATTCAAATAGCTCCGAAACAAGTCTCGGCTGTTGATTCGATATAGGATCGACCTCGATCACCGAATGTCTATGAAACCCAGCGCACGGAACGGCAGGGTGGCAGCGGAGATTCGAGTGACGATACACGTGCGAATATGGTACGACCCTGGTTGAGGGCAGCGCGGCGCGGCGCCCTCGGTACTTTGGCACGTCAAGCAGAGGTGGATTTGCGTACACGCTTGCTTTCTAGACGCGACCGAGGGGTAACGCGAGGGGTACAATATGATAATAACAGCCATCGCGCACGTAGATAGGTATAATTGTCGAGCATAACTCAAGGCGGAGTAGCCTGGACGTCCGTGATGTACGCCTGGGTAAAGCGACTGCGAGACTGCGACGTATCGTACAGTCCTGTATGGTGAGCATAAACTCTGGCGCGGTAACATCGATGGAAATAGTGAAGGAATAAAGAGCGAAAGAAATATATGGGGAAGAGGTTCTGCAGCGAGAGGCTGAGAGACACGCACGTTTTCAGCCAACGACCGTCAGTCGAAAAGGCGCGGAAAGGCGTGAAAAGGTTGAAGAGATGGGGTGAGAACGAGTTAGCGGACCACGGCCCGCTAAACGCTAAACCATCGATAGGCAGGGTGGCCCCTGGCCAGAGCGCACCGAGTACGAGTGCCGGAGCGATGGACTGCCGGACGTAACCCCTACGTGCCGGCCGCGGCCGGTAACACGTGAAACATACTGCCCCCATGTATCTCTCTTAGCCATTGCTGCGTTTATGCTCCTCCGAACGAGAATGCGTTCTCGCGCACGCCATCGGCCTTTTCACTTTCAAAAGTCGCGCACAAGTACCTACTTCCGTATGAAAATCGAACGAGCGGCGCACGGCGCACGGCGAACGGAGTAATAAGGGGTTGCTGGGGAGTGTACGCGGGTAGCTCCGCAGGTACGTATACGTATGTAAGTAGTTTATAGCGATGCGACAAAAATGTAAATGCGACTTCGTCCGAGGAGTCCACGGTATAAATCTCGTGTTAATGCGTGGAGCGAGCGACACGCCACGCCGTTACCTACAGCAACGGACGAGGACAACGTACATGGAGAATGGAATGGAAAAGCGAGAAAGGGATACAGAAGAAAAGAGACTCCGTCGTGGCGTTCATTAGGAATCCTTCCGACTCCCTCGGTCTGCCACCCCCGTCTGCCGAATCGGGGCAAACTACAGACTATAGAGACGGGTAGACAGAGGGAGAGAGAGGCGATGCGAGGCGAGGCGAGGCGAGAGGAAGTGGGTGCCGAAGAGGAAAGAAGAGAAAAGAGTAGTGGCGGGACGGAAGGGTGAGGGAGCTGCGATAGATCACGCGGGCGGCAGCGCTCCTTCGAAAAACATCCATAAAACGCAGTAGGGCGGACTCAGCGACAATAAACTCTACATATAAATCTTGGCCTGTGACGCTGTGATACGCTGATGGCGAGCACGATAATCTCCGAGAATGCGGGCTCCTCCTCTCTTCCCTCGACTCCATCCCTTTTCTTCTTCCTCCTCTCCTTTCTCCTCCCGATCTTCCAACGTTCCCTTTCTCTTCCCAATGTGTCCGCGCTGTCTACGCTGTCTACGATGTCTGCGTTGACTACGTTGTTTCCGTTGCCACCGTCAACGTCGTACATGTCATTTAAATTCCCTTCCCTCTGTGCTACAATGCTACATCAGCGCAGCATCTACATCTACCTTAGCATCGTTTTCTCGCATTCACCTCCGTTTGGTCGATCTCGGCCAAATTCCGTATGTTTGCTGGTGCGCGACTTTCTCGCGTGCGAAAGTCGTGAAAAGTGAAAAGTGAAAAGCTTGAAGCAGGGGGCAACAGAAAAGAAAGAAAGGTGAGGAAGAGATAGGTGGAGGAGGGGGAGGCGGCGGAGGAGAAGGAGGATGCGGAGGACGGGCAAAGTAAAGGGACCGGCGATTAATCTCGTTTCGCCACGCAGAGTCAGAGTCGAAGTCGTTTACGGCGAAGAATCGTTGCTCCGTTAGCCGGCCGATGTAGCTCGGAATTAAAGTCTCAGCGCTGGCACAGCCCCTTACCTTGTCCCTGGCCTCCTTCACCCTCGACTGTTCTTCCATGGCATCCCTCGGTTTCTTCGTCGCGTCCCGCCGTATCTTGGACCGTAATTCACCTCCCTGCGCTTGCTTGCCGTTCCCTAAATGCTTCTAACTCCTATTCCTTTGGCGAAATCGAACAATGGCGCGTGAAATTTCAACTTTGAGCCTTCTCTCCCTTCCACCTTCCACCTTCCACCTTCCACCTTTGAGCTTCGTTCTATCTCCAATCCCGGCGACCTTTTCTCCTTCCACAGTTGGTCCCATTCTACGCTCCATCGTCAGATCTCTGGCTCGCATAATTTAATTATTCACTCGAGAGCCAAACTCGCTGGATCTTGGCCGACTACCGTTTGTTCGGCTGCCTTTCTTGTATCCAGTGTTAACTCGGTCGCAAGTCCAACTCCGATTCGGATACAGACACCGAACGCGATCCACGTTTCGATTTCACGGGGGAAGGCAACGGCGCTGGCGACGCGCGGCGCGCAAAAAAAAAACTGTACGGAGGGACGAATGAAACGGTTCGTCGTAACGCCTGATATCTTTGCCGGTAGCACGTCACGTAAATCTTCGTTGCTGCTTAGTCGCAAGAACGATTTTCCCGGCAACTCGGCAGACAGATAAAACGGCCAGGCGCGCGTAGCGGAGTCATCTTCCCTCGTGGCGTCTTCGCCCCCGCTCCCTCCTTCCATCCTTCCTCTCTCCCTTCCCGCCTGCATCGCCGGTTTTTTCTCCAAAGTGTCCGGCTTATTTGTAAGGACGGTAATTAGCGAAGAATGCAGTTGTCGCGAGCAAAGCCAGCGAAGCCAGTTAGCCCGGCCGTGACGGTCTCGGAGTACCTAGTGGATGTGAAGCGTAGGGAACGGAAGGCATGTCGATAATCGACGTGCCGCGTCTAGACGTCGCCGCGGTTAAGGCAAGATGGATTTGTCACGCATCGCTGTCGTTTAGTCGATAAAGTGACGGGCACGGGAGTCAGCCGGTGGCGCGAGGTGCTAACTAGACAGAGCGGCACTCAATTACTACCGTCAGACCTCGTGTAGTTTAACTCATCTACCCCATTCCGGCGAGTCCTCCTCTCCACCTGGCTTCCCCTCGGCTAAACACTTTACGAGCAGCTTGCCTATGCGTCGCGCGCGATCAGCGTCCTCCTTGCCACGTCTCTTATCGAAAATGGCAGCGCGTTAACGGAGTGTACTGTACCGCGCGCCGCGCGCCGCGCCGATAGCAATGCGCGATCGCGTATTCACCATACCACATACCTACATACAACATTCGCTCTTCCTGCTCTACATCTCGTCCTCAGCCCTTTCTTCTCGTGTCGAATTTTCGCCGACACTCGACCTATCCATCGCGAACCCTTTCATGCGATCGCCCATGCTTCCGTTTCAACGGGTTCTGAACGGATTCCCCGTAGTCTTCGTTGCCGTTATTCCACTCGGTCTTCGGTTATTCTCTAACTCGTCCGGTATCACCGGCAATGTATTTCACAAATTTTTTACGCGCTGGATATGTACGATAAGGCTCGCCACGGTATCGTGCGATGCGAAACAAATTTGTTGCAATCGTATTCGATGATGCAACGGTTCCAAGATTTCTCCGAGGAATTGGCGGGATCGCTGGAATTCTTCTTCTCCCGGAGGACCGCGCGATTCCTGCCATTCATCGCAAGATCATACAACGAAAATTGGATGCGCAACTTCGAACGGGACCCGTCGGAGCTTCTTCTCCCTTGCCACGGCTTTTTTTTTTAACCGTGCAACAAGATCCTACGGACACGCAGAAATTGGTCGAGACGTTAAAAGCATCGCCCGGATCGTAACTATTTTTCGTCGTCGAGTGATTCAGAATCACGAATATTGGATGTGTTGCTTTTGTCATTATTTCGTACATGTAGGTGTACATATTCCGAGATGCGCTCTGCCGCAATTGGGAAGGAAAGATATCGCTATTTGCGTTGGGTCTCTTTCCGTTGGCAGCAATTACCAGCATCCGTGCCCTCGCTCCCGACGACGTACGTTGTCGGTTGCTAGTTGCTTCCAGACAACGAAACAATCAATAAACAACACGTGTAGATAACAATCGTGGGATAGAAACCCTCTATTTTCCAGAATGGTCGTTGTAATTGCCGTACGTGTTTCGGAACGGTTCTCCTCTCCTCGCCTCGACGCGATTCGGCTCGACTTGCTTCTGCCTTCTATTCTGCGCGAGACCGTGTCGCGTGAACGCATAGCTATACAGTTCTGCCTCCAACCCCCGCGCACTTGCCTCTGCACATTTTTATTAGGTATTGTTGGCACAGCACCGAAACAATTATGAGCGCAATCGTTCGCCCTTGATCGGCACTTCCTTATTTCGCCCCGCCTTGTTTCGCACATCCACGAATAATAAACACTGTCGACACCCTACCGCGTTACACATTTCATCCTGATGGCACATTTCTCTTTCCTTTAAGGGGTTAGGGTACTCTAGAATTCTGAAGAAATCGATTTTTCTTTTTCGGGCTTAAACAATAGTTTAAGGGGGGTCACTCAAGTGAAAATGGACTCCCAGTAATTTTACAGATAAAAATTTGAAAATATTTATATCCATATTATTTTTTACGCTGAAATGAATTATGTAAGAATTAATACAGTGACATCTTTTTTTTTCAAAAATTTAAAAAAAAATTTTGAAAAAATTATTCGATTGTAAAATCCATACCCCTATCTCTGTAGTATTGTATGCCAAGCCTGCAAAAAAAATTTCAGCTCGAAAACTTCATTTTTGTCCGAATTATAAAGTTTTTATGTTTTGGGATAGTAACTAAAACGCTCCTGCTCCGGACGTTGGACCTTTCTCTTCTTGCAATGCCTGTTCTCTTCGTGATTGTGCAGTTCGTATCATTTTTCTTGCAGGTTTGTATCTTTCTGAGGCTTTCTGTTTATACCTTTCAGGGTACCCTGCCCTTTACCCCCTAAAGTAATACCTTTCGTACGCTCCTGTTTTACCAAATCGGTCAAAGCTCTCCATAATCTTTTGCCAACGTGGTTCACACACTCTTTTTTTTTCGATTTATAACTTTATAACTCGGACAAAAATGAAGTTTTCGAGCTGAAATTATTTCTGCAGTCTTTGTATACAATACTACAAAGATAAGGGTATGGATTTTAAAATCGAATAATTTTTTCGAAATTTTTTGTTTAAATTTTTGAAAAAAAAATGTCACTGTATTAATTCTTACATAATTCATTTCAGCGTAAAAAATAATATGGAAATACATATTTTCAAATTTTTATCTGTAAAATAACTGGTAGTTCATTTTGGTCGGTCCAACGTACGAAGCAGGAGCGTTTTAGTTACTGCGCCAAAAACAAAAAACTTTATAATTCCGACAAAAATGAAGTTTTCGAGCTGAAATTTTTTTTGCAGTCTTTGTATACAATTCTACAGAAATAAGGGTATGGATTTTACAATCGAATAATTTTTTCGAAATTTTTTTTTTTAAATTTTTGAAAAAAAAATGTCACTGTATTAATTCTTACACAATTCATTTCAGCGTAAAAAATAATATGGATATAAATATTTTCAAATTTTTATCTGTAAAATTACTGGTAGTTCATTTTCACTTGAGTGACCCCCCTTAAAGTCTTAAAACATTATGTAGAAGGTCCCAGTGTTCACAAATTTTTTTTCTGGAGATACAGAGCCCAAGGCGCAATCGCAAATTACGTTTTCAAACTTTAAGGGGTTAGGTAACTCTAGAATTTTGAAAAAATCGATTTTTTTGGGGGGTTTAAACAATAGTTTAAAGTCTTAAAACATTATGTAGAAAGTCCCAGTGTTCACAAAAATTTTTTTCTGGAGATACAGAGCCCAAAGCGCAATCGCAAATTACGTTTTCAAACTTTAAACACGTTTTTCTCAGAACCGTGTTTTTCAAAACGGTGTGCAGGATTGCTCGAGTTCTATTTGATCAATCGCTTTGAAAATTTACAGTTATACTTGCTATTACATTTATTAAGCATTGACGATCCGTTTTTTTTAAATTTTCTAATTGTTTTGCGAAACATAAACAATAAATTGACTCATTTTTCGTCGAAATTCGAACTCTAAATTTGAAATACCCGCCATTTTGTTAATTTTTACAAACATTGAAATGTTTGATCGTCAATGCTTAGGAATTTATCATAACTAATGAAATCTTTTCTCTTTTTGTTGCTAGTAATAGCCGTTTTGCCGGAATACTGCACACCAGTTGGACATTAAAAAATAAGGTGTTCCGGAAAATGGCGTCGTACGGACTTAGTTTTAAACATTTTTTAAATATTGCAGCGGCTTTTGTTAGTACATATTATACTTAAATAAAGTAGAAAGTTTCGTATTAATCGGTTGTTTACTTTTTTTTTTACTGCCACTTATAAATTGCCTAGTTTTCCGCATCCCTAAAGTAGCCTAACCCCTTAACAACAACAAATACAGCCGAAAATTCTGTTTATCCAAGTCGGGATTAATTGGCAGCTGTATGGGCGAGGCGAGGCGACGCGACCTATCTATCCTATCTATCTGTACAAGGTCCGTCGAGTAGAATGTGTCGTTTCGTTGTTGCCATCAGACACACCCTACGAGACGAAGAAGCCCAGCTCTCAAGAATTAGTGGATCGCGAGATGCGAAATTCCGAGGCGTGCCTGGCATTGGAGGTGAGACGCGTTATCTGGCTCGCGTTGATAGCTTTGCTTCGCGGGATAAGGTGGAAGCGTAAGCGATATCGAGTAAACGAAATCGCGTAGGGCTGGTGTAGGTACAGGTACACTCGTGTATAGATTCTATAGGTACCGCGTATATGTATGTAGGTAACGCGGATGCAGCCGGGCAGCCGGCTAGCCAGCTGGCTGGGGCAGCCCGGCTCCCGACTAGCTGGGATCACATGCAAATACAAGCGAAACCTCGAAACTTAGCGCCAGCTAATTACAATCTTGACTTCACCCTTGAGCTTCATAACGGCTAACGGCTCCCGCTATGCTTGCCTTACCAACTTTTTGGCTTATTGTCCTTACGTACTGGCCACGGGGGATATCCGACCCACGGCTAACCTATCTCACCCACCTTCCAACCCCTGCTCACTCCCGTCGATCCTCTACCACCGCCGACTTTTACTCTGCAGCTACTTTCAAACTCGCGTACAATTCCAAACTCGCGAAACGCCAAACGCGTATTCTCCTTTAATAATATTCGCCGGCCACGAGACAGAGATACACTGAATTTCCACAGCGGACAAAGGATGAAGAGCGGAAAGGGAAATTTTCAACGCCTTAATCGGGTTTTCGAATCGCAATCTACCTCTCTGTTCTCAACTGGTAACAAACGACAACGTTCTGATCGATGTGAAATCTCGTCACGTCGATTGTCGATTGTCGATTGTCGATTGTCGCTTGTGTCTTCTTCGGCGTATAGAGCTTTGGTGAATTCTGCAAGACAAGTTTTCGCAGCAGCGCTTGCGCGACTTGGAGTAGCTTCTGTCCAAGGGAAGACGAGACAGCGAGCTGACGGGACAGCGAGTCCACTTAAAATCGATACCGGGCTGCAGCCGTCTCCGCCGAGTGCAATTCCCATGCAAATGAATTGCACTGACACCGGCGTTAGGTGAACCCACGGTGGGATTGATTTTTCCAAACTTTCCAACCGCCCTGCGATCAACCCCTCCCGGCGGAGGTTCCGCCAATGAACGTACCGCGCCGCGCCGATCGACGATGCCGAGACATTTAATAGACAACTATTGCCCGAATGATTTTGCAAAGTAAAGATACGAGACGAGACGAGACGAGACATCAAATTCCTCTTACCCTTCGAAGAAGCAAGAATGTGGCAATGTATTACCCGAACTGTTCTGCCTCGAGTTCGGCTGTACGCTAATGAAACGTAGCAGAAATATCTCGGTCGTTTAATTAGGAGCAATAAACGGGAGGAGTTGAATTGTCTGGTGCATTCGTACGGCAAGGTACCCCAAACCGTTTCACCCATCCACCGAACGCTACGGCAGCCTCTCCTGCAACCTTCTTCGCCATCCAACTCGTAACCTTCGAGATACCTCGCGCCGCTTTCCCTAAGACTCTCTCTGTCCTCTTTCCCCGTTCTAAACCAACCGGCAGCTTCAGTTCCGCCCTCGGTTCCTATCTCTTTAGCTTTATTCTGTGTACTCGCGTCCCGACCGTACAACGTCCACGCGCGAGCCTTCTCCTCTATAATTCCGAGGGGGTTGGGTTCTTCCAATATTTAATGCGCCTCTCCTCTACGAACGGCAGACTACAGAGCAGCCTTCCGCGGCTAAGAGTATAGAGCAAGTGTGTACGTGTCGGTGACGCGCGATAAGTACGTGCTACCGCGATTAAGATTTCACGAGGACCAACCGAGATCCAAGGGAGGGTGTCGTTCATTCGATATGCACAGACAACTGTGTGACGGGACTTGGTTACGGCCTCGCTCCAAAGCAACTTTGTCGCCTCGCTCTCTTCCGAAAGTCTTCCCGATGTCCACCGATTCCACTCATTCCACTCTTTTCCGTTCTTTTACGTAACCAGACGTATGTAAGTACAAACGCAATGCCGCGCTAATAACTTGCAGCGTAACTAAGGAAAAGGTGAGGTGAACACTCGAATGCGAATGCGAAATCGAACTCGAATGCAGAGGGTAGTTGCTCTCTTCTAAAGTGTGAGGAGAGCTAGAGAGGCGAGGAGAGAGAGAGAGGGAGAGAGAGAGGGAGAGAGAAGTGCCCTAGATCACCGGACGTCTAGCAGCGGAGCTGTGAGTGCAGATAAGGACCGCCACGGCGACGGCCAAGATGGACGGCCGACCGGTCTCAGCACTAGCCGGGCTTTCTACTCGGCTACCACGTCGCTACCAAGCGAGGATCTCCTCTGCCTGCTGTCCCCTTACCCCCACAAGCTTCCTGGGGATCCTTATTTATACGCCGTCGGCCCAGACTAACGCCCATTGTCCCATTTCACCCCCGGGGTAATCTGCCGGACGCAAATCTAAGGCCCTGATCCTGCGGGCTACCGCGAAAATCTATGACGCCTTTAATTTACACGCACCTCGACCCGCTATGGCCCCACCACTCGTTGTCACTGATGCTACCATCGCCGTCTTCGTCTTCGCCTAACATCCCCGTATACATCTCAGCTGCCGATATCCTCTCCTCCGCCTCACTTCTGCCTCGTCTCTTTATCTCTCTTTTCCTTTCCTTTACCCTTCTGCTTCATCTTGGTTTCATCGTCGTTTCATTTTCGTCAGCCCCAACTGTATTTTACGTATCTTGCGAATTTTTAATGTCGCGTTAAGCTGCGATCTGAATGGTGGAGAATCGTTATATCTACTTTGCAAAGTGCAAGTGAGGGTATAAGAAGGGTAGCAAGGGTACTTTGGTGTGCAGTGTATTGGGAAGAGAAATGGAATCCGAGCGATTTCTTCGTAAACTGAGAGTAGAGTGGAGACGATGGCCGTGGGTCAAATATTAACGTCGTGCCCGATAATTGCGAAGTAGATTGTAGGGAGGGCGGATTTCGCAGCGCGATCGGACAAACCCAGGGTCCTCGTGCCCGATAACATCTCGTCCGCTCCATAAATATGTCGCAGCGAGCTTAACCCCCTCGCCTATCTGCCGAGCACGAAGTAGGGGAGGCATTAATGTCAAACCGAGACGGGAGTTATGGTTCCCCCGTCAGTTCTCAATGAATCGAACGTTTTCGGTAGAAAATCCAGCCCGAAAACGAATTCCATCGATAGGATCCAGTGAAACGGGCCCGGCCGCGCCAAGCCGCGCCGCGCCGGGACCCTCGGTGTTACCCTTCGCTCTCGAGCGATTCCCTTTCGCTCAAAACTATTCACTTTCTCCTGTATCGTGGATACATCGTTATATATCGTATGCTTATGTACCTGTGCAACTCGTGAGAACGACCATGGAGTGGTAAGGTTTAAGTGTAAGAGCTTTGTCACAAATACATACGATATGTACTAATACGAGCGCGCTGTCTTCCTCCAAGGTGATACAAATAACGCAATCAGTATGCACAAGGTTCATGCATATTTCAGAGGGGGCTGCGAGGGTGGCCGGTGCTAAGAAGGGTTTATGACAGGGGTTGATCCGAGGATCCCCATCAAATCGCGCCAGTCTGAATATCGAGCTAAACGGCCAGGGCACGGTCGCGGCGCGGCGAACAGAGAGGGGATACAGGACTCTTAACTCCTGCAAACTCATTACAATAAATCAAGCTTTGTTCTTCGAGCGAGTGAACGAACCAGCCACCCAGCCAACGAGCAGGGGCTTGTTAAATTCCAAAACTGCCCGTTAACCCCTTCAGCCCTTTCCATTTTTTTTCCCGTTCGGCAGCACTTACGCCAATTTCACGCGGTTTACGAACTTGCTTCCCTACGTGCAATCGCGGCGACTAAGTAGGTACGTTTCCGATCAGTCGCTTCCACTGGCCCATGGTAATGTACTTGCATACAAGTGTCAGAGGCGCGACAATATGACCAACGATCCTCGAACCGATAGGCACCCAATGGAAATTACGTAAAAACGATGTAGGAAACACCGGCGTGTGGAGGAAAAGGCAAAGGACAGTCGCGGCTTTGCGACAGGAAATCCGTAGCTCGGATTTGTAGCCGAGATACAGGAGGATATTAAGCAGATGGTGCATTCTGCGGGACTCTACGTGCTACAAGCGTCGACATTGACTAATGACGGCGTACCAGCGCGAGTGAGAGTGAAAGAGGCGGACGGAACAGGAGGCAAGTGTAGGGGTGTAGGGGGTAGGAAGATAGAGAGAGAGAGAGAGAATACAGGGCGACTAGGTGGAAGCGGGAGAACGGTGGTGCGGCCTGGCCGGTGGCGTTGGCGATGGCATTGGCGTTGGCAGTGGCACTGGCAGTGGCAGTGGCAGTGGCAACGGCACTGGCAGTGACTATGATAGCATGACGGGGTGCAAAGGGGTCAGAGGGAAGAAGGGAGGAAGGGGAATGCAGGAGGGCCAGACTGCGCGCTCTGGAACAGAAAATTCACCCAAGTTCACGCGACCTGTTGCACCCCTAGCTCACCGTTTAACCTATAACCTGCCCGCCAAACATGGGTTTAACCTCGCCTTATCGCGTTATCGAACTGCTCGGACCGCCTTCGCTGCTTTCACCTCTTCTGTCCTCTGCGATTTCTACGACATCCATCCTCCTCTGACGTACAACTTCGCATCTTTCGCGGTTCTCCTTAAATCACTATAAAGGACACCTTTGAGTGCCTCTCGAAAGTGAAGCGCAAATCGTTTGACCACATATTCCTGCAGTAAGTATTTGTTAACCATAATATTCCTGTCCCTTCCATCTGTAGGTTCAAGTGTGCAAAAGCGTCTCGATGCTCGATTATCCGGCTCGGTGCTCGATGGTAGAAAGACATGAATCGACGGCAACGGATCTGAGAACGTTGGACCCGCCTCCTACGTGCTCTTCCTTATTGGCCATCTTTCTCTATCCCTACGAATTCACTTTACCAATTATCTCGACGCTGTTTTACACGAGGAGAAACTCTTCGTAATATTCGCCAGGCCATGAATTCCAGCGCCCCTTTCGGCCCTCTCCGTCGGGGTTTTCCGACGTCTTGCCTCGAGTAGGATTGCAAACTTTTTCGAAAATCAAGAAATCCAAAAATCAAGAGAATCGCGCAAAACCTTCAAGACCGTTCGTCGTTGGCGTCGAACGGATTTTGGTGGCGCGGAATTAGAGAACCGGAGGTGAAACGTTTTAAAAGCAACTCGGCGTGCTCGGCCGCTGATGAATATTCATGCCCCTATATAATAACATTTTTGAGCCACTGTTTAGCTAATCCTCCGGACTCATTTATCGTGGCTGGCAAGGACAGCAATAATTCTTGAAAACGTTCCAACGGCGTTACTATTATTATTATGCGAATAAATACCCTGGGATTACAGAAGACGGGGAAGGGCGTAGAGGTGCATTTTATGGAAACAAACGCAGAGTAGTTGTCGACCATTTATAATTTTCCGTTTCGGGGTTGAATGAGTTTCGTGAACGATGCCGCCTAGCCTCTCGCGCACTTTTACCAGAAGGAATGTGAAAAAATGAGGAAAACGAGAATAGTATCAAGACTTTCTGGCCATGGAACGATACATTTCAGAACGTAACAACTATTCCGTTTCTGTAAATTTGCTGACTTGCTTGATCTTTGACCCAGCGCAGTCAGTGGTTTGTTATCGAGTCACCCAATAGTACCTGGATTATCTACTAAGTAGTTCCGTTCCGATATCATCCGATTCATCAACGAAACGATACGGGGTTTCTTCTTCTCCGATTCTCACGTTTCCAGCAATTCTCACTATTTTTAACTGACTTCAAAAAGGAGGAGGTTATTCATTCTCTTCTGTTTTTCCCTTTTTCCTGTTTTCCTGCCAACAACTATCAGAAATAATTTTAGCGCCAATCTGCCTTTGGATATATTGTAGACACAAAATCGTTCGTTCCAGTGCGTGACCGAATTCATGCAAAATCTTGGCAACAGCTATTCTTTCTTCTTTGCGCTATTACAGCAAACCTTGAAGTTAATCCGTATCCAGGTTCCGTTACGAGGAAACGTATCGGAAAGTCGCCAGCAAACTTTCTTTCCGCCTCTCTCTCTCTCTATCCGATCCTCTACCGATAACCCTCGCTCCTTTCTTGCACTCTTTCAGCCCCACGTACAACGTAGCAACCTCTAGACTATAGAGTACGAAACAAAGGGCACGTCCCTTCGTTTAATGTTACCGCAGTCGAGCCTCGGAGAGATTATAATAATCTCGGTTTACGTAACGTCTCCTGAGCCAGTTAAGTTGAGAAGGAAACTTGTGCCGTCTGTGGGATTCCCGAATCTCACGTCTCGCGTTCCTTCGCGATTACACCCCACTGTCTTTCCGACTGTCCCCCTTTCTCTCTTGTCCCTACCGCGCAGCCCCTGCTCACGTGCTATTCGATAGCTAACGTTTCGACTCGGTCCACCAAATGCAAGGACTACACTACTACAGGCTGTTGAAGTGAATGAGGAGGTCTGGTCGGGTGGAATCGGGTCGAATAGACCTTTCGTAAACATATATGCTCGGCTTTTGAATAACGATCGAACGAGGGACGAGCAGGTTGTATCACAAAACACTTGAATGGCGACCAATAAGCTCGATACCCGTTCTACGTGACTTGGCGGAATGCTATCAGTTGTGACGCCAATCGACAAAAGTTTGTCACGAAGAACGGAGAAATCGACAAAGTTGGAAAAAGTTCACGAGAGCTCAATGAATATTTCAGGCGCGTAGTTCCGTAGAGTCGATCGGTCGATGAGTAAGGGTGATTTCGTTTGATTCCCTGCGATTCTGCGATCGTCGCGGCGCTCGGCGCGCTGCACAGCGCGCTCCGTTCTTTCGTTCGTTCGTTCGTTCGTTCATTCGTTCATTCGTTCATTCGTTCATTCGTTCATTCGTTCGTTTGTTTGGCGCCTCTACTCAGCTGGCTGAACGAGACGTTATCAGGAAAGTTGTGGAATTTCAAATGAGGCATCTTTCGTAAATTCTCGATTCAACACCGTCCACCATGTGTATATCTATAGCCTTCGGCATGTTGCTGCAGTAACTACTTTTGCTTACGCGTTTTCCCAATTTTTATGTAAGAGGAAGAGAAGACGGAGTCCAAACTTTTTTCTGTCACACTGTCGTAAATTAAAAGGACAAGAGCCGCAGCTCGGCTCCCCAACGGTTCACCTTTCCTCTTTCAAATCAGTTGACAATCAGTGCATCGGTCGCGATATACCGTTTCGAATGTTTTGTTCGAGATCAGAGTGGAAAAGTCGCACCGCAACGGATCGCGATTCTGGTCCCATACCATGAAATTAGATAAAGCTTCTAGAGAAAATCGACTCAACTTGGGTGGATCGCGTGTCACAACGCCTCCGAGGCAGCGTTTCTATCGTTGGGCTGTTACATACTTTACGATTAGAAATGGGTGAGAGTGGTGAGAGTTTTTACGCGGGATCATATACCTGACCGCTGCTACCGGGAGGCTCGATGCATCGCGCAACACGTTGTACCTTTCTGTAACACCACGGCAACTTCCAGACAAGTTTAAGCTAGCGTCGCAACCAAGAACGAGGGAAGTCACGCAACCAACTGATATGTGTCAGGTCCACGATACTCGGGCGCGACTCTGCCAAGTAAATGTTACTTCCGCCCGTGCATAATTGTGACTAGGCAGTGAAACGTCGTGACGTAGTAAACGTTAAGAACAAGCAGAAGCTAACGTAGCACGGTCTTTTCAGTTGTTCGCTGTGGAAGGTGACGGGACCGGGAGCAGTAAGCAAGTGAAGAGTGACGTGTGACGAGTAGAGATCCGGGGACACTTTAAAATTGGCTCGTTGGATTCGGTATAGTAAGTAAGGCATGAATTGTTTTCCATTCGGGTAAGTAATTTCAAAGCGGAATCGAAATTGCAAAGGGGGGATGAGCCTGTTTAGACCACTGAAGAGTATAGCAGGTAATCATCCGCGGATGAAAGAGCTGTCGGAGTCGGTCGAGGCGAACGAAAGGGAGCAGAAGAGAACGGCACGAAACAGAGCCACTCTCTGCTTTGGCTCGTGCTCTTCCTCGTCAGCTACCTCGTTCAGCTCGCATCCACTCTTGCTTTACCCTCGAACGTTGGGCCCCGCGGGCTGTCGTTTCCCCTCGTTCCCAGTTCATACGTACCTCTTCCCCCCAAGCCGCGCCGCACCGTCTTACCGTCCCTTTAAATTAACCGATCAATCCTGCCACACCAATGCTCGCTTCAACATCAAACACGCGTCGCTTTACGATAATTAATCTTCAAATTCCGTACGTCCGCATCGATTCCCCTTATCCGTTGGAACAGAGATTGATGCAATAGACTTGGAATTTTTTTAGCAGATCAGTTGGTTAGTACTTTTCTTCCTCTTCCGTTATGACGAGCAGAGAGTACTCTATGATTCATACCTACATCAGTAGAGTCTGTTGCGCACGGATCGAAAGGGGGAGAGAAAGGTAGCGCGTTTAGAAGACGCTGGTTGGCAGTAGTCGTGCTGCATTCTAATTATTTAACGACGGATGGCTTAATGTAGCTCCGCGCACAAGGTACCTGCTAATAATGGCCGTCCGGTTTGCGGTTAACGTAGCTGGAACGCAGCACTCGAGAGGTTCGTGTAATCTCTCTGTGAGAGCACACCCTTCTCTGTACCGGCCAAGTCGAGGGTGACAGTACCCTTATCGTGGCGGACCGCTGCGCCACGCGCCTGTAGCGGCCACGCTTCTCCTTCTGCTTCTCCATCGACTTTTGCTTCGGCTTCGGCTCCGGCTCCGGCTTCGGCTTTGGCTTCGGCTTCGGCTTCGACTTCGGCTTCTGTTTCCGTTCCTGCCTCTGCGTCCGCTTCTTCGAAATCCACTTCAAACAGAATCATCAAAGGTTCGTCGGCTACAACTAATATTCCCCCCTGTACATCTGCAACTGTGTGTTCACGTATATCGTCGGTGATAGTGCAAAACCGCGTATGAGCAGTTTGTAAATACCGCGGATCTGCAAAAGTAGCAAAATTGAAATTTCGCACCCACGGTTGCAAAGCGCTGTTTTGCTGTTTTTAAAAGTCACACCATGTGAAATAGCCAATCGGAAGCCGCTTTTTTTTACCAACGGAACAATACCGCGAATCTGTCTCTCTTAGGAAGTTGGCGGCAAAACCGCGCATTTACAGAGAAATCAGGTGAAGTGACGGCACGGTTGGTGCGTGCCTCCAACATTATCTTTTTTTTTTGTGTGTAAAGCTGTCATGTAAGTATATTTTTTTGTTTATATCGTATTACTATCAATATTTCAATGAATTAGTAACTTTTTTATGTATTTAGGTGTAAATTTACAACAGACTTGACTCCATATAGTTTGTTATTGTAATTACGGGGTCTTGAATTTAAATAAATCGGCAATAACAAATCTGAGGCCATTATCACAAAAAAATATCGACTGGTTCCCTGAGAGGGAAATAGAAGAAAATTCATTCAAAGAAACCAATAAAAGAAGACGCAAATGAGACCCAAGCAAGTGACAAAGGGTAAAAAATATGCGACAGAGAATGATGGGAAAAGAGTATATTGGTTTTAAAGAAAAAGGTACAAAATATGTTCAAAATGAGTCAAAACAAGCAAGAAAAATGGGCCCAAATGTACGTCAGATCGTTGCTTCCGTGGCAAAGTTATGTTTTGTTCAAATTTAACAGAAAAAATTCGATCACAAATTTTTTAAACATTTTGGGAAATGACTTGACAAGAAAAAAAATGTATGTCTCTTCCATGGTTGATAAGAAACCCACATCCAGAAAAACAAAAGGCTCTGATTCTAGAAGAAATGAGACCAAAATTTATTATTTAAAAGTACTTAATAAAAAGGAAAGAGTTTGTTTGAATACATTTTTAGGAACTTTGGGAATAAAAGAATGGACAGTGCGATATTGGCTAGGAGAAAAATACTTATTTTATTTTACTGCGTCAGATTATTTTTTATTACTTTATTCCTAGGAATATGTCCTTACACCGAAATAAATGAAAAAGTACTAATAAATGTTTAATTTCAAACCCACGAATCTGATGAAAATATTATACTCATTTCCGTTTTGTGATACTGCAAAACCGCGAAAGTGACTTTACACAGAAATTCAGCATTTTTATGATGAATTGATGTTAGTATTTATTACAAGGAGTGCTAAAACTGTCCCAAAAAGTTCAGTCAAAGAAATCCCTTAAAATGGCTCAAATATTAAGTTTTTTCTTCCTCCTGTAAAATCGGTAAAATGCGGATCCGCGGTATTTACAAACTGCTCATACGCGGTTTTGCACTATCACCGACGAATATGTAGCTCGACGTAGGTAAGCAATTGTTGAGCTGCGCCCTTGGAAACGATTACTCTTTCGGTGAGAGAGAAAGAAAAGAGATGAATTCGAGCCGAATCTCCCGGGACTAATCAGGCGATTAACCTATACAGGAGTGTGAACCGAACGTGTACGGGCTGTCGCGTTCACAGAACGATATCAACACTGTTGAGCGAGCTCAGGTAGTCCGGGATCGCCAGTTCTCGTCTTAAGGGGCATGCTTGCGGGGAATAATCACCCATGAACCAGGCCTTAAGTCGTGGGGGGTGAATTCAATGCGGTCGAAGTTTGGAAAATCTTTCCCACTTGAAAGCGATCGACCAACTAACTATTCCTTCATGTTCGTTGGTGCACGCCTATCGTTTAATAAAAATGTTATTGCGGTGGGAAGGGAACGGAAGAGGGGACCGAGGACGAGGACGGCCTGGGCGACGGCGACGGCGACAAGGGATGCGAGTAGCAGCCAATAACATTTCCGAAAGGGAAGATTGGCGTCGGACATACGGTGGAACGGAATAGACAGCAAAGGAGGATAGAGGGGCCACGGATATTGAGTCCATCTTCTCCGCTCTGAGAGCAGAATTCTTTTTCAACCGGCTCGCTTTGTTTCTCTTCGGCCAAGTTGGTCGGACGGCAGTAGTCACACATCTCTGTGGCAGCAGTCAGCAGCTTTTAGCTGTTAACCAGCGAAAACTATTGACCCTTTTTGAATCTCGCCGTACCTCTTTCGCGAAGAAGAGAAAAAGGTAGAACTACTTTACAAGAGCCCCTACGCCCGCGAAAAAACGACCGACCAATGTATGATGCGTGAAAGCTAGTGTCCTCTCACAAGGGACTGCCATGTAATAACGAAACGAGGGATTGCGTTTGAATCTAGTGAATAGGGCAGCAGAAGGAGGGGACGAAATTGCGCGGCCAGAGGATCGCGTCAACCGTGGCCTCTCGTTCTTGTGCGGTCATATATAACTTTAATGTTTTAATATCGTGTCGGCGCGGCCATTCGAGCAACGTGGCGTCTAGATCGTTATCGATGCACTCCACGCGATGTTCTCCCCGTCCTTCCTCCCGTCCAATCTCTCGTTAACCCTTACCCGCTAGTAAAGGCGACAGAAGGCATGAGAAAAAGAGGTACGTACAGATCGGGGGAGATCCTTCTGAGGAGGTGGAAAGTGCGATGGGTGGAGGTGGGGATGGTGGCGCGGCGGGTGCGAGAGAAAGATGCCTCGTGACACGACTTAACAGCTTCTGAATGAGTGGCGAGACTACGAACGAATGGAAGGATAACCAGCTCGTTTTGTCGATACTCGTACGCGTCGATAATGACAGGGGGCCAACAACACGCAATGGAAAAGGAAAAGTACACGTATCGTCGAATTGTATTCTCGCGGCTCCCGGTTCGCGGACGATTTAACACGGGGCCGATAACGACCGGGATAAATCAGCGCCCGTCCGAACGAGGCGCGGCCCGAAATCAATAATAATGGGCAGGAGCCATTAGTAAAATTAATAAATTATGCCTCACATTATGTGCGCATTGTGAGTCGCGCGCGCTAGCACGTCGGGGTAATACGTCGTAAATCATATTAGTGAATAATCCGCATCACCATAACCAACCGCGCGAGCAACGAGCAACGGGCAACGGGGAACGAGCAACGACCAGCTAGCAACGAACGCGGTTTGCCCAGAGGCAAAAGTCGCGTCGAATCCCTTTGCCCTCTCCGCTGGCTCGGCTCGGCTACCATCGGCGCTCCATTGCTCGACGACGCGACGCGACGCGTCGATATCCCTCCAGCTCTATCCTGCTAGCTGTGCACAATGATAAATAAAAGGAAGATCCAACTCGCAACTACTTGTATTTCTTTCATATACCGAAGATAGGTACCTACGCGGATGCAAGGATGCTGGTACGCGGTGGGAGGAAACCACTGCAAACCTGAACGTCTTTCCAAACGATGGTTGCGTTTAGGAATTCAAATTGTCGGCCAATCGACCAAGCCGGTCGGGTTAGGTATCTATCGATGAATGCATAGCTTCCTATTAGCGGAACATTCCCTACGAACGAGATTCTCGCTTCGTTTCGTTTCGTCTCGCCTCGCCTCGCCTCGCCGCGCCTCACCTCACCACACCGCCCCTCACCCACGCTTTCGTGTCTCTTCACCGTTTTGCGCCAGGCCGCGCTGCGCCGAGCCGCGCCGCGCCGCGCCGCGCCGTACCGCACCCGTGGGCGATATCGTATAAATGTGTCGTTAATTACTTACCCCGCGGCCACGACACCACCCTTCTCTCCAACCGCTGTTTCTCCTCCCTCTAACCATCTCCACCGCCTCCTCCACCGACACCCTTCTGTTCCACAGACCCGTCACCTCTTCCGACCTGCCTTCCGACTGCACCAACTCTCTGCACATTCTCTCTCCCTCTAGAACTCTGATTCCCCGATCCAACTTTCTCACTCTGCCATAACCGCCGCCGCCCTTCTCCTGCTCCTCTGTCCCTTTCGCCAACGGTGTCTCGTTCTCCGTCGATTTCGACGTTCCTATCTTCTTTCCGCTATCGACTATTTCTAGTCTCTGTTCGTTCTTGTTCTCGTTCTCGTTCTCGTTCTCGTCGCGGTCCTCCTCCTCCTCCTCCTCCTCCTCCTCCTCCTCCTCCTCCTCCTCTTCCTCCTACTCCTCCGCCACGTTATGGCGCCGCGTGTTAAGGAAACTAATGTTTATTTGAAAAACTAATTGAACGGGACTCTCGCGTCTACAGCCGGCAATTAAACGAGATTACTGCAGTAGCGTTCGAGCCCCCGTGGGGATTAGATAGCACAGTAAGATATGGAACGCGTAATGTTTAACTACGACTGCCGGCAGTCCTCTGAAGCGCCGCCAATAATTAATTGTTAGCTCGATACTGCTAGCACCGTGGAAACCGGCCGATATAAAAAAAGCAGAATAACCGCCGCCACCGTAACTGAGACTCTCACGAAGCGTTCCACCTTTCTCTGTACCTATCCCTCTTGCTCTCCTCTTCGACTCCTATGCTCCTCGCAGCTTCTACACCTTTTCATCACCCTTTCCCAATTCCCACCCTCCGCCCCGGCCCCCGGTCGTTGGTCGTTAGTCGTTAGTAAGCTTTGTTTCTTCGTGGTTTCGCTTTGATCACGATTCGAGTAATCTCCCAAGATGAAAGTGTGTCCGTGGCTAGGCCGAGAATCACCATTTCACCAAAGCTCTGTACGATGATGGCCAGCAAAGTTCACCGGGACCAGAGTCACGCGGCACCGAATTACATTTGTCGAAGCTTGACAAAGTGCTCTTCTATAATCTCTAATTGCTAGTCTTCGCGAATCGACAGCAAAGAAAGGTTCAAAGTTTTGTCACACCTGTCGTCTGTTTCTACAGCCCCATTGTATAGGCAAGAATGCATTCTGGGCGTAATTACGCCACACGATAGTCTCCGCTTCGATTCCTCCTATATGTGTCCGTAATAGGTACACAGAGTTCCGTGACAAAGGGAAACAAGTCGCGAGCCTGGTGAGCCTTTAGAAGGTTGGAGATGCGTCAGCCACCTAATCCGCAGTATGGTGCACTCTTTCCCACACATTTCTGTGACGCATTCCCGACAGACAGCACAACTTAGAACGTGCAAATTCACTTACTAGCTAGGTGCGATTGATGTTGAGCGAAAGCGAGAGCGAAAGCGAAAGCGAAAGCGAAAGTGGAAGGGAAAGCGAAAGCGACAGCGAAAGCATTCTCAGGCACACTCGTACAGGGGGTGCACGTTCCGTACGCGTACGATACACTATCTTCTGCCGTCCCAGCGAGCAGCGGTTTCTTTGGGCTTCGTGACCACCTCAACATCTTCATCGATCCATACAAGATCATCTCCAGCGATATCCCACGATATGAGCTGCGTTAAAAGCGACAGTGATAGTGCGACAATCGCCTCCCTCTGGTGGAAAGGAGGGACAAGGTCCGTAACGTATTCGTAACCCATTCGAGGACCGGTGTCTGCCGATACTAGCTGCACGGAGATTAATGCAACGTAGCAACGCGATAGTGTCCGCGCGCCGAGCCGCAACCAGCACTCGCTTCGTAACCTCTGCTATCATAGTCAACCCAGCCACCCCTCTTCTAACCTACGAAACGCCGAGCCTCGCAAGTTCGTAACTTATAATTATTATCTGGCGATACGCTCGAGCTCGCCCATGACAACGTTAGAGGAATTAGAGGAATACGATACGATCCGCACACTTTACATAACTACATATGTATACTAGGGTGGACCTTATTTTTCGACCATCAGATTTTTTTGGTCCCGTACCCCAGAAATGTGACACTTATTGAGAAAATGATCTGGAAAAAATTTCAGCCCGATTGGACCACGGGAAAAGGACGCGCCACGAATTTGAAAATTTTCAACTTTTTAAAACTTGACATAAATATACATTATGACATATCGTTGAATTTGTATTTTTTTTTCTGTTTAAGAATACATACACAGCATATACGATTGTTAACAAAAAAAACGTCCGTGACCTTGAAAACTCGAAAGAGTGACCTTGAAAAAAAATTTCCTTTCATTATATTTGCCTCTTTATATACTACAACTTTTGTCTGAAGAGTTTTTTCATATATCCATAAACGATGGAGATATTAAACATTTTTGATTTTCATTATAACGCTCCATTATACAGAAGAAAAACAGTTCTAAGACTGGAAATAAGTTATTATAGCTATTATATAAATTACGAATAGAAATGTCATCAAAGTATTGCGTCCCAGACCTGCTCGTGGACGTTCGATAAGACCGAGGAGATCTTGCCCTAGACGCGACTGTGTTAACATACACAGTATTAAATGCGTCTCAAAAATTCAAATAGCCACGGAGGTATTTATTAGGGGTTCCTTTATATTAAAAATGCTTTAAAAATCCTTTGATAAATTCTCTTTTGTGACGTCAGGATACTGCTTTCTATATTCCGTCACATTCTGCAGTATAAATTGTTTCTCCTCTTCATTTTTTGATAATATTTTGTTATATTCTTCTATAAGTTTAACGCCACGCTCAGCGGTGTCATTTACCACTTTTAATCCGTTCACGATGTTTCGCCTAATTTGGAAAGCCTCGTCATCACTCCATGTAGAAGGGTCTTTTCCAAAAAATGTGGCAGGTATTAAAAACCTTTGAAAGAATCTGTTGGAATCAGGAGAAATAAAATGTTCCATTTTTTTGTTGACTAATTGTTCCACATCCTTTGGAAGGATTTTATATTTTTTGCTGGAGTTTGCAATGAAAACCTTGAAAAACATCAATCAACCACGAGAAGAATTCTAGAAAAAATTGTACATTTCGAGTTCCAGGAGTTTTTCATCACGCTCGATGGATGGCCAAGGCGATATATTGTATAAAAATATAATTATTTCGAAAACAATTTATCTTGACTAGCTAAAAGGCCACTGGAATTCGCGACATTTGTATTTTCCTCCCCAATTTGTATTTAAAAGCGTGGATACAAGCTCCAGTAGCAACAGAAGCCCCGCGACAAGATTTGGAATTTGTAAACAATTGATCTGCTTATCGTCAAATTGACGATACAATCAGCCGCACTGCAATAAACAAAATGATCAATCATTTCTGGTATTTGGCACCAGAAACTGCCGCATTATCATTTTTCGATAGTGCCATTGGGAATGACACTAAAATAAAAATGATAGAGGCAATAAATACCAGTGTAGGCAGTGACGACAACGAATGCCTTAAAAAATATAAAATCCTTCCAAAGGATGTGGAACAATTAGTCGACAAAAAAATGGATCATTTTATTTCTCCTGATTCCAAAAAATTCTATGAACGGTTTTTAGTACCTACCACATTTTTTGAAAAAGACCCTTCTACATGGGGTGATGACGAGACTTTTAAAATTGGGCGAAACATCGTGAACGGATTAAAAGTGGTAAATGACACCGCTGAGAGTGGCGTTAAACTTATAGAAGAATATAACAAAATATTATCAAAAAATGAAGAGGAGAAACAATTTATACTGCAGAATGTGACGGAATATAGAAAGCAGTATCCTGACGTCACAAAAGAGAATTTATCAAAGGATTTTTAAAGCATTTTTAATACAAAGGAACCCCTAATAAATACCTCCGTGGCTATTTGAATTTTTGAGACACATTTATGATTGTGTTTGTTAACACAGTCGCGTCTAGGGTAAGATCTCCTCGGTCTTATCGAACGTCCACGAGCAGGTCTGGGACGCAATACTTTGATGACATTTCTATTCGTAATTTACATAATAGCTATAACTTATTTCCAGTCTTAGAACTGCTTTTCTTCTGTATAATGGAGCGTTATAATGAAAATCAAAAATGTTTAATATCTCCATCGTTTATGGATATATGATAAAACTCTTCACACAAAAGTTGTAGTATATAAAGAGGCAAATATAATGAAAGGAAAATTTTTTTTTCAAGGTCACTCTTTCGGGTTTTCAAGGTCACGGACGTTTTTTTTAAGAATCGTATATGCTGTATATGTATTCTTAAACAGAAAAAAAATACAAATTCAACGATATGTCATAATGTATATTTATGTCAAGGTTTAAAAAGTTGAAAATTTTCAAATTCGTGGCGCGTCCTTTTCCCGTGGTCCAATCGGGCTGAAATTTTTTCCAGATCATTTTCCCAATAAGTGTTACATTTCTGGTGTACGGGACCAAACAAATCTCGCAAAATAATTTTCGCCACGAGTAGCTAAGGTCCACCCTAATGTACATAAGTGTGCACTGTGCACTGTGCACTGTGCACCGTGAACGCGACGCTACATTGTATTTATAATAGAAACTACAGTGACAATTATAAGACTTTTCCACGGGAATCAAAGGGTCGTACGTTGCCCCATATAAGTAGATATCTACATACTACATAATGTAGAATCTAGAGAATCTAGGAAGTAGAAGAATATGTATCTGCTCCCAACGCCGAACAGCTCCCAGTCCGACCAAATTCCCTCGTATCACTGGAGGCGCCCGGTCTGGCCACGCACGGTCTTGTACCACTTGTGCCTTCATCGCTTCCATTGCACAGTACATACCCACAATCAGTATGCTGACTACAGCCTGGACGGTCGTGTATTGTATGGATATAACTACTCCTACGCCTACTCCCTTTCATCCCGCACTACTACTATATCTATTGTTCACCTATTGTTTTATTGAATCTAACGAAATTACTTACTTAAGTAGTGTTTCGCTTTACCGACGCTTTACGAGTTTTTCACAATAGCCACATTAGAGATTAGAGAATGAAGAGATGTAGTGGAAAAGACGCGATCGATGTTCATAACCGCCTCTCGTACACAATACCGATATCTCGCCTATCCCGCGTCCCATTATCGTCGCCAGGTCGAATAGAGAAAGACGGAAAAACGCATTGACGTAGCCCCACTAGAAAGCCCGATATTTTGGACATAAAACAACGGCAAGCGCCTAACCGGCGTACCAACGGCCCTGATAACGAATGGAAGCCACTCATTGGCCCGCGATTTATAATCCCCTGAACAGAGTATACACGTGCACGTGGTTGCGAGCGAACGAGCTAGCTAACCCAACTAGTTGGCTAGCTAGTATAAACGAGCGAGCGAACGAGTGACTGTCCTCCCGTTCCCGCTCGTTCATTGTCTACGCCCCCACCTCTGAGTCTAGAGACGCTTCCGCCAACATCGACATCACATTCCACATTAACCAAATTATGATTTAAGGTCCGTATTGTCGGCGCTCCAATTGTTCGCGTCCAAATAGTCCTCAGAGATGCGTATATACCTATTATAATACTAGCAACTATAGCATCCAAGCAATTGCGTTGAATAGAGAACAGACCAGGGTTATCAATCGACATTGCCATTCGTTCACATTCGCGATACCTACCTCTTGGAGAACCTCTATCGCGCTCGTTTCTCTCGGATTCCATCGATCCTTGGAGTTTCCAATCGAAATCGGCGCCAATCACCGAACGCCATATCCATCCTCGAGGGGTTGATGAATTTCGGAAAAACACCATTGCCCTATGTACCTGCGTACCGAACACTGGACGGTAAGGTCGATCGTCCGAACGTCGATTTGCCGAGCGGATCGTTCAACCTACCCTTTTGCTTTGTAATTAGTGAAAGTAGACACGGAACAAGGCATGGAAAATGGAAAAAGGGACGTGGAGAGGGCCGTGAACGAGAGGAGTGGCAGAAAGTGGCGGAAAAAGAAAGAGAGGGGGAGGGTAGCGGTTTCGGGGGAGGAACCAAAGCGGCTGAGGGAGGGTGAGGGTGAAGCTGAAGGGGGGGATAGAAACAGGCAGTCGGTCGTTAGATGGGTAGCGCGAAAGGTGGTCGGTGGAGGAGAAGGAGGAGGAAGAGGAAGAGGAGGAGGAGGAGGTGGTGGTGGTGGTAGTGGAAGAGGAAGGGCGGTGGTAGAAGGGTAGCCATAAAAGTTTATGCTCTCCATATGTTGTAATATAGTCGGTAGCAAGCGGCAGGGCGCGGGGGATCGGTAAAATATGCGGGCAATAAGTATGGATTGTTATTAACACGGGGCGCGCGGTGTCCGCCGCGTTTCTGAATCCATTACCTCCGCATGGCGGCTGAAATACCGGCCGATATATCCGACCTGGTGTGTACATCGCCACACCAATGGCGAGGGAAAGAGTAGAGGGGCAAGAGAGCTAGATAGCGAGTGCGAGAATGAGAATGAGAATGGGAGAGCGAAAGAGAGAAGAGGACTCGGAGAGCGTATGAATGGATTAGCAGGTACGGCAGGCGCGGTGTGGCTAAAATTACGATCGGATTTCACGTGCCGTACACCCAAACCAAACGTATACGTACGTGCATTCCCGGCGGCGTGTGGCGTGCGGCGTGCGGCGTGCGTCCTGCAACGCGCATTCAGTGCCATAGATGCCCCGACACGAAGAAAAACCCTTTGCCGTTTTCCTCTGACACGTGCCTTTAATTGAACCGCGTCCGCGAGTTCATCGGCTGATCGGAGAGTCAACACATTATGTAATCCTCCGTTGATTCCGGACCGGTACTTTCCCTTTTAGACTCTTAAAATGGCAAGACAAATAATCGCGGTGGAACGAACGCGGCAGGCGACTGATGGGTCTGGCGTGGCTCTAACTAGACGCAATCAAGCGAGGAGCCGTAGTTTGCGGCTGCTTACGAGAGAGGTGGAGAGGAATGAAGACTAACAGCGCGTCGCTCCGAGGCTAACCAGAAGTAATGCTACCTCGGATCAATCTCCTCGGTGCAGAATCCAGAGTCGAGAGACCGAGGAAGAGGTCGAGAAGGCCGGGAGTCGAGACCTATGAGAACAGTATCGACAGCGACAGCGACAGCGATATCAACACAGGCACTATATGTATACAACCACCTACACCCACCCACTTCGCCGTCGCTCTTCACGCCCTAGAAATAATTTAGTTCGTAAATTGCGCACTGCCGTATCCTTTCAAAGGTCAAAGTGACGGATTTATGGCAATTAAAAATTTTGTAATGGGTGAAAAAGCGAAATTCAAATTCGCCTAACAATCAGCTGTTCACTCGAAAGAGAATCGCGTAAAGTGTGAAGAGAAGTGGCGCAAAGGCGAGAGAGGGTCGGGCGACGCGACCGAATCGCCACCGTATTTATCGCTATCCGAAATACATTCATTTTCATTTCGAACATTACGCGCCAGTGGAGGAGAAGGGTGAGGCGAGTGTGGCGATCGAAGGGTAACGAGGAGGGGTAGGATAGGGAAGGGGGAGCGAAGGGAAGCATCAGCAGCACCGCCAGCAGCCAGGGTATTACCAAGAGCCAATGATATAGTGACTATTACCGTCACTACATACCCGTGCACGGAGTGATGGCGGGTGACTGCGTGCTTCGATAGCGCTAAGCCTCCGGGCAGTAAAATACATTGGTCCGGTAGCTGTGATCCGGCCGTATCAATGCTGCTCGCCCGTTATGCACGCGGTCCGCCACCACCCTCGCCACCTTCCACAAGGATAGTGCACGCTTACTGCTTACGCGCGTGCACATTCTCACCGCGGACCCACCGGGCCAGAGGCCCGACGGCCCCGCGGCCCATCGGCTGACAATGAGTTACTCATCGGCCTACTTGCACGAGCAATCGTTCGACACCGTGTTTTGCAACATCAGTTGCCGGGACACCGCGCTACCTCCGTGTTGCTTGACGCGTTACATACCTCCGCCGATTGCCAAACCAACGATCGATGAATATCGAAACCAGTCATAGAACTTGGGACTTGGTCCTTGAGACATCTGAGAAGCCGAGCGATAGATCGACTCTGCCCGCGGTGAGCTCTGGCTAGCGGTAGCCGGTGCTAAAGTTGGGTAATTTCCGGGAAGCGGTGCTTCTCTTGGGAAAGCCGTAGAAGGAAGAAGGGCGTCCGGGCGTCTTTCACGCCCGCGGCCTTGGCAACTCGTTAAATATGCATATTCCGAGAAGAGAGCCAGACACGGCTGGCGAGACCTAGGGAAAACCAGGAGAAGGGGATTTTCGTCGGACCGCGTCTTCCTTAATTATCTCACGGTTGACGATCTAATCGCGCGTCCGCACCATCGCGGCTACACGAAAGCTTTGGAAAACCTTTGAACCACCGCCCACCTTTGCCTTAATACTACCGGCTTAATCCGCGGCGCGGCGCGGCGCGGCTCCGTCCTGCGTTCCATCGCTTTTCTGACATCGGTCGAGTCGCAAGAAAGAAAAATATCACCGGTGGCGTTATCGGTGTCCTTACGGTTACAGTTAATCGTTTATCACAGTGAATGCGTTTCTGGTTCAACGTTCTTCGTGTCATCCCTTCGACTTTACGGGACAAATCGATCGTGCCCCCATTCAAACAAGCTTCGTCGCATTTGGATGCAATTTCGCTTGGAATTCCGGCACGGTTCTATTCTATATTCGATGTAACGACGTTAAACGGGTCCAGCAACCAGTTATCGTCGAATGATCAATGTTACCAAACTATGTGCCGCGTCGCGCCACTCGGAACCAAGAGATCCTGGGCCACCAGTATCCGTTCCTACGGTGCGCTGCTCCACAGAAGAAAGCTTTGCAACATTTCCCGCAAAGATTCCCTGCTGACGAGCGAACAAATCCCCGCAAACCAGTCACTTGCTACCGGTCACCGGCGAAAGACTTTTTCTGGTGTTGAATTTTCATCGCGCAATCGATAAGCCATGCTTAATCCCATGGACCCGTTATTTACTGGCAACAAACTGTGTCCTCTTAACAGGACGGTGGGCCGAGTGGGCTGCGTGAACCGGGCGGTGAACTGAATGAACAGGGTGAATCGGGTGGACTGGGCGCATCGGGTGGGTGGATCGTGCGGTGGAACGGGTGGCGAGTGCTGCGAGACTCGTACATTCGTAGAACCACCGGTAAAATACTAACAGCAGATGGTACAGCAGGGAGAAGGTGAGTCGTGGCGAGGGTGGTATGCATAGATGAGAAATATCGAGAGAAGGGGAGTTGGGCGGGAAGGGTTGCCGGTTGGCTACAGCCTCACTACCGAGGCGAAGCAAGTTGTATCTCACAGATCTGTCGCGTGATTAAGCTTATTAAACGCTTAACTCACCTTACCCTGCGCCCTCCCTTCCGTTTTACCCCTCTTCCATCCCTGCCCCCACTCTTTCTCGCTTTCGCAGTCTACCCCTCTTGTACGGCCGACTGTAACCTAATTTCAAGTACCGATAGCTTGTGCAGGAAGAGCTCTCTCTCTCTCTCTCTCTCTCTCTGTCTCGCTGTTCGTCGCACTTTCCTCTGTTCATCGCTATCGTATACTCGCTAACTCAAAGACTTCCATTCCCGCCTGCTCTGTGACAAGACCGATGATTAGTATAGCAGCTCTGTCTTGGCACTTGGGGCATAGGTGTGCACGTGGGTGTCCGATGAAAGGCACATCGAGGTAGCTGCCCCGCGAGAAGAATAATAGAAGAATACTAAGCTGATAATTAGTAAGCAAAGAAACGAAGAGAATCGAGCGAATCGCAGCGCCCGATTGTTTCACCGCGGTAACGGTGACTACAGATTAAACTGTGGATTTTGCGAACCGCAATGCTTGTTGCGAAATTAATCCACGCAGTTCGTTATTGCGACAGTTACATCGGTGGTACGTGTAATCTGACCGTGCTTTTGTTGCTGAGCACATCGAAACCACCGAACAATTCTTCTTTGTTAATGGCGTCTGTTTACGATATAAAACTGTTTGTCCGCGATAATGGCCGTCGCAATGCGCACCAATAATTATTTCGAATTACGAAATCGCGAAATGGGCTTTTACACGGAGTTACGAATTGCAATCATTCTCGCGCGTATAAACGTCGATCGTACCGCATTGCGATTGTTCCCGAGAGCGGCCAATTCGTCGCGGTAACCGCCAGCCGTCGGAAAAACAAGATCATCCTGCAGGTTTATGCATCAACGGTTCTTTAAAAACACGGTCCACTCGGAGCAACGAGTGCGTCGAATCTACATTCACGTGGAATCTAGATTCTAGACGGTGCAAACTTTACCGCGATCACCTCCATTCCACTCACTTTGCTGAAATTATACACTCTTATGCTGTCTACAAATGTGCATATTAAATTATATGGCTGTCTCTCCTTCCGATTCTTCTCTCCCATCGACAATGGACGCACGACAGCGATAAAAATCTGTTTTCACGCTCGAGTTGTGCCGCGTCGTGGCGTGTCGCGGATATAGAAGTTCTCGGTACAATCCCCGAGGATAAAACGCGACCGTGCCTTTGTAAAATTTGACTCTCACAGCAGTACTGGGATTTTCCCTGGAATATAGCACCGATTAGTCGTGCCGCTACTCGATAAAATAATTTATCGAATATATTTCAATTTCACGCGTATTATGCCGCCCCGAAAGAGTAATTCAATGGAAAATATAAATATTCATTTGCGGGGATTTAAAGCGAACGGATGTTCTCTCTCTCTCTCTCTCTCTCCTCGGTGTGCGTGCGTGCGTGCGTGTCTGTGTGTATCTGTCTGACTCTCCAGCTTTCTCTCTCTCTCTCTCTCTCTCTCCATTCCCACTCCTCTCACTTTGACCCCTCATACTCATCGAAGCGATGATTTATACCAGCAAAATAATAATTTAATTTCACCGCAGTTGGGCACGATACAAAATTGCACGACAAAAATAATAAATAAATTTTGTGCCGACCAGTCATGTCGATTTCAGTCCGCTACGCTGGTCACCCCCCCCCCTACCTATTCACCTATACTTGGACATAACGACCACAGAGCATTTTTGTACGTACCTTTTTTCAATGGCACAAATGCCTGTAGGGTAGGACAATGTTACGTATATGTACAGAGTTCGTGCGCCGATTACATCGATGCACACGAATGAAAGATGCGTCATCCAACGCAAATTCAAAACACGCGTCGTGCGTCAGATACATGGTTTTTATCAAGAATATACGCTCACCATCTTGCCTCTCCTACTAGTAGACACAGTGCGCCGACGATCAGCAGCAGTAACCAAGACTAACATATTTAGTAAATATTATGCTCCGTTGCCAGTGGGAGGAAGGATGACTGGTCTCGTCTAGACGCCAGCGTAACCTTTAAAATCTGTTTGCCAATGCACAGTTTCCGCCAGCACGCGCTTCTCGCCTGAAGTCATGAAAATCTTTAAAAAAAAACCTTCCCGCTACCCGTGCAATTCGGACGCCTCTCTGTTCCTCTCCAAGGAAGCGGGTATACTCGTTGGAAGGTGGACCCCATATGCGTGGAATGGTTTCGCGAGACCCGGCTGGATGTACTGCTCCGAGCGAAGCGCTAATGGGCGTTGTACAAACATTCATTACAGCCATCTTCCCCTGCACCCGCCACCGCTACCACCCCGGCCAACACTGTCGCCCATCGCCTATCGCCCATCGCCTATAGCCCCTAGCCCGCTGCCCACCCTATAGTCCCTTACCATCTCCTGTTCTTCTCATCCCCCGGTTTCAGCGAGAAACCAAGCGATAGGGCAGCAACTGGGACGTTGCCGATGTGGTAAGAATTGCGAGGACCGCAACGATGACAGCGCAGCGTCGGTACTGGTAGCGCTGGTAATATCGCGATAATACGGCGACGACCATTATACGCGGAACACCATTAGATCGCTACGTGGAGCGATCCCTTTCAAGTGCTTTAAATTTGCCGTATGGGATACTTGCCGCTTTGACAAAATGATATAAACCGTGACCAAGTTCAACGTGTGGCCGTCAAGAAAGAAGCAATCCTGAATCCTCAATGTTCTGGGAAACATTGTCCCGTGACGGATACAGGCCCAACATACGTCTCAACTGAAGCTTAACTGTTCCGGCCTCTGTTCTGGCTCTACCGATTCTTGAAGAACCTAAGATTTCAGCCGCTGATTATTTCTACACGACTAAATGACTACGCATGACAGCCACGGTTAAGCATCGAAACGAAACGACGGGGCGCTATTACCGATTAAAAACAAAAAGGGAGCAGCGACAGAACGAAAGGGAAAAAAGGAAAACAACCGCGCGGTAGAAAAAGGCGAAATATGAGAGCAGTTAATAACACTTTGCGGGAAATAATACTGCGAGAAAGGCCGCTTACCGTGACAAATAACGAGTCTCTCGTTCTTCCCGCTCCCGCGCCTCTTCCCCTTCTTTCCTCTCCTCACCAACTCTCCTTCTCCCTTTCTCTATTCACGGCTCGGTACTTACTCCGAGGCGTTTACAGCGTCCCATGCACGTCTTTTTACGAGACCCCTCTCTCTCTCTCGATTTCTGTTAGCTGACCGGAACCTAGCCTGCCAACACTGTAAAATCGAGGATAAATATCGTCTACGTTTCGAAAGAAATGAAATGCCGATTGCTGTCGACTCTAGATACGCCCGACCGCCTCACTCACATCGCTATTCACTTGTAATACGTACATGTATGGTACATGTACCTATATATCTTTCTTTCTATCTTTCTTTCTTGTCGCGCCGGTACCACGTCCGAGCTCATTAGGTCGCACAGCAGTGTCAACTCGATAACAACGTCAGCCGGCGTCCAACGCCCAGCACCGGCACCCGGCACCCGGCACCCGGCACCCGTCACCGCTCGAAACATTCACAGTTGACAGATGTCGCGTGCTGACCCGCGTCAAGCCCGTCACCTGTCAACCACCGATCTGGACGAATTACGCGCTACAACGAGCACGTGTTACGTCTCGAATAATGCGCGGCGGAAAATTTTAGCGAGCTATCATTATATCTGCCCGTAGCTGGCTTTGCGTATCGTTGACAGAAAAATGATGAACGCGTAATGAGACACATCGCCGAGAACAACTACAACCACATTTCGTCGTAGTTGTATGCGTGTTATCATCCCGCAACTTGATCACTGGGCGTATCACGATACATGTGAGGTACTCGAGGATTCCACAACAACTGAGTTCATTCACTACGAGGAGAAGGTAGCGAGACGATCGGATTGGATGTGATTAACAGCAAAGAAGGTATAAACATCGCGAGAATGCAATGCGACGCGGTGCGACGCGTGGCGACGCGATTTGACTCGAGCCGAAGGATGATGCCGAGTCTGGATAAAAGAGGACAAGGTGAGGCGGAGGTGGAAAAGGCTGTTCTATGAATGGAAAAATATTTCTCACGGCGTTTTCGAGCACGCCCACTTCGGACTTGTCCTATTCTTTCCCCTTCTTCCTGTTGCCCTCTTCAACTGGCGTTCTCCCCGGTGCTCGCGATTTTCCTCACTTTATTTCACCGGCGAAAAATTATCGTCGTATTCGCACGCTTTGCTCCCGAGGTTGCGTCCGTGTGCGCACGTACGTGTGCAAACGACGCAAGAACAATGGCACTGAATTGGCGTCTAACCGGTGAGCAATAGGTCCATCCCTTTCGTCCGAATAAAGGCGCGCCTGTTAATTAATGGCGTCCATAAATCAGCACCCGGAATAATACCCAAGGAGACAACAGGAATAGTTTATAAAGCGGCTGTGGAGTGCCGATGCCTTTCCCGCGCATACATCCCCCCGACGCGGCGCGACGATCTTGTCTTTTAACGGCGCACGGTCGAGTCCTGCTCCAAGGGAAGCCAGCCGACCAGAAGCTGGCCCAGCCAACTTCATTCCAATATTTTCGAATCGAGCGTCAGAGGGAAGATGAGACGAGTCAGAGAAGAAGGCACCGCGAGCTTTATGAATAGGTGTGAATAGGTTGGATCCTTCTGATGGTAACTGGCAAGGTGTGCGCGTTGTCGATTTTCACCTTAGGCCGCATCGCGTTCGATCTCAAAAGCGGCGACTGACTGACTGCGGAGAAGGGACATTCTACCTAGTAGATGCATACTCGGTAGAAAGAATACGGCGCGTTTTTGGCTTGTTTTTCCATTCGTTCTCTCCTCTAATTCGTTCCTCCGGGCAGGAATCGGGAGGATGACGCAGAGGTGGGTGAATTTATCTTAAGCGTAAAACGAACCAAACACGCTCGCTTGATATACGGTCCCGTAATGTCTATATTTTTATTATTTACGGGCCGCGAGATAAGTGAACAGGCTCCCTCTTTCACCGCTCCACTCACCCCTCTGCTCTCTGGCAGTTCGAAGCAGCCAAGCTGTGTATGGAGCACAGTGATAGAGTCCGTGCCGCAAGAAACGCGGACATTCGTTTCACAGGCTCGACACACATTGCTAACTTCTCAACTCGAAACCACCCTTTCTCTTGCACCACCCGCACGAGCCGCGACCTGCGACCCGCAGCACTTTTCTCTCTCCGCCCTATATCGTGGTCTTTCCGTTCCCGCTACCCTTCTACGCTGCCCGTGCACCCTACGTACCTTTTCCGTTACCTACACCACTACTGCCATTGTATCGAAATATCACGCGTCTATAAATCACCGCGAACACCGCATATTATAACTACGAACTATTCACAGGAGGTGGGAGTGGTGTCCTGGCGCGGAGCTCCGGGATATTGGCCGTTGAGTGCTGGATGCTGGATGCTGGATGCTGGCTGCTGGATGCTGGATGCTGGATGCTGGATGCTGGATGCTGGATGCTGGATGCTGGATGCTGGATGCTGGATGCTGGATGCTGGATGCTGGATGCTGGATGCTGGATGCTGGATGCTGGATGCTGGATGCTGGATGCTGGATCCTGAATACTGGATGCTGGATACTGAATGCTGGATGCTAGACGCTAATCGCCCATTTTCAAACACCGGACCCCGTGCGAGAGGTGACAATATGTCTTGTGCCCTGTGTCCTGTGTACAATGTCGGGTGACGCAGCGGGTGGTATGGTTGTTTCGATCAAAACTCACGCGACATCGATTCTTTTATTTCCCTTCGCATAGTCGTAGCCGGCCGTCCTTGAATCGTCACTTGAAATTCCAACGTGCCAACACAATTCAAAATCAATTTTTCAAACGTAACGTCTCGCGGCTTTCGACCCTTCTCGGCCAATTGCATCGGCTACGTCCGATATTTAGATGTGCCGAATATGAAAACGCATTTTATTGTACTCAAAAAGTCCTTCTCAACATGATTCCTGACTACTATAGTTTATCGCTACTGCGTCCCACTTAATTTTATGAACCCTTTCGTTCTACACCGGACAACACCTAAGGCATCATCCCTGAAATGGCACAAGTATCGGAAAGTGTCGTCCACCGCCTTCTTCCCCTCTTGGAAGACTACCGCCTCGCGATAACATATCGATCATTTCGGCTGTGAAAGCATTGCGAGCATGATGCGCAACTAACTTAAAACTCGAAATCATTTCTACAGAGAAAATTGAGAAGAGGACTGGGGGAGACTTTTACGAAAAAATGAAAGGCAACGATATGGCAGTAGTCAAAGTGCGTTGATGAATGGTTGTAGTGGTGAATGTGTACGTATATACACTTGAATATAGACACGGTCACGGAACCAGAAGAAGAGAGAAAAAGAGAAAAGAAGCGGAAGAAGGCAAGTATCATAAAAACAGTGGATAAAAGACAGGGAAGACTAGATGGTAGCGAAAGCGACCAGCAGTGGTGGTGGTGGTGGTGTGTGGTTGTGGTGGTAGCGGTGGCGGCAGAGGTAGTAGCGATGACGGTGGATGAGGTAGAGGAGAAAGGGGAGAGCAAGGGGTAAACGGCTGTCGACCCATCGCTCATACCACGTTTCTCGTACACACGCTGATCTAGTTGTATTTATGCCGGCAGTGAATCACGTCCAAGGTTTGATTTGTCGATGGCTTTTATGGACGGGAATTAACGCGTGCAGCGCTTCGCATTTTGTTACTGCAAATGCTGTTCCCTCCGCCCCTCGATATTCCCGCCCAGTCTCCTGCTGTCCCGTCTATTCCCTCCACTTTTGGGTGGTCCAACATTTCCGAATAACCGGCCAGTCGCTCGATGATTTGTACTTCCGCCATACCAATTTTTTAATGTGGAAACAACGATCGCCGACCATCGATCTCTCGGTTCGACTTTCTCCAACAAAACAGACGTTTCTCCATTTGCTGGGATTTGCTGGGATTTACTGGGATTTACTGGGATTCGCTGGGAAGAGAAACTTTGACTTCGCAGGATCATCGATCGATGAAATCGTACCGTGAATATTCCCGTTAACTGATTCTTTCCTCGCAGATTCATTAGCCCCTGTTTGTCCTCGCTGTTCCCTCAACACCAACTGCCATCAACCTACCCTAGTGGCCCTCCCGTCGTGCAACGCTTTCCAAAACATTAAGTCATTATGTGGTTCGTTCGCGCTTTTAACGACGCATTCTTTTAAACGCGTTTTAATATTCTGTGAGAACGCGTTACCCTGACGCGTGCGATTTAAGTCGCCAACTTCTCCGCGTTGGTAATTGGAGCAAGCGGATAAGGAAGGTAAGCGCGGTAACATCGACAATGTGGATCGTAATTGTTTGGGAAAGATGGCACTTTGCTCGGCATTTTGTCGCCTTGGACCCCTAATGGCCGGTGGTTGATAACGAGGTTAACAGGCTAGACAGCGCTGCCCACTGAGAGATGCTGACAGCGGCTTTCAACCTTCCCGTCCCGGAGCTGGCTCAATCCACGGCTCGTTCAAACGCATTATGATTATTCCATTTCCTCACCGTACAGTGCGTGCTGCAATTATTCATGGATGTAAGATTCGTTTGCATCGCGTAATCGCGAACGAATGCCTACGGTTCAGGCGGCGTCGGGTAGCGCGGCGCAACACGGCGCGCCAAATGTCGCGAAAGAAAACGACGACGCCGACCAAGACGCGGCGGCCACTGATTTTACTACATATTACGATCGGCCGAAAAGATGAGGCTGTCTACGTACGCAGAAACGAACCTGGTATGTACTGCATACCTAGTGCACCGTGCGTCATGGACCGTACGGCGCGGCGGCGGCGTGTACATACTGTAAACGCGGTCAGGCGCGTTACGAGACGCAAGAAGGCGGCTTTCCTGCTAATCCTCGGTGCGGCACTAAACGAGGTGGTGGATTTGTTGGAAAGAGCTTATACTTACCGAGACAGAGAAAATGCCCTCCCACCTGACCTGCTAGAGCCCGAGAAACAGGAAATAGAAGGTAGGGAAAAGGTGCAGCAACGTGGCTTCTGCTCGTGAAACTACAAAGCTCCTATCCACACGCGAGCTAACAACAATGGGATGATCCTGCAGGGATTACGCGATCCGACACGAAGGAGAGGCCGTCGCGACGGCTCCGTTTTGTTACCGGTATTCAAGTGTAACTACACTCACCGTACAGTTTAGCAATCCTAATACTACGAGGTATGTATTCCGGTGGTCTCTACTCTCCGCGGACCGCGAAATCTCCTTTCGAAACACGCACACGGTTCTTTTATCGGTCGGACGTCTCCCTATCCTATGCCTCCCTCCATCCAGCTGATTTTTAAATGAAGAGTTTGCATTCGAACTCTTGCCCCAGCTACTTTTCCATTGTTTAATCAACCCTGTTATCTGCGAGGAAAACTGAAAACTTCTATTAGTTAGTTGAATAGAAGAGTTTCAGCTCTTTCAGACGACATATTAATTAAAATATTTACTGATCAATTTATAAGAATAATATTGATTCCTAAAAATGAAAATAATAAATCAGCACTAACGAATTCAGTAGTTACCGCATTGTACGATAACAAAACGAAGCGCAGCTACACAATTCGACACTGGTGACTCTACCTTGATTGACAATTGACTGTCAATCACCATTGGCAACTGCCACAACTCAAACAATAAAATTCGCATAGTGCGAACTTTTACCTACGTCTACTCTAACAGATGCGGAATAGGTAAGTAGATAGATAGGTAGGTAGTCAGACAGACAGACAGACAGACAGACAGACAGACAGACAGACACACAGCCAGCCAGCCAGCCAGCTAGCCAGCCAGCCAGCCAGCCAGCCAGCCAGCCAGGCAAGCCAGGCAAGCCAGTCAGCCAGCCAACCAGCCAGGTAGGCGGACGGATAGATAGACGAAGAAGATTGGTAGTGAACACGCCTCAGACGGAGAGAGAGCGACAACTGCGGAGAGAGAAGAGAGAAGACCGAAGAGAGCAGAGAGAAAGGGAGTAGGAGAGGGAGAATCGAGTGGTGACGTTGACTAATGATGGTGATGAGAGAACACACTTCAGTCTAACCCCAAACCTGTTGCACCCCCAATAAAGCCCGTTAAACAACGCACAGCTAAATAGAATCGCGCCGTGTTTCTCCATCTTACGGGCAGCTTCATTCCGTGAATCGGAGCCACGATTTCTCATTACGATGCCCAAACTACATAGATTAGCGTAACTCAGCTGCATTATCAGCTTACACTTGTTAAAGATAACGTGCATGATAATAAAAAATCTGCACTGCAAGGAATGCGGATACATGGAGATGTATTCCCAAACGACAATGGCTACTGGGACAAGTTGCGTGACAGTGATGGTATTAGCGTTGAGATGCTGTCGGAAGATTTTGTCCGATAAAAGGTTAAATCTAACATCTTTCCTCGCGAACCATGAAATCATTTCAATAAATCGTTCGGTGGTAATTTATCTCTTCGCTAACAGAGGCCTGTTATTAGTAGAGTCATCCATGATCCGATGAGAAATAAACGTCTCTTAATTGCCAGTACCTTCTGATCTAAAAACGTCTCTCCTTCGCGTTTTCATGTCCCTCATCATTCGAGTGACGCGAATATTTGTAATGCTGTGGATAGCGGAGCACGACAAAAAAGAGCAACCCAAAGTCTAGTGTCTGTTTAAAGAGAATACGATCGATTCGTTGAATCCCTTTTTGTTTCAGTTCACGGAGTACGTTTGTCCGTAGCAAAGATCGTAGTCGCAAGGAATAATTGGATGACCCAGGGGCTCTACTCTTTATCGAATTGCCAAACGGATCGAGCCAAAACGGGATCGAGCGCAACTCGATTCGTGATTTCACGACCTTGCTGAAATTCTGCAATCCTTTTCCCGCCTTTTCCCGTCTTTTCACCCGCCCACCTGGTCTGACTCCAGGGAACAGAATGCCTAAAATCTACTTGCGCGTGGCCCGCGGCACGCGGCACGCGACACGCATCTCGAATGGCTGGATCGCACTTCTCTGCCTTTTGGTATTTACAGCGCAGCAGGTAAATATCGTTTGCTTGCCACGCACTCTTTACACGCTCTCGTTGCTTTATGGCCGCATTGTTCTGAAAATCAAGAAATGTGTCAGCGGCAGCGAGGGTAAAAAGGTCGGGAAGCAAGCGTCGTCGTCGCGGCAGTGTCACGGCCAGGGAAACGTTACTCTCTTCTCGCTCTTCTGCGCTTCTCATCCCTTGTTTCTCATGCCGAGTCCCACCGTCTTTCGTTTGTTCCCGTTCCCGTTCCCGTTCCCGTTCTCCTTCCAGTTCCCTCTCTCTCCTCTCATTCCCAATCCGCCACTCTCCTTTTCCAACCTTCAACCATGCCAGACGCCCGCCTCTGTCTCTTTCGTTTCGTATTCCTCTATACTGTAGGCCCCGCGACCCACCAACCACCCTCTGAATCCTTCTGGAAACACTCTGGATTGGCCAACCGAACCAGCTCCGGGTTAACGTTTGAACGGTAAATTATCTTGAGGACTTAAGCTCACGTTACTCTGCCACGAGAATCCTCGAGAGCTTCCTCTACAGAATCTTAATTCCACGCCACGATCCTTGGGGCGAGCATCGCATTATTATCTCAATCCTGCTTCATCTTACATATTGTTGTTTCCTTCCCATCCAGTCGTGTTCCTCTTGTAGGGGCATGTATCGGGACAATTCGCCCCACGATTCGTCCATTTCTACGAAAGATTCTTCACTGGCAAAGCATCGTTAGAAATTTGATATTCTGTAACATCTGATGAGGCAAAATAAAAGCAGATGAAAGCGAAAGGAGACGAGACGAGACGAGTGGAGTGGAGCCGAGAATCGGAAATTGATTTCACGGATGCCGGTACGGTGTTCGGTGAACAACCAACCATCGGACGTTCAACTTATTGGTAATCCGTGCAAGGGGATCCACATTCGATTTTATTTCACGGTTTCCTTTATGCGAGAGACGTAGAATTTCTATTAGCTTTGTACCCCGGTTAGATTGAATAGCCGCAGGCTGCCGGGCATACGTTCATAACTGTTTCATTTACAAATGTATTTCCCTCTCAGACGGAACTTTCAATTTAGTCGGATGCTTCGTACGATAGCGGGAAACGCGTAACTGAGGCTGTTCCATATACACGATCCGTCTGCTTAGAACTTCCCTTTCGAGAAACAAATCGAAACAACGCCAACGCGACGAACGAGTTGTTTCCTGCGATTGGCCCTATCGGATCAACTTTTCCGCTGATCCTCAGGCGGCGAATCGATTTACTGTTTCGTGCAACCGGAGCCAATTACTGTATTTGGGAGAATCAGAAAGCATACGACCAAAATTCATGAAACACTGCCAATTAGCGGCCATTCGCAATGAAAATAGTTGTAGACGTGGGGTGCCTAAGTAAGTACGGGGATGATCGCATACCCTACGGCCTACCCTCTTCTCTCCTCGGTCAATCATTCTCGAGCAACGTTCAATTATTTCCGTTATCGTGGTACAGGCGAACGATAATCAGATATCGGCAGACGGGCACGCGCGAATAACGCCACTTGTGCGACCTCGAAAATCTCCTTCTACACTCTATACCTTCTCACCCTTCTCTCGGTTTGTCCTATACACGTATGCACGAAGAAATCAGTTTCGCTATTCTCTGTATTTCCTACATCTCCCCTTGTTTCACGAGCGTACGCATTTATACAAATATTCATACCTATGTACCCACCTACTCGCGTATCTACACGTACAGATACACGTGGACTGTGGAGATGGAGATGGGGTAAGAGACACCGCTTGCGCGAACGCACATACACATGTAAGTGTATCAAGTCAATAATTAACACCAGTTACAACTTGTGGGAATAGTAACGGCGTTTATGCTCCCGGGGACCTCGTATTTCAGGAAAATGTGCTCGTGCCGCGGCGGGGCGGCGGAGGGCGGCGGCGTCGCGCTGCGCTGGTCCGTAGGAGCACCGCACGAGGATTTGTCGTCGGCTGGAGGTGAGTTCGAAGCGTCGCAAGTCGAGCGAGAGCAAGATGCGAGATGCGAGAGGCAAGGACGAGATCCAAAGGGGTTGCGAAGGGAAGGAAAAGAGATGAGGGAGAGCGGCGAGAGTGTTACAAGTGAGAAGGTTGCGCGAAACGTTTCTACCACTGGCTAGGTCGGTGGTAGCAGATGAACAGATACGGGTTATGGGAGGTAGAAATATAGATTTAGGCTAGAGGCGACCACCGATTCCCCATCGTACATTCTCCTGGCTACACGAGAAAGCTAATACAGATTGCTGGTCACAGAACTGGATAGGCCTGTGCCTGCGCTTACGTGTAGTTACGTATGTGTGTGCGAGTACGAGAGGGAGGAGCGCGTGCTTGAGCTTGTGCTTGCGCCCACGCTCGTGCTTGTACGCGTGCGATAGAGGATCCACGGTTCTAACCGCCAAAGTCCTTGGGTTTACGCCGATTACGGATTCGCGAGCGATCTTACACCACCACTGTCGGCATTGCTGCTACCATCCTCCGCCAAACTCGCTGTTCATTCGTACGTTTGGCTTGAGTTTCGGGTTTGCCACCGCCGTTTCCGACCTAGAGAAGCCTGAACAGCAAAGCGCGAGGGAGGAAAGTGGTAAGGCGGATACTAGAGCTGATTTACTGCCGGCTTATAGGGTGTGAGACAACGCCATGACGTTAGACCGCCTATGAACGAGTTAATGGAGCGAGCCAGCCAATTCCATCACCGACCAACAACTCTAACGAGCTACGAGCAAAATCTTTTGCTCTCTATTCTCTATATCTCCTGTTGCACAACAACTCTCTCTGTCGTTACTACTTCTCTTTGGATAATTGCGGCTTTTTCATTGATCGTGCGAAGCGACTGTTTCGAATCGCGATAGGTCTTGCCCGAAAACCGTCGCCGCGCCGCTGGTGAACGTTCCGTTCAGTCGAGGGAGAAGAACGAAGCGGCTTATGGTAAATCGGAGTTGTGCTCGTTAAGAGAAGATATAGAGGCTAATTAAAATAAATCTTAGAAACGAGTAATTATACGTGTATTAGCTCGCTCTGTTGCGGGTGTGATGGACGATGTAGCGGCAGGTGTACCCAACCGGCTCTTCATTCCTCGATTTCCCTTACTCCTGGACGGACGCGTTGCGACCAGTCTCTGCTATTATTTCCAGACGCTCAGCCTCCGTATGTGTGTGTGTACTTGCTGTCCCTCCTCTGGACAATCTCGAATTCTATTCGAGTCGAGTCGAGTCGAGTCGAGTCGAATTGACTCAATTCCATTCGATTCGAGTCGATTCGAGCTATGACCTTCAAGCAAACGCCTGTTGCCTCAAGGGTTAGCAGAGGTCGCATGGTCTGCGCATCGTTAGAATTTATCAGATATCAGGTATCTACTTCTACCAAAATCAATTCAGCGAATTATGTTCGCCCCTGGCTTTTGAGCTTTTCGACAATTAGTGTTTTGCCCGGGAGTCCAATTAGTTGCTGATCAAAGTAGCATTTATCCACGGCTCTTTACTTCCGTTCTCATTAAGCTCATCAGTGCATCGGATGGGCACGTGTTCATGGCGCGATATTAATTTGCCTTTGAAAGCAATCGAACAGTCGCGATTCACAAACTCGAACGGGGACTCGCCAAAATTTCCAATAAAATAACCAACTTTAGCTGCCCCTGCCGGTGCTATCGGTAGTGCTGCCTCCGCCTCCGCCTCCGCCTCCGCCTCCACCTCCACCTCTGCCTCTGCCTCCGCCTCCTCCGGCATTCCCATTCTCCTCTACCCCTCTCCAATCCCCTCTTCTACCATTCCTATCAGCTTACTCCCTATGTGTATCATCGCCAATACACATATGCGCGTATGTATACATATCCACGAGACAGTGTGACAGTGTGACAGTGTGACAGTGTGACAGTCGCCTCATTTCTCTGTTCCTCTCTCCTCTGTTTCCATCTTTCTTGCTCGCGGAAGTTTGTCGCCGCGTGCGATCGCGGACGAGATATCGCGTCCGCTCGCATCATCGTATGCGTTCCTCTTCCTCTGGACCATGAATCGGTGAACTCATTATTACGATAAACTCGTAATACATATTTATCGCGATGCATTATTACTCTTTCGCCGACGGTCCAGCGTGATCATCGATTGTGAATTTCATTTTGCGACTTAATGTACCGAATAGTAATGTCGCGACGAGGTACTTTTCATTAACGCACTTGCTGTTTACGGCATTAAGCCCAATTAAAAGCGTGCCTGGTGCAAACATTAAAGTCGAATCGTTATCAGGCTGCGCCTACTAGCTACTGCTGCTACTACCAGCAGCATTCGCGAAACGGGTCGCACCGAACAATAAGCCGCGCCTAATATACCTGTACACAGGCCGTAGGTACCTCGTCGTCCTGTCCGTGGTCCCGTAGTTATTACGGAACGCGGCGCAGCGCGGTGCGGCACGGCGGTACGCGCATCTTTCGATGTCGCACCCGTTTCCGTTTCTGTTTCTGTTTCCATTTCCGTTTCCGCTTCCGTTTCCGCTTCCGTTCCTCCTTTCCTCCGAACGCTTGCCGAAACAACATGGTGGGTCTTGATTCGGTTCCATTTGACCAGTGGCAACTGTATCGTGTATCGTTCGCCGCAGCACAGCTACCTACCTATGTAGTACCTATGCATACGCAACGACGAGTGCCTAACTAAGTAAGTAGCAATGTCTATCACCTAATGCGCACCATGTTTTTCACAGCTTGATTCTCGGACAAAAATTTTCAGTCAATCATTGCAGCGTTCCGAAAAAACTTGGACAAACATGAAAAAATTGGTTCGCTAGTTGCAGCTTCGTAAACGCGTTAGATTCGAGATTTGGAGGCGGAGGTGAAGGTGACGAAAAGTTATTTAGAATACGAATATTCCCCTATTATAGAATAGGGGAATGAGACAGAATAGAAGAAATAGGATAAAGACGGAGGTAGAGAAACCGGATAGAGGGGAGTCGGATAGAGAAGCGGGGACAGAGGTGTGGGATGTTGCGGGGGAGGGAGGCGAGGGAAGCTCAGAGGTGAGGGAGACGTTATTGTTATCTTAGATTTATAGTCATAACGGATGGTACTACCTCGCTAGCCAGCAACCCCGAGCGGTCTTATAATCACCCTCCACCTCCACCTCTTTCTCCTCCTACTCCTGTTCCTCGTACGCCTCCTCTACTCTCTGCACCCTCGACTATCCACCACCCCTCCTTTCCGAGAGTCGAGCTTGCCCTCGCGTAGCTCCACCAGCCGCAGTTTAAGTGATTTGCGACGCGGTAGAGCCGCCATGCAGATCCTTTTGCCTGTAGCTGCCCTCTCGCACCCCTCCTTCGCCATCGTCACCGTCACCGCCGCCGCCGCCGCCGCCCGCGAACACCCACACCACTTTCGTCTACTCTATAGCAATCCCGCGGGCAAAACGAGCACGCCTAACCCCCGCAGCCTCGACGCCACGCCGCACCGCGCCGCGCCGCGAGGGATTAAGTCACCGCCTGAGAGAGGCAGATGCTGAAGAGAAAGTCCGACACTGCGACAGCAGCACGGTCACAGGACCAACTGAGAACGAAGAAAGAGCGGACGTATATGTACCGATACACTGCACTCTTCTACCGAACACTGTACAAGTATAGACGGTAGAGGCAATCAGAACCGCATCCTCTTATGACCGTAATATTGTTGCGGAAATTTAACCCCATAAACGTATCGTATCCTGGTGGAACGATATAGCTATCGAACAATATTAAGGAACGTATTGAATTGTTTTCAGGCTTATAATTAAGGCACAGGAGTAACAGAGTAGCCCATGTCCTGCGAGAAAGACCGAGATATGTCCCTACCGTAGAGTAAGATGGGGAGTAAAAGCGTTGGAGGTAGAAGATCAGACGAGTAGGTACTACCTACCTATGTGGATTCAACTATTGTGAACGAGCCAATCACGATACGTTCGAGTCAGCGGAATTCAGCCGTGTCACGTTGATAGCTGTTACCCTGACCATCGTTCTACCATATTCGGTTTGCTTTGTAAGTGCTCCAGCTAGTGGCAGCTGGTCGAGCCGACTATAGTACACCGTAATAGTTCGTGCTAACATTTTTTCTCCCCAACGAAACGAAAATTTCTTGAGCGATTCCATGAAACGGCTAATTCGAAGAAGAAATTTGTACGCGTAGAGGGTAACCCTAACCCCACCCTTAACTATTCCGCGACACCTTGCACTATTCTCGTTGGGGAGTAAGTAACCGCGAAAGCGCACTCCATAGGATCGAGCAAAGAAAATAACGTGGGTCCGGGAACGCTTGGACCGAGACGCGACGACCCGGTTAGGACGATAAGGGATCCCGTAGAGCTTGATGGAATTCCATAGATCCACGTCGGCGTCGAGACAGAGTCGGCTAAGCAGCCATTTAAATGCAACCGATGTGTCTCGGGGAGCTATTACATCTGATGGACGGTTATTGACGCGCACTGGCTTATACTGAGCAGCACCGGCACCACCGGCACCACCGGCACCCCCAGCAACCCCAGCACCCCCAGCACCATCGGCAGCAACCCCCTACACCCACGCCGCCCGCGCCGTTCCCAGTCCATCCCCAAACCTCGTCTCCCCACACACTCGGGACTCAACCACTGCTCCGTTCCTATGTAAACTCTCTGTACACCAACTCGTTGCCTCTGTGTATCAGTTTGTTTCTGTGCTCGCGCAACCGCGCACCCGCGCACATGACTCTCACAATCAGACAATCAGACAAACAGAGCGAGAGAGGGAGAGAGAGTTGAATTCAGCTCACTATGCGCGTTTAATACGCAACCAAAAAGGGGTGAGAAAAAGAAGTAGCGGTATGTAGTTAGAGCGAAATTTGACGCGTTGTTGTAAATCACATTCATGTTTGTTATTTAGAAGAAGAACCGCTGCCGACTGCCGACGCATTACGTACGACCCTGTTTACTACAGCTTTCCGAATTTACGTCTCGTTACGGAACGTCATTTCCAGCAGAAACGATAAAATAAATTCGGAGAGAAGATCTTTGCAGATTGCCGTTCGTGCATCCACAGAGTTTGCCGGAATCTCTCGCAAATCTGCCGACCGCATTTCGTAATCGATACGAGCAGGAAAGGGGGTAGAATTTCTTTCAATATCTTGGATGATCGCGTGACGAAATATTCCAGCAAACACTCATCGAAACATGGCCAGTTCGCTGCGCTGCGTTTTATAGCAAATAGATACCTACTACAATCTACGCTTCTTGAAAATCAATTCCATTTTCTTTCGCCCTCGCAAACATCATCAGAGTATTCTGATTCGGTGAAACAAGTGAAAGGGTTTGCCGTTCGAATCCGAGGGTGTCCACTGGCCGTATTAAGGGGCACGATAGACCACAGAAAGGGCGTAGATGCGAATGCGCGAGGAACAAGTTGTTTTACGGAGAAACTGGTGGCGTAGTAAAACGCGATATTATCGTTGCAGAAATATTACAGAGAAAATTGCCAGCGTGACTCCGAGTAGCCTCGTTAATTACCGTGAATTACCCATAATTATAAGAAGCGCAAAAGTTTTTACTATCGCCGTGGGACATACCAGGCGCGGGGCTATGATGCAGAGCCGCGTAGGGCCCAGCTTGTCTTTAAATTCACCGAGATGTAACGTTTCGTAACTTACGGTAGTGTAGGTGCCTTTGCGTGGCGGAAATTTTGCGACAGCTCGTCAGTCAACTCGCCTCGACCTAACGATAAAGTAGGTGCTAAAATTTTCTTGCCAAGTAGATACCTACATATTATCTTCTTGCTAGATTCGTGTTCTCTTAAGGGGGTATTCTGGTCTGACGATGAGTTTTCGTCGCGTCATTTCGGAATTTTTTTGCAAAGAACCCATAAGTACGATTGTTATTTAGTTTTTTGCTACATGCTTATTGATATTTGAACTATCTTTACGAATTTTGTTAATAGGAAAAAATGAAAATCAAACGCAGTTGACTGCTTTAAAGTAATGGTGAAAAAAAACACTGTGACCATGATTAGGCTCGTTCTAGTGATCTGAAACAAAAAATGTAAAGAGATTCTTTATTTGTATGCCTTTGGCTATCGTCCCTACCAGAATTATGATAAAATATTTTGTTTTTAAACTTTCACAGACACTTAAAGTTGAAAAAATGTGTCGAGAATCGAAACTTAATTTTCAAACCCCCGCCATTTGCTTAATTTTCAATATTTTTATACCATTCTGGTAGGGACGATAGCCAAAGGCATACAAATAAAGAATCTCTTTACATTTTTTGTTTCAGATCACTAGAACGAGCATAATCATGGTCACAGTGTTTTTTTTTCACTATTACTTTAAAGCAGTCAACTGCGTTTGATTTTCATTTTTCCTATTAACAAAATTCGTAAAGATAGTTCAAATATCAATAAGCATGAAGCAAAAAACTAAATAACAATCGTATTTATGGGTTCTTCGTAAAAAAATTCCGAAATGACGCGACGAAAACTCATCGTCAGACCAGAATACCCCCTTAAGGGGTAACACCACTCTAGAGGCAGAAAAAAAGACCTAAATCTGACAATTTATTTTGGGAGTATGACAAACCGAATAGAATTTCTTTTCAGAGGGTTTATTTAACACATATTGAAGTACGAAAAACAATTTTTTTATTGTCATTTTCATACAAAATGGCGGCGACAGAGCCCGTCGTCGAAACCACGTCTTTGAAACTGGGAGGACGGATTTCTCGGAGACTATTGCATGGATCGATTTGAAATTATTACAGTAGCTTCACAACAATATTCTCTTTGAAAGTACGTAGCCGTTTTTTGATTGAATGTAAACTCTTTTTTTCATAAACAATTTAATGCTCATGTTTCGGGCAAAAAATCAATTCATTTCTTAAAAAGTGCACCACTTTCACAAAAATTGATTAAAAAAAAACCCTACGTACTTCCAAAGCCAATTGTATATAGATTATAAATATTTTTTATTTTTTGTTCCCGGACTCATAGATGCCGAGAAATCCGTCCTCCCGTGGCGGTGTTTTCAAAAAAGCTGGTTTCGACGACGGGCTCTGTCGCCGCCATTTTGTATGAAAATGACAATAAAAAAATTGTTTTTCGTACTTCAATATGTGTTAAATAAACCCTCTGAAAAGAAATTCTATTCCGTTTGTCATATTCCCAAAATAAATTGTCAAAGTTAGGTCTTTTTTTCTGCCTCTAGAGTGGTGTTACCCCTTAATGACTAATCAACAGCTAGTGCATTACATTTGCACTCGCGTCGCGTTGTCGCGTCGCGCGTCGCTTAGGTAAGCGTACAACGCGCTGATAACAGATTCAATCCGAATGTTTTTCCTGCGATAGACCGAATAGACTACTTGTAACGGCAACATCCCTATGCGCAAACGTGCACGGCTAATTAATTTGTCGACGACAGAAATCCAAACGACCCGATGTATTGTATGTAGGTACATCGTCGCTCGTATTTAAGGTCGATGCGTACAGACCGCGCGTCACCGTTGCAATGAACCTGAACATCCATCAGTCAATGCGAATGCACTCGTTCGTTCTTGATAAACGGACGTCCACGCTTTATGGGCCACCTGTTGCACCTACGCGCGTCTCCTCGTGCAACTTTTAGTCTTTGCATTCGGATCCACAAGAAAACATGGTCCGTCCTAAACTTTGTCGTTCATGTTTCCCTGAAAAACACAACCAACGCAATGCAACGCGGGGTGGCACTGGCTATAATTTCCACTGATGTTTTCGCAAAGGAAAGCCTGGACAACAATACGTCATTTTTATCTATGTACCTACTTTCTATTCCGCACCTCGCCCTAACGGAGCAGCAACATTACCTTTAACCTCGGATAGAAATGTCCAGTTACGATACGGTACCGTAACGAGAAACGACGAAACTCAGAACCCGAATTCACTGAGATACTTAACCGCCACAAATCATTGGCAATCTAGATTTACTCGTGTTTGCCCATTGCCTCGGTGTATGGTGTATCACTTACGTAGTACCAAGGGTAATATACCTACAATCTCGTACATCGAGCGCCTAAGCAATCGAACACCATGGTAGCTTTCTAACACATTGTTTTAGAAACACCAGATTATACCTACCATACGTATCGACGTATCCTCGTCGAATCCTCTACGATTAGACCTTCGATTGCATCAACTCTATCGACCGACGACAAAACCCCCGTTGTATGCGTTACATGTAGTATCTATACAAATGTAAAACGACCGCCCTCACAGGCGCGCTGCGGCGGATGGAGGCGCGGTTTTAACACGGCTCGTGCATTTCCCTAATGATTTACAAGCATTATTGGGTATTAATTTCAATCTACACTCACCGGGCATAGAATGCCGTGTGACGTCGCTCGGCGTGGATATATCAAAAGAGTCGGGGGGGAGTTGGATGGCAATGGATGTGTTGGAGACAGGAGAGTATGCAGAGCTGTAAAGAGCAAACGAGTGTGTGAATGAATAAGATAAAGGGAGACACAGACGAGACATCGAGAGAAGAAAGGGTGGTAGGGGCTTGGGGGGGTGGAGAGAATGAATATGTGTATATATATATATATATTCATATAGATAGATACAATATACATATACATAAATATATGGATACATATATATATATATATACACCTATACACATATACATATATATACACGTGTATACGTACACACGTAAATGGCACGTAAATACATTATACATACATATCTATGTAGGTATGGAGGGACAGCTCGACGCCACACGTCGCGGGCTACAAATCAACCGTTCCGAACAAATTATGAATGATATATTCGTTGTGTCCGCTTGATATATGCGTATCTCCCGTTGGTGCCGCCAGACTGTAGTGGTGGCAACGCCAACGTTTCGAAAATCTGTTCGTACGTTTCAGGTAAATACGCATTCCCCAATGAAAAATATTCAGTAATTCAAGTAAGTGGATCGTAAAATGACAAGTTTGGAAGAATTTTTCACACTGCATCCGCATGATCGTAGCGGAGCAAGTAACAGCGGGATCCAAACGACTGACGACAAACATCGGATACGAGCCAGCACAAAGGAAGCATAACTGCACAAGCCACGGAGTAGGTTTCGCCGGGGAACGTAATCTCGTATGTTATTTAGCGAGGCGGGATTAGACAGTCGTTAGACATAGGTATTCGCGTAGGGATACCTGCCTCAATTCGTAGGGGCTCTTCGGGAGCGTAACGCAACCAACAAAGTGGAAATGTTTGAAACATCGTCGACGTATACCGTACCGAATTTGTACCTAACGCGCGAGCAATAACTTGCTGCTATAAAAGCCATCGACAAATCAAATTTTGACGTGATTCACTGACCGACATAAATTCTAGGATTCAGGCAGGAGAGACGACGCCGACGGTGACACGGACATGTGTTCGTTCTCTCCTCCTCTCATTCTCGCGGCAATGCAAAATTGCCACCTTTCTCTTTTTTCTCTCTATCACGCTCGTGACGCAGCTATTTATCGTTTTATATACCCGGCAAGCAAGCATCGCTATCGGCGCACGCGATTCGCTCACCACCATTTCCTTGGTCCACCGTGTTTTGCTTTCCCTCTTGCTCCCTAATTAGTATATTCGTAATTAGTAATTAGGCTCATGGTGGCGGGGGGATATTTTTGTTTTCCGCGTAGCTAAACAGAAGTTTTCTCGATGCTCTATCGAAAAACGGCTTCTCAAGAGTAATCGCGTACCTATACATTTCCTTTCTTACTTCCGTCTTGGATACCCGCGGCGAAATCTCCAATTCGAGCAACCAAAGAGAAGAATGGAAGGAGTCTAACGTCCCTCGTTGGTTTGTTCGATGGTACAGCACAAAGGATCGCCGGGTATACCTTTGGCTTTCCCTTCTTCCTTCCAAGTTAATCAAACGGGCATGTATAGCACAGTATTATACCTTGCTTTCGTACCGACATTCAACGATATACGTATATACAAAAAAAATTTAATTCTTACAAAAAAAATTTAATTCTAACGAAAAAAATTTTTTTCTCCAAGAAAATTTAATTCTTACAAAAAAATTTAATTCTTACAAAAAAATTTAATTCTTACAAAAAAAAATTAATTCTTACAAAAAGGAAAATTTCTCTCAACAAATAATTTAATTCTTACAAAATAAATTTAATTCTTACAAAAAAATTAATTCTTACAAAAAAATTTTAATTCTTACAATAAAAATTTAATTCTTACAAAAAAATTAATTGTTACAATAAAAATTTAATTCTAACCAAAAAATTTAATTCTTACAAAAAAAAATTAATTCTAGCAAAAAAAGTTTTCTTCTGAAAAAAAAATTAAATTCTTACAAATAAAAATTTAATTCTTAGAAAAAAAATTTAATTCTTACAATAAAAATTTAATCCTAACCAAAAAATTTAATTGTTACAAAAAAATTAATTGTTACAAAAAATTTTAATTTTTACACAAAAAAATTAATTCTTACAAAAAGGAAAATTTTTCAGAAAAAAATTTAATTCTTAAAAAATAAATTTAATTCTTTCATAAAAAATTAATTCTTACAAAAAAATTAATTCTAACAAAAAAAATTTAATTCTTACAAATAAGAATTTAATTCTTACAAAAAAATTCAATTCTTACAATAAAAATTTAATCCTAACCTAAAAATTTAATTGTTACAAAAAAATTAATTGTTATAAAAAAATTTAATTTTTACAAAAAAAATTAATTCTTACAAAAAGGAAAATTTTTCTCAGAAAAAAATTTAACTCTTAAAAAATAAATTTAATTCTTTCATAAAAAAATAATTCTTACAAAAAAAAATTAATTCTAACAAAAAAATTTAATTCTTAAAAAATAAATTTAATTCTTTCATAAAAAATGAACTCTTACAAAAAAAAATTAATTCTAACAAAAAAAATTTAATTCTTACAAATAAAAATTTAATTCTTACAAAAAAAATTTAATTCTTACAATAAAAATTTAATCCTAACCAAAAAATTTAATTTTTACAAAAAAAAATTAATTCTTACAAAAAGGAAAATTTTTCACAAAAAAAAATTTAATTCTTAAAAAATAAATTTAATTCTTTCATAAAAAATTAATTCTTACAAAAAAATTAATTCTAACAAAAAAAATTTAATTCTTACAAATAAGAATTTAATTGTTACAAAAAAATTCAATTCTTACAATAAAAATTTAATCCTAACCAAAAAATTTAATTGTTACAAAAAAATTAATTGTTACAAAAAAATTTAATTTTTACAAAAAAAATTAATTCTTACAAAAAGGAAAATTTTTCTCAGAAAAAAATTTAACTCTTAAAAAATAAATTTAATTCTTTCATAAAAAAATAATTCTTACAAAAAAAAATTAATTCTAACAAAAAAATTTAATTCTTAAAAAATAAATTTAATTCTTTCATAAAAAATGAATTCTTACAAAAAAAAATTAATTCTAACAAAAAAAATTTAATTCTTACAAATAAAAATTTAATTCTTACAAAAAAAATTTAATTCTTACAATAAAAATTTAATCCTAACCAAAAAATTTAATTTTTACAAAAAAAAATTAATTCTTACAAAAAGGAAAATTTTTCTCAAAAAAAAATTTAATTCTTAAAAAATAAATTTAATTCTTTCATAAAAAATTAATTCTTACAAAAAAAATGAATTCTTGCAAAAAAAATTTAATTCTTACAAAAAAATTTAATTCTTAAAAAAAAACAATTTAATTCTTACAAAAAATTTTAGCTACGTATAGTATCGTACTTGTTCGTTAGCCATCACCAGGCAAAGACTATCGAAAAAGGTAGCTGTGCGTCAACTGCCATGAACATTCACTACAAAGACCACGAAGACTATGGGATGTGCATTCTACATACACGGGACGTCGCGGTCGAGGCGATCAGTAAACAGTTACCTGTCCCACAATATTCGATATTACAAGGTGGTAAATCAGAATCGAGCAGTAGCTATTTAGCTAAGTAGTTGAACAGAAACGGTAGGGAATGGAAGTCAAGATGGCCGGGTCCAAAGATTCTTCTTCTTCACCTTTTTCTTCTCAGCCTCTGATACGGGTGGAATAGTTGACGAGAAGGTGTCAGAATGGAGTGAGTGAGCGCACGATCGCGTTGCGATTATAACGTCGCAACCTGGTTGTGGTTGTAAGGTACATAGCAAGGTAGGTACTCGGAACAAGGCAAGCTTCGGAGGCTGGCTGTAGCCCTAACTAACATAAGTAGTGTCAAAGAGTCCACAGTGGAGGAGGTGAATGTACCATTGCCAGCTTGGCCACCTCCGTCGCGCCGCCCGTTGCCGTTACAACTTATTGTTAGTGCTACTTAGTTCTGGTGCGGTGCTACCGATGTTAAACAGCCTCTGCCATGTTGTTGCTACCGTTCGAAAACGAAAGAGGGAGCAGAGCAAAGAGGAGTAAGAGGTTGGCTGGCAAACGTCGAGCGAGGGTGGAACGTTCGGATTATCGCGAGAACCCCGTAGAATCCATGGCACCGCGGGGACGGAAAACGGAACGGACAGATAAGAACTGGTGCCGGTTTGTCACGTACCGCTTTAAGTGTGATGCTCGCGCTCTACCGTTTCTCCGTCTCTCTATATTCCACTGTGTTCGCTTCTCCCCCTTCCCACCCTCCTCACCCTTCATGCCCTTCACACCCTTCCTCGTCTGACCCCTGTCACTCTACCTCCCTCTCTCTCTCTCTCTCTCACGCTATCCCTCTACACTACAGGATGCAAAACGGCCATAGCGCACGCTTTGTTGGTCAATTTTTACGATACGATATTCTTTCTCTCCTCCATACGAAAATTAATACTGCCATCCATTAAGTCCAAACACTTACATCGCGCAAATATTTTATCCACTCGTGCATTATTTTCCATCTTTGACACGGGGGTTTTATGTGTTGAAAAGTCACTCAAATTGTATCATGTTTTACAACGTTGCTCCAAAACCACCGTTTGGGGCGTGCGGTAAAGCTTCGAAAGTTTAAACTACACAAACGTCCTTCTCTATCTCTCTCCCTCCCTCTGTTTCGTAAAAGTCCGAGTGAAAAAACCAAGAGAAAATGGTAGTTTCTACGCCGAGTACCGTAACTTAGCTTCGTTAACTCGGAACACCGTAGAAGGGGCAAGGAAGTGCGCTAGGGTTATGGCATTTGAGATAGCGAAGCAAAGCGCGGGTGGAACGGGGAAAGCAATCAGAACTTGCGCCATTGCTGGATATTACAGAGACGTGAGAGATGTCTCCTCAATCATATTAATTGCCGAGATAACCACTGCTTCGACGGCGCCCACCACCGATATTCCTGGTCCACCTTATCAACCATTCCTCGCCAACTACAACTTTTTTATAATCGCTCATTCCCTTCGCCTCTCTCACTGTCTCTTTCAACTCCGCTTTTCTCGTCCAATCTTGTTTCAACAACAAACAAGCTTCTATTCTTCTCTATTCTTCTTCGACTTATCATCCGTTACTCGTACGTCAATCAACCTTCACATTAGTCTAAATCCAACGATTTGCAGCACGACTAAGTAAGGTATTCATTTGTTTATTACATAGGTAGCTATGTGTCGCGCGAAAAGCACGATTCACTTTTCTGCAGATTATATCGTTCTCGACTCGGGAATAAAATTTTAGCGAGAAAGATAGTTTCGAAAGAATTTTTCGCGTCGCGAAAAGAATCACTGACGTATGCAACAGGTATTGCTCTGTTCCGTTCGCAAACCGATAACAAGTGCTGAGTCTCCGCACCAAGTCTGAGTACCATCGTTTTGGACTTTAGACGATGTCTTCGGATGCGCGATTTCACCGGGTTCCGTTATACCTACATACATACTTCTCAATGGTCGGTGCTCCTTAAATCATCGCGCATCGGCTCGACGCGACGTGCGTTACCCCTTCGGTCGGAAACGAGCGAGTTCGCGTCGAGTTACGTTGGAATTTGCTGTGCAAAGGTGAAAAGAAACCATCAAAGGCTTCCACTGGCTGGTTCTTCTGTTCCCCGTTGTTCTCCGAACTGTTTTGTTCGTGCCATTCCTCGGCATTACATCGTCACGACTACGATTACCCTGTTGGTTTGTCACTCGGTATCCATATCGCCATAAATACCTAATAACTTATCGCCACCTTCACTCTTGTCGAGCACAGGGATGTCAATATTGGTAGGTTCTAGTGTGGTAACGAGAGTCAGCGTAGGTACATTCAGAAGGTTCATTCAGCTGGACAGGGACAAGATCCTTGCATCTGCACTAATTGCAATTCCCGACTAATTCTATTCATTGTACCGATTTGACGGATATTCCAAGCCGGTTAGACCGGAAAACGTTGCGGAAAAGGTAGCAAGAAGATGATTACATACAAGTTCGTGGCAAAGTCGACGCGCGCCGCGTTACCGAACGTAGGTATTTCATGTAGGTACGCCAGAGAAAAGAAATTGCAATGGCAGTTGTGTGGATGATGGGTGCGAGGTCCGAGTGTCATTTTTCATAAACCGCAAGATCCAAATGAAAGAAGTGGAAGGTGTTGGTGCATCGGTAATGTTGAAAAATATTCGTGTTTTATTAGGCCGATCGGCGAGGGATAATCGGCGACAATCAAGTTTCACGGCGGTGATTGGACGGGCATAGCCCGATGCCAAATGCAGCTGCATATGCATGACGCAATCTCGTATCCACATCCGCAAGCTCGCGCGCAACAGAGAAGCGAGAGAGGATAGTGACGCGGGGTTCGGCAGTGTCGAACGAAGAAGGTGAAAGGGAGTGCGAACGAGCGAGATGGAACCAGGGGAACGAGAGGCTGCAAAACAAGGCGAACGCCACGAATGCTACGTTACATCGAACTCAACGAGTGTGAGAGCAACAGCAAGAGTTGCAGCTCGCACTGGAGCTAGGGCTGGAGCTGGAGCTGGAGCAGCGAGACCGAAACGGAACGGAGCGAACCGGAGTGAGGAAATATAGCTTCGATTCCCACCGTGGTGTGTCATTACTCGTCATTATCCACCTATCAAATCGCTCAGCAATAACTATCTAACTGTTTCTGTTGTATGCACCGCGACAGCTCGGTCCCGTGCAATGATCCACGAGAGATGATGAGCCATGAGACATCAGCCTCGCTGACCAGCAATCCAACAGTTTCCCAACAACACTCCGGGCCACCGTTCTTCTAAACGGAAATGAGAAAGACCAAAGGAAAGCCAACACCGTTAGTTTCTACGAAATCGAAAACTCCACCTTTCACCGCCTCCAACTCAAAAGTATGAATACTCGAAGAGGAGTTAGACATAAGATCGAGAAACGCGACTAAACCGTAGAGGTTTCCGACCGGAGGTGCACAACCGGATGTTATTGGCAGGAGAGTGGAGCCATTAGTCGCGATGATGGATGCTTGACAGCAACTCCTACCTCGGTCAGCCTTCTACCCCGCCGGCGCGGCGGCAGTTATAGTAAATAATGGGTTTGCTCTCTACCCTGAGAAAGACTTTGCGCCACCATCCTGCACCAATCTCTTCTTCTTCGATCCCTTCCCTGTACCTGTCCCATGATAACAACAAATCATGCCCATATTAATTTCCTCGCCAACATTACTCTTTCCCTTCGGCACGCTGCCGCGCCGCCGCGCTGGATCGAAACCTGAGAAAAGTCGAAACTTCAAATAGCAAATATCGAACTTGAGCCGTTTTCCGCGAATATACTTATTGTTAATAGTTTCTCCAACACGAATTAAGCATTTGTAACACGCCGCTTGGATTCTTTTTACTTTTCTGCCTACCACGCTTTCCCATTAAGGGGTAACACCACTCTAGGATTTAAAAAAAATCGAATATCCTTAAAAGCATCTAGGAAGGAAGAGGAGGAGACGAACTTCGACCTGGATGGCCAAATGTATGGTACAGGCATCGCAGATTAGAGGTAAACAAAAACTTCAAGGATTAAAGTGTTCATAAAACTTTAAACGCGTTTTTCTCGAAACCACTTTTTTCAAACTGGGAGGACGGATTTCTCGGAGACTATTGCATGGATCGATTTGAAATTTTTACAGTAGCTTCACAACAATATTCTCTTTGGAAGTACGTAGCCGTTTTTTGATTAAATGTAAACTTTTTCTTTTATAAACAATTTAATGCTCATTTTTAGGGCAAAAAATCGATTCATTTCTTAAAAAGTGCACCACTTCCACAAAAATTCATTTAAAAAAAACGGTTACGTACTTCCAAAGACAATTGTATATAGATTATAAATTTTTTTTGTTTTTTTGTTCCAAAACTCATACATGCCGAGAAATCCGTCCTCCCGTGGCGGTGTTTTCAAAAAAACTGTTTTCGACGACGGGCTCTGTCGCCACCATTTTGTATAAAAATGACAATAAAAAATTGTTTTTCGTACTTCAATATGTGTTAAATAAACCCTCTGAAAAGAAATTCTATTCCGTTTGTCATATTCCCAAAATAAATTGTCAAAGTTAGGTCTTTTTTCTGCCTCTAGAGTGGTGTTACCCATTAAGCACCCCAATATCGATATGACGATGTCGTTCAAATCCAACTTTCAAGACGCAGTACGACATAAGTTGTAAACACCTTGGCATATATTGGATAAGCCGGACTATAGTTGCCTAATCGCTCTAAAGAGAGAAATGCGAACCGATCCTCTACGCACGAGTCGCACATCCCTTTTCCTCTCTACCATGATCCATACCCCGTTCCTCTATACGCGCTACCACCGCCACACTACCTTTACTACCTCTCTCACTAACCCCTAACACTTTACTCGCTATCTCTCCTCTATACGCTCGTCTTTCGCACTCCTACCTGTACCTACTCCCAGATTCGCATCCCCATCCCCGTACTCATCGTCATCCTCATTCCCATTCTCGACCACGTCCCGATCTCCATCCCCCTTCCTGTTCTCCTCCCCTTCCCCTTCCCCTTCACCGCCGCCGTCCCCGTCCCCGTCCACAACCCCAACCCCGACACCAACCCCAACCCCAGCCCCAGCCCCAGCCCCAGCCCGAGCCCCGTCCCCGTCCCCGTACCCATCCCCATCCTCGTGCCCGACCCCACCTCCCTTAAATCATTGATTGTTGCATTATCTGTTATTGGCAATGCAATTAACCCCTTACGGTAAAACAACGCTAACTCGCTCGCTCGCTCTCTCGATGGCTGTCTCCCTTTATATCGTGCAGCTCGAATCGTGCAACCGCTGCAACTGCGGCTACCAATGCGATTGCGATTGCAACTGCAACTGCAACTGCAACTGCAACTGCAACTAGGCCCGATCACTGGTTCCGTTGCATGCTTTAGATATAGGTACGTGCAATGTTGTACACCCGAGAAAATATTACTTAAACCATAATTTGATCGGTCCTGTTTGACCACGAACAGATTCCCCTGAACGAAGAAAACGAATCCACGAAGAGGCGAGACAGTAGGCAAGAAAAAAGAAAGATGAGTAACAGAAGATATGTGAGAAGATTAAAGAATCTAGGCAGGTAGCCTTCTCCTTGGAAAAGTGTGTCGTTCAGTTCAACGTGACGTACCTATCCTGTTTTTTCTCCAGTTTCCCTTCCCCCTCTCGACCCACGTGGTAATTGCGAAACTTAGTGTATCCAGCACTACTACTTAACCACCTTATTTCCCATCTCCCATTTCCCTACGCCGCGCCGCCGTGCGTACTCTGTCCTATGCGTAATATCGCGTACACGATCAGGTGCAATTACCAAGTTAATAAGCGTTACGATTAACGCGGTCGCACTGCAGGAATGATAGGTATCGGTATACCGTAATCCATTGGAAACGGTGGAAAAGCTCTGCAGCTTTTCGCTCATGTAGCGTACGATTTTCCTGAGATTGTGAGTAAAGGAGCTAGTTGGTAGGATTTCTAAGCAGCATCGAGTCCAAGATCCAAGTGTGACCCCGTGATATTCCCCGGCGTTCTACTGCGAGAATGGATACGACAAGGACGAGAAAGTTGCGGGGGAGAATTAGCAGCGCGGAGAGAAAAGCAAAGGGCCAGGAGAAGCTCGCGGCCCGTGAAGACCGGCTTAAGGCGCGTTGAATCATAACGAGGACTTAGACCGAAAGCCTCCAACGAGAAGCCGCTGGGCTTTTCCAGCCCCTTCTCTACCTCCGTTCTCTTTTCTATGTGTGTATCCATCTGTCCGTCTCTGTCCGCATCCATTACCCTTCCATTCTACGCCGATGGTAAAGCAACCGCCTCGAGCGGCGCGGCACGGCCCGGCCCGGCCCGGCTCGACTCGTCATCCTCCTACCTCGTTTGCTTCCGCCTACCCTTCGTTCTCTTCTCTGTGATCGCGACAAGTGCTTTCCTTTTCCCAACCGTTACTGTTGCCCTGTGCAACGTAAAAGGATTATCGTTTTAACTGCGCAGACTGTGCAAATTACACAGGTATGTATGCACTATATATTGGACTCTGCCACAACCCACGCAGAGATTGTAGAAAATGGAGAAGAGGAGCACTAGAAAGACTGTGTAGTTGGAGGATAAGATGAAGGGCATAAAAGGACGAATAGCATAAAAGACCAGGCACCACCCGCTTGGTTGGGTGGTCTCTAATCGAGTTCGGTTACGATCGGATAAACGTATTCAACCTACGTACTTATTAAGGTTTCTCGCTATCGGTGGACCTCTACGCTCGTTTTAATGCGCGCGTAGATAATTGGCTCAACGCTGTTAGCTAGTTCCATTAGGAAACATCTTATTGGCCTTAAGGCGCTTATTACTGTTCTTAATTGCAGGAACACGCGCTTTTACTCTTATTAACTGTCGGCGACGAGTACCCTAATAGGATGGCGTTATAACCTAGATAATGACTTTCCACGCAGATCTTTTCCGCCGCGCCGTTTCTTGTTCACAGCCGAAATGTTTTGTCGGCAAAGAAAAGAGGAAGAAAAGAAGAAGAAGAAGAAGAAGAAGAAGATGAAAAAGAAGAAGAAGAATAAGAAGGACAGGAACAAAAAGAACACTATACTAGGCTGTAGCGGACACTCCCTGTATAGAAGGGAAAAAAGTTACATTGCAATTTGCACTTGCTACATCGTAAAAAAAAAAGATAGAGAGGCAACAACACTGTACAAGGGTACCTAATGCTTAGATTACAAGAAAGCTAGAAAACACACATGCCACGCGACGAATAACACGAAGAAAAAAGAAGGCTAGAACGAATCGACTGGAACGAATATACGAAAGATCCAGACTGGTTTCGGCTTCGACGTTCGTTGTATGTACCGAGGGGTATCCATTAGGGACAGAAGTATTCGCGCGCGAGATATATCGACGTCGTCCTGGAGGATTTATAGTGACAGCGGCGCTTGAAGGGATTGTAAATCCCCGTTTGAGGATCGCTGATACCAAGTTTTATGTGGGACATTAGTTGGGTGGGGCGTGGTTGAATGGTGCAGAGTCGAGAATAGCGTTAGAAAGACGGGAAAGACACAAGGATAGAGAAGGAGCGAAAGAAAGAGTGACTAGGAGGGGTAGGTGGTAGAATGCAAGGAAGTAAGAAACCCTACGAAAAGATAGAGGGACGGAGGGTAGAGGGAGAGAGAGAGAGAATGTATGTGTGTGTGCGAGAGAAGGTGGGATGTGTGTGAATGTGACGGCGGGAGGGGGTGGCCGACTGCTTGGGCGCAATAAATTAGCCCGAAATGAAAGACAAATCGCCTCGGAGCTGTCCGCCCGTTCGCCCAACGTGATAGAAGTGCGCGGACCTAGCTGATGCCGACTGCTACTGCCTCCTTTTCCACCTTCCACCTTTCCCCCGCCTCTTCCTATTCCTCGTCCTTCTCTCCTTTTTCTGCACCCAAACCGCCCCACTCTCCTCTTCCCTCTCCTGTCCCCTTTGCCTTAAATTCTCGATAGACCAATCCTTAGAGTGAGAAAAAAGATTGAGAGACTTGGTTCGTCCGACTTTTTCCCCTGTTCGTTCGACTTTACGCGTCACCAACCACATTGACGGACGGCTGTCGATCCGCAAGGGACCATCCGTCCTGCCCATCTACTCATCACTTGGTCCACGTTCTTAAGAATTCTCGCTTCACTTTCTTTTCTATATCAGTGGACGACAGAGCACTCCACCCTTATCGGATTTCTACTCCACTTATTTCGTCATGTTTCTCATTGTCTTAACCTGAATAATTAAATTACACTGACATTGGTCGGTCCGGTAAATTTCTTTGAAAATTTCGGCAACCACATCAAACGTGACTGTCGACCAATAGCTATCGGTGTGAGTCGGTAACACGATCAACCAAGCTGCCATTAGCCTTTCAACAAAACTGTCCCATCTTTTGCCAATGCAATCTCAGAAATAATACTATATGCAGGTGTATAAGGTGAAACAATAAGAAATGCAACAATTGTACGCTTGTTTATCCGTGAGCGAGCCGAAAGTTCCCCATCGAGCCATATGTACATAGGTACGAGTAGCAGACACGTGATAAATATAAATTTTCCTCGTAAACCAGATACTGTAATTTTCCAAAAAGCTCCCCCCTTCTCTTTCGTTACGTCGTGTAAAGGTTGTCCAGAAAATAATTCACCGAGCAATCGTGGCAACGGCAGCAGCAACAACACTAGCAGGACGAGTATACTGTTGCCGAGCGTCTGCGGCGAAATGAACGTTTTAATTCCCCTCCATAAAAGCCAACGACAAATCAAACGAGTTTGACATGATTAACTGGCGGGCATAAATATCAGTATCAATGCACGCGTACGTGCAATGACGCGTTGCGCCATGCCTCCTGCTTTCTTCCTCTTTTTCCTACTATCTGTCTATCTATCTATCTATCTATATATATCTATCTATCTATCTATCTATCTATCTATCTATCTATCTATCTATCTATCTATCTATCTATCTATCTATCTATCTATCTATCTATTTATCTATCTATTTATCTATCTATCTATCTATCTATCTATCTATCTATCTATCTATCTATCTATCTATCTATTCCGATATACCTATCCACTCATCCATCTATCCATTTAACTGCTTGACTGCCTCTCTGTCTCTATAACTATCCGTCTGTGCATGTACCTTAATCTACTTGTTTGCTGATTCCGCCCTATCGCAGCTTTCGAAATGTAGATATACCTATGCAAGTTTGTGGATAAAAAGGAATATGCCAATGGAATGAGCTAATCAAGACAGCTCACTGAACGGTGGTTGCTATATGCAGGAAATCAAATATGTACAGCAGCAATTATACACGGGAGGATAAAGTGACTGTATCGTAACGTTATCTCTGATTTCCCATGATTCCATAGACCTACACTCTATTCAAGGCATACACAGATACAGATGGCAGCAAGAGGAGAGTGCAGGTACCAACTGTTTACTTGGTTTTAAGCCTATTTGGTAAACTACTTGTCGCTGCCGTATTTAGAACATACCTATTAAACGTATTAACAGGTACATACACCTACGTTTCTACGATTTCTTATATCTGTACGAAGCATATTTCTGCGAACGCATCGCAAACAAGCATCCAGAATTTCAGGAATCTTTGAAAAAAAAGTTGTTGAAGAACTTTCCGGTTGGTATACGTAAGAAACTGGGTTACGGCAACAGGTGGGTATTAAAGTAAATATACGCACATTACGTCTACTCCTTAGCACTGCAAAAGGATCATTAGATATTTCGATCTTTCCATGATTAAATGTCGTGCACTTCACTGTCCGTTGTTGCTTGTTGCGTGCGATACACCTACATGCACGACTGAACTCCTTCGACAATCATTGCCTGTCATGATGACATTACAAAATATGTAAACACGTCTATTGCCCAACATGTTTCGCGACAGCTTTGCTTTTCTCAGCACCAATACGAATCAACGAGTTTTTATGTTAACGAATTTCAAACAATGCGAGGAAAGTGCACAAGGTTCGGATCGATGTTACGATCAATATTTAAAGCATCAACTATTAAACATTAAAGTAACCGTCGAAAGGTACCTTTTCCAAATGGGTAGAAAACTTACTGTTAGATAGAGTATAGAGCTCTCGTATCAACTAACGAATTACTATGTGCTTATTAGGTATAATTCGTAATAGTTTTCTTCCAGCTGTTAGTGATAGCTGTACGATAAATTCGTTATAAGAAATGCGGAAGAGGACTAATTTCGCTTCCACAACCTGCGCGTAATAGACTACTCTTGAACTCGTGGGCCTCGACTGCGCAAACTTTAAGTCTAATTACCCATAAATTTGTTGATTTACACAGGCCATACAGTAGGTCGAGAAATGTAAATATGAAATATGAAAATGAGGATAACGGCAATAAATTTGATATACGGGGCTCCGTGGGGTCGTTCATGAAAGCGTCCATCATCGACCTTGACAAGCTCCTTTGTCCGCTAACGGCAGCCGAGAATCATTTCAGTCACATTCCCTACCCCTGCACGCACGCACGCGCGCGCGCGCACACACACACACACACACATCACTATTATTTCCTTTAACCATCTCGTAGCTTTTTCTTTACTTTTTTATTGAAGCGCAAAAAACGCCCGGACAAATGAAGAGTACAATTAGTACAGATTAATAAGGATTGCATGCAAAGAGTGCATGTTGTGTTATACCTATTATACATATGTATATAATAAGTATGAAAACTTTTGTCCTACATAGGACGTGTATGAAATCACCGTTCCACCTATAATATCACTTGGGCACTACTGTAATACGTGTACCTACAAATGTAACATAATGGCCCGATTGATTGGTTTGTACTTTGTAACCGTAATAGTAATAAAAATAACGTCAGCATTAATTTATTAAGAAAACGCAAGGACAAACTGATCTTTCCGTTTCCATATCACTGATAGCACGACCGACCTATATCGGTAACGAAGAAATGTAGTAACCAGTGATTTACCTTGAAACCTTCTAGGTCTCCACCGTTACCGATAAATAGTACGTACAATGCCGATCGTGTACACGTTACCACAAAGTACAGAATCTCGTCTCTGGTGATACAATCACAGACCAGGTATAGGATAGACTTATCATCCAATATAATTTTGTATCATCACAGAGGAGGTATAGGATAGACCTATCACCATCGACGAAGTATAGGATAGACCTATCACCTTATGGGACTTCGTGTCACCGCCCAAACTGTGTTACCGATCCATAATTTGAGGACTGAATTCAGCGGCCTCTGTTCATGAACTATACGTGTGACATGTTTAGAGTGACAGCTTGACATAGAGAGCAGGCTTTCGTTACTCTACGCTTTGGCTCGATTTGTCAACGACTCACGTGGACTCAAGGAACAACCGTTTGGGAAATATGGCACCAAGATTGCTATTGGAGTCTTTTTTTTTTAATATTGTTGGAGAAATAAAATGTAATTGAAGGATAAATATTTGGAATCGCTTCTGGACGGATGGAATAGAGATTAATGAAGATAGATGATCGCAGCCAATCGGCTCGTATTATTTGTCATGGAATTAATAATTGTATTACAATGTTACTTGTGATAGGATTAGTAATTATACTTCAAATAATACAGATTGGCCAGGTCTCACCACGTGGAGGCGCTGCGAGTGGAGAGCCGCCCTAACCGCGGCCCATCCGCCCTCCTTTTATGCAAAATTGTATTTTTTATTTCCATGGATCCCCCTGATGCACGCTTGCAAAACGATCTTCGATCGCTCCACAACCGGGCAACAGAAGGAGTCCTTCTGTAAAAAGATATCGCGATGAAGCTAAGCAGAATTTAAAACATTTCTTTGTTTCTTTCATTTCAAATTTAAAGAATTTTCTGGTATATTTCTACCATGATAATTATTCACAAAGTTCGGAATGAAACAAAGAGAAAGGGGGGGGGGGGGAAATTTGGGAGAAATTGTCAAGGAAAAAACTTTTAGCAAAAAGTTTTTCTTCGTTTCACTCCCAATTAGTGAATAATTATCATTTCCTATTCATTAATAGGAAAATGTCAGTGCATATTTCCTATGCCTACTTAAATACTAATAATTCCTACATACGAGCGCTTGTATTTAATAATTTATTGCTACTTATATTTAGTTAAACACTGCAGTGTTTATCTTTTTCCTTAAAAACTACTTAATTCTATGTGGCCACTAAACACCTTAACCAACCATATACATATCTACTTAAATTTAAATAATCACCTGCCTAATATAAATCTCAAAGTGTCGCGTCTTTCTTACTTCCCTCGATAGACCCACGATGTTACCTGAAACATTCTCAAAATTATTAATAAAAATTCCTTGAGTTTTGCTTTCTCATGGATGATGAACCTGAAATCCTCTTTTTCCAATATTCTTCGCACATAATACTCTGCAACAGAAACTTTATCAGTGGATTAGTACCTACAGTCTATCTCGATTAACTAATGTAATTTCAACAAATATAGTCTTTTCATTGAATCACTATTGCCCAAATATTGAAATATCATATTTGAAGCTACAAGCCAAAACTCAATATGGAATATCAATTTGGTATTAAGATGAAAGAAGAAAAAGACTAAAAAATACTGCTTCATTGTCAGCAGACCAAGTAGGCAATCAAAACTTTAGCAATTGATGAAAAAGAAGCTACTAATGATATTACATTTCATTCCGAAGCAATCGATAATCATAAATTTAAGCACTTTGCTTCTAGTTTCCTTCTAGTTTCTCATTAATTGGCATCTTCAAACTTTATGTATCAATGACTCGACTATACAATAATCGAAAACATTTATGCAAATGTTCAAGATTAGAATAATTGCACTTTACTGCACAGTAATCGAAGTTTTTTAAATTTTTGAAAAAAAAAATGTCACTGTATTAATTCTTACATAATTCATTTCAGCGTAAAAAATAATATGGATATAAATATTTTCAAATTTTTATCTGTAAAATTACTGGTAGTTCATTTTCACTTGAGTGACCCCCCCTTAACTAATATAGACCTGCGTAATATGAAAATTCCTACGTGTACGCTCAATTCTGTCTCACTAAAATACGTGTACTTTTACAATTTTTGTTAAATATAGACAAATTATAGTCCATTTTATTTAAATTTTTTTACGAATTATTTGGTAAAATATACCTATAAAATATATATTGTGTTTTCATTTTTGAATATCTGTGTTTGTATTCATTTTCCCGCAAATTTTCGTTACCAACCTAGGTGTACGCTCAATTTTGTGAGTAACTGTATCAACCAATATCAATATTTGACGAAAATTAGATCTCGCGATTGCTTCTCTAACTTACTATATCTACTTTCCGTGGAGCTTTCATTACCTCTCGTGTTAATTACTAACGCCTCACTATGCTCACCCAAATGTACATAGGCAGAATGAGTATTCATTTTATGTGCAAATGGTAACACGGGATTGGTATCTCGACTGTATCGCTGTTGGTTGTGGGGTAGGCGATTAATTAAAACAAGTCTTTTGTTACTACAATCTAAAACTTTGAATAAGAAAGAAGTTGGAATATACGTCTGTAACAGACAAGTCGCAAAGAACGAATGGCTCCATCGAGAGCCGAGACAAAGAATATCGATGCCCACGCGGCTTAATCAGAAAAGGCACATCTTTCCTTCTTTAAACAATAAACCATAATCGCAGTATCTCCTCTTGGAGTGTTGATTCAATTTGGACCTTTACATTCCATCATGCACTCACGCCAGACACGAAATATCCAACAATCGCGAAGCTTGTAAAAAGTTTTCCAATAAGAAACTGTATATCATATATTACAGTAATTTACGAATATATACTTATTAATTAAGCCATGTGCGTTCATTTTTACAAGCTTTAGTAAAGTGTCCTGTGTGTAGATGCTAGATATTTCATAAACCAAGGAAATATTATTACGCATAATATTTCTATTTTATCTGTAGCAGAACGTGTGTGGTAGAAAGGACTGTTGTGTTGTTATGACCGAGCCATGCCCCCTTTGGAAGTCACCTCTGTCCTCTGTTCACACGGATCGGCCACTAGCCGCGATATACGTCACTCGGCGTAGAATAACAGCCCGATATTCCACGTTTCGGAAGTATGTACGTGTGCATTGCGTCGCGAGGCCTGCCTGGTCTCCCCCCCACCTAAGCCCATATTCGCAAAGGTATAGCGGCGGGACGCGGGGGTCATTCGTCCCGTGGACATCGTTGAGTTAAGACGCTTCGATAGCTCCATATTTAAATGGTACACCTACCTACATTATCTATCGCCACCTAATTACCCCTATCATTATTCTTCTTCTTCTTTACTATCTATCGTCCCTTGCTCCTACTATTAATACACTTTCGTCCCGAAATTGATTAAATATCGCGAGAAAACGGTTAGATGCTCGTCGCGTATTCCCTTCGTTGCCTCAACGATATTTCTGCACATTTAGTGCACACATATCGTGTCTCGGTATTCAATTACATCGCTTTTCGGGCATATTTCAACTTTATTCGTTGATTAATTCCCCTACGAATGTTTTAATGCATTTATTTCAAACTTGTTGCATCGGTCGGTTACAGACGCTGACGCGGGATTCGAACGCAAAGGGCAGGCGACGCCATGACACTTGACCGTTAATTTGAACGGGGCTTGTGTGCCGTCTGATCGGTCATTCCTTGGAAAGAAGAAGTGGCAATACGTGTGGTATACGTATCTGGTAACGTTATTTTATTGACTCATTGTTGGCTGTGAGGGAGCTGGACAACTTTGCAGTCGATTAGTATTGGGATACAGTGGGAAAAGATTAAATTATGACACATTGAATAATTTTAATTAGATTAATTAGAATTTTTAAAATGGCGTCAGTTGATGTTCACGATATATTGGAATGGTCGAATTCTATTGCATTTCGGTCGCGTTTACGTAGAATTTAATTATATTTCAATGATTTTTAAGAATCTATCTCTATGAAGCGGTTGTAATTGCATTTACGTTCGGTTTTGGATTCAAATTTTGTTCTTTATATAGAGAAACTGCGTAGTTGATCGAGGACATGCTACTCAAGCATGAATAATTAACGAATTTTGATTCTTGCCATGAATTTTGGAAATTTATAAAGATCGTGCTATATTTTAAACTATTATTCGAATAACACGAACATGTTACATCCTCGCGACAAACACTCCATGAAACCACACCTATCCCACCGTTAGATGTTCCTATCCTATTTATTTTTCAGAGTTTGTGGCCGCGCGCAATGCGGCCAAATAGAGTCAGTGTTTATGACGTATGAAGTTTTCTATTTTGAAGAGCACAGTTGCTCAAAGTAGAGTTTCATTTACAATTTGGGGATACGCGAGGGTAGAGTCAGTGTTTTCTACGCAATTAACATTCTTTCACGAGCGTCGCGGCTCTGAGCTTAGAATCGGGATAATAGATTCAGCGGTTTGTTCGCAAATTACGATCTGTGGGGCGCGTTAGTAGTATTCTATTTCTTTATTTTTTTACTATTGAAAGCGAAACTCGGTATCGGGAATTAGAGTCAGTGCGTCAGCTGAAGAGGAGATTTGTGCGCAGAATATTAATGGAAAGATGTAAGTATCTATGTATTTCATTTAATTCCTTTAAAGTAGCGTTTATTCTTCAAAATTTTTGAAAAAAGTGTTCTTACAATGTTAAAATAATAAAAAGTTTCGATAGTTTCGAATTGCTTCGTGATTCTTTATCAGAGTTCAAACAATCGTAACTTTAAATGAAATTATAATCGTGTTCTGTTCCTTTGTTACAGCTTTGGCGCAGCTGAGCAGCCTGATGACTTCTTCTGACCAGCCTGATGACTTTATTTGACCAGTAAGGAGCGGTGTTGGCGTCTTCGTCACCGGGGCACAGCGAAATGTGAGTGCGCATGCATTATGGTTCCTCTGGACACTCAATCATGTTGTAAGACGTTTGGTCCGAATCGACACGAGTGACCGGTTGTATACGTGCTTTGGCGAGCATAATGATCGCGGGTATGGTAACCATGCCCGTGAATTGTAACCGTGTTTTGTCTATGTATGTATTTATTAGACGAGGGCTAGGGTCTTCTTGTACGCCGCGCCTTTTCAATATCATAAAATCGTAATCATAATTCCCATGATAAACGATTCCTAACGCGAATGTTTATAATTGATACATTGAATACATTGATGTAGATATTTATTAAATAATGCACATAAAGGTGCATAGCAGCTCAGAAAAGTAGTGGAAAAATCGGATGCCCTCCGATTTCGTCATTGCGACGATTAAAATGACTTGGATTTTCTTTTTTTACTACGTGTTCAAAAATAACTTGATGTCTAAATGATAACAGGCATACAAGTGTAATTCCTTTCTTATAAAGGTCACTCGTTTGCGTACAGAAGAGAATAATTAATTTCCATATGCAAGAAGACAATTATTGAGGGTGGGCAAATTTCAGATTCAAAGTAATTAGCATGAGAACTTACTTTCTTGTTATATGAAATTTACTTTGACGCTGGAATCGCCCGTTTTAAATTATTGACGTTGATTTTTCATGATTTAAAGTCATTTTCTTAAATAATTCAATTTTAGAGTCTTTTTTCTTGCTAATTGAATGTCGAGTAGAGTCCTTTTCTTCATCTAAAGTAGAGTCATTTCTTATTTATCAAAGTTTAAACTATTGACAAGTTGAAAGTCAAGCCAGTTTGTTTAATAATATAAAATGAAACAATACCTTACCTTGCTAGACACTATACAGAGTAATCATACTTTCTAGTTGAGGATTTTCAGGATATCTTTCCGTACCCATTGCCTTTTAACTCACCCACGTGCCCATGCGCCACTTGGGTGAGTAAAGGCAATGGGGCACGATGACTTTGTTTATTAATTAAATACATGTCGGCGGCTGGCATTGCGTTAGTGTATCGTGCACGCCGCATTTTCCACCTGTGTGTGTTTGTGTGGTTAGGCGGTGGAATTTGCGCCGGTGAAAGATTTTTATCAAACACCATGTTAACGAAACTATAAAATTACATTATTATTCATTGCAATAATGATATCAATGTATCATATTCCTTGTTGCGCACGATGATCATTCTAGTAAATAATCTTGGAATATGAAACTCAATCAATCTCGTACAATCAACCGAGAAAGTAATAACGATTGATGTATCTACATAATACGTACAGTGCACATTGTTTGAAATTGAAAATAATTAATTGCTATGTTAATCATACGTATACGCAATGGTCACTGCCTTTGCCAGCCGATTTCAGTGAAAACTGGTACGTACCTATTAGAGTGTGATTGTGGCCAAGCTCGGGTGACGGAGTCGTCCCGGGACGGTCTCTCTAGTGTAGGCTTTGCACCCGGGCGGCGATGCTTGAGAATCGTGGAGCGGGTTGACGGTGATTGTGTTTGAGAGACTGTTTTGCCCTTTTTTAAATATAGGTTTGGTTTAGGATAGGTAACTTACCTTCTGGTATGAATGTATGACTTAAATATAAGTAGGTAGGGCCGGGGCAGGTCATCGTATTCTCTGATCGCATGTTCCCTCGCGCGATGACCTGCTTTCAGGAAATTTGTGAGAAAAGTCGACGGCGAGACTAGCGCGAGTGGGGTATGCCCTCGCTTCTAGCCTCGCTGTGTCGACTTTTTGACGCCAGTGGGACATTGCACATTGTCGCTGGTCGCGGTCGGCAGGACGGGCTTGAGCGGGCTATTAACTTTCAGAAGGGCGGACCGCCCGAAGCAAGAAGTGGCCAAAGAGCCGAAGATAGCCCGGCCAGAGAAAAGGCCACATCATGTGGGCTACCAAGAATGGCCCTGCATCTTCGGGTGCAGGGTTATTCTTCTTTTGCCATTATGCTCGCCTGTAGTTGTAGTAGTAGCAGTAGTTTGGTTGGCAATAGGCTGACCCATCGACACCCCCCCCCCGCCCCCCTTAAATTGAGCATACCGCGTTTTCAATTAGGGTTGCGAAGAAGATTACGGGTCCAGTTAGTGTTGCGACTAAATGTTGATCACGGTTTGAATTAGCGTTGCGTATCGAGTATTCCCCGCGTTTGGTTCCAGCATAGCGTTGCGAATGAATATCGACCGTGGTTGTTTGTAGTTCTCCGAAAAAAGAGTCGCGATTGTTTTTGAAATTGTTCTTGTGTTTTAAATTCGGGTTACTAGTGTTTGATTTATTGCATTACTTTTGATTCATAGTATTGTTTTTATTAGAGTTGCGATGTGACTGATCGCGTTTTTGTAATTAGTCTTCCTAGTTTGATTCTTAATATTCTTTCGAGTTAGTGTTGCGATGATGACTGATCGCGTTTGTAATTAGTGTTGCGCCCCCAGCCCCCAATGCCCCAAAACTGTCCTGGGACATGTCTGGAGACATGTTCCTGGGACCAAGGAGTCACGAGCAGATTTGCTGCACAGCCTTCAGGAAGGCTGCAACGAATTAAAGTTAGAGTTGCGTATTACGAGACACAGGTGCACTGAATTTTTATTAGTGTTGCGAAAAATGAAACCACCTACGTGGTGGTTCTCGGTAGCTTTTTATACTTTTCAGAGTAGTGTAGCTCCTTGGGAGCTTTTTTGCTTGCTATTCGGTATTTGTAACAAGTACGGGAGAATTTTCAGTAATGAAGCACCATCCGGGAATTTTGAAGTTGTTTGAGAAATTAATGCTGCGAGTAGTCCAAAGTCCTAGTGACTATGCTCGGGAGTTGATTTTAGTCTGTAATAAGTTAGCGTTGCGAAAGAACGAAGCGGTCCACTCACGGTTTTCTTGCATTAATGAGTGGAAAATGATCTGCTGCCCTTCTGGTTACTGATCATTTTTTCTAGCAGCCCTACGCGGCTGCACCTTTCTCCTCCTCTTACCACCACCTACCCACCCTTGAATCGAGTGTTTGTCGCTGGAAATATTTTTTTAAAAGTATATTCATATCTTGCAAAAAAATGTTTTCCATCTTTTCTAGAATATTTTTAAATTTGAAGTTCCTATTTTCATAAAATGGCATCGGAAAAAATTTATTTTATGACTGAAAGAATGGCGATGACAGGTGTGATTCATTATTTGTAACAGAAATTACAGATTTCTGACACACCTCCATCCAATTGAAGTTCTAATTAGAGTCTTTGAAAAGTAGTAGCAGCTATTCCTCATTAGCGTTGCTGATTTTTGCGTTCGTTGTATTTATTTTCAGATTGATAAGAAATGTAGTTTTTTATTTTTATAAAGTTTCAACATTCCTTTGCATTGATCAAAATTCACCCGCGATTGTTGCTTAATTTGATGATGTTGAAACGAAATTTGCACTGAAAAAGTAGGCAAATGCAATTCGGCACTTTATATTGATAGTAAATTTTCAATATTAACGCGTGCTCGTTGTTGCTACTTTCTGTATGAAAGTAACTTCGATTACTGTGCAGTAAAGTGCAATTATACTAATCTTGAACATTTGCATAAATGTTTTCGATTATTGTATAGTCGAGTCATTGATACATAAAGTTTGAAGATGCCAATTAATGAGAAACTAGAAGGAAACTAGAAGCAAAGTGCTTAAATTTATGATTATCGGTTGCTTCGGAATGAAATGTAATATCATTAGTAGCTTCTTTTTCATCAATTGCTAAAGTTTTGATTGCCTACTTGGTCTGCTGACAATGAAGCAGTATTTTTTAGTCTTTTTCTTCTTTCATCTTAATACCAAATTGATATTCCATATTGAGTTTTGGCTTGTAGCTTCAAATATGATATTTCAATATTTGGGCAATAGTGATTCAATGAAAAGACTATATTTGTTGAAATTACATTAGTTAATCGAGATAGACTGTAGGTACTAATCCACTGATAAAGTTTCTGTTGCAGAGTATTATGTGCGAAGAATATTGGAAAAAGAGGATTTCAGGTTCATCATCCATGAGAAAGCAAAACTCAAGGAATTTTTATTAATACTTTTGAGAATGTTTCAGGTAACATCGTGGGTCTATCGAGGGAAGTAAGAAAGACGCGACACTTTGAGATTTATATTAGGCAGGTGATTATTTAAATTTAAGTAGATATGTATATGGTTGGTTAAGGTGTTTAGTGGCCACATAGAATTAAGTAGTTTTTAAGGAAAAAGATAAACACTGCAGTGTTTAACTAAATATAAGTAGCAATAAATTATTAAATACAAGCGCTCGTATGTAGGAATTATTAGTATTTAAGTAGGCATAGGAAATATGCACTGACATTTTCCTATTAATGAATAGGAAATCATAATTATTCACTAATTGGGAGTGAAACGAAGAAAAACTTTTTGCTAAAAGTTTTTTCCTTGACAATTTCTCCCAAATCCCCCCCCCCCCTTTCTCTTTGTTTCATTCCGAACTTTGTGAATAATTATCATGGTAGAAATATACCAGAAAATTCTTTAAATTTGAAATGAAAGAAACAAAGAAATGTTTTAAATTCTGCTTAGCTTCATCGCGATATCTTTTTACAGAAGGACTCCTTCTGTTGCCCGGTTGTGGAGCGATCGAAGATCGTTTTGCAAGCGTGCATCAGGGGGATCCATGGAAATAAAAAATACAATTTTGCATAAAAGGAGGGCGGATGGGCCGCGGTTAGGGCGGGTCTCCACTCGCAGCGCCTCCACGTGGTGAGACCTGGCCAATCTGTATTATTTGAAGTATAATTACTAATCCTATCACAAGTAACATTGTAATACAATTATTAATTCCATGACAAATAATACGAGCCGATTGGCTGCGATCATCTATCTTCATTAATCTCTATTCCATCCGTCCAGAAGCGATTCCAAATATTTATCCTTCAATTACATTTTATTTCTCCAACAATATTAAAAAAAAAAGACTCCAATAGCAATCTTGGTGCCATATTTCCCAAACGGTTGTTCCTTGAGTCCACGTGAGTCGTTGACAAATCGAGCCAAAGCGTAGAGTAACGAAAGCCTGCTCTCTATGTCAAGCTGTCACTCTAAACATGTCACACGTATAGTTCATGAACAGAGGCCGCTGAATTCAGTCCTCAAATTATGGATCGGTAACACAGTTTGGGCGGTGACACGAAGTCCCATAAGGTGATAGGTCTATCCTATACTTCGTCGATGGTCATACGCTTGGGGGGCTCGCGAGCCCCTTTACCATTTTCGTGTCGCACCCAACGTTATCAATTCAGTCTATAAAAAAATATATAAAAAAAACTTTTATGTTAAACGATTTTATTGCAACTCGGAATTGCAGCAGCTCCTGCGCGCCTCATGCACTGGAACTGAAAGAAATTCTAGGGAATCGTACGATGCCACCAATTTCATGCGCTCAATGCGCGAATCAGAACGCACCCTGAGTCAGCTCTAGTATCGGCCGAATATGCGGCACGGTGTCGCACTGAGAAAGTTCGCACTTAGTTGCACTTAGTACGCACTAGTTGGCACTAGTGTAGGTTGCCGAATGTGCTGTATGTTTCTGCACGGCGCCTATATTACTGCCCTTGTATACGATCGAATTGAGAATTTCTTCAAGATCATTCAAACATGTTGAATTACACGTTGAATCAACGCGAAGATCAGTTCCAAAATTTGAACAACTTTACAGAGAAAACACATGCGGAAATTATGGATATTACTTCTAGCTTGGGTTGGACTATAGCAAGTATAGACACCGATGTAAGTAAGTCGACATTCCCCAACCCTGGAAACTAAACTACCTCGCTATTGATTTGCCTAGAATGATACCCGTCTGGTTTGTCCGTTCGATTCATCTCATCGAATTGGTAAAAACATGCTGGACCGACATTTAGAATCTTGTCAATGGAAAAACGAGGGTTACAACAAGTTTGATATATCATTATCAGAGCCGAGCCTTTCGTTACACTCACCATCCTCTATAAAATTTGGTAACTCCTACAGTTTACTAGACATTCAATTTTCATTCAGTTATGCGCAAACCCTTCTAACTTTTCTTCAATTGCAGATGCACCATTGCAGAATGATATCTTACAGAAAGCGAAGCAGGTCGATTCGAGCATAAAAGTCGGTTAGTATGGTGAAACCAAATGTAGAGACGTGTCTCGACACATTGTAAATTGCATAATTTTTTCCAGAAACTTGTGAATGTCGTACTTGGCACAAGCTCTATATATCCTTTTTCATATCCTTTGCCAAATACTTATATAATACACACACTATGTTTTCACAATTTAACTTGTATTTAATATGTATAACTCCTTTCAAAACTATTCCTAACGCTGATAATAGGTACGGATGAGCGATTAATTCCACAAACATCCAATAGACTCTTCGCAGATTTTACTCGAGACGAGAGGAAGATTTTGTACGAACATGTTCTTTCTCGTACAGTTACACCGAATATCGGACACGACATTACAGATACCCACAGGCAGTAAGTCCGCAGAAAAAGTAGATAGTACGAGTACGTTCAACTTTCTACACTTTTTTTCTAAAATGCTTGTACATTGTTTCAGAAAATCTGAAGACAAAGATGAAAAGAAATTATCTTTCTTGGAGCTACTTGTACAGGAGCGTAATTTGAAAAGACGTAGAGCTAAGCACAGAGGTGTTCATACAAATAAAAGATCTCATACAGAAATTCTTAGGGAGGTAATAAACCAACAGATGGAGTTATACGTTGATTATATGATGGAAACCCGTGCAACCAGTCATGGTACGAAAACTACAAACATGCTCGAAACTCCAAGCTCGAATAGACATATCGACGACGCAACAGAAACTTCATCATTGCCGTCTGGAGAATGTTCGATGAGACGCTGTAATCTCTTTCTCGAAGATTCACAGAATTATCGCGGGAGTTGGAAATCTAGAAACGATCAGAAACACGAACGGTCTGAAACACCATATATTCGTGGTTCCAGCAACCGCGAGAAACAAGAAAAATGTTGGCGATCTACGACGACAGCGGAATCATGGAAAATTGAAAAAGTACACAAACCAAGAAAATCTCATTCGAGGGAAAAGAAAGATGAACATTGGTCTATGCGACAAAATATTAGGGACAGCAGCTCAAAGTCTCGTGAGAGTGAAAAATCGTACAACGGTCATAGTAGTTACTCCAAATATAGAGTTAAAAATTAATTTTATACCTACAAGCTAGAACATCATTACACGGTTAATAAATCCATTGTGAAAAATATTCGCTAGGAGCATGATTGTTATCTACGTTTCCATACAGATGTTCCCTTCCTCCCTTACATTTTAAAGAGATACTTACATACATATACCGTTATTTCTGCACAAACCTATATGGTATGTAGCTGTAATATTAATTAAAAATCCCAAGTTCTAAGCTAAAAAATATTAGTAAAAGAACGTAAGGCGAACGGAATTGCATACCGTTTCGTTAAAGTTACGGTTTGTGATTTGTCCCCTGAGCGTCATAGTTGTAGGAAACAAACTTGTAACATGGTACATAAATTTATAATAAAAGAAATAACGACTAAAATTTATAGAAAATGTGAAAATATAGTAAGAAAATTACGTACAATATATCTTTCCCTAGATCGACGCAGACGTAAATCTTTACTTTATTATACCTACCAAACAAATACAAGTCTGAAGATATAAATATTATGACGACGATTGGGGAGTTTTGGTCATGGGCAAACTGAACCTTCTATTAATTAGTGGCGTGTCACCAGAACTGCCATCTTGGCTCTACGGTATTTAATATTTAAGTAATAAATCATAGTATGAATGTCAGACTATGTTGTTATTTTGGCTGCTGCCAAACGAGTGTTTAACACCTTAGCTAAGATTAAATAAAAATATGACGCGTACATACAAGTATCATTAATATTACAAAATAACCTAACGCATTATAATAAACATAATTATAATGTTTAATTTCATATATTTTATATTCCTATTAATAAATAACGGAAGTTTTGTGATCAGGTAAGCCTGGTATTCTGGTAATAGGGTAGATGTCCCGATTAACGTGCCCTGACGCCGATTTGCTCACGATGGAATTAATAACTGACTTCTCTCACTATAATTTTGCTTGGTGAAAATTTATATTGGTATTTTGAACCTTTCTCTTTATTAAGGCATTTTTTTCGGGTTGAAAATGTTAATTTTTCATATTTTGTTAATTGAAATAAAAATACATGTTTTTGTCCCAGTAACCGTGCCCTGAAAAAATGCGTTGTCCCAATTCCCGTGCCTGTTTTCGAATAGCGTTCCCGCGGTTAGGTTATGTCGTTCAACTTGGAACTGTTCGAAATATTTTTTTGCTCTACGAGAGGTGTTTTTATGTAATTTTAATATGACCTTTTCATTGCAAAAGCAAAATATGCAAATATAAATTTCTGTTCACCCGTTCTGGGAAACGAAAGTAAGGTTAGGTTTAGCAGTTACAGAGAGAGCCAGTGGGCTTCGAAGGTCACGGTAATAGGGACAAGCGTTATATTCCTGTCCCAATTACCGGATTCACTTTAAAAATACGAAAACGTTTCAAAAGTGCTCATTTTGCTATTTTTTCATAAAACTTGAACCTTTTATAATATAATAAACACTTTACATAAGTGCAAATCATGATAATTATCAATTTATTCACTTCTGTAAACTACATGTTCCTTACCGTTTCCGGTAAGGATTTAGGTAAATCCATCGAAATCTTCATTATGCATTTTTGAATTTTTTTTACTATGCTTTAGTTGTTTAAAAACGCAACTTTCTCGTTTGTAACACATACATTAATAGTTTAACTTAATTAAAAAAATTTATTTCCTTATTTATTTACGCAAGTTTTTTTGTACGGCGTCTTTAAGTACAAAAGCACGGTAATTGGGACCGGGCACGTTAATCGGGACATCTACCCTAACCCCGGGTCCACACCAAGGCGAACACGAACAAAAACATTGTTCGCGAACTTTTTCGTCTGTTCTTGCCAAGTCCACGTCGCTGCGAACATGGAAAAAACTCAGCGTACGAACCGTATGTGAACGTACGATAATAGGGACGAACCGTATGTGAACGTACGCTGAGTTTTTTTCATGTTCGCAGCGACGTGGACTTGGCAAGAACAGACGAAAAAGTTCGCGAACAATGTTTTTGTTCGTGTTCGCCTTGGTGTGGACCCGGGGTAAGCGGGTAAGCCGTAAGCGAATTTGGCGAACTTCACAGACGAGATATACAATAGACTTACCAACCAATGCTATTTTTCGTCACACGAATGCGATTACAACGCTACTAGCGGTAAAAATTAAAATTAAATATGAAGAGAATGGTCCGAGCGGTCCTTTACTCCTTTACCGTCCTATTTAGTTAAAATAGACCCAAGTTCCTATTAATCTACCAATTCACAATTCTAAATATATGCTCTGCATTAATTAAATGCTCCAGTGATAAGAGCTTGATATGAGAAATTAGATGGCGGAATTGAAATTGTCACAAAGGCTTTCTATGCTCAGTGCTCACTGATGCTCATTCATGCTCATTGCTCACAATATTTTGGATGCATACAGATCGAGATCCGATGTGATCCGATGGGTTCGGTGTAGTGGGTTCAAGTGGATCTATCGTACTATATAGGCACTATAGGCGTTCAGTATCGTCAAGTATCGTTCAGTCACGACTCACGTTGACTCACGTTCAGCGTGCGTTGATAGTTGTTGATAGTGTTCAAGTGTTTGTACATACATATATGATACATGTATAGCAACTGATAGCAACATAGCTTCAGCTGGCTTCAGCGGCTACAGCGTACAGCGTTTTTTTTGCAAGTGTAGAGCGAAGGATTTTTATATAAGTAGATTATACCAGGCTGTACTACACAGTATTGGTGGAATTTGTCAAGTGTTTTGCTTGCGTGCACTTGCGCGTATGACTGAAAAGCTATGGAAAAGTTGGAGCTATACAAAATTGAAGAAAAGGTGGGCGAGGGATCTTTCGGACAAGTATACAGAGCAAGGAGACGACTCGATGGTGAAATTGTAGGTTTCAAAGTGATTAGAAAGGTAAAGAAGCATTCACGAGCCAACGTATTTACTCTTCATTATGTTTGTTTCCTACAATTTTCTATCTTCTATTTATACGTCATCTATGTAATCATGCAGCAAGGTAGATCGTTAACAGAGTTGAAGAACTTACGGCAGGAGCGTGAAATTCAGCGCGATCTTGATCACCCGTTCATAATAAAGATGCTTGACTCTTTCGAAACGAACGACGAGGTACAAACAGATGTCTGGAAAGTATTTGAGATTTCTGTATCGTATGTGCATTGTATAAGAGTAGATTTCTCTGTAGATAGTCGTTGTGACCGAGTACGCGATTGGAGACCTATACAAATTAATAAAAGAATGTGGCTCTGTACCTGAAAAATTTGCCCAATCAGTAGCTGGCTGTCTTGTTTCGGCGCTCTATTACCTACATACCATGGGTTTATTGCACAGGTTGGATATTTCACCATCACCATTCATTATATTTTCCAACGTTTACTGGTCATTCGTTGCTTCTCTAGGGATCTTAAACCACAAAATATACTGGTTAAGAGCGACGGAGTTGTAAAGTTGTGCGACTTTGGATTCGCTCGTACCGTAAATGTGGAATCAGTGGTGGTACGTTCTATAAAGGGCACACCGTTGTACATGGCTCCAGAAATGTTTGAACACGAATTCTACGATCATACCGCAGATTTGTGGTGCGTTAGCTTTGTCTGTAAATATGCTTGAAATTTCGACCGTGCACGCAGGGCATAAAAGTCTCCCTTTTCAGGTCTCTTGGTTGCATAATTTATGAGCTAATCGTAGGTGCTCCGCCATTTAAAACAAACTCTGTTCTACTCTTGTTCAATATGATCAGGCACACAGAGATCAAGTGGCCAGAGGATGTTTCTCAGTCTTGCATAAGTTTCTTACAGGTTGTAATACATTTACATTAACGTCGCCAACTCGAAAAGCATTCTGCATGAAGTTTATCTGTTGCTGATATATTTAAAAAATAGGGTTTGCTGAAGAAAAATCCCAAGGAAAGGTTGACATGGCCTCACCTCTTGCATCATGATTTTGTTAAAGATAGGGTTGTAAAAGTGGTCGGAAAGAAACAAAAAAGGATTCAAAGGCAAAGAAGAAGCAAGATAATAGAAGAGAGATACACCGACCATGTGTCAAGTTTGGAAGGGCAGGATTCCGTGAAAGTAATGAATTCGCGTCCAGAGAGGGAGAACGGAGAGTGGATTGCGTTTTTGCGGACGTATGTGAAAGAACTTACGAGCGGGAACGTGGAATCGTTGCTCGAGTCACGTCTCGTTCAACTATGCGTAACTCCGTTAAGGCTTACAGGTGTTGATGCTCGAGTGGTAATAGAAGTTACGCGTGTATTGTCTTTACCATTTGTCGTTTCAAAGACGAAAGACGCTCTAGATCAGATCGAAGAAGTATACTTGAGCGTTAACATCGTAAAGCATCTCGTGATTTCTCTACAATATCTGATGGCCGAGTCTCCAGAATCCCTAGAAACGGACAAAACTATCCAGGAAAACACCAAACTGCCGTCTACGTTGTTCAGGGACGAGCTTGAGGCTCTGGAATACACGATGCTTCTACTTTGTAGACTGGTCCACACTCGTGACACGTTTGTTTTTCAATTTTCCGACAACATTAGATATGTGAATGGAGTGGTACTTTTACAGCGTTTGTTGACTCTGGAGAAAGAGAAGACCCGAATCGTTGCGGATCTCGTTGCGATCTTGTGTCATATGATGAGTTTTCATAGCAAAGCACCTCGGTTATTGAAGCTAGTGGAACAGGTTGTCTTGTTCTCCCATCTACCCGGTAAGTCTCAGTTTCGGCGCTCGCATTGATGAGGTATCATTATTCATCGGTAACTGACTAATAGAGTCCGATTTCTCCGAAAGGGATGCCGCTAGAACAGTTCCTTAAGCTGTTTAATCATAAACAAGCAGCGGTCAGAGCCAGAACGTGCCATTTGATCATTTTGCTAGCACAATGGTCCCACGAGACTTTAGAACGGATCGGGTGTATATCTTTGAGGGATTTAGTAGAGGGTTTACTCACCGACGACGATCAAACTGTAAAACACGTACGTAGACGTATCCTCTAACGGATTTGGAAATAAAATTACTGGCAAGGAGATTCGAGAATATATACACGGGGTGGCTAAATATTTTTAGGCAGCAGAGTTATGCAAACAACAAATTAATACATTTCACGTGGAAAAATGATTCCGATAAAAAGATGAGAATTCTCCCTCCCGTGGAGAATGAAAGGAGGGGGGGAATGTAACGTAAAGGAATATGGAAGTTGTTATTGTCGACGTTACTAAGTAATATTACTTTGAAATAAAAAAAGAGCAAAACAGGTCTGTCGTCTTCATTACTTTTATTAGTGACATAAAAACAAGGCACATCCGAAATTACAAATATAACCGTTCCTCGATTGGAACGACTCATAATAAATTAATTATCGAATCGATGGATATATTATGGTCGTCCCACGAGTCAGACCGGTCATTGTCGGCGTTTCCTTCGGGGTGTCGACGGTGACATTCCTCCTTATACATCTCTTGCAGTTTTAATATATCCTTTCCGCTGAGTCCTTTTCGTTGTCCGAGTTTTACTGTATCCTTCTGTATAATCGCAACAATGGTCGACAATTAATTTGGCGCATACAGTTGACGCAGCAGCAGTCATACATAATTACATACATCGACGAGGTGCGCTTACCTTTGGGGAAATGGTCGGCTCGTCGTTCTTTGAAAATGCATGCGAACTGTAGTGCATTACACTCGTATAATCGTAACCGACGCCATAGTCGGTGACAGTACGGTTGCCGTACTTGTTAAAATTGTGTTCCTTACCTGCGCCATAGTTTCGCCGTTAATTCGCGTTAATGTAATAACGGTAATAATCGGTTTTCTGATCGATTTACCTGGTTTAATGTTTTCCCAATTTATCGTGACCCATTCGTCGCGATCCGCGGTACTTTGTTGATGATAAAAGCCCAAAGCATGCATGAACTCGTGAACGATCACACCGTGTTTCATGCATCCCGGATTTTGTAGATTCACTACTTGCCCGCGATCGTGGCGGCCAACCAACGACCAGCATCCCGACATTTTGCCCTCGATAGTAACGTAATCCTTGTCCGTTTTCTGGTAAGGGCGGAAACGTATGCACGTATTCTTATGATATTCCTTTATGGCGCCTTCGATCAGCTCTATATCATCGTCATCTGCGATCACAAACATGCCGATATGTATGAAACCGCAGACTGTTTTGCTGCTCTCGAAGCTATAAATGCAACCAATTACCGAAATCCTCTTCCCTTATGTAATAAGGTACAATTGCCCTGGGCCAACGAGACGCAGTTCCTACCAAACCATTTTTCGATCCCTTATTCTGCTCGTCGAGCATTATGTCTCCTTCGTATAAGCCACTTAGTTCCCAGAGGTACTGCTTTTCTCCACTAGACCAACATTTTATACGATTTGCTGTCGGCAACAAATAAAGACAAATATCATTCTCGTTCATCAGCGGTCGTAGCATTCTAAAAATTTCTTATTCATTAAACACTTTGCTGCCGAGAACCGGTACATAACTCGTAAACTATCGAGAACCGTGCACATGCAGGTCTCCGGCAGCCAAGTATTTTCCTCTTCATTTCCTTTTTCTGTTCCGTTCTATTCGACTACATATGCATATGTAAACAGAATCATCTCTACCGATTGCTTCGTGCGCGTGAGTTTCGTTGAATGTGCCTTGGAACTTTGGCGTCGGTGGGACGGATGTTGTTCGTTGAATGTTGCGATTAACCGCTTCCGAATTCGTTGCAGTCCCCAAGATGACCACTAACAATGTACATGCCCATATCAATGCGAGATCTCTGTTACTCCGGTTACTCGTATACTGCATTTTTACGCGGCAACGAGCCCTAGTTTTACTGGTATCTCTATACTTTCTTTCCAGAGAACAACGCTGATATTGAAACAGCTGAGTATTTAGCATACCTTTATATACGCTTGAAAATATGCGTACCAGCATTCTGTAGTCGCCTCACGTACAATAGAACCTCGGTAATCTCAGGTAAATGGGACTTGGACCGGCTCGAATAATCAGCAGCTCGGGTTATCGCGGCGCTACTGTATTCTATTTATTAAGCAGCGTTCTACGCCAAATCTCGGTTGCAATCGATATGCACAACTATTTCCGCCAATCTTGCTTTCGAAAGTTACGAATTATCCTAAAGTTTGTTTTATCAATACATACTCGTATGTATGGACATTGTATATAGTGACAACTCGAGAGTGGACAACTTGGACTTCGGATCTACTTATGTAGCAAGACGGAAACAGTTGCTCTATTTGACGCGACGTAATATTGCACAAATAAAAAGTAGGTGTGTACCTATGTACATAATGGCATCTGATTTCTGGTTAGTATCTTCAGTGATGCGAGGAAAAGGTGTACCGCCGTCGCGTCGCGTCGATTATGGTTGACTTATGGTCAATACAGACGTGTTACATACATGGTGAAACATGTAATATCATGGACGAAAACGTAACGTTTCTGTTACTTTCTTGTTAATCTCGTTTCCTGTGTTGTAACGCATCGCACGATGTAAATTTCTGAGTTGAGAACGATAACAATAGCGACAATGATAAGAATAATCGAGAATAACGCGGTCGCGAGGCGAATACCAATTTGATTGCACATTTAGTTTTGTTCGTGACAAGGATGATATCCGCTGATATACGCACACAGGCTTCACCGACATCGCTTAGAACCTGTCTACGTTAAGGGGTAACACCACTCTAGAGGCAGAAAAAAATACCTAAATTTAACAATTTATTTTCGGAGTATGACAAACGGAATAGAATTTCTTTTCAGAGGGTTTATTTAACACATATTGAAGTACGAAAAACAATTTTTTTTATTGTCATTTTCATACAAAATGGCGGCGACAGAGCCTGTCGTCGAAAACAGTTTTTTTTAAAACACCGCCACGGGAGGACAGATTTCTCGGCATGTATGAGTCGTGGAACAAAATACCAAAAAAATTTATAATCTATATACAATTGGCTTTGGAAGTACGTAGGAGTTTTTTTTTATCAATTTTTGTGGACGTGGTGCACTTTTTAAGGAATGAATCGATTTTTTGCCCTAAAAATGAGCATTAAATTTTTTATAAAAGAAAAAGTTTACATTCGATCAAAAAATGGCTACGTACTTCCAAAGAGAATATTATTGTGAAGCTACTGTAAAAATTTCAAATCGATCCATGCAATAGTCTCCGAGAAATCCGTCCTCCCAGTTTGAAAGAAGTGGTTTCGACGACGGGCTCTGTCGCCGCCATTTTGTATGAAAATGACAATAAAAAAATTGTTTTTCGTACTTCAATATGTGTTACATAAACCCTCTGAAAAGAAATTCTATTCCGTTTGTCATACTCCCAAAATAAATTGTCAAATTTAGGTATTTTTTTCTGCCTCTAGAGTGGTGTTACCCCTTAAGGGGACTAGGCAGTCAGATCGCTCGAAAATCAAGTATTTTTTGCGAATTAATTACAAGGAGATGAACACAAATTGTGACTAGTACGTTTGGGTAATGTTTATTAATACTATAACCAGTAAAAAAGAAATGATTTGAATATTATATACATACGTATGACAGCGCTATAGTCGTCTGATATGTAGGCGTTTTTTTTGGAGCCGCTGTAATTTTGCAGTGATTCTGGTCGTAAGAAATTTAATTGTGAAATATCCTCTGAACTTTATACTTTGCCCTGGCCCCTATTCTGCCCTGAACCTATTGAAAAATAAAAAAAATCAATATTATAAAAATGGTGGCTGCAAAACGGCAAATTTTAAAGAAACGTCACTTTTCGCCAGAGAAAAGAGCCATTCTATTTTTTTTTTTTGACAAACCAGGAGTTTTTACAGACTCATGCGTAGGTCCAGGTCGTAACTAGACATGTTTCATATATGCTGAATTTTTTTCAAATCGACTGATACCTCCGTTTTTTCCCAATCACTGCAAAACGAAGAGGAAATATGATTCCGAGAAAAACGCGCTTAACGTTTCGAAAGAGGAATCTAGTCTACCTGCGTTAGCGCAGAAACGGTTTATGGCGCGCTCGACCTTTTCGGCTGTAAAATCCTCAATTTTGCGAATTTTAACATAAACCAAACGGCATTTTAATCGGGAAGGGTGGTACTTTCGAAAAATACAACAACAAAAAAAATCGAGTTTCTGACTGCTTAGTCCCCTTAAGGGGGGAGACCACTGTAAAAAATCTGAAAAATCGATTTTTTCTTTTTTACATTTTCTGAAAGACGTACATTTCAAGAATGCTGTCTCCAAATTTTATGAAGAAATTCGCAAAATTGACGGAGATATGGTGTTTTCCGTGAAGCGGTGTCAAACGCGCGACTGAGCCGCGGGGAACATTGAACGCGTTTTCCTCAGAATGATATTTTTCAACCGCGTTGACAGTCTGCAGAGAAAACTATACGTCCAAATGACACGAGCAAGGGCATTTATTGTACGAAAAACTCGTCTCTATTACTTGACGATCAGTTTTTTTTAATTAACGACCTCCTTATATTTTTTTATCAACATTTCCCCAACTTTGCACCCCGAAATAATGATTTTTTTTCAGTGGTCCGCCATTTTGTAATTCCTTGCGATTTTGACTTTTTTTGATCGTCACGTAATAGAGGTAGGCTTCTAGTTTCTAAATATTATTGTCTTTTTTAATTCGGATTAACCATATGGCCTGGGCACTGTCAACGCGACAAGCATGTTTTTGCCGCAGCGCAAATTTTGACGAAGAGTATACAGGAAACGGATTTGTGAATTTGATTGAAAAAAAAATTTTCTTACCCTTCGATATGTACACTATTAACTACACTGAGCAATACATTGATTTACTTGCGTTGTTTGGTTGAAATAAATTCCCGAAAAGACCCTTACATTTCGGACCGTTACAGTGGTCTCCCCCCTTAAGGGGACTAGGCAGTCGAAAAATCGATTTTTGTTTATTGCATTTTCCGAAAGTACTATCTTTTGTGAATAAAATGCCGTTTGGGTTATATTAAAATTCGCAAAATTGTTGATTTGGCAGCTAAAAAGATCAAGCGGTAACTTATAGCGTCGCCTTTGTCCAGAAACTTTAAACCCGATTTTCTCGAATCTTTTTTTCTCTTGGTTTTTTCCTGATTGCGAACGAATGGAGGTTCAGATCGACTTGAAAAAATCACAGGATGTGTAAAACATGTGCCATTTCGCCGCAAACCTCTGATATGGTCTGTAAAAATTCGAGATATTCATAAAAAAAATTGAGGAGTCGCCGGATTTTAGCAGCGCACAAATAAGAATGAATTTTTCTCGGAAAAATCGCCGTTTTTCAGCCACCAATCGCATGATTTTGATTTAATTGTTGTTTTTATAGGTTTGCGCGGAAACTATGAATCCAACAAACAAGAATCTCACCCTTGAAATCGGATTACGTCACATTTTAAGACCGATATTAAAGCAAAACGACAGAAAAACGTTAAAATGTTTACCCGTCGGCAGCGCCATTTTTAAAGCACATATATATATTTCTTATTAATTTTTTTTCAATCTGTATGGTAGTAATAAACATTGGGTAAAAGCATATATCTGAATGTGCTTTCATTTGTTTACAAATAAATAAAGGACAGAGTCTCTTTCTCACGAAAAACGACTGCCTAGTCCCCTTAAGGGGTTATGCCTACCTGCAAGGTCTGAAAATGCAAGTATTTTCGGGATTTTTGGGGGGAAAAACTTGAAGACTTTTTTAAGCAAACCTTTATGTATTAGAAAGTATACATTTTATATTACTTGTAGTAATTATTCCAATGGAAAATATAAATAAATAAAAGAAATATCAGTGATCTCCCGGCAGCGATTTTTTTTTCAGTAGTTTGCGGTGATCACTCTAACTTTGACCAGATTCATCTGAAATGAAAAATTCGAAGGAATTTAGTTAGTATATTAAATTATGTTGTCCTTAATCGTGGCTTTTTCATTTCCGTTGCGTAGTTTTTATTTTACAGATGAAAAATGAGCGATTTTTTCGGCGGAAATCGATATTTTAATTTGAACAGCCGCCATTTTGTAGCAAATTAATTTTTCGGGATAATGAACGATTAAGGACAAGATAATTTAATATACTAACTAAATTCCTTCGAATTTTTCATTTCAGATGAATCTGGTCAAAGTTAGAGTGATCACCGCAAACTACTGAAAAAAAAAATCGCTGCCGGGAGATCACTGTTATTTCTTTTATTTATTTATATTTCCATTGGAATAATTACTACAAGTAATATAAGATGTACACTTTCTAATACATAAAGGTTTGCTTAAAAAAAGTCTTCAAGTTTTTCTCCCCAAAAATCCCGAAAATACTTGCATTTTCAGACCTTGCAGGTAGGCATAACCCCTTAATGCTTTACTAATTGTAAGTGGACTTGTACATCTACTAGGTACATGTTTCACTGGTGGTTGTACGTGTAGCGGCAGTGAAAGAGAAATAGGGAAACAGGAGAAGTGAACGGGGTGGGAAAATATACGCCTGAGGCACACTTACAATTCTCACCTCCCATTTTCTTTCCATTCATCCCAACGGGGGATGCGCATTTAGCGCAAAAGCCGAAAATAGGACATCGCAGACGGTTCATCGGTCTCTCTGCCTGAATCGCTACCTATACGTACGTATGTGTACACACATACCATCGCTTAACTGACGAATTTACGACATTCACATATGTACATATTTCTATTCTGTGAATCGTCGGGCGACGAGCCTATCGTATCGGCTAGGCAATCATTAGCACGTTCGTAATCATACCTGAAATCTCCTGAAAGAATACCGAAGGTAAGGTCAATGACCAGCTTGTTCCAGATTCGAGTAGGAATTCGACATAGCCTAAATTCTAACCGGACTTTTTGGGACCACAAGCGATCAGAATAGTTACTTCACGTTCCTTTACATTTACAATTCGCCTGTGTACGCAATTGACCGCCGCGCCAGGTTTTCTTTCTTAGTCCTTCTGATCGACTTACCGTGGGCAGTGATGATCCACTTCGATGGGTCCATCCTGCCTGAAATCGTACGAAATCGTTTCTAACACGAGTCAAACATGGCAATTCTCTTGTAAACGAATCCGATCCGAGCGCAACTGTTGTTAGCGATTAATAAGAAAAATTTATTATTTTTCTAATTATTATCCAGCTACTAAACTAGCCCTGTTGGGCGATAGCGTATCGAACAATCGCGCTTCGCAAACGGACGTGAATTGGTAACATCTAAATTCATCGGGGGGCAAATTGCCGTTCTATTTTAAACAAGTGTTGCTTCTTTCCCTCGAATGTGTATACATACATACATACGTACTACGTGCCTCGTGAACCACTGACCTACTGGGACCACTTGGAAGTGTCGGGAACCTCTTGACGGCTGCGTACAGCCGCAGCGTACTTCGGTAGCGTGCGGCGCGTATACTTACTGCCCGAAAACGATGCTCTTACAGTTCACTGACCCTCGCCCAGTCTCTCTCAACCCATCTCCTCTCTTCCACCGTATTGACGTACGCACTGTCCACGTCTTATTCACTTCTCCACTTTTTTCTCTCCTCGTTTCTCTTGTCATAGGTACATAAATATTATAATATACGTGGAAAGGGAAAACACGGATTTCTTGGAAGTTTGAGAGAAGAAAAATGTGATGCAGGTTAAAAGTTCTTCCCTTTAATTTAATGTTTTGGTCGACGAAGAAGAATCAACGACATAGAGGCCGTAGGGCATTCGAGGTATCGAAAGATTGCGCTCTATCGTATTCCTTTCTTATGCTTTCTTATTATCTGTCCTTCCTCTTTCCCTCTGCGACTTTTTTCGTCCAGGTAAGGATCAGTTTCGAGCTCTCGGTTCGGTCATACACCTGTGAGAGTGAAAGTGTCCTCCATCCCCACCTAGTTTTCTACCAGATAGCCAGTGTCGTGGATGCCGGCGCCGCGCCGGCATCACCATCCACACCGTTAAGGTCTGGGCAGAGACCTTAGAGTCCTTAGACTTTAGAGGATCTCTTCTTCTTACCACTGGCGCGCCGCGCCGGCACTGTGCCGCCACGGATTTGATAAGTCTGTTTAGATCTTTAATGTGCTTGCTTCTGCCATAGTATCATTAATCCATCATTATCAACACTAACCACCATTAGTGTCCATGCTCAATACCAGGTGAAATCCGCATGCAAATAAGACAAGAAAGCTTTGATTCTTTAGTACGACCACTCCCGATACGTCCCACATTTAATCTTCCGATCTAAACTCTAATTTGTCTGATGTGGAGAATGTCTTTCCACGTATCGGATCATTGCATTTGGAGAAAATACAATCAGTGTAATCTGTGTAAAATTTTACTCGCCCCTATTTGAATCAGTTTTTATTCGTCGAAATTGTCGAGAACACTATAGAAAACAGCGAACACTGTAGAAAATCGGCCAGAGCGAGGAAAGGGCGTGAAGCACTGTGTGAAAATAATGACGAAAGAGGGGGCGGGCGCGGTTAGGTCTGTGATGACTGATGAAAAATGAAGTTGTATAATTGGTCAGACTGTTGTAAATAATATGGCACAAGCTTGGAGGTAACGTTAAAACGCTTTTATCGGTGGAATGATATTACCCCGAAGAGAAAATTCGAAAGGCGGTGCTCCATAAAATTAACGCGTACAGCATTTTTCTACTGGCCGCGGCCGTCGCGTTCGGAGAGGTAGAGACAGCTTACGGGGAATAAACTCGCGGTTATTTGCGATCGGGCAAAGGTAGTAAACCCAGAAACGCCAGTTGAGGCCAATACACCCGCCTTCTTGTACGGGGCAACGAACTCTGTCCTCGCACTGCATCACACCGGTGTCACCTGATATAACGCTTGTCCACATTCATGTTTATTTGGAAAAACTGACCGCCCGACCAATTGATCGATCGGTCGGTCGTATTCAATTCAGATTCCACAGCCGATCGAAAATATTCCAGCAACTGGTTGGTGGTTCACAGTGGTCACAGGTTTGTTACTCCCCTTGTAATAACCATTTGTTTTTCATCTTATCTTATTATTGTTATTGTTAGCCGGTCCTTACTGTCCAACGATAGCACATTCTATCAACGTCTTTAAATATACTTGGATACGATCTGCTGTAATGCTACGTATGTTATCGCCACTCGAGCCGAGGATATTTTGGGGGGGTTTTCTTCGACATCTCGCATATCAGACCAGTGTGCAACAGTAAGTAAAGTGGTATGTCTGTCAAGTACGAGAGTCGTGAAAATAGCGCATTAACGAAATTAGCATAAGAGGAGAAAGTCGCGCCGCGGTCATCGGCCGCTCAGCCACGTTTGGCCCGACTGCCGAATCTGCGAATTCACGTGTGAACGACTCTTGCAACAGGAGGATGGAGGTATATATGGAAACAAGGAGCAATGGATCTGTCGGCCGAATCGCACCGTCGCGTCACTGCCTACAGAAAGCTGCAAAGGCTTATCGTAAAATAAGTCATAGCATGCTCTTCGCTTTGCACAAACAAATTACAACCATCGTCTCTCCTTACCTACATACTTATCTAATAAGTCGGAGGCTGTTTAATTACCTATATTATACAATATACGCCGTGACTCTTTATATGTATGTATGTATTATATTGTATTCACCTAGGTGTTCCTCCGACTTTATCAGACAATGTGAAGACCGACTATAAGAACATGCGAACATGCGTCCGTTCGTAGGACAGTAGCTACCTACTTAGCGACCTTAGCTTAGCCCATTACCCTTTTTAACTGTCTTTATCGATTTAAAGCGCATTTGTACATGCGTCCATTGATCCGCCTGGAGGAATAACGATAATCTTTCGACTGAAAAGAAAAGGATCCCAACCTTGATAACTGGATTCAGGCAATGACCGTCAACTGGCTACTATCTATCCGATCAACGCAACGATCATTAGGGAGTGGGGCAGAGGCAGGCAGTGTAAGGCAGTGTACGCTAAAGCAGACAAGCCAACAACAGCGTTTCCACTTTCCCATTTCCTCGTGTTAAACACCTCATACTTTGCTCTTTTTCTCCCTTTTTTTTTTTTGTTAATAAAGGTCAGAGAGGATAATAAATATTGAAAAAGTCCGGAATAGAAGCAGACAGTACTGAGTACAGGCATGAAAGAAAGGCGAAGCTGAGAAAAAGGGGCAAGAATCGTGAGGAGAAATCACATCGTTTGTCCGTGAGGATCGACGCGCCACAAAGTTCATTATACTTGAAAGGAGTTGAGCAAAGAGTCGCCATCACCTCCACTACCATCAGCGAACCACTTGCGCTTTGCAAACCGGCGCGGCGGTCCTTGGATAAAAATTCGTTTCATCGAACCTGAAGTAGTTGTCCTTAGGTCGAATGAAAAATAATTTCCTTAACCCAGAGGTTGTACAGCTCCTTTCAGGGATGGATTCAACTCGGCCACGAAAATAGTTGATGTCCAATTGAACCGTATCCTAAAACGGGAAATAGATATGTACATACCTATCTATGTGACGAACGCTTGCCATTTACACCAAGCTGACCAAGCCTTCAACAACTACGGCGAAAATCAGCTAAGTTTTAAATCTGAATGATTAAATGAATCCGCCATCTACTTAGGTACTACTGTATGTAATACCTATACATATTTATGCTCCGTCGCGTAATCCTACAACCGTACCGAACGCTTCTAATTTGAATTTCATTTCCCCATACGTTTCTGTCTGTCCTCGTCAACTGCTTCTCTTCTGGACCGCAAGCAAACAAGCATTGCGTCCTTTCTTCCCGCCGCGCCGTCCGTCTTTCCTTTCCTCTATGCAGTATGCATCCTTGCATTCGCCATTCTCTCTCCTCCTCTCTCTTTGCTTGTCCTTTCTTCCCATCCTCCTCCAACATCCGTCACAATGATCTGCACACTTCTGAATGAAATATGTACTAAGTATATAGGTATGCAAAAGGTAGAAAGAAAGTGGACAGTGTGACACATGCGAAGATAGTAAACGATTTCCGACTTGTTTTGTCGGGCGTTGCATATCCTCGTGGATAGTGCTAAGTATTAAGTTGTGGGGATAATATTGTCCACGTTGGCACCGTAGTGCGTCAACACGTTGTTTCGTATTCATTACCGTTTCGGTTGTAGTCGATGTCTGCTACGATAGCGTCTAGGCTATTTAATCTAAAGAGATGGTGCACAGTGCACACAAATGCGCGCGGTTCCATTTTGTACTGTGAGTTCATGGTTTGCAGCTTCTTTCATAATTACTATTAAGTGAGACTTTCATCAACGCTGTGCGAGGGACAAGGGACCAACTAAACATCACGTTTCCAAGTGCGTGCTATCGAAAGGAAATTCACAATTGCGTTGGATGCCGCGCGAGCAACGTGCTCGATCGATCACGTTCCAACGTCTTCTTTTGCTCTTATCTATCTTCTCACCTTTCTGCCTTTTCGTTCGGTTCTTATTTCCCTTCTCTCTTAATCATCATTTCATTCTTCCAGCAAAACTCTATAGACTTTTTATGTACTTATTACTTTTAATTATCCTCGCTCCAACTTCCAACACACTGTTGTTTCCCTTCTTATCGCTATGTTACTATTATCCTCCCAACTTTTAGACTTACGAACAATTGAGTCCGAGTCCGAGTCCGAGTCCGAGTCCGAGTGAATCGTTGGCTCAACGTTTCTACAGCCGGTGTTACGTTCCTACTTTCTGCTGATCACACAGAAGAAAGAAGAAACAACGGTTACTTAAACGCAGCGCAGAACAATTTCATTGAATATCACTATTCATATGGGTCTCATATTCTCTTTATTATAGAAGCAACAAGTATCCTATACAATAATACTATAGGTACTATTATAATACATACAATAGGTAAATAATGCCGAAATTCGGATTATTTAGACCTGGATAAGCCGATCGTCTCGGATCAGTTACGGTCGCGTTTATCTGTCTTCTCTATCTAAAAAGGTCCTCCCAGTCAACGAAATTCCATCATGGCAGAAGAGGCTAGGGGGGTTTCGGAATAAACATAGATGTATCGAAAGGTGAAAACGAATCAAGGGAATTCGGCCAGGCAGGCAAGTAGGTAGTTAGACTGGTAGACTGGGGTAGGCTGGTAGGCCGGTAGGTTGGCAGGCAGGTAGCCAGGTAGGCAGGTAGGCCGGTAGGCAGGTAAGCAGGTAAGCAGCCGGGCGCCAGGCATTCGCGTCGGTCTCTCGGTCTGGCAGTTCAGTGACTTTCAAAACACGTTATCGTTTCGATACCCATTTAGTGAAACGTAGCTTTCAAACATTGGACACGTTTAAGTACGTCTCCAAGGCGTTTCGAAACGTCAACGATCACATTGCGCGATCTAAAACGAAACGTAACGAAAGACTCGGCAGGGAATACAAAGATCAAGCATGAATCAACTGTAGAATAAATAAACCTTAGCAAGTGTCGGTCGTGCTGATCGCATTGTAAATTGTTCAAGTTGGCTTCCGATCGTAATTTGATAGTCAAAAAGGCTGCTTATTCTCTGGATTTTGTCCGACTCAAAGGACAGATAGCGAGGTAAAGACCGATATAGGGAGACCGAATCGTATATACTGGCTGACGGATCGCCCGACGGCCGACAGTCGCTCTGTCGCTGTCGCCTGGATTGGTCGATATTCTCTCTTGCTACCAAATCTATTCCACAAGAACTTTGATTTTTAGTGCCTCCTCTGTTATCTTTGACGCGTTGCGAGCACCGGCACCGATCGTGCGAGGAACCCAAGTTATTTCCGCTTGGTAAGTTGCTTCAAAATGTCGATCAGAGAAAGATTTTTCAAGTAAAAAATTTCATAAAATTTGCTTTTCTTCGACCCTTCTTTTCCGATGACTCCCTTGTATCGATTTAATTTTGTCGTTCGACGTTCAAAAGGCAAGCACGATGATTCAGGTGATGGAACACCGTATTTGCGTGTTATACATAATACATAATACATAAATAGGTAGCATTTTAAATCGCGGATCAATCGTATCGATCCGCTTACCTTCGACAGCAGTTGTGAATCCATTTGCATTTGTTCGCAGAAAGTTGAAGTTGACGACTAAGATCATCCGACTGTGGCACCACGAAACATCGGAACATTGTTTCGGTACATCATTGCGAAAGATAACTCCTTCCTACTGTACTTGTTCGAGCAGACGCGTCGCGTTTGCGTGGCGCGGCGCGGCGCGCCGCGTGTCGAAAAGGGCTAGAGACTAGGGTTTGCGATGAATAATCTCGTCTACGCAACATTCCTTGTGTTCCTCTTCCTTTTTGCGTATCTCTTGAATAGAAGTCGGAAAGTGCGCCGTCTCCCCCCGGGTCCCTGGCAACTTCCGATCATTGGCTACCTACCATGGATAGATGGAGAGAAACCTCATGAAACTCTCACCAAACTAGCAAGAACGTATGGTCCTATATGTGGACTTCGCATGGGTTCCGTTTACACTGTCCTACTCTCGGATCACCGGATGATAAAGCAAGCCTTCGCGAAGGATGCATGTGCCGGCAGAGCACCACTATACCTCACTCATGGAATTATGCAAGGATACGGTAAGGTCTGCGCAGTGCGCACACGTTTATTCGCTCCTTCTTTCGTTTTGCACTCGAGCCTCCGTTGGTCCTATATCACGGTCGGGATCTAATATCTGGGTCTGGTCGAGGTTGCGATTGCAACGTACGGCGTGCGAGTAAGTACATACCTACCTTCTCGGGAAATTTCTCTGCAAGTTGTATGTAACTACCTATAGTATCCTACTCCTCGATGCGCTTAATCAACTTGTTCGATTCACTAATCTATTTCCATACACACGAATGCGTGATGAATCGCGAAAGGCTCGGGAAAGGCTCTCGTGCGGCGACAACGAAAGACTCTCACTTTCGGTGTCTGCTCGATGTCCTTGAACGAGGTTGGAAAAACGATTGTCGTTGGTTCTACATTGTATTGCGCCAACTGTACTGCTTTTACAGGCCCGAACAGTGCAAAATTTCAGATAATACCCTACCTATCCTACAATCCGATATGCTTACACGTACGGTATGTGTGATATGTTGTCCTTGTTCGCGATCCCTCCCAAGGACCTATATGTATCTATATTCTATATCGTACACGCATGCGGTGATAAGCGTAGGATACAGAACTGAACCGTAACGCGAATGAGAGCCAGAAAAGGCTTTCCCTTTGGGGGAAAGAATCTGCCACAATGGTGGGAGGCGAGTGAAAACTGGAATGTCGGACAAGCGAGAAGGTGAGGAGGTGAGCAGGTGGTGAACTACTGGTGAACGATCCAGAGGAAAAGTCTGGCGAGGGAGAGTGAGTGCGGTAAGAGATTATTGTTTATTCACTTGAAGATTATCCTTCGGCGAGTTCAATGGCTGCTCCTACTTAAGGAACGACGACGGTAGGTATGTAATTCCGCCGCTACTTTTACACTTATACAGAGTTCGGACACTACAGACAGTACAGTCAACCCTCTCAACCGCGCCACCGACAGTGCAATGTTGTCTGGTTGTTTCGTAAAAAAACAAAAAAAAAACAACCGACAACTGCTTAGGTACCATAGATAGAAACGAATGCTCATGTTTCGAGAAAACGGAAGGCCAACGGCTGGAAACTGTATGATCATCTCCCACACTCACTGACCTCGATTTTTCTCGGCGTTCCTTTTCGCAGGACTGGTTTGCGCCGAGGGCGAACGATGGAGGGATCAAAGGAAATTCGTTAGCAGCTGTTTGAGAAATTTCGGTATGGTAAAACACGAAGGACCGAGGAGAGATAAAATGGAGAAGAGGATTCTCGACGCTGTGAAGAAATGCGTATCGGTATTTGCCAACAATCACTACTTTTCCTCCTATTCCCTTTCGTAACCTCGGTAGAAAACCTCCAACTATCCAAATCTACTATAAATCTACTCCTATCGTAGAAACTCGGGCGTCGTTCGGCGGATGGACCATTCGATCCAATGGACACACTTCACCACTGCATGGGCAATCTAGTTAACAGTATCGTTTTTGGGAAAACATACGAGGAAAAGGATCAAGTCTGGATATGGTTAAGACATTTGCAAGAAGAAGGAGTGAAAGAGATAGGCATCGCTGGGCCACTAAATTTTCTCCCTTTTCTTAGGTATCCATTCCCCTCTATTTCATTTCGTTTCGTTTGCTTTCGCGCATACTTGAATTTGCACGTTTCGCCAGCCCAAAATGTGTAGATATACCTACTGTCGATCCAAAGTAAAAAGTAGAAAGTAAAAAATCCAACGGATATGTTATAGCACGTATTGCCACGTCCAACGTCTTTCCCGGAACATACCCATTAGATATACATGTATAAGTACGCGAAAATACAAAGAATATACGCTCGTTAGATTCTTACCACGATACGGAGAAACGATACGATCTATCGTGAATGGAAAGGAAAAAACTCACAAGATATATCGCGGTGTACGCGACGAATATCGTGCTCGGGTCGCCGGATTGCCGGAAAACACAGGAATGGTGGAAAGTTTCTTAGCAGCGTTCGATGAGCAAATGAGAAAGGAGAAGATGGTCGGGGCCGGTTATTTTACGGAACCGCAGCTTTATCATTTGTTGGCGGACCTCTTTGGCGCTGGAACCGACACCACTTTGACAACGCTTCGCTGGTTTCTTCTGTTCATGGCTGCCCATCCTGAGGAGCAGGTATGTCAGCCATTATGGAATGGCTAATAAACTTTGTAACTACACGTACAAACTCTCCATCATATGGTGATTTCTAGAAAATAGTCCAGTCAGAGATGGATCGTTGTTTGAAGGATGGGGAAGAGCCGACTTTAAAGGACAGAATCTCTATGCCCCGCCTCGAAGCTGCTTTAGCTGAAGTGCAAAGAATTAGAAGCGTTACACCACTTGGCATTCCTCACGGAACATCGGAGGTACAAACATTCTACGTCCTACGATATATACATATACCTATATTAGTTGTAGTTTACAATAGAACCATCCCTCACCACCTGCTAATCTTATAATTACTGATAAACTTTCGTCAGGATACGCGCATAGGCGATTACGATATACCGAAAGGGGCCATGATCGTACCAATGCAATGGGCCGTTCACACCGATCCTGCCTATTGGCCAGAACCCCTTGAATTTCAACCCGACAGATTCTTAGCCGAAGATGGAAGTTTCCTTAAACCGGAATCCTTTCTACCCTTCCAGAGTGGTAGGAATTATTCTTAACTTTCTCTTTACACACAGTCTAAAGAATTACGTCGCTACGTTGTTGCTTGTTTATAGGGAAACGCGTCTGTGTTGGCGAAGAGCTGGCTAGGATGATATTGTTCCTTTTCGCCGGCACGATACTACGCGCGTTCGTTGTATCGGTGCCATCGGGCGAAACCGCTGATCTCGAAGGAGAGTGCGGTATTACGCTCGTCCCAAAACCTCACCGCCTAATATTTCTTCCGCGACGACCACAATCATAGATTATAGATAAACAATTCTCGCTACTTCCTCTTAATGGATGCTTTCGCTCCCACTTGTACTTACTTACTTACTGATAATTGCCAGTGATTTTTCGTCAAACTGTAAAACATGTACGACCGTAAATAAGACACTTTTCACAGATCAGAAGCAAACGGCGGCAATTCTTTTTCCTACCTTTCCCCTTACCCGTCTGCAATCTGCAATCTTTAATACATTTATTTTGTATCCGTAATATCATGCAAAAAGCTTCGCCGATCCCTTCCTTTCCCGACTTTCATTTGCATCTCCTCTTCCCTTAAGCTTACTTCTTCTTCCTACTCTTTTCGATTCCCAAGTAAAGATAGACACGAATCCAGCTATACGGATTGGTCCGTACCTATGGTCGAAGGAGGAGGACATGGAGAAAGGAGGGGTAAACATTTAGGTAGGTCTATGTATTTATGGATAGTCGTATAAGAAACGGCACGTTTAATCGTTAGAAAAGAGAATAACATTAAATAACACAGATCCGCGATCGGCGGGTGAACATAATACGGTAGGTAAGTACTTACTCCGCGATTCAAGCATGCCACGTGTAGTTTTCTTACTATCGAACAACACGGACGCATGAAACCTATTGCACATGCGTACATACTGACGAGGCAATTCGACTAAAACAGATTTTACCCTAGTTAACAAACAATTATGTTGATGCTTCGTCAGTGTGCCAAGATACGCAATACAAAGTCTTTGGAAATGATTTTACGATCGCGATATCACAGAGATCTCGTGGATCCCGCGCCCTAAATATTCAACGTTCACAGCCTTAATCTTTGCCCACGCCCAACAGATCAGATTCAACATCGATCCTGGATCCTACGCGCTACTTAACTACCTCGCGATGTCGCAACAATCTCGTTCCAACTTTCACGAAAATCACTGATTTAAATAGGTCCAAAGTCGCGTTCGCCCAATGTACAACCTTAACATCTAATCCATATTCCATACCGATCCAGTTGCGTTGATAAACAAAAAGAAATCACTCATTATTCCTATACTATTATATTAAGTACATACTACTTGCAACTCATACTCTGTACACACATTCACCGTTTTCTCACGCACCCGTTCGTATGTATTTATATACATAGCTTATCCTATTATCACTATTACATTATCTCTCTTATTCTTAATTTTAATCTTATTGTTATCATCATCATCATCATCATTTTTGTTATTCATATTATTATTGCTAGCAGTACTGTCACTACCACTCCTACTTTTATTACTGCTACTCTATTGCCACTATTATCATTACAATTATTATTTACAACTCTGGTCTCCAGTCGCGTTGGAGACTGCGTCACGATCACGATCACGATCACGATAGGTATTTAGAAGGAATTTCGTATCAATACCGCGTTCGGAAGCTACGAGAAACGATCGGCATTGCAAATTTCTTAAGCGGCTAATAACCAAACGCGCATAAATAAGGAATAAAATGAAACGAAAGAAATCGTGGATGAAGAAGAAACGGTGCGAAAGGGCGAACAAATGAAGATATGAGAAATTGCGGAATGGTGATGGGAGTGGGATTTTGGGACACGGATCTTTCGAATGTTGCGATCAGATGAAGAATCGGGTTTCGAGTCGGATCGCGCTAGGAACGACTACCGTGCTCCGTTGGTCGTTTTAGAGCGTTAAACGAAGCACCGTCTGAGCTCTCAGTGACTGCCAATGTTCCGCAAAACTACACCCGAAGAGATCGCATCGTTGCTTGGATCTTGGATCAGATCGAAATTTCTCGACAGTAAGCAAACATGAAAGGGGTCGGGCGTAACTGTCACACCGGCGTTGCCGCGCAAACTCGGCAAAGATGCACCCTTGGGTGATCTTAACTCGAACGTGTGCATCAACGAACTAAAGAATAGGAATAACTCCATACGTGCCAGCACATCGCCCAGGCACATGCGTCTGCCGACGCCGAATGGCATAAAGTATTCCGGTTTCTCGACTTTACCTTCGGCAGAGAGAAATCGACTCGGTCGAAACTCCTCGGGCGCCTCCCAAAGTTCCGGATCCATGTGTACCGCGTGCAGTAACGGCACCACTTGCGATCCAGCCGGTATCGTGTAACCATGTAACGTCACATCCCTGAAACAACCGTAAGGTTTCCAATTCCATTAATCTTACCATCCTTCTCTCCCCCCTCTCTTTCCCCCCTTTTTAATCGTTTCTCTGTCTCCTCTTTCTTCTCTTCCCACCACTACACCGCCGCCCGCCCCTCCCGCCCCACACCTTTCTTGCCACGCTCCCCCCACCCCCACCTGCCTGCCAAATTTCCCAGTCGCCACGGACACTGTCACACATTCATCTCGCATTTAGGAGACAAATTTAATAGAGATGCGTCCTATTCCGGGTTCGCGCATAATATGTAGCTATCTATTTCTCAAAGTCATTTGGCTTGGAGAAGCAAATACTATAGGGTAAGTAGGGACCCGCGCAGTACTGCTTTCACTTTCGCCGCTGCATCGATCGTGTCGAGCATTTCAACGCCTCAAGATTCAATGCTACAAATCCTCGATACGGATAAAGACGCATAAAAGTGCTGAGTAACGAGAGAAGATAATTACCGTGTAGTTGCATGAGTGGTTCCCAAAGGTACTATACTGGATCTTCGGAGAACTTCTAGTATCGTAGCTTCTGTAATCGGAAGAAAGGGCAAATCTTCTAAGGCAGGCATCCTCGATCGTCCCACAACCTGATCCAACTCCTCCCGCACCGCGACAGCCGCTTCCGGATGATGCAGCATCAAGATTATTGCCCATTCCAACGTAGTTTTTACCGTTTCCATACCAGCAGAGAATAAGTCCCCAAGAATCTGTTGCAACTGGCGATCTGATTGGAGAAGAGGAGATTTTAATTAGTCGGACCATGGCCAGAACCGTTTCCACAATTGTAAGAGACTTTGAATGACTTGACCCTCACCGTGATTCTTCCCTTGAAAGAGCAATGCTGCGCGGCCTTCTCCCTTTGCTTTCTCGATCTCGAGTAAGTACGCGTCGACTAGATCTCGAACGATACTTTGGTCGAATGTCGCTCTATGTTGGTCGACCGTCTCCTGGAAAAAGTCTGCCATTTCCGCACGATTCTCTGATATTTTGTTCCGAATCTTCTGCAGACAAGGTAAATACCGCATCACGGGTATAAAGTTCACTGCAGCCATGCTGCCAAACAGCTTAAACCCCTCCTCGATTAGGTTCATAAATCTCTTGAACCTAACGTCGCCGTGTTGAAAGCGCACACCCATAATAATCGAGCAAATTACGTTGCTAATCGACATTCCAAGAGAGGCTGATACATTGGTCGGTGCACCTCGCCTTAACCCCAATCCGCGTAGAAATGTGTTAACCTCGCGCTAAAAATTAAGGCACAATGTTTCGGTCAACGACCCGTGGACTCGACCAATCATACCACTAATACTTACAATTAGTAACTAATTATTGTTAGTAGTACATATAAGAAATAAACGGGGCGGGAAGAGGGTGGACAGATGAAATCTAATTTATCCTCCCAAAACACTCACCATTATTCTCGATTCCATAATTTTCTTTCCACCGCCCATATAGGTCATGCCAAAGCTTCTCAGTTTATCGTGTAGAAATTTTCTTTGATCTTTCCACATAGCACCCTCGGTGTTGATAATACCTAGGAGAGAGAAAGACTGTTTAATTTGAAATATAACTATTCCAACTATTCCAACATGTAAGGCTGGTGTTATTGTTGATTGATTTTTTTTCTGCAAACATTCACGGAATCGAAAAAGTCGGTGGTGCGGTTCAATTTATATCGATAGTAAGAGAAGATAAGATCATATCGGCGCGTGCAAAGGCGGGAAAGCAACAAGGGGACACGGCGAAATGGCGCGAATGCGCAGAGGCGCAAAGTTCTGATAAGGCTGATAATTGTCACGCGCTGCGTACTTACCATATCCACCGAGGATGTTAATGAACTCGGTGTGTGGCCTTCCAGTAAACTCCTCTCGGCGAAATGTGTCGCGAATAGTGCGATGATCACTGAGAACGACCACCAGTTGCGTTCCTAATCGCGCACTGAACATTGGACCATACTTTTTCGCGAGCTCACCGTACTGGAGGTGAACGTCCCCTTTGAGAAATGGCAAATAACCGAACACGGGTACGCCCCATGGACCCGGAGGCAGGGCACGCACGTACTTAAGCCATTGTAAGCACCTTGCCACTAATAACACAGCGAGGAAAACCAGAAATGTATAAAGCACCTCGACTCTCGTGCCACCCATAGCTTGCCAGGTCCACTGTGCCGTGTGTTCCACCAGCATCGCGGTATGTATAGGGATCCTTCACTTTTATTTCCGGTCCAGCCAAATTACCCTCACTTCCCCAGCGGCTTTTCAACAGCCGGCGTTGTCAACCTCCTCGGATATCTAACTGCAGCGAATTATAATCCCAACGGGTCAATAACTCCTTCCTTTCTTCTTTCTTCCACCGTTTCCACCACTCCCTGTCGCGGTTCGTGCTTATCGTCTTTCCTATTTTCCTCGATGTCTAAACTTGTAGAAAGTCCTTCTTCACACTTTTCCTATTTCTTCTTCCTTTCTCCTCCTTCTCCTCCTCTTTCTCTTCTTCTTCTTCTGCTGCTTCTTCTTCTTCTTCGTCTACTTCTTTTTCTTTCTTCTTCCTCCTCCTCTCCTCTTTCTCTTCCTGTTCCTCTTTCTCTTTCTCTTTCTCTTTCTCTTTCTCTTTCTCTTTCTCTTTCTCTTTCTCTTCCTGTTCCCCTTTCTCTTTCTCTTTCTCTTCCTGTTCCTTGTTGGCTATGCACGTCTTGGCAAAGAAAAAAGTACAGGAGGACCTCGTACTATGTATAAGCTTGTCTAACTTAAGTTCGTCTCAGCACGAGCACGAGTTTCCTCTTCGGAACGATGCTTCCGAAATTCGCGGCTTTAAGTATCAAAGCTGATTGGACTGGTGGGGCATAATCTGGAGGGGAGGATTCAGGGAGAACGTGCGTGTATATGCCCGTGTCCGCGTATATGTGTAGGGTAGGGGAGGGGTGGGAGTGATTTCTGAAGGAATCCTTGGAAACGATTGTACGATTGTGTAACGATCAGGAAGATTTACCCGAAATGCGAAATAGACCTAGCATAAGAGGCTCGGCGAAAGGATGCAGGCAGAGGGATTCGGGTGGAAGAACGCGAGCTGGCAAACTCACCACTCTGCCGAGAGGCAAGACGGACAATTGGGGAAGAAACAGCACAACGGTAATAATTGAATAAGGGAAGTAAATCGCAAATGGGAAAAGTACCTATTTGGTGGACTGTATGCACACGCACTGGTTTGTGGCTGACAATCAGTACGAGGAGGGAAAGAGACGGGATTGGAAGGGGTGCGCGAGACGACTAAACACTTGGCCAGATAAATGTACAGGTGGGTAGTATGTACGTTGGTTATTTTGGTAGACAAACTGGTAGGTATGTAGCTAGATTAGAATTGGGAAAAGCTAAGAAAGAAAGGAAGATGTGAAAGAGAACGAGAAAGAGGAAAAGGAAGAAGAAAATACGGAGGAAAAGGAAAAGGAAAAGGAAAAGGAAAAGGAAAAGGAAAGGGAAAAGGAAAAGAGGAAGAGTGACAAGTGCGGTGGGGACAGGTGGGTGAATGGGTGGGGATGGATTGGGGGTGGGTGGGTGGGGGTTAGTGTGGGGTGGGGTGACGTGAAGTGGGGTGGGGAAAGGACAGAATGAAAGAAAGGAAAAAAAGTCGGTCACCGCCGCAACCGAATTTGCCGGCGCTCGCTATGTCGTGAGTCGTGCGAGCCACGGGAAGATTGAGTGTATACTAACATACACCTTCTTGTCCTTGCCCGTCTTATATAGTGACTCATCGACCGGCCCCCCAGCAACTCTAAACGGTCCCCGGATGCCTCCCAACTGCCCCCGGCAGTCCCTGGATATGGTGGGGCAGCGGCACAAAGAGGAGCAGAGACGAACGCAAAGGAGCGGAAGGAGCCAAGAAAGACGGTGGGCTGTTGAAAGAGTTAGCACGATGCGAGGCTCAGTGGGGGTAAAGCGTGGGTTCTACCTTCAGGATGGTGGATATGTACTTCCGTTGAGGGTGCGAAGGCGGGCTAGGCTCCTTGTTCCTTGGTCTCGTTGGTCGGAAACCACGAGGTCTCCTCTCCCGCCACATTGGTGGGGGATTCGGGCCCCCTGCAGGGATTCGGAACCATCTCCTTGTAGTGGGGTTCGCCACCTAACCCAATGCATCGACCCCAACGATGCAACTGTTTCTGCGTTTTACTGGCAAAGGATCCGCTTTGGGTGAATTTCCCCCGCGTAGATCGGATGGAACGGTAATAGATACTTACAACTTACAATTAGTTAGAGAGACCGTGGTGGGTGGAGGCGAGTGTAGCTACTAAAATAACAATAAGTACTTACTAAACAGAAGCCGACAGAGTGCCTGTACGTACCTAATACCACTAATACCTATCTGTACAGCGGAAAGGGTCCACAGACAGAGTAGATATGTAGTGTGTGCACTGAACATTAGGGTGGCTCTTATTTTCGATTTTTAAATATTCTTCGGGGCACCCTCCAGAATAGTTCCAAATAATTAAAAAAAAATCTGTGTAAAGTTTCAGCTCGATCGGATAACGGGAAAGGGTGCCCCTGGGCCGTTAAACATTTAAATCATTATTTAACAGCTCGTGAAGTCGATTTTATATAACGTCTTCCAAGTTATTGGTTAAATAAAAAAATATGTCAAACAAAAGTTGTAGATCCGGACAAGGAGCATCTTTTTTGTTCTATTACTATTTTTCGTGCGACAAACGGTTTTCGAAAAAAAAAAAAAAACGAAAACTACAAAAAAAAACTTTTTGTTTTCAAATTTTGAAAGTTTAAATGCTTCTAGAACGCTTTTTATTTATGAAGGTGAACAAAAAAAATGGAATTTTTATTTTCGAGGACTATTTTTTAAACATTTAAGGGGAGGGGGCATATACCGAAATGTGCAAAAAAAAAAAATCTTATTTTCAGTGTTTGATATGTCATGAATGTTTCCTGAAAAGTTGGGGTCGAAATTCGCAAAAATATCGGAGATATAGACATCAGATATTTGATATATTGATCATTTTACCCGAAATCATGACGTCTATATCTCCGATATTTTTGCGAATTTCGACCCCAACTTTTCAGGAAACATTCATCACATATCAAACACTAAAAATAAGAAAAAAAAAAATTTTTTTTGTGCATATTTCGGTATATGCCCCCTCCCCTTAAATGTTTAAAAAATAGTCCTCGAAAATAAAAATTCCATTTTTTTGTTCACCTTCACAAATAAAAAGCGTTCTAGAAGCATTTAAACTTTCAAAATTTGAAAAAAAAAAGTTTTTTTTTAGTTTTTCGGTTTTTTTTTCGAAAACCGTTTGTCGCACGAAAAATAGTAATAGAACAAAAAAGATGCTCCTGTGTCCGGATCTACAACTTTAGTTTGACATATTTTTTTATTTAATCAATAACTTGGAAGACGTTATATAAAATCGACTTCGCGAGCTGTTAAATAATGATTTAAATGTTTAACGGCCCAGGGGCACCCTTTCCCGTTATCCGATCGAGCTGAAACTTTACACAGATTTTTTTTAATTATTTGGAACTATTCTGGAAGGTGCCCCGAAGAAAATCTTGAAAAAAATTTTACCAAGAGTAAATAAGAGCCACCCTACTGAACATACTAGAAATAGATGCCTAAATAGATACCTACCGTGGCACGCGGTAACAAGAGAAACTACACGTTATGTGCATACTTTGTTCTCATTGTGACTTATAAGCCGGTAAGGTAACTAGCATTGAACTCACATCTGTCCCTCGTTGTCGGGGCATACGGAGGCATAGACGCGAGATTGAACACGTGTTAGAAAAGTTACGTTAGGCCCGGTGCAGACATTTGCGAGCGGTTTGCGAGAGTTCGCAGCCGCGCGCCCCGGCAGTCTGCCGGGCGCGGTTTAGCAGATCATAAATTTATATGAAGCAGTTGACACGGGACGCAAAGTTTTGAGGCTACTGACGGCATGTTTGCGCCTTGCGGCTCTAGAGGCAACATTCGTTCTGTCCAGTTTCTTCAAACGAAACTCATTTAACGGCCCATGCTGACCCAGACCTGGCCTCCGCAGAGCAGTCGCAGTTCTTCGGCGGCTGGGTCATTGACCCAGTTCGTATTCTTTCTCGATAGCCACGTCCGGTTTTCACCAGGGACGGTACCAGAAATATCCCTTTTGCTGTCGGGGACGAGCATTCTCCGGAGCAACGCTCTCGGAGTCGAAGGAAAACGCGTCTCGTTCGCACGATACCTACGAAGGTATGCGCAGGTATGCGTAGGTATCTTGTAGGTAGTGACTTGCATAAATTCGTCGAGTGGGCGATAACCGATAACCAACCCCTACCAATTCACCCAACTGTCGTACATTTGCGTAGCTGATGATCCATCGACTTGTCGGTAGGTAGCGATTTCGTCAAAAACATCACCGACAGTTTATTTCTCGCTCTCCTTTTATTCCTCCTACCTTGTTGCAACCAGTATCGATGCAAACGGATCAACAATAATTAATCAGGATGAAATTCCTTCTATTCTATGTAACACGTTCACTTCACTATCCAACCAACGTTCAAACGTGCCTGCGGTATGCATTTACATAATTATTATTATGATAGAATACGTGCTACCGTATCGAGTGAAGTACGCGTAGTCGACAAGACCTTCGTGCCTTAAAATTTTATATTATCTATAAAATTTTAGCTAATTTACTTTAACTTAACTAATCAGTCCGGGCGACGAATGCCACTTAAAAATTTAAGTCACCCCCGGCTTATGCTTATGTTTATGCTTATGCTCGTCCTCGTGCTCCTGGCCGTGCTATGTTTGCGAGTAACCCCTCGGGACTCTTTTCGTCATTAAAAAAGAATATGTACCGTTCGAATGAATGTTTCGACGCTCGCTTTGGGAATTGCATGGTCGGCGCGACGCGACGCGACGCGACAACCAAACGTCCGGTTTCGCGACTTTTCTTTCAGCATTTTAGAGCGGACGTAACTCGTTCGAATCAGTTTACAAGACCGTTCGACTAGTACACGTCTATTTGATGATTCGCTTATGCTCGGCAAAATTAGATTCGTCCACTCCAGTTGAATCACAGAGTCCGTCGGAAGGCTCTTATTTGACAAAGCATTGTAGAATTTTCGAACTATCGAGCAAATGACAGATGGTATACAGTCGGAGTTCATGAAACGAAGATATCATACATGGAGCATGTATGCACATCGAACTCGGGTCGTGAAACGAAAGGAAAATGATTTAGGTACCGATTACTCATACCGACCACTACCACCAACAACAATACAACAGGTACAGTTTCTCCGAAAGCAACACCGTCACGAATGTCACGACAGACTACATAAGTACGACATAGGTACATACTCGGCCGGGGTGATACGCTGCAAGCTGCAATGTTACGCGTGCCTCGAGATAAATGCTCGACCGTCAAATGCTTCGGAATGCATCGCGTGTATACGTGCACGCCTTGGTTTCACACCACCGGCAACGCAACGCAACGCAATCGAAGGTACATTCTTCGTTAATTGTTAAATACGAGAATCGCGAGTTTTTCTCGCAACTGTATTATTAGGTGTACTGATGGTACATACTTGCAATCTGGAAGAGAAATCATCAACCCTCGATTGAGAATTATGATGCTTGAGAAAACGAGAGTTCGATCCTGATTCCTCGGGCAACTACTTAGCTAGATCGATGAAGGAAACGTGGCGTGTAACTGTTGCCGGGAAGGATAAGCTAAATGCATACTGGACAGCTACTTACTAGCTAATAGTGAGCGGTATATTCGCGTACTCGTACTATTACTATTATAACTGTTACGAACGATAAGAACGGGCTTATGCAAACGTGATCGATCCTTTCAATGCGTGCATACGCGATAAATAACTCGTTCCTGTAATCGTGCCTGCGATTTCTGATTGTTTACATGCGAGGGCATTGCCCGGATGCCGTTTACCTTACGTACATTCCAGGTGTTAGCACCCCCTCCTTTGCGATTTCAACCTCCTACCGCTTTCAACGTGCCTACGACGCGTACACGATAGTCACGATAGTCACGATAGTCACGATACACCAATCACACATGAATACGATCCACGCGCGCCTGCTTGCTCTTTCACGCCTGCGAACATGCCACGAGCCACGAGCTACGAAACGTGGACGGGCTGCATAGGAACCACGAGTAAGCTAAACTGACATCGGGAGATCGAGACAACGAGACATCGCGATATCGAGACCACAACACTCCACTGTTGCTTCCTACCCGAACGCGAACGGTCACTGCTATACCCCCCCAACTCATCTGCAAGTCCGCACAACGCCTCTCAATCTGTCCAACCACTTCGCTCCAATTCGGTTCCTCTTTCATCATGTCCTCGATTTCTTTTTAGCATCCGAGCAGGATCAATCATGTTTACACAATGACAATTTACCAAAGTCGAGACGTTACGCGATGAACATGACTCGTGGATTACTTAAAAAATATGTCTGCGATCTTGGACCAAACCCTACGTCGCGAGGCGTCGGCGTCCACTCGGGCGAACCCTCAAAATTTTCGAAAATCAATTTTGGGATTTTTGCACATTCCGCTAGCTACATCTTTTCTACGTATTTTAAGCTCAACCGGGCCCCGAAATTCCAAAAATTTAAGGAATTACAGCCAAAAATGTACGAGCCTGCACATGAGACCGCATAACGACAAAACTGCATGTCCAACTTTAAACGTGATTTCCCAGAAACTACGTTTTCCAAAACGGTGAATATAGAATCTCGAAAACCGCTCCAACGGTTTGAATAAAAATTTACAGGGAGGTGCAGAAAACTATTTCCCACAATGTGTCGGGCGCACATTTTCAATATAAATTCTTAAAAAAGGAAAAAATATTTTTCCCACGAAAAAAAGGATAAAATCATATATACACATCAACCTAAAAAAATTGTATTAATTTGTTTATCAAAATTTTGCTTCCGACACAAGATGGGGACTGTCTTACAGATTATAAAAATGCCTTTAATTTGTGTTTTAGGTAATTCACCTGTCCGGAATCGTGTTCACCATCAGACGGTGCATCGCGCACACGCTCTCGCATTTATACTTATAACTTTTTTCCTGTATATATATTTAATATTTTCTTTTGATGCATTAAAGTGAACGAAATGACAAATTAAAAATTAAAACAAAAATTAATTCTATATTCATTTATTACTTCAGAATATGCGTTTGAAAAAGGGCCTGATTTTGGGCTGTTGAGGGTTACCTACCCCCTTAAGTGGTACAAGTGTCTACAAATAGGTACGAGCAATGTTTCACGAGCACAAGTTGATTCGACAAAGATTCGAGACCACAGTGCAGATGATTAAAGTTAATTAGGTTTCGCGTTAGTGTTACTGGCCTTAGATTAGCATTATTGTTAGTAGATATGGATAAAGTGTTTAATGGCGCGACTAGAGCTAGGGTAGATATAGGGTAAGAGCACTAGTAGTCGGCCACCCTCTAGTAGTCGACCACTTTTATTATTTAGCTTAAAGAAATAAGTACTGAAATAAAGAATTTATTAAATGGCAATTTTATATTATATTTTGAATTTCTAACTTTACAATACGACAAAAAGCGCCCTTCATAGGTAAAAAAAAATAAATGCTTTTAAAGTGATTTGTAAACTAATTTTGATTCTACATGCGCCATTGCTGTTTTCTAACCCAAGAAACATAAGTGTGCTTTGAATAGAAACGACAAATGTAATTCAGTTCTATACATTTTTTACTGGAAAATTATGCTATTCCACTGAAAAAGCATCAACAATTTTATATGCGCTTCAAAAATTTAAAAAAAGTGGGATAATTTATTTATTTATGGGAGGTCGGTAACTGGATCATCATTCCCTTTCAATTTTCAATAGTCGACCACAGCGGTCGACTTCTGAAGCTAACTGCATTCACAATGAATGCTAATAATAGTCGACCACGTATTAACTATAATATAAGAGGATCTTAATAAAGCTTTTGGCAAACATATATTCTATCCAACTCCTATCTAAAGCAATAAAAAAAGATCTCCAAAAGAAAAACTGCCAAGTGCAGTTTCATCTGCTGAATGGCGCGATTTTTTTTCAAAAAAAACACGAAGTGAAAGAAAATATTGAAATAGCAAAGCGTCAGAAAAAGGAGGAAAGATTGAAAAATCAAGAAGAAAAATCCAAGAAAATAGCAATAAAAAAGGAGAGAATAGAAGAATGTAAAAAGAAGAAGCAAGAAAAATGTAAAAATTTTAAACAAAGAGGTATAAAAAAAGAAAGGATTTAATCATATTTAAGATCATTAAAATTGTATATTCGTTTCTTATGGATTAATGTTCTACAAAGTTTATATAATTTATTTATATGTAGAATACAAATACCTACTTTAAAAACTTAAAATTTGTTACTGCTTCCTATCTTAAAAACGAAAAATTTAATTTACATTGGAAAAAAAAATAATTTCTATTTCTTATTAAAATTTTGATAAAGTTTTTAAAAGAACTTATTTGAGTTACGCATTATTCCTGTCATTATTAATTATTTACTGATGTTGCACATTATATTTAAAAATAAATTTTAGTTTGTAATGCGCACATAGCCTATTTTGAATTTCTTATTAAAAAAGGTGGTCGACTACTAGCTATCGGACCGGTCGACTTTTAGAGTTAAGCGGTCGATTATTAAAGCATTCGGACACTTTATTTTTAACGCTAATTATTTATTTTCCCCGAACTTTCCTACTAACACAAAATATTTAGTGATACATTAAATACATTTGAATTACTTCAATACATTTTATATATTTTATAACATTGATTGTTTATTTTTTTTTCAGTACTTTTCATTCGAGTTTAGCTTTAAGTGGTCGACTACTAGTGCTTTCACCCTACGTCACAATGCAAAAGGAAAGGATTCTTTAAAGTGTTAAAGAATTTTTGGCAAATTTCATGATATCCGCGTGCGTACAATCCATCTTCGAACGGGTTTCCTTTCTAACGGCTAATAACGGACCCAGACTGGTCAGGTACGAGAAGACGGTTTTCGACTGTCCGTTATTCTTCGTTCGGGCCGTCCCTCGAATTTTCTCCAAAAGCCCTCCTCGAATCTATGTAGTCAGTAGTGTGTTCGATCCGTTAGAAATCACGGCGAGTACACACCGCGAAGCAAACTATCTATGCTAGTCGCTAGTCGAACAGGACATTCGTTACGACCACCTCCACTGCGCTTCTTTTCAGATCTGTACTCCATTAATTCCCAACAGCTGTTTTTACTGTAATCTGGTCCGTGACTGAGTTCGTTATTTTTCACTGACGTGCACGAAACGAATTTGATTCTCGCGTCGCTAAACGCGACGCGACGGCATAAAATGGTCGCGCGAGGCATCACCAGAAGAAGAGAGGAGGACGCGAGGACGCGAGGACGCGAGGACGCGTAGATCACGAGTGTACGAGTCCATGCGATGTATTGCAAGCACGTGTAATACGTGCGAGTACATACGTAACACTCTTGGGGCAATGCCGGGTGAAGGACCGAACGATGCGTCGCGTCGGACGGATGAACTGGTTGCCCGGTTGGTCGTGTGCTCTGCTCGGTTCCTCGATCGTTCGCCCGTTACCATCACTGACCACTGCCAACGGGTCGATAACCCCAGACCTCTTTCGCAGCCGAAATTTTCGAAGCTCGTTCTAGCGTATCGAATTGAATACGCCGCGCAGTCCCTCGCCGCCCACCACCACCTTTCACCACCCATCACCACTCCATCACCACCCATCACCACCCATCACATACCAAAGCGAAATCGACTCGGCTATAGTCGATAAGGGGGGGGGGGGGCCATACGCTACGGCCATAAATTTAGCGATCTTAAAATTGCCGCTAATTTTTCACCAGCCAGCAGACAGAACGATTCTACCTACTTTCGAGCGTAACAGATTCCCTCGCGTTATGTAACGAGTGCGAAACCAGTGGCTAAACCGCTCGCGCTCCTTCAAACGATGCGATGTCGTGAAAATGGTTATGACAGTGACGCGGAACGTCGTGTGTGTACCGTGCATGTACTATGTAAGTACCTATGTACATTGCTGATTGTAGGTACGTCGTATCGAGTACATTCGCTTTGCCCGCGTTACACGCATTCCTTCGCGCACCGTGTCAACAATCCTCATGACCACGACATCGACAGCCGAATCAACTAGAGCGCAATTGCAAAAGCGGTGGTCGAAACTCGATTGTGCGTTGCAGAATTGATTAAAGAAATTCCCAACGTTTCATAACTCATAAGGTGCCGAGCGATCGGTATTGGAGACTCGGAGAGTAAGCCGATTGTCTTAATTCAGTTGTCTTAAGGGGACCTTCCGGTCTAAAAGTCGATTTTTTTTTATTTCATTTTTCGAATGTTCAACCTTTTAGGAATACGTGTTTAAAAGGATTTGTTGAAATTCGTAAAATTCCAGAAGTTATAGGCATTTGAGTAGCGGAAAATGCATGGGCAACAACCGGGCACTCGGCGCTCACTTAAACCTTTAAGGGGACCTTCCGGTCTAAAAGTCGATTTTTTTTTATTTCATTTTTCGAATGTTCAACCTTTTAGGAATACGTGTTTAAAAGGATTTGTTGAAATTCGTAAAATTCCAGAAGTTATAGGCATTTGAGTAACGGCAAATGCATGGGCAACAACCGGGCACTCGGCGCTCACGTAAACCTTTAAACGCGTTTTTCTCGAAACAGTGTTCTCAAAACGGTGGGACCTGTATCTCCAAAAGTTATTATCCGATTCGACTGAACCTTTTTTTATTTTGAAGAATATACTTCTGGCTAGGGGGGGGGGGCTAGAAAAAATTACAAACAATTGAAAATTTATAATTTTCAAAGGCGTTGAAAGGACGAAAAGTACAGGGAAAAGTGATTTCAAACATCAAGTGTCGTTATTTTCTAAAAAAAATGTCATTTTTTTAATTTTTTCTAGTCCCCCCCCCCCCCCTAGCCAGAAGTATAATCTTCAAAATAAAATAAGTTTCAGTCGAATCGGATAATAACTTTAGGAGATACAGGTCCCACCGATTTGGATCAATTTTTTTACGCCTTGACTTTAACGACTCCCCAGGGCCGTCTGCAATAATTAATTATAAAACAAAAAATATATTTCTATAACTTAAGACATCCTTAATACAATGCAACAAGTCCCATTAAATTATATATAGTAGTTTTCCTTTAATTAATTCCTAAAAATCACCTATTTTTTGGGGCTCTAGACCGGAAGGTCCCCTTAAGGGGGAACACCACTGTGACGGCCGAAAAAGTAAGCCATTTTTAAGAATTTTTTCAGGAATAATTTACAGTTTTCATAGAAAATTTTTATTATCTGTCTTTAGTACGCCGTCTTAAGAGACTATACAACAAAAATATATAGAAAAACATCCATAAATTTTAATATATTAATTAATCTTCTAGACCTCCCCACGGAAGTTGGTCGAATCTGTAACTATGAAACAGCAGGTCCGAAATTAATTTTTTTTTTTTTTTATAAACTATATGAGTGTAGTTTCCGTTGTACGTACGGATTCTTTGATAGAAAACAAATTTTTTTAAATATGCTCGAAAAACTGTCCATCTTATTCGCAGATTTTCGAAAATTTTCTTCTAAAGCGCGCCATTTTTACAAAAATAATTTGTTTAGGAAATCCGTACGTACAACGGAAACTACACTCATATAGTTTATAAAAAAAAAATTAAATTTGATTTCGGACCTGCTGTTCCATAGTTACACATTCGACCAGCTTGCGTGGGGAGGTCTAGAAGATTAATTAATATATTACAATTTATGGATGTTTTTCTATTTTTTTTTTTGTATAGTCTCTTAAGACAGCGTACTAAAGATAAATAATAACAATTTTCTATGAAAACTGTAAATTATTCCTGAAAAAAAATCTTAAAAATGGCTTACTTTTCCGACCGTCACAGTGGTGTTCCCCCTTAACTGTTATACTCTGTTACCTACGGCTCGTCCTTTCACCGTATACCGGTATTACCGATTGGCTTACAATTAGTTTACGCCGACACTGGACCATCGATAAATTCCCGAGTCTCGGTGACAATAAGCGAAAAGACGAAACGCGACCACGCCGATCGCCGATGGAATGATAACGGCGACAAAACGGAACGAGGTAAATGACGCTATCACCTCCGAGTCCGAGCTCGAAGGAGCGCCAGGGTGAACGACCGTCAAAGTGGCATAAGTGCCGTGTATGTATACCTATGTATATGTAGGTATACACAAACTCTGCGCCAAGCTACAGCTATCGCATTCGGCTCGGTCCTTTTCACCTCAAATGACCCGATTTCAGGACACCACCTTATAATTGGCCGAAAATGTCGAAATGATCGTGCATCGTCATCCACAAACCAAATAGTAATAACCACGATCACTCCGAGGGAGTCTGCGTCCCTGCTTAGGTAAATATATATATAATAGGTACACAATCTTATTATTGAAGCTATAATTTTTGTCGCTTTGCGTTCCGGCTTTCCTAGAAGAAAAGAACGAAGGAAGAATTGGAACAGCCACCCGAGGGATGACACAAAGAAACTAGATTTCTGCTCCGTCTTACGTAGGTATGTACCTATGTATGTATGTATGTTTGGATATTACGCACCTACCTACTATATAGGAGTAGAAATGTACGCGGATTAAATCAAGGAACGGTCAATGCTCGACTGACCTCAACAACAGTAAAAGTGACAAACGACTCGACTTCTTGTTCAAGTTGGCCGCGGAACTTGATTTCTCGATGCTGTTGCCCCACCACATAGCGGAACGAAGCTAATCTAGCCGAAGTTGATTAGCCTTCGATCCACTTACCGTGTGAAATGCATACCTGCGTATGAGGAAAATACCTACTGGCTCCGATACCCTCCTAAAGAGGAAAATCCATCACTTTCCATACCATGCTAGGATAACAGGCTCGGAACGGTGCTCGAAGCTGTAGGAGAATAAAGATAAAGCCGTGATCGGGCGACAAACAGCACTAATTGTAAGAAGAATTGCAAATGCGAATGCAGGCTGATTGGTAGGGATTGGCTCGAAACGAGATCGAAATATCAACGCAAGCCTCTCAAACAGGAAACCTCGTTGCTATCTCTCGAGGAAACGTTCGTGTTCTCCGAGTCAGGGGCGTATTTAGTCAAATCACTTGTCGACGGTCGTAGAATAAGGAAAACCACCTCTGGGATCGTCTATTTCATTGAACAGTCAGAGAAATTATATTTCGCTGATGCCTCTCGGCCACTGACTCGGTGCGGCGCGGAGCGGGCACACAGTGGTCCGAATAGGGGCAATAGGGGGACATTCGTGTATAACTTTTAAACTATAAAAGATATCGGAATGAAATTTGCGCCATAAAAGAGGAAAAAATTATCCCTTTCTAATGGTGTATAATTTAATGTTTTTTACATTTATTTATTTACTTATTTTTCAATTTTTTTAACTTATTTGTTATAAAAAAAAACTTAATTCTGTTTATTTGGTACCTTATTTAATGCTGTTTAAGTGATTTGAATCGCGTGTTGGGGAAACTATTCCTTTCCGAGTTATAAGGAAAAGTCAAATAGTACTATTAGAAATTGTAACGAAATCTACGGTTTAGTTAAACATTATTAATCATTTATTATTCATTTATTCGACGGACTAGAGCTCAATATATACATAAATATTTGTAAAAACCCTTTGTAATATAATAATAATACGATGGATACAAACTTATATACGTAAAATGACGTAAAGCTGACTGTTTTAAAGATTAATAATTTGAAGAGTGGGCTGAAGGGGGAAATGATTTTTGCATGATTCTGTAGGGGAAGGTGTGCTGAAAATATTCCAATTGGTTAGAACGTGGAACTCGATGGAACTTGAAAGATATTCCTTGTTAATTGTAAAGAACTTTGACAATTTTCTTTATTTGATTTAGCCTTGCTTTGTTAATACATTATGAACAGTAATTTTTAGTTGACGGTGTTAATTGTTAACGCAAAAGAATGCTCTTCATTCTAGAAAAAGAATGGAGAGAAAACATTAAAGAGGGTCGTCAGGGCATCTCTAAGAAGGAAGCAGCTTTTTCTGGTGAAAAATGCTATCTTTAAAATGTCCAACTATAAGCGTTCGTAGTAATTACAATTTTTATTAAATTTTAATAATATTTTCAGTTTCGAGACTGATGGACATTTGGGAAGTAGTATGCATTCATTAGATTTCGATAGGGGAAAGTGCATTTTTCGGCCGAATGTCCTCTACTACCCCTATTCGGACCACTGTGGGGCATGGTGATACCGCTTCTTACGAATAGACGAAACATACCCTAATTTTCGTGTTCTCGTCTTTCCCATCCAATTCCGGTGAAAGCAGCTCAGACTGCTCGTTCAACTTTTCTATTTTGGTTTTTAAATAAATCCTGAAAACGTTTTATCGGCCGAAATATCCTCGAATAACCTGCATGTACAGTCTAAGTACAGTGTGCACCATACCTTTGCTTTCCACAACGCACAAAAATCTACGCAACAAGGTCAAAGTTAGCCGATCTCGATCCCTCGTCAATCCGTTCCTGTGACCAGCCGTTTACATCGATCGATCGATCGGTATGCGACGTGTACTGCGCACTCGCTCTTACCTTTCGGATCGCATGATCCAAACCTTCGAGAGGACGTTGACCGGTGGTGTACCAAGAGTGTAGCAAGTGTACCAAATACTTACGGACTTTACAGTCGCATGCAAGATTATGTCTGTTATCGTGTATCGTGTATCGTGCCCGCAGAAACGGAAAGGAACCGTGGCAACAATAGAACAAGAGAATTAAGAAGAGCACAAGGAGCCACGATGAGAAAGCACACACCTGCACAGAAGGACAGAGATTTTCTGTTTCATCTATTCGTGGACACGTGTGTCCTTTATAATCCCCAAAAGAATAAAATCCGGACAGAGGAGCAGGAAGAAACGAAATCTGAAGCGAATAGGAAACGAAGACGCACGGTACGGTGTCTACTGTCTGGCTACGGCTACGGCTATACGGTACACCCGCACCGAAGGACACCATCGATGCGTGCGTCGTCGCAGTCTCTCCGCGATCTTCGTCAGCTGAATACGAGCTCCTCCGTTATACTGTTAGCTTCTTAAACGCCTTAAAATCGTATGCTGAAAATTAACACCTTGCCGGTATCGTGCACAGCCTTCGGAAGGAAAGATCCCTTCGATCGAACCAGTGCAACTGAACCGGTCTACTTGTCATCTTTTTCGTAATTATCAATTTCAAATGTCGCATCAGTTGTTCGAAAGAAAGGAAGAGAGAAATGAAACGAAACGAAACCGACAGATCTAATACCCTTGGGAATAATTTCACTTCCAAGGTACGGGCGATTCATCCTTTTGGAATTCAACGTGCATAATTGAATTCTATCGGAGAGAAATACACACCGATGTATGTATGTATGCTGTGTGTCGAACGACCATGAGAGGCCAATCGTAATTACGTCATCGTGGCGACAGATATAGAATCACTGTCACTCTCAGCGAAAACCATAATACATATATGTATGTATGTATGTATAATCACGGGTCATAGGCCTCATCTTCTTTCTCCACGTTTCATTGTACATATATCTACCGTCGCGTCGCGTCGCGTCATCCGCCGTACTATCAGTTTCAATTTCAACACTCATTTCAATTTAAACTTCAACACCAACCTCGATCCCAAATTTTACATACCTACTTAGGTATATTTTTTCCCTATCCCTTTTTCACAATTCATGCGAGTATACTTGCCATCGTAAGAAAAGCAAAGGGAATGGTACGCGCAGAGATGCTGGAGATAATCGAGACACAGAACAGTAACGGAACGGCTAACAGCAGACGAATGGAAGGAGGCAAGGAGGAAAAAGAGGTAGAAAACATTTTTCTTCTTTTTTACGTTAGATGTAAGAAGGAATGGGAAATCCTTCTAGTCGCTGTATAATTCCAGGGACAATTAATTATATCCTATCGAATGGTTTATTTTTTAGGTCTGATTTGATGTACATAGGGTAAATCCGGGACACGCGGTCGACCTAATATAAAATGGCTGTTAAAACTAATATAGATATTACTTATTTTATCAGAACAAACCTAATATGTTCAGAATTTTATGCCGATTCAGAAAAACTGGTCGATATATGCTTTAAGACAATATTTACTGTAAATCGGCTTGAAAACTGAAGTCATGACATCTGACCAAGTGACCACCTCTCCCGAGGCGCCGGGAGAAATGGTTTTCGTCGTTGGCAGAGACCACTCACATAATTATTCATGGAAAATTAACAAAGGATAAAGCAAATCGTCCACTTTTCGGTGATAGTTTTTATAATGAAGTAAACACTTAATGTTTTCGAATTTCTGGGGGTATATTTTACCACTCTTGAAATACAAGAAAAAATCATTGTTCTTTATTTATTTCATTTGTTTACACAAATATTTCGGAGTTAAGTTGGCGGTATCAGAATTGCTGGCGGTTGAAATTTCTGACCACTGGATCATCGGAAATAAAAAAACCAAAAAAAGAAAAATTTTGGACCAACATTATTAAAATGGCGGTCGATCGAAGTTGAAAGCACCGAAAAGGGCATTTCTTTTCTGTTTAATAGATATAAAATGTGAGAAAATAGTAAAAAATCTTAAGATATTTGTGCTAAGCGGGAAAGCCACTAATGCGTAGAATAACGTATTAAAATTTTGGATTAATTGGTCATGGAATTTTTTTTTATCATATCCGCCAACCAAGAAAATGCTGCTCCGAGAAAAATGCGTTTAAAGCTGTGAGTACTCAACCGGCGCGGTGGAAAGAATCAGGCTGCTGACGCTACAAATACCCATAACATTGAAAATACATCGAATTTCGCTCCAAAAATTTAGGAGGATATTGTAGAAGGTGCATTCTTCCGAATTCAGCAAAAAAAAATCGAATTTTTTTAGGCCGAGAGAGTAGAATGTCCCCTTAATAGATATAAAATGTGAGAAAATATTAAAAAATCTTAAGATATTTGTGCTAAGCGGGAAAGTCACTAATGCGTAGAATAACATATTAAAATTTTGGATTAATTGGTCATGGAGTTTTTTTTTTATCACATCCGCCAACCAAGAAAATGAAGTACATCAAAAGCTGTAGCGTATCGGCCGGCCGAGCGGCGCGGTTGAAAAAACCAGGCCGCTGACGCTACAAATACCTATAACATTGAAAATACATCGAATTTCGCTCCAAAAAATTAGGAGGATATTGTAGAAGGTGCATTCTTCCGAATTCGGCCAAAAAAAAATTGAATTTTTTGAGGCCGAGAGAGTAGAATGTCCCCTAGAGACAGTATTTACTGTAAATTGGGTTGAAAACTGAAGTCATGACATCTGACCACCTCCCCCGAGGTGCCGGGAGAAATGGTTTTCGTCGTTGGCAGAGACCACTCACATAATTATTCATGGAAAATTAACAAAGGATAAAGCAAAATTATTTATGAGTGAATACAACTACGGATTCATTGATATTTAATTTGTTTACGCTAAACAAGTAAAGAACACATCAAAGAAAAAGTGAATTACCTACTGGCGATTAGCAAGGCAAATGAATACAAAAGTGAATAAATAAACTAAATAAACAAAAATAATAATAAAATAATAATAAAGAATAAAAAATAAACAAAAATAATAAATAAATCATAACTCGACCATCTCACCTTTCTGCAGCGAGACATGGTCTTCTCGTTAGCTTTGAGAGGAAGAGTTAATATGGCCAACTACTTTGGCTGCATTGTCCTTCAATGTCTCTACTATCTTATTATTCCAAACATTAAAGGAAAATAAACTTAGAAGTATATTTTAAATACGATTCTGTACAACCGCTGTTTGACAAAAGAGGTTAAATGTAACATCAGTTTACCTTTTATAGCCTATAAATCCAGAAAACCACAGAAGGAAGCAAAATAACGCTATTCATTCAACTATTTGGCTTCTAGAGAAGTAATTGATCTGCACTTTAATGCATTTTTACATATAGACTCTGAAATATAGCGACACGACCAACTCTCCGGCCCGACCGCGTCTCCCGGATTTACCCTATGAAGAATAAGGTTCGTTGACCGCATGATTGAACGAGCACATTGCATTAATCCTGATTGATGACGGAGTAACGCATAAATGGGAGTAGCTACATATTCAGGTGGGAATTACTTTCGGCACGCGATACTTGATAGTAAATATATAGTCTTTTTAAACTCGGAAGATGTAGGGCAAGGGGTGGTGGAGGGCAGGTTGGTCCAGAAACGTTGTAATCGCACCACTCTACAGACCATACGTTGTCATACGTATGTATAAGTATGTACCGTAGTCCGTAATGCGTGCAGCGCTCTGCGTCTTTGTCCTGTGTGACTGGAATTCTATGCTCTGCAGAAAAGAGATTCGAGGGACCGTTTCGAGGGCTTACCGAGCACAGCGTTAAATAAAAAATGTTGGAATAAAGAGAAGCCGAGTGCCATAATTGTATGTATCTGGGTATTTGGGTAGTCTCTGTTTGGTAACCTTGGTTATAACCTCGTTTCGACGGTATGGCGCGCGCGTTTGACCGTTTAACCACGAATCACGGGTGACATTTATGCAAACAGCGAGGTTCGAACTTTGGGACAGAACTTTTCTGATTTCCGAAATCGAAACCAGTGCTTTCGCGACGATTAACGGCCCCGTACGCGCAGTCGCAGACGCACATTCCTATTCTCGCTTTCGAAATTCATTGCTTCGACTTTACGCAACGTTACTTGGACTCTTGGAGTCGCTCTTTCTTTCGTTACCGTTGCTAACGCCGCGCCGCTTCCAATCACTTCGTCCATGTAAACTCGAATCTCAAAACTGCTTCGAATTCATCACTGCGTTGGCCGTTCAGACATTTATTATGTACTCTTTCGGTGACACAGGCGACAGGAATAGACAAAGACTAAAAACACGAAAGTTTTAGGGTGGTAATGTACAAGCTTGTTTTTTAGAAGCTGTTTCGAAGCGCGTAACCCTGCCGAATCCTACTGAACGCAACATAGCACGTTACGTTCGACGTTAATGCAGGTCAAGTTCTGCGAGGTCACAGCAATCTCTCGTGATTCGTTTGTCTCACAATCAGAGGAAGAGAGAAAGAAAGGAAAGGAAAGAAAAAAAGACAGAAGAAAAAGATTCGTAGCGACGTGGAAGAGTTGCCGTGGTGAAAATTATACAGTTTGGTTATGTCACCATGTCACCGCCAACGTTCCTTCGTACGTACATACAAAATGTGTATGTATAGCCTGGCCGAAAATTCTCCGTATCAGCCCCGATCGTTTCACGTTTCACAATAGTAACGAAACACGCAGTGTTCTGTTGAGAGATTCTTCAGGACCACCCTCCTGCAAACCATCCCAGTGACATATATGTATGTATGCAGGTTGAGCAGCTAATTACTGTATGTAACTCACTCATATCTAGTCTTATATAGTCACTGGTGTTTGATTCTCGGTGAAAAGGTGACGGCTAATGTCGAATTGTCAGAAATGGGAGCCGACGGCTTGCGGCTGCGCCAGCGGTTGCAGTAGCGGGCAAGCCACTAGCTGCTATCAAGCCAACGACAACTCCGAAATTATCTGTCCCGCGCGGTCCCCTCGACCAATTTGTATCGTGCCACCAATTCGTCAGAAACCCCAATGGAAGCCTTGCTGTATTCGGAAGTACAATTACCCGTGCACGGTTCACGCAAGACCCCGAACATTTATACGCTTCAACGATTTCGACTTGGCCTCACAGTATTGAACATACTGTCGCTTGCTGCTTCCCACTACTTGATTTATTTCTTCTTTCAATCGTTTAGTCACGCGCAAACGCAAATGCAAACATGATCGCTATCACCATTGAAGACATTTTAATAGTCTTGGAAACATTTTTACGCGCTGCGCTAACGCTCGACAGTCGCAGAATATTGTTGTTCGTTCAGTTTCATTAATGACGCGTTGATGAGTCGAGACATTCTGATCATGAGATGAATAAACAACTAAACCCCGCCCAACGTTCGTGATGTGAAAACGACCACATCGTGATCAGGATAATGAAACTTTTAAGAAACATAGAATGTGATTTGTTTGCCACATTGGCCCAGTTAGCACTTCCGTCCATCGCGCACATCTCGTTAATGTCGCAATACGTAATACATACGTAGGATGACTCGATTTACGCACGCGCTACGTTTACAGATGATGTCGCAGTTTTGTCTTTGTGAAAATTATCGCCAGAAACATCGAGTTTAATCGACACGCGAAACGTTTCCTCTTTCGTACCGACACTGCTGCGTTTGGTGCACCCGACTGATAACGCGCAGCTGACGAATTAGTAGTAACGCGTCTGTATGGATCATCATAATCGATTGCTGTTTCGATAGTGTTCGGTGGCGAGGCCAATTGCATCCGATAAATTCGCAATTGCTTCGAAAATTGGACATTTTGTAACGGATCCAGACACGGTGACCTGACCTTTTTCGACTACCTTTCACAACGTTCTGCCCGCCTCTTTCTCTTTCGTTTCTTCTGCTGCGTTTCTGGCGCGCAGGACCTTGGCTCAGGCTGCGACACTGTCCGAACCATCACAGAACAAACAGGACAAGCAGATCCATCCCGTTCCTCACCAAAATTTCGGATATTCTGATGTTCCGAAAACAGGAACCGTCAAACGATTGTCAACTTACGATTAGTCAGCACGATGAAACGGACAATTTTGGGGAATATCATCATCCTACTATCCTACTGATATAATAAATGCGAAAGTGTGTTTAGATGTTTGTTGCTCGATCACGTGGCAACTACGCAATGGATCTTTCTGAAATGTTGCATATACGTAATCTAGGACCAGGAATAACATATAGGATACTTTTTATCCCGATTTTTTTAACCGATCTGCAGGAAATATAGGCAACCATGAAATCTGGATATCCCACCCCTTCCCCCTTATTTCACCCTCTTGACACTCCGTGATAATCAAAGTTTTATCCGGGCAACGCCGGGTACTTTAAGCTAGTATATGTATAATTATAGTATACATACTACCTGTATACCAATGTATATGTAGAACCAATGCCAGACGATGCTCTCCAGCCAACCTCGACAAACCACTTTCCCTTTCCCCGGCCGTACATATTTTCAAACTAACTTATGTAGATATATCACTTTCGGGTACATAGTACCCGATAACTACGCCCTCTGCAGTCCAAGTTGTTTGGATAAATTCAGGGAAACCTCGGATGAGAGAAGAGGAGGATATGAAATCGGATACCAATCAAATTTTGTATATTTCCAACCTTTCAGCTTTTGTCCGTTTTGGAAATTCCTAGTGTCTATCACTAGCCGCGTATTTGATTAGATGTACATACATATATCCAACTACTGGACAGATGAAAATACCTGGAAAGATCATATTCTTTCCGCCTCTGTCCTACCTAGGCACGCAACAGTGGAGACTAGGGTGGCTCTTATTTACTCTTGGTAAAATTTTTTTTCAAGATTTTCTTCGCGGCACCCTCCAGAATGGTTCCAAATAATTAAAAAAAAATCCCTGTAAAGTTTGAGCTCGATCGGATAACGGGAAAGGGTGCCCCTGGGCCCTTAAACATTTAAATCATTATTTAACATCTTCCAAGTTGTTGATTAAATAAAAAAATATGTCAAACAAAAGTTGTAGATCTGGACAAGGAGCATCTTTTTTGTTGTGTTACTTTTTCTCGTGCGACAAATGGTTTTCGAAAAAATATCCGAAAAACTAAAAAAAAAAAATTTTTTATTTTTCAAATTTTGAAAGTTTAAATGCTTCTAGAACACTTTTTATTTATGAAGGTGAACCCAAAAAATGAAATTTTTATTTTCGAGGACTATTTTTTAAACATTTAAGGGGTGGGCATTTGCCAAAATATGCAAAAAAGATCAAAAATTTTTTTTTACTTATTTTCAGTGTTTGATGTGTCATGAATGTTTCCTGAAAATTTGGGACCGAAATTCTCAAAATTTTCGAAAATATAGAGTCTATATCTTTAACAGCTTGCAAAGTCGATTTTATATAACATCCTTCGAAATTATTGATTAAATACAAAAATATGTCAAACAAAAGTTGTAGATTCGGATAAGGAGCATATTTTATGTTTTATTACTTTTTCTCGCGGGACAAACGGTTTCCGAAAAAAATCCGAAAAACTAAAAAAAATTTGTATCGAAAATATAAAGTCTATATTTCCGATATTTTTGCGAATTTCGGTCCCAAATTTTCAGGAAACATTCACGACATATCAAACACTGAAAGTGAGTAAAAATTTTTTTTTCATCTTTTTTGCATATTTCGGTAAGTGACCTCCTCTTAAATGTTTAAAAATAGTCCTCGAAAATAAAAATTCCATTTTTTTTTTTCACCTTCATAAATAAAAAGTGTTCTAGAAGCATTTAAACTTTCAAAATTTGAAAAATAAAAAAGTTTTTTATTTTAAGTTTTTCTATTTTTTTTCGAAAACCGTTTATTGTACGAGAAAAAGTAATAAAACAAAAAAGATGCTTCTTGTCCGGATCTACAACTTTTGTTTCACATATTTTTTTATTTAATCAATAACTTGGAAGACGTTATATAAAATCGACTTCGCGAGCTGTTAAATAATGATTTAAATGTTTAACCGCCCAGGGGCACCCTTTCCCGTTATCCGATCGAGCTGAAACTTTACACAGATTTTTTTTTAATTATTTGGAACTATTCTGGAGGGTCCGCCGAAGAAAATTCAAAAATCGAAAATAAGAGCCACCCTAGTGGAGACGTATGCCTACATCCGGCATTGTGTATATTGTAATAATTATGTACTCGTATGTACATACAACGCAACTCTCTCATCGACTTATGTAGCTTGGCTCGCCGCGTCGCGCCGCGCCATATCCATTTGCCTTCTACTATCAGGAATTTTACCAAAAATCTAACCAGCCGTCCTGCGTCTAGAATCTAGTAGAGAGTTCGCTTTCACGCCCGGCAGGCTTTTGCGTCATTAACACAGCGAATTCGGCTCGAAACTGCTATTTCGGAAATATAAGTTAAACCTGTTCGTAGGCTATTGCGAGATTTGCTTGTACATACATAAGTAGGTACCTATGTAGCTTGAAACGTAACGCTTTCGTTTGCCGCACGTAATATGAATACAAGAAGAACGAAAATCATTTCTATACGTGTACGTAACCTTGACCGGCCGCAATTAACCCAAAAAACAGGTGGCCAAAAAATAGCCACCCTTTCAACTCGGTCGGGCTTCAACTGTATATGGGTATATAGATGGGTAAGTAGCTAACTGAATTAGATGAAACTGCTGTGTTACAGCAACGAGCACACGAATCTGGTGGATTAAAATGCCGAGTAATGACGATTTCTGCGATCAATGATAAGATACTTTGTGCACATCTCTATTATCCACATAGGTATTACTACGTAGATATACGTATTTGCGCAAACGCCCTTATGTAACGCGTTACGAATAGTCTGCGATTCACACCACACCTATTCAATCACGATTCACGGTTACCGCCGTTACCGGTAATCAACACGGCAGTCGATTACGACGATTACTAACACACAGTTAGAATACGAGTGGTAGAAGGTGAACATACGGGACATACCTGCAACGTGAGCGTCAGCTCGCGTCAAGACGTCTGGCGCCTCCGTATCGAACGGCTGGACCCCGCGCCGCAGCGTATGGCCGTACCCCGTCATCCACCCCCGTATTCGTAGAAACGCGGGCACGCGGCCAAATATAAAATATAAAAAATCGCCTGGTTGCCTTACATTTTTTCATCAGCCCCCGACGCATCGCGACTTTATTCTACGCAGAATAAAGTAACACCATATATAGATAATAGGTATGTATTTAGTTAAGTACTATAGGATTGAGATTCTTGCTTCTTTCCATAATGCATCCTTCATGCTTCTCAGTTTTCTTTTCTCGTGCACACGCGCCAACGATTCGATTTCATCTCGGCCAAGGTTATTCTGCGTTAATCTTCAAAACTACACGTTGCCTGCTCTGATCTGAAGACAGAAGTGTTACTGTTGGCGTTAACGCGTCTAAGCAAAACCAGATATCACTTACCACAGCCCTACCGATCCGCATTATTATCGCATAAATCTGAGAGAACAGTTTCACGCTACAGCTTTCATCGCTGGCCAGTACCACCTATACATATCGCTAGAGAATGTTAGAGCATAGTAAGAAGAAGGAAAATAAGAGAAAAGACAATGCCCCGTTTAATTCTCATTTCCATTCTCAGATAAGACCGAAAGCGGAGCTGTTATACTCTCAAGGCCGCGCAGGCTTTATTCATAAATCAGTTCTCACTTTCGTTCATTCACGTTCAATGGTATACTACATATAATGCCGATATCGTAACGGTCGTAAATGACGACCACGACCACGACCACGGTGACAATGATAGAAGACAGTCCCGCTATTATTTAACATCTACTTAGTATCGACTATCGACGAACTCCGTCACCGGTGCTGATATTGCTGATGCGAATTTTGGCGCTCGCGATGCTACACCTACGACCGATTGCGTAAGACGTTAAAGTTAGCACGCGCGGGCTGGGTCTCACTTTCAGCGTGTCAAGGACATCGGCGACAGACCCCGTCGGCCTAATTCCGCAAAATCGTTACCAACACGAACGGACATTAAACGTCTCATCGATGGCTGGATGCCCCACCCTCCAAACTCATCCCCCTATTTGCGCCGCCGCGCTGCAAACTATAGCAGGTAGGTACGTTATTATGTAGCATTTACACATCATTACTCGTCGACTATCCATTATCCTCCATCTATGACCGTTAAGCAACGGCTTAAGATGCACGACAACCAAATTAATTGAATAATCAAGCTACGAGTAATTAAAGACACCGAGCGAGAAGGAGGGTTTGATGTTTGCAACGCAGTCTGAAGAGGAGGTGATTTTCTTGGCTCTGAGGAAAGTGCGGGATGATAGACGCGTTGTCCTTGACACGCGGACACGCTGTCGTCGCTGTCGTCGTTGTCGCTGTCGTGCCGGGCACCCGAAAAAATGTTATTCTTGGAACGCCGAAAGTGAAACACAGGCTATTTAGAGACAACCTGACTGCAAACTTGATTGCATCAAAGATGTAGGTATATTGGACATTGGTCGGGGGAAGCGCAAACGATTGTCCACAGCCGTCAAGATCACGCGTCCACGAGTCCACGACTCGCGAATCATAGAGTTCGACGACCTGCTTGCTCGAGTTCTCTCGTGTACACGCTTGAAAAGCCTCTATCGCTGTCGCATCGAATCTTCTTGTGAATAACGTGTTTCTTCATCGAGTCTACCTACGTGTCGCGCGATCCAATGCCAAAATCGTTTCAAAACCATTTGTTCGCGTGTCGTAAGCCGCGTCACTTTTCCATCTTGAATTCCACGCACGGTATTCTCGCGTGAGAGTCGATTTTCTTCCTTTTACTCGTTATTGATTAACGCGGCTGGACATTCCTTTATATTTATAAATGTGCGCGTACCGTACGAAAAACAAGCGACACAATTTTAAGTAGGTGCCTAGTATAGGTAGTAAGCTGACGAGATACTACAATTAGCCATACTTGTCAAATCCACTATGCCACTAGCGACCAGGCAACGCAGCATTTTCTCACTTTTCGTCAACGAAAACCAGCAGCTCTGTCCTGATCTACCGATCAATCACGATCATTGTCGTGGCAACTAACAATAAGTAGAGTTCAATTTCATTTCCTATTCAACGGCGATAGGACGTCGTCATCCGATTCTGTGCTTGCATATTTATCGTGAATCGCGCGTGGCAATGATCCACATAATCTGGCATATCGAGGAGGCGCCATCGAGGATTCCCAGACCGAGTGAATCGAGTGAATCGAGTCAACCAAGTACTACACGCGTAATTGTGTAGTAGAAATCTAACGTTTGTGCGAAAAATTCGGATTGCAAGAAATGAAGAGAGAAGCGAACCGAAGGATACAAATCGGTATTTGGTGCAACTCGTTTCTCTGTCTTCACGATCAGGTTTACCGACAAGACAGACGCTTACTAGCCGTGTCGCTGACACTGGCATTGGCCTACTCTCTCCGGTCGGCGTGGTTCGTTCTCCTGGCTTACCTTCGTAGTCTCGCTTTCTTTCGTATCTTTTAGTCTTATCGCCACTCGGACGCTCTCTCCTCTGTTCTCATGCTCGCGAGAAACTTGGATACTTGAATCGAAACTGAAATTCCTACGATACCACGAATACGCATACGTAGTTACCTATGTAGCAGGGCTGGCATAGTAAGAAAAATCAATGAATTGAAGCAAGACAACAGCAGAAGGGCCTGGGGCGGAGATGAGAAAATGAGAAATGAGTATGAATACATACTTGGCTACCCGCAATAACGTGAATCTATGTACCTACTATCTAGGCGTAATACCTAACGTAACGCGAAAAGACAAAATGCCACGAGCCGAACAATAATATACATATTCTATATTTCTATAAAAAGATTATGAATCGATCGATGTCGAACGTGCTGTCTGATGAGAAAGGGAAGACAGAGGTAAGGCAAAGAGGAGATGATTGCGAAGCAACGATAAGGCACGAAGCCTCGGTTTTCGGAGTGACCTAATTTTCAGCGGGAAAAGTTGTCCGTTTCATGTTCGTTCGTTCGTTCGGTCGCAAGCACGCAAGCCAATTGACAACTGATCAATGGGCAAACAAGCTCACGAGCTTGTACAGCTTAGAAGCGCGCGTAAACGTAAATGCAATTTTTATTTGCTGACGGTGATATACCTAAGTAAATACGTACTCCTTATGTACCACAAAATAGGTATACCTACTTACGAGGGGGTCGAAACGCGTAGGCAACTAATGCAACTATGTATAATTTGTTGAACCTTCTTATTAGCACGGAATCACAGTTTTTTTCGCGGCATGCCAGTATCTTTATTCCATGCCGACCAAAGCTCCAAAACGATCGAAGAGACCAAAGTGCGGTGCAACGACCGGCCATCAAGTAGGTCGGTTGTGGGCGCACGCAATCGTCGCAACAATTTTGAAAAACTGTCGTTCTACTTATACATGAAAGCACTTTCACGGTCGCTAACCTCAAGTTAACGATCCAAATCGGGTAGGTATACTACTTTCCGTCTACTTACAATTAGCTACTTGCACCACGATAAGCGCGTATTACTCTGTGATTTGTAGGTATATAATTATGCATGTAGCTGCTTTGGTCCAAATAGCCTTCCTATTCATCTCTCACACATTTGACTTCGCCTGCAAAGTTTTTCATCTATGTACCTATGTAGTCTGAATCACGTGGTAGTGGTAGATCTACATACATACTTTGTACTGCATACATCCTGGCCAAGCCCGATCACGTTTTCCATTATGCAGCACTTGGCATTGTCTGTCCCATCGATCGCTTTTACATTTATTCTGCTACGCAAAAAATGCTTACCCTGATAGTTGCCCTACTGTAAAGCGACCAGACGTCCCGCATTTGACCGCATTTGAGCCCTTTGTCCCGCATTTAGAAATGTCCCGCAAAGTGTCCCGCTTTGAACATGTTACCTTTGACATTTACGCAGTGGCATAAAGTTACAGTTTCCTGTACTTCATACTAGATGGCGTTAATACTGTTAACCGTTAACAAAGGTTTCTACTGGTCTTGTCACGCTTGGCATCGAATGGTTTGAGAATTGAGGGCGGTATTCAAAAACGTGTCTTAATCTTAAGCAAATGCTTAAGCATTTAAGCCAGCTGAGCGTAGAAACGTTGAAAGCAATATTACAAGTAAAGTGCAATTTTTCCAATTCCTGCGAAGAATTTTGTAAGAGTATCTCAAGTATGTAATGAAGATTTACTAAAAACAATTCATTCTGCAGAGAAATATCAATAAATGTTTATATGTAATATTCTTGATTTTATAATAATATATATAAATTATTTATTATTTATATATAAGTTATATAAATTGTTATAGTTACTTGCGATATTCAACTAATTGCTCTTTCTCTTTTCAATGACCAAGTTCAATTAAGTTTATTTTTTGTTGCGTGAAAAAAATATTTTTAATTTGGTTTGACAAGTATGTATCTTTAAAGTGTAAATTAGGGTGGCTCTTATTTACTCTTGGTAAAATTTTTTTTCAATATTTTCGTCGAGGCACCCTCCAGAATAGTTCCAAATAATTAAAAAAATATCTGTGTAAAGTTTCAGCTCGATCGGATAACGGGAAAGGGTGCCCCTGGGCCGTTAAACATTTAAATCATTATTTAACAGCTCGCGAAGTCGATTTTATATAACGTCTTCCAAGTTATTGATTAAATAAAAAAATATGTCAAACAAAAGTTGTAGATCCGGACAAGGAGCATCTTTTTTGGTATATTACTATTTTTCGTGCGACAAACGGTTTACGAAAAAAATCCGAAAAACTAAAAAAAAAAAAACTTTTTTTTCAAATTTTGAAAGTTTAAATGCTTTAGAACGCTTCTTATTTATGAAGGTGAACAAAAAAATTGGAATTTTTATTTTCGGGGACTATTTTTTAAACATTTAAGGGGGGGGCATATACCGAAATATGCAAACAAGATAAAAAAAATTTCTTCTTATTTTCAGAGTTTGATATGTGATGAATGTGTCCTGAAAAGTTGTGGTCGAAATTCGCAAAAAATATCGGAGATATAGTCGTCAGAAGTGAGGTATTCAAATGCATTTTTCTGGATATCATGATTTTCTAGCATGTTACCCACGATTACTCGAATACTATTCAACCGATTTACTTCAAATTTTGCATGGCTATATGAAACACTGTTACTCAGTTTTGTGACGGCGTGGATATTTTATTTGATTCATAGTTTCTTTTTTATTGCCTAATTAATTATTGCAAGATTTCATGTCCGACTTTTTTCAAATTTTGAAACTTTACATGTATATCGAACATTTCTTATTTATGAAGACTGAAAGAAATGTGTATTTTTCATTTTCAACCCTAAAGGTTAATGCTGTTACGTCTCTGCCACCAATGAGCATACTTGACTTCTAATGCGTATATCTCCGATATTTTTGCGAATTTCGACCCCAATTTTTCAGGAAACATTCATCACATATCAAACAGTGAAAATAAGAAGAAATTTTTTTTTATCTTGTTTGCATATTTCGGTATATGCCCCCCCCCCCCCTTAAATGTTTAAAAAATAGTCCTCGAAAATAAAAATTCCATTTTTTTTTGTTCACCTTCATAAATAAGAAGCGTTCTAGAAGCATTTAAACTTTCAAAATTTGAAATTTTTTTTTTTTTTTTTTTTCGGATTTTTTTCGAAAACCGTTTGTCGCACGAATAATAGTAATACACCAAAAGAGATGCTCCTTGTCCGGATCTACAACTTTTGTTTGACATATTTTTTTATTTAATCAATAACTTGGAAGACGTTATATAAAATCGACTTCGCGAGCTGTTAAATAATGATTTAAATGTTTAACGGCCCAGGGGCACCCTTTCCCGTTATCCGATCGAGCTGAAACTTTACACAGATTTTTTTTTAATTATTTGAAACTATTGTGGAGGGTGCCCCGAAGAAAATTCAAAAATCGAAAATAAGAGCCACCCTAGTGTAAATGTTTATAACAAGTAATATATATGTTTACAGTTTCAATATATTGTAAATCCTGAATAAAGTACGGACACGATCTCTTCACAGATCTGTTGACCTTTTTTTTGCTTGTCTGTCCCGCATTGGCCCACGAAATATCTGGTCACTTTACCCTACTGTCTCCTCAATAGTAATAAAAACGAACCTAGGTACGTATGTATGTGCATAGGCATGTACATCATGAGAGTTTAGTCGTCATTACTTGCGAAAAGCAACTGTAAAACTGATCGCGCGGAGATACGGAGGTCACTGTTTATCGTGATGCAAAGCAAAGAAATTCTGATGACTTGTTGATAAGAAAAAAAATACAAACGACTTTGCGGGCTTTCTTCTTTCTAGGCCTAGGCCGTCACTCGTTTTATCGCCGCCTCTTCCGAATCGAATTGCATGGTTAACTGTGAGGAGCAAATCGTCCAATCGCATTGCGAACTTATAAAAATGCAAACCGTTTCCCGAGTAACCTTGGTGAACAAGTAGGTCACCGAGGCTGTCGGTGATAGTTTTCCCGCTCACAGGTTGTCAGTGACAAACCTACACCGATATGGTGAATTTGCGGTTCATGGCAAACAGAATCAGCTGGGTCATAAGACTAGACTAGACTAGACTCGACTCGGACGTCCATTCCCTTTCTTTCCTGGCCCTTCGATTTCCTCCTCTTTTCCCTTCTCATCATATCCGATCCGAATGCGACTCACCACGTACGTACCATGCGAACCAGCATGATAAAATACGGGGCAGTTTCGCATTTACCACGGCTATAGGTACATGCATAGTAGGGTGGCTCTTATTTACTCTTGGTAAAATTTTTTTTCAAGATTTTCTTCGGGGCACCCTCCAGAATAGTTCCAAATAATTAAAAAAAAATCTGTGTAAAGTTTCAGCTCGATCGGATAACCGGAAAGGGTGCCCCTGGGCCGTTACACATTTAAATCATTATTTAACAGCTCGCGAAGTCGATTTTATATAACGTCTTCCAAGTTATTGATTAAATCAAAAAATATGTCAAACAAAAGTTGTAGATCCGGACAAGGAGCATCTGTTTTGTTCTATTACTCTTTTTCGTGCGACAAACGGTTTTCAAAAAAAAAAAACCGAAAAACTAAAAAAAAAAAGAAACTTTTTTTTCAAATTTTGAGAGTTTAAATGCTTTTAGAACGCTTTTTATTTATGAAGGTGAACAAAAAAAATTGAATTTTTATTTTCGAGGACTATTTTTTAAACATTTAACGGGAGGAGGCATATACCGAAATATGCACAAAAAAAAATTTTTCTTATTTTCAGTGTTTGATATGTGATGAATGTTTCCTTAAAAGTTGGGGTCGAAATTCGCAAAAATATCGGAGATATAGACGTCATGATTTCGGGTAAAATGATCAATATATCAAATATCTGATGTCTATATCTCCGATATTTTTGCGAATTTCGACCCCAACTTTTCAGGAAACATTCATCACATATCAAACACTGAAAATAAGAAAATTTTTTTTTTTGCATATTTCGGTATATGCCCCCTCCCCTTAAATGTTTAAAAAATAGTCCTCGAAAATAAAAATTCCATTTTTTTTGTTCACCTTCATAAATAAAAAGCGTTCTAGAAGCATTTAAACTTTCAAAATTTGAAAACAAAAAGTTTTTTTTTTTCGAAAACCGTTGGTCGCACGAAAAATAGTAATAGAACAAAAAAGATGCTGCTTGTCCGGATCTACAACTTTTGTTTGACATATTTTTTTATTTAATCAATAACTTGGAAGACGTTATATAAAATCGACTTCACGAGCTGTTAAATAATGATTTAAATGTTTAACGGCCCAGGGGCACCTTTTCCCGTTATCCGATCGAGCTGAAATTTTACACAGATTTTTTTTTAATTATTTGGAACTATTCTGGAGGGTGCCCCGAACAAAATTCAAAAATCGAAAATAAGAGCCACCCTAATGCATATACATACACGCACGCATATACACGTGCGCTCGTTGTGGCTGGGAGGCGATTGGAATTTTAATCGAAGAGGGCATGTGTGCATGTGTATGTGCCAAACGAAGAACAATATTCTCGAACAATGTTAACGGCTGTGCGCAAAAGGAGTAGGGGATGAAACTGGTTGAGGCAGGGAGGTAGTGACGTTTAAGGAGAGTAAAAGGAGAGAGGAGGAAACAGGAGAAACGGAGAAGGAAGAGAAGGGGAGAGAAGCACGAGTGCGGGTGCGCGGCTGCCACTGCATGCGTCGCTGCAGCGACGCCATAGTACCGCAACCCGCCGTCCACCGTCGTCTCGGCGCCACAGTCTCTCTTCCCGCATGTACGGAACCGGCTGAAGCATCGTTTAGCTCTTTCCTTCCTTCTCTTCTACTTAACGTGTACATTCGGCACGCTTCCTGTAAAATGGTAAGTCGAGAATTAGGAATCAAAGCTGTAAGTCTTCTATCATTTCCACCAGGCTATTCCAGCCTATACTCCTTCGAGCTGTACACACACCCACAACGGTCAGAATCCGGGCAATTAGAGTTGAATATTGGTTATCGGTGTCTCGTAGCTTGCACTCGAAAAACTTTTATCCTTGAAATCTAATCGATTTTCTTCTCGATACCCGCTCCCCCTACTCTCCTGATCAAAGCCTCTAACGCGGACGTTTAAATCTGAACGTGCGGGGTTCATTGAGGAACCGTTCAAATTCATCGGAGCTCGTTCTCTTCCTTTCGGTACTCTACAGTACGAAATAACGAAAGAGCTAAATAACGATAAACTCGATAAACACGATAAGACGGAGAAAGAGAATTAATCCTCGGGCGGTTTAGAGTTTTTGTAAATTGCCACGAGGTCGCAGCACCTCTTGGAATTGCATTATAGTTTGCATTGGCGCGGCGCATAGGTAATAGTAGTAAGTAGGTACTAATAGTAATTTATATCTATCATGAACGGAAGTAATTAGACTTGTACACACAGTTATTATTACCTATTATCATTCTACATAAATGGTGGAAATTAATATAATTAGTTGTTTTGCAAGAATCACTGCAACGGAACGTAAAGAGTACGGAAATTCCGCAGGTACTCTCAGATACACATTTGCCAAATGTTGGTCGGAAGCAGGAGCAACCGCAGCCAGAACAGCAACAGCGCCGTCAACAGAGATGTAAATACGAAGGTGACAGAGGATTTTCACAGGACGGAGAACGAGATAATCGGAGATGGAAATCGGCGAGGAATGGAAATCCGGAAGAGATATCGGTGACAAATTTAGTGGACGGAGAAAGCTTGTGCTACAGTTTAGCATTGATACGGGGCCAAGCGCCAACAGCGTGCAAGTTCGTGACGGTGCGGAACCAGAGAAACTATAGTTCCGAATGGCCGATCGTCGCAGGTGAGTTTCGCGCGGTAGTAGAATTAGCGCGTGGCCCAAACAAATTAGAAGTGGAAGCAGCTGGGCGAAGGAAGAAACTGCTCGTGATCCACGAGCCACGGATGACGAGATTGCGCGTAACCCCGGTCTACGTGATTTGCGCCGGACACGACGGATACTTCCAAGGGCCGCAAGAAGAGGATCGGTCACCGGAGAGCGCCGCGACCAGAATAGGTCTCGGTGCCCGACTCCTTCAAGCCCTCACGGCAGAGAAACTGAAGGAAGCCGGTCACGGAAGGAAGACGTTCCAGCTGGAGCGAGACTTGGACGGGCCGGAGTGCTTAGTGATGCACAGTATGCTTCATCTTGACAGAGCACGAGCGATGAACCAACGAGAGCTTTGGGAGCTGATCGCGCGAGAACTGATGACCGGCCCTTTGGGTTCGAAAGATCGCAAGTATCTTGCATTTCTCTCTTGCACCAGGTATCAAGGCGCGCCGAGTCCGCGCACTCACGAGGATACCCTCGCGAGGACTCAAGGCCACGCTGCTCTCGGCGGTGGTGGATTGGCCTTGTTCGGCTCGGCCTGCCTTCACACATGGCCCACCGGTATGGCTCAGATATTGCCGAGATTGCTGGACGTGACGCTCGTCGATACCCAACACCTGATGGACGACAGCAACTATCGCGGCACCCACGCTGGGTGCCTGGCCACCACTCTCGGCTCGGTCCTCCACGAGCTGGGTCACACCTTCGATCTTGGCCATACTCGCGAAGGCATAATGGGCCGCGGATTCGACTACGTCGACCGTGTGTTTGTCGCCGCGCGCGCCGCCGGGATCGACTGTAACCGTAATCCCGTTCTGCGAAGAGATCCGCAGCACACAACGGTCGCGTTGACTAGGCCGCTCAGCGTAACGGTCACGGTACAAGAACCGTTCGCCCTCTTAACCAGCCCTCGTAGGAGTCGTCTGCTTTCCGAAACCTCGCGGCCCTCGCCCTCGCAGAGTCCACCCCAGCTACTCGGCAGGCTATCCGCCCCCGCCAGTCCCGAACTCAACAGATCCTTCTTCAAAACTATTTTACAGCCCGGCTCCACTCAATCCGAACAACAAATCGCGCTCACCAACTCGCTCGCCGATCGCACATTTTGGACACCCTCCTGCGCGGCGTTCCTCGCCTATCATCGCTGGTTCAACACCGAGATCGATAACATCTCCAGTCGGCACTCTCATGACATCCAATACGATGGAAAAAGGTAAAATACCTACGCATGCTCTAGCCGCTAGCAATGTACCTAGCCTACGTACCTAAGTAACGACACTAATAATATCTGTTTGACCACAGGAACGTTGTAAGATCACGTTTCGGAATACGAGTGATTGAACTCAGGGAAACATCGGGTGGGATGGTAGTCGGTTCACGGCAATTCCCCGGCTCTCGACCACCTTTGGAGGCCCTAGTTCCATCACCTCCGCCCCATTCTCTGACCGCCTTGACTCTCGTCGCAGAAGATTCCGCTGGCAATCTACTCAAATATCCTCTGCCAACGGCATTCTGAAGTTCCACACCACGCTCATTATACACGTTCGAACGGATACGCAATCAGTGCCAAACGATGCGAATCGATACTCGATACCAGTGCGCCAGTTCCTTCCTCGTCTTTATCCGTGATTCGTCCTCGCCTCGTATCGTACGTATGTACATACACCATATTGATATGTATTGTACTATGGACATAATCCGCTTCAGGCTGAACGAGGCCAAACTCGGAAACCCAATGTACGTACGTATGTATGTATGTGTATTCCCCCCGTTGTCGAGGAAACTCCGTGGTACATTATTCCACTAATACGCCACATTCGGAAACAATATTCCCAATCTTTATCAATTACTCAAGTAAATACTGCTATAGCAGAGCTTTCTACGCAAAACGTGGAGACCATCTGATGGTATCTACATATAGGTCCTATAACACATAACCATAAAATACGAGAGAGAGAAAGAGAGAGAGAGGGGGGGGGGGCGGTAGAAAGACCTCTGTATGTAGAATGTTTAGCAGATGTATATAGAACATCGCGAATCAATATGAATTTTATACAATATTGTGAAGCCTATATTCGAGAGATTACTATGATACCTTTTGTAAATATCATTCCAAACATTGCTTTCTACCGCAAACTCGGATGTATGTATGTACATATATGTACTTGATAAAATGACACCTCAAACAGGAAAGCCTTACAAAATTACTACAATGTACGAACCACGCATGTATGAATGGCAAACGTTCTTTTCATTTCCTGCAAATCACTTATGCAAATGCGACAAACGATGCACGGGATGATGCATAGATAATTATACATAGATACGGCGAAAATTTCCATTGACATGTGCGTTATTTCGCCAGCCACTTTACGAATATAAAATCAACTTGATGTAAGTAACTAGGATGCCTTACCGGTGATAATAATATGTAGGCGTAGTTAAAGTACAATCTAACTAATAAAAGCGAAAACTTCACATTAGGATAAACTATCCATCAAAATGACAAACACAAATGCTCTGCACACAGCCAAACTACCAAGGTCTTCAATAGGGTGGCTCTTATTTACTCTTGGTAAAATTTTTTTTCAAGATTTTCTTCGGGGCATCCTCCAGAATGGTTCCAAATAATTAAAAAAAATCCCTGTAAAGTTTGAGCTCGATCGGATAACGGGAAAGGGTGCCCCTGGGCCCTTAAACATTTAAATCATTATTTAACAGCACGCGAAGTCGATTTGATATAACATCTTCCAAGTTGTTGATTAAATAAAAAAATATGTCAAACAAAAGTTGTAGATCTGGACAAGGAGCATCTTTTTTGTTCCGGTACCTTTTCTCGTGCGACAAACGTTTTCGAAAAAATATCCAAAAAACTAAAAAAAAAACTTTTTTATTTTTCAAATTTTGAAAGTTTAAATGCTTCTAGAACACTTTTTATTTATGAAGGTGAACCCAAAAAAGGGAATTTTTATTTTCGAGGACTATTTTTTAAACATTTAAGGGGTGGGCATTTACCAAAATATGCAAAAAAAATAAAAAAATTTTTTTTACTTATTTTCAGTGTTTGATATGTCGTGAATGTTTCCTGAAAATTTGGGAACGAAATTCTCAAAAATTTCAAAAATATAGAGTCTATATCTTTAACAGCTCGCAAAGTCGAATTTATATAATATCCTTCGAAATTATTGATTAAATACAAAAATATGTCAAACAAAAGTTGTAGATTCGGACAAGGAGCATATTTTATGTTCTATTACTTTTTCTCGCGGGATAAACGGTTTTTGAAAAAATCCGAAAACTAAAAAAAATGTATCGAAAATATAAAGTCTATACTTTCGATATTTTTGCGAATTTCGGTCCCAAATTTGCAGGAAACATTCATGACATATCAAACACTGAAAATAAATAATAAATTTTTTTTTTTTTGCATATTTCGTTAAATGCCCTCCTCTTAAATGTTTAAAAATAGTCCTCGAAAATAAAAATTCCATTTTTTTTGTTCACCTTCATAAATAAAAAGTGTTCTAGAAGCATTTAAACTTTCAAAATTTGAAAAATAAAAAAGTTTTTTATTTTAAGTTTTTCTAATTTTTTCGAAAACCGTTTATCGTACGATAAAAAGTAATACACCAAAAAAGATGCTCCTTGTCCGGATCTACAACTTTTGTTTGACATATTTTTTGATTTAATCAATAACTTGGAAGACGTTATATAAAATCGACTTCACGAGCTGTTAAATAATGATTTAAATGTTTAACGGCCCAGGGGCACCCTTTCCCGTTATCCGATCGAGCTGAAACTTTACACAGATTTTTTTTTAATTATTTGGAACCATTCTGGAGGGTGCCCCTAAGAAAATACAAAAATCGAAAATAAGAGCCACCCTAGTCTTCAACGAAATAGTACTTGAAATCATTGTATTTCCTACTGAAATAGTTATACATACATAGGAAAATATCACAAGTACAACACCATTCTTGTTACGATTATCCTCCCCACCACTACCCTGCACCGTTATTCCTACCTACAATATATACACGACGCGACGTTCATTTCATTGTAACGGATCATTTACAAAATGACAAATTAGAATATGTTTAGAGGCTATCGGCCACATCCAGGTACTTCACAAATTCCTATCGTGATAAGTACTTATCGAAGATATCACTGTTCATCAGCTTTGTCAACTGAAACCGCTTGGTGAAACATATCCATATACAGAACGAAGAAGAAATTGTTTGTACCTAGTTGAACGTCTATCGATCTCAAGACCACAACGTCTCTGTTACAGACCGTTTCGTATATACTCCTAATTGAAGCTACATATGCATATACATGTACATATATACTCGTTCCAAGCGGAAAACAATGTTGCAGCTCGCTCCCAGTAAAAAAGAGAGCAAAGATATGGCACAAAGTGAAATTAAACCTCTGTTCCCAGAAATCGTTCAAGGCAAGATAAACACAGTAGAATTCCTGACTGCAGCTCGTGGCATTGTGAGAATCGTAGGTATGTAAACATATAGTCCGGAAGCCAGTGAACATTTTTAGTGTCCCATCGCGACAAGGTTTTTCTATCATTTTTCTACTTAACCTTATGCTGAAAGTCAAGAAAAGCGCGGTCTGGCAGTCGAGACCGGGGACAGGGCCGGAGGGCACGCCCTCGAACATGTCAAGTTTGAGAGCATCCCCGACTCATCGCGACAAGGTTCAACTTCCACCCATTAATAAACAATTTAATACAAAATAAGAAAATCGCAGTCTGGCAGCGCTCCGCGGGGACCTTCGTCGTCTGGCAGACCTCCAAACATGTTAAAAAAAAAAAAAATCGACTCATAGTGACAAAGCTGAAATTTTCTGGAATAATTGTTTATGTTGTAAAACCAATGGAAAAAATAGTCTAGCAGCCTATAAGCGGTGATAAGACCTTGCCAGACGTCTACAAACGAATCGAGCGTGTAGTCAAATCTACTACCGCGACATTGAATTTAATATTAACTTGTATAAAATATCGACGTTTAATATGAAGTATGAAGTGGATATGAGTAGGTACTTTACAATTTTATTATAGTATAAGAATAAAAAAATTTATTAATAAACTATGTTACAATACTTCACAATCTGAACTCTCGCAATCGGAATTGTCTAATTCTGCTTCACCGTCTTCAGTGGCAGAATCGCTTTCTGACTTCTGGTGCATTTCACTCCTCAAGCCATTAGTATCTGCAAGGTCATCCTGCTTAGTTTCAATCAAAACTTCGCTCACGAAAGTTGGCAATTGGTCACCTTCAAACCAAGTAAACTGATACTTGCTGTCAACTTCTTCCCAGCCGTGATCGATTGGAGATAAATCGGTAGGAAATTTTGAATGGGCGTTTTTCCAAATACTCATAATATACGAAGCCCTTAACATTTGTTGTTGCAATTCAGGTTTACATGGCGGTATAGTCGACGCATCGAAGTTCGCAGTTTTTATTTTAAATATTTCGCTGGTATCTTGAGAGCCATACGTTTTCGAAAACATGACAAACCTTGCTTCATCTACGGAGTTTATTTTTTTTAAATATAAACGACAGACAAACTCCTCTATGATAGAAAAAACTTCTGCCGAATCACAATTATTGAACGCTTTTTGATATTTTTCACAGCTCTGTAATAGATTGAATGGATTTTTTTCCTTTTTTAAAAAATGCTGAATTATAATCGCGAAGTTTTGATTGAAACTAAGCAGGATGACCTTGCAGATACTAATGGCTTGAGGAGTGAAATGCACCAGAAGTCAGAAAGCGATTCTGCCACTGAATACGGTGAAGCAGAATTAGACAATTCCGATTGCGAGAGTTCAGATTGTGAAGTATTGTAACATAGTTTATTAATAATTTTTTTTATTGTTATACTATAATAAAATTGTAAAGTACCTACTCACATCCACTTCATACTTCATATTAAACGTCGATCTTTTATACAAGTTAATATTAAATTCAATGTCGCGGTAGTAGATTTGACTACACGCTCGATTCGTTTGTAAACGTCTGGCAAGGTCTTATCACCGCTTGTAGGCTGCCAGACTATTTTTTCCATTGGTTTTACAACATAAACAATTATTCCAGAAAATTTCAGCTTTGGCGCTATGAGTCGATTTTTTTTTTTTTAACATGTTTGTAGGTCTGCCAGACGACGAAGGTCCCCGCGGAGCGCTGCCAGACTGCGATTTTCTTATTTTGTATTAAATTGTTTATTAATGGGTGGAAGTTGAACCTTGTCGCGATGAGTCGGGGATGCTCTCAAACTTGACATGTTCGAGGGCGTGCCCTCCGGCCCTGTCCCCGGTCTCGACTGCCAGACCGCGCTTTTCTTGACTTTCAGCATAAGGTTAAGTAGAAAAATGATAGAAAAACCTGGTCGCGATGGGACACTAAAAATGTTCACTGGCTCCCGGACTAATACATACGTGGGCGCATCTGCTGCTATATATGTACACAAACACATGTAATATATGTATACATATATTTTCACCGATGCCATGAATCGTGACCAATCTTTCAGATAAACTCGGCAAAGTTTTCGCTCCTATCAAATATGACATTCAAGGCAATATCGACGTAAGTTTCTTTAAAACACTCAACGCGCACAAGGCGCCCGTATCATCCCAAGTTATGCATTCAAATCCATTTGCAGAAACTCACAACCGCACACGAAGCGAACAAAGAAGAGAATGTAACGCTACAAGACATGATTTTAATTGAAAAAGCTACCAAAACCAATTTAATCGCTACAGATGCTTTGTTGTGGTTAACTAGGTATAGGCTTTTAATCGTTTACCTTGTCTCGGTTCGCTTCGATTTCCTCTTCTTTATCGATGATTGGCTTCAATGAATTCTAATATGTACCAATTACAGAGCTTTAACCATGATTTTACTCTTTTTTGAAAAAATTGTGCAAGACACCAAAACGGGTACGCCGACCGAGGATTTAGTGGCATTTTTAAAAAAGTCTTACAGAGAGGCCTTGGAACCGTATCACGCATGGATGGCGCAACAACTTTTCGATGTAAGTACGCATTTATCAAATCAGCGGACAAAAGTTAACGTAAATTTTTGTAACACGGCTCGGCGGCTTTAGAGCCCCATATCACTTTCGTATCACATGCAACGTTATCGGTTCCAAATAGAATACCATCGCAACGCCACCAGCAGTTAGAATTAAAATTAAAATAGGCAAAGTACCTGAACCACCAGAGGTTTTCTAGCCCCTACTTACTAAGTACTATATATAGTTTTGTCTCGTTTTGTCTTTAAAAGAACCCACACATCGGAACCGGGCGCGAGCTCTTTTCAAGACGGGTAAGTAGATACTTGGTCGATTCGGCTTGCTTTTGACTAATAGCGAATTCGGGAGAGCTGCACTAGGCGCACTGAGTGCGAATTTTAGCCAATCGGAACCGAAAAAGTTCACACTCCTCGCTTCCGAATGGCTTAAATTCGCACTCAGTGCGCCCAGTGCGGGTCTCCCGAATTCGCTATAATGGGAGGGACTAACAATAAGACTGAATAAGGGGGCAGCGATACCGCGACAGCGACAAGCCGTAAATTAGGCGCCGCGGAGTCGTCTATCGAAACAAAGACGGAATAGATCTCTTTGGCACCTCTCACTCGCCAGTCTCCACGGCAACTACAAAAAAAGTAGCGGCGATATAGATAGCATTGTATTTCTCACAAGCTCCAACTCATTAACTCAATCGTATATTTATACGCTTGTATTTACAAGTGATAATTAATGAAGGCGCCAGTTAATTCTCAAAATATTAATGCCGATGTCATAGATTACTTTAAGCTTGTATAATATACCATTCTTCTTCCAAGTAGGTTCAGTTTACAGTTTACACTCACTGTGTGAAATTTCACTGAAATTCAACTGGTTTTATCAACAGCTCCTCTCTCGTATGGTGCCCACACGCTCGCAACTTTTACAAGCACTGACCAGCCAGCAAGCTGACCAGAATGAGATATTTACGCGCAACATGGAAATCTACCTGATGAATTTGCGGCTAAACGTTTCGGCGCTACAATTATTTTATAGAACTCACCGTCTTCAGAGTACACCATAGAATATTACTTTATTAGACAGATTTCACCACAGATAATATATGTTTATGCATAATGGAGGGCATGACGAAGATGCAGAGTTTGCGAAAAACAGATACATATATTACAAAGCCATTAATACGTGAGGTTTCATTGTTTCGCATTAATCCCAACGCTTGTACAGAATAATAATTGAGATATAATTGCAATCACCAAATTAATGTCTGTCACGCGTATTGTATAGCTGTGCCAGGTAAAATATTTTAGCACGTTGGTCTGCTAAATTTTTTAAAGCAATCATACCTGTAACAATTTCAATAAGCACGAGACAAGTCGTAATGGAATGGATGAACGTTTTACTAAGATGCAACAGTGTCTCGTAATCGAAAAGTAGAAACACGTCCAGAGGAAGTTGTATCAGTGTCAGGATTAACCAACAACTGGCTAATTCTGGAATCTGTAAGCAATCTTCTTACATTACGCGTACATTACGCTTACACTCATACTATACGCAGAATACAACTACCTTTCCACCAAGATTTCCAAGATATCCCAAATATAACTTTAAACTTTCAAACACTGAAAGTACCAGTACCGCTGTTGGCGTAATCACTTTGTAAACACTCGTCAAGCTTTCGTACTGTAAGATTAGGAAATTCAATTACATAATACGATTCGCCTGAAGCTGGATTAAGCGGAAAGACAATGACTTTGATCTCCACCAACGTGTAAAGGAATTATGTATCACAATGGGCAGTGTATTTACTTTGGCCTCCAAATTTGTAACGGTGATCAAGAACCACAGTGGAAAAATCCAAAGATCAATGTATAGGGCCATTTGAAATGGCAAGTTGGGCCTCGTTTTCTTTCCTGAAAGCCATTGTACTCTACTTTAGGCCTTGGCAGAAAATCGCGCAACCGTTCCTAATCGCGCAAATGACAACTTACGATAATAGCTGCATGGCTCCGTAGAATGTTTGAGTAAGGACATTGGCTGCATGAAAATTTATATATTTATACAGTTTAATTGTCAAATGTAAATCGTTCACCACATTCCGATATGGCGTTCGTAATTATTCTCGACATAATTAATTATATAGTTAATATATAAACGGAGATTCTATGGAAGGATATGCAAACTGGGTTATTTCGATATGTATTAGCAATGTGAAAAGTCCTTGACCCCTTATAAAGCCACTGTAAATCAAATAAGTAATTAATAATAATCAACAACGAAACTGTTTGATTATTGCTGTAAATTCTAAAAAGCGTTGTAAATTCTTGTTTGGCTTATGGACAAATAAAATAACACTATACTATCCTGTCATTCACGTTGACTCACGTTGCTCACGTTCACCAGGGTTCACCAATCACCAGTCACCACTGATCACCACATAGCGGTGATAGGTACAAACTAAAATTGGCGTGGAAACACGCCAAACGCCAAATGTACCGACATTCATACATATCTACTTACGCATTGTATCGTATTGTAAGTATGCATGTACATAGAAACGAGAAGAAACGTAATCTATTGTGTGTAGAAACGTGTAAATGAGTTTTGCGTGTTGTAAGATGAAAAGCAGTAATTGAAAATGGCGTATGATACGTTATCCCTATTCATCCCTATTGGACAGTGGTTGAATTGACTCACGTAGCAGCGTGACACGAGCTTTATGGTTCTGAGGAGTGCGGATCAAGCGGGTTGAAGCGAGCGGTCTGGGTTGATACGGTCGGTCAACCAACAAAGTGACCAGTGACAACACTGAACACGAAGCACCGCAAAGTGTCGGAAAGTCTCATAGTAACTCTGTTTGCAAGCGTATGGGGCATTTAACGTTATAGACCGATCCTTTTGCTCCGTGCAGTTGATTGAACGTCGAAGTATTTTTAGAAAAGGACTGCTTTAGCTGTCATAAGAACGATCTTCACATTCTTTCGAGAAGAACAGAGGTTATTGCTTTTCTGTACCGAATCCTCAACGAGGGTGTAAGTTTTTGAGATGGCCGGTGCGGTGTTGTTCGAGCGGGCCCAAGCAATTTCGATGACGAATCGTAGCGAGGGCATTTCGCTGTTAAACGAAATTGTATCCGATCCAACAATCGGTGTTACCGAAGATGACGAAGATAATATTCGGGTGAAGGAGCAAGGTATTCTACATCTTGGTGAGCTCTACAAGAAAGAGGGCAAAGCAAAAGAATTGGCTGAGCTGATAAAAGCTACCAGACCATTTCTTAGTTTAATTAGCAAAGCTAAAGCTGCTAAGCTCGTACGATCGTTGGTGGACTTTTTCCTGGATCTAGAAGCCGGTATTGGCATCGAGGTATCTTGGTATATGCTTCTTATTAAATTCTAGTTGCCAGTTTCACTGTGTCTTTCGTTCTACTTACAGGTCCAGTTGTGTAAAGAGTGTATAGAATGGGCGAAAGAGGAACGTAGGACATTTTTAAGACAATCGCTGGAAGCACGTTTGATAGCATTGTATTTTGATACTGGTATGTACAGCGAAGCGCTACAATTAGGTTCGGCTTTACTCAAGGAACTTAAGAAGTTGGACGACAAACAACTATTAGTGGAAGTCCAATTGCTGGAGAGCAAAACGTATCATGCGCTGAGTAATTTGGCAAAAGCGAGAGCAGCACTTACCAGTGCTAGAACAACGGCTAATGCAATTTATTGTCCACCAAAAATGCAGGCTGCGTTAGATTTGCAATCTGGGATCTTACACGCAGCGGATGAACGAGATTTTAAAACAGCTTATTCTTATTTCTACGAGGCATTCGAGGGGTAAGTTGGGAGTTGCAAGTTGCTTAACTTTCACCCAGGCCTGGATTAAAGGGGGGGCTAGGGGGAGCTGTAGCCCAGGGCCCCACTTTTCAGGGGGCCCCCGTTCTAAGCAATTTAAACTCGTTATTGTTTAAATTTTTGTTACCCCCCCCCCCCCCCCCGCTTTTCAACCACGGGGGCCCTCGAAGGTTGGATAGCCCCGGGTCCCAAAAATCTTAATCCGGGCCTGCTTTCACCCACGTATTTTTATATATCGAACGTTGCTGTTTTGTCTAGGTACGACAGCGTCGAGAGCCCAAAAGCTTTAACGGCTTTGAAGTACATGTTGTTGTCGAAAATCATGTTACGTACACCCGACGACGTTCAGTCGATCATGTCCGGTAAATTGCCCGTTAAATACGCTGGCCGAGATTTGGACGCGATGCGGGCTGTCGCCGAAGCTAGTCATCAACGTTCACTAGCAGATTTTCAGGCTGCTGTTAAGAACTATCGAGAGGAACTCGAGGACGACGTAATTGTACGCGCCCATCTCGGTTCTCTTTACGACGCGATGCTTGAGCAAAACTTGTGTCGCTTGGTCGAACCGTATTCGCGTGTACAGGTATATCTACCACTGTAGTCTACTTTCGGTCGAGATCGCATTTCTCATCGGATTTCGACTTATCCATTCATTTTGCTTTCTCTTTTTCTTTGCCCTTTTTAGGTAAGTCATATTGCGACTTGCATATCATTACCGCTACCGCAAGTTGAGAAGAAGCTCTCGCAGATGATATTGGATAAGAAATTGAAGGGTGTTCTCGATCAGGGTGAAGGTGTTCTAATCGTTTTCGAAGACACTCCCCGCGACAAGACTTACGAACTTGCGCTGGATACGATACACAGCATGGGCAAGGTCGTCGACACGCTTTATCAAAAAGCGAAAAAACTCACTTAGCCTTGTTTAATATATATTTCTGCCAGCAAAATTTCTTACGATTATTATTACCATTAACTATCGTTTCGTGTTACGAGACACCTAATTAAATTCCATTTCTTCATGTTTATTATAATATATTCTTGCCTCCGACATTTTTTACCTTTCTTTTCTGTTTTTTCCGAACGATACCGGGTGCGATGGTATCGTAATGTTTAGAAATACAAAATTTCCGCCATCTGCTTGGTTCCCTGTCGTCACACGTGCATATACAGTAGTGTAGTATGTACTATGCTACGTATTTTTTCTTTTCTTTCCTTTTTCTGCCGTATGTAGGTAACTTTTCATAGGACTTTTTGTCCACTTTGTCTTGAAAAACACAACAGGAAGAAGAGATTATGGTGTATAAACTATGAAATACAACGCCACGAAGGGGAATAATTAATTTTATTATTTTACTTATCCTCTTGATGCACTGTGAAATAAAAAATCGCAAAATTTTATTCTCTTATTTATCATAAGTTAGACCACGCTTTACCCATTCTTCCTCTACGTCTTCTATTATTAAACATTATTACCTACATATATATATATATATATGTACCTAGCTGGTGCATGTGGGTATTGAGATCTTTTCATTTGTATATCAATATAATGGAGAAACTGATTTTCAACCAATTTCCTGTAATCGGTATTTCTTCGGTCGATCGAACGATATGGTCAATATGCATATATACGATCCTTACATACATGCAAAATTGCAAGCATACATACATATACATCCTATACGAAATTCTATGTAGCATTTACATGTGTCATTCGATGGGTAACGAATGAAAAACGAAAAGTTGGCGTGCCATTTTACCTTTGAAATATTTCAAAAAGTTTCTATAATTCTAAGCTCGATTCTAAAGAAAGAACAGAATGCACGGTATTTTCTAAACGAAAGAAATTGATATTACAATGGAATTACCATAACTGCGCTAGCGTTACAGATTCTGATTTGATGGCGTAGTAGGAATATGCATCGCTACTTCCTGTTTGAAGTCGTACGTTACAACAAAGAGACAGTGTGGTTATATTTTATAAAGCTTTTTTTTTATTGATTGTATAATGGCGGGTACTACAGCGCAGAAGGTAAAAATATTTTCTCTTACAATATCAGTCGCAGTCGACAGAATTATTGAGCTGAGTTGCCCGCGTTGGTTATCTGACAAATTACAAGTAGAAATGTTTAGGTTAATGTAGCGTTTAACTTGGGCCGGCATCGTTACGCTCGAGGTCGTGGTCGCGGTAGTTTCTCTTTTTAACAATATTTCCGTGGAAAGTGCTATTAATACCTGGATTTATCATCCGTTCGGCTAGTTCACGGTTTTTAGTGGTTCAACTCGACCAGTGATCGTATACCTATGTATGTATTACAAAGAAGCAATGCTTATGTACATATATGCATATAATATTGTTAGAATCCTTCCTTTCGAACCTTGTACAATTTCTTATGTCTCTTTGTTATTTTGACTAATCTCACGACTCGATAGACAATCGAATCACCTACCGATCGATATAGAATAATGTATTAAAACTCATCGTTTACAAAGAAAATCTACCGCGTTCGATTCCAATGGAGACAAATATAGACATCGTATTGATAATTAAATATGTATTTACATCTAAGATGTGTACGTATCGTGGGCAATAATTAACATATCTACCGATTCAACAAGTTTCACGTTGATCTTGCAGGTTCAAGAATATAAAGACTCTCTTAAAACTAAGGTAATTATTTAAATATTTCCTTGGTACGTGGACTTTTTTTGTCTTCAACCGTTACAAGATTTACCATGCATGTATATCGTTTACAATGTCCAGGCCGAGCAGCTGCTGTTGAAAGGATTTCCAGAGAAGATCGTGAAATTAAACGAACTATTGGAGACACCTGGATTTTGTAATAGAAAATTGTCGGATGTTCATCAAGATTTAAACGTACCCATTCCAGATCCCATAATTCTTAATCATTCCGAAGATGGACCTACCACAAAGAAGCAAAAAATAGATAATAGCATAGATAATACTAGTGGAACTAAAGTGATGGTATTACCACATGGACCTGTACCTTGTAATAAGCCCCTGTGCGATCTTATTCATATAGTCAAACCTTATATTCGACAACTGTTGGAAGATTCTAACTTGGTACGTATCCCAGGAAATAATACAAATTTTCATCCGAACAATAAAACGTCGCCATTGTTTGCATAGACTGTCGTTAAAATTTCAGTTGAAAATGTGGATTTCCTTCCTGATTCCAAAAATCGAAGATGGGAATAATTTTGGTGTGTCGATCCAGGAAGACACACTTGCCGAGATACAATCCGTTGAAAGCGAGGCTGCTGCATTTTTCGATCAGATATCGAGGTAATACGAATGCCGTCGGAATTTCCCTCGGAATTTTAGATGCTAACGAAATTTTAACGAAACACGAAACCTAATGCAGTTTGCTAAAGAAACACATTTCTCATATTCGCCAGGTACTTTATCTCCAGAGGAAAGATTGTTAGTAAAGTTGCCAAGTACCCACACATTAGCGATTACAGAAGAGCGGTCCAAGAGTTGGACGAAAAAGAATACGTGAGTCTGTGGCTTGTTATGTGCGAGGTCCGTAATCGCTATTGTTCTCTGCACGATCTGGTAATCAAGAATTTGGAGAAGATAAAGAAACCACGCTCTTCCAATACGCAATCCTTGTATTAAACTCACATAGTATATGCACATATATTACTTATACTTGGTAATGTACAGGACGATAACGAAAGGAAAACGAAAAAGAACAAGAAATACAAGAAGAACAAGAAGAGCAAGTAGAGGAATAAGGGGAAGAAGTGGAAGAATAAAACAGAACACGTGCGACAGAGAGTGTTATTCTCGACTTTTCAGTGGAAAGTTCGAATTATTACTTTCTTTTTCCATCCGATCGTTGTAATAACCACCACCACGCCCCACCCACCGTTGAGCGATATTCATTGCAACATAAAGCGCGGTACTACAGATTAGTACAGATTAAATCGATGGTCACGCTGCACTCTGTAGAACAGAACATTATGTCAACAAAAAAAAGTATGTATGTACATTGAACATATTCAACCAATGTAGTAAAATCGCTTAGTTTCTTTCACTTAGATGAAAACAATAGTTCGGTTGAAGTTTAAATCGCAGTAAACTAAATCCTACCTTTTCGATTATCCACTGTACCGTAAATATGTATGAAAAACTGTAATAGATGTGAAAATGTTGCGGTATCTATCCTACCATCTAATTGAATCTAGAATATAACGAGACATGTAATTTGTAAATCACTGCTGTAAGTTCGTTAGAACATAAATCAAGATACGGCACACATTTTTTCTAGATGCTACTAACTTGAAACGTCCTCTTTCTTTTAAAATGCTGTACAACACGAAAACTTGAGGTAACACATTGTTATAGAGCGAAGTTCAATTTTTGTTACATGTTTATTATTAACGTGTATGGCCACGAAACGCTTAAATTAAAAGAATAAAATGATCTTGTACAATTTTCTGTTCAAGAGTACGCGTGGTTAACATACGTTCCACTTTTCTAAAAAATGTATTACGTACAAACGGGTGCTTCAGCAGCTTTCAATAATTTACCAGATGTGTACGTGTCCGTTTTCGTCATCGTTATTGCTATTTCTACTTGTCCAGTCTTTTTCTCGTCTCCTCTTCTCCATACAAAAACTTCATCTCTCCTCTCTGGTTATTGGTTTTCTCTCATTGTATTGGCAGGACAAGGACACACATCGCGAGACCAATTTTTCCATCACGTTAAATAATTTCTTGGATATGTGTAAATTATGCGTAAATTTACACAGTTATTCTTGATCAATTTCACGCAATGCAATCATCGGTTCATTCGATTCCTCTGGTAATTCATGACAAGATCTTCCAATTATTTTGACTATGTTTCTTCAAACAGACCAGGGTTAAGATAACAATGTTGATTAAACCCTATCAATGTTACCGTTAAAGTTTGACATTCTTCCTTCGTCGTCCTCTGTATTTTCAATCGATCGTCAACCTGAAGAACATTAATTAGCAATGAATACTACAGTATAACCAACAGTGGCCCAACATGGTTACTTTAATTAAATTTCCTTACCACATTTAGCAAGTCTTGAAGATGAGTTTTATACGAATAGTTCATAAATACTTCACATAGAATTTGTATGAACCAGCTGCCAGTTATTTTATCTCGAAAAGCAGCGTGCCCTGGAAGGGTAGCATATGCGACTAACATGTCCGCGTAATTCCTCATTGTTTCGTTCTCATTCACCTTACGACTGGTCATTTCGTCGGACGAATGGAAATTACATGTATCCGTTGTATGCCGCGGCCCTTTTACCGACTTCTGCTTCTTTTCTCCTCTGAAAGATATTATTTTCAATTACCCCGACTAGACAAAATATCGTTTGCAACGGTATCGAAGACACGGCACACGAATGTCCCTGTAGATTGGAGCGAACAGATGTTGCAGCATATAGAGTAGGGTGGAGTGAAAAAACTTTTTTTCGATGATCAATTTCTAATAGTGCGGAAAAGTTGTCTACTTGGCCCAATAAAACGTGTAAAAAATTTCAGCCCGATCGGATAATTTCTTCTGTGTGCACCAAAGGCCTTAACTTTCAAAATTTTAGTACAAAACTTAAATTTAAAAAAAAAAATATATAAAATACAAAATACATAAAAAAAACAATTAAATTGTTAAAAAAAACGAAAAAATATAAAATACAAAAAACAAGGAGCCTGACGTACAGCTACCTCCGCGTGGTTGGTTCTGGGCCACTTGTTCCGTTAGGAAAGTCAGCGAAGACAGTTTTTATAGTTTACAGTGCCATTCCTATCGTTCCGAAACCAGCCACGGGTGTTTCTTTGCTTCATTTACGCAACAAATATAGTCTTGGGCATAAAAAAAGGTAGAATCCACCAGCTGAAGAAAGTTGCAGTTTCTTAAGTTTTGTACTAAAATTTTGAAAGTTAAGGGGGTATTCTGGTCTGACGAGGCGTTTTCGTCGCGTTATTTCGGAATTTTTTTACAAAGAACCCATCAATTTTATTATTATTTAGTTTATTGCTACATGTTTATTGATGTTTGAACTATCTTTACAAATTTTGTCAATGGAAAAGAATTAAAATCAAACGCAGTTGACTGTTTTAAAGTAATGGGAAAAAAAAAAAACATGGTGTCACGGTGTCCATGATTGGGCTCGTTCTAGTGATCTATAACAAAAAATGAAAAGAGATTCTATATCTGTATGCCTGTGGCTTTCGTCCCTACCAGAATGATAAAAAAATATTGAAAATTAAGCAAATGGCGGCGGTTTGAAAATTAAGTTCCGATTTTCGCACAATTTTTCAACTTTAAAGGTCTGTGAAAGTTTAAAAACAAAATATTTTATCATAATTCTGGTAGGGACGATAGCCACAGGCATACAGATATAGAATCTCTTTTCATTTTTTGTTATAGATCACTAGAACGAGCCCAATCATGGACACCGTGACACCATGTTTTTTTTTTTCACCATTACTTTAAAACAGTCAACTGCGTTTGATTTTAATTCTTTTCCATTGACAAAATTTCTAAAGATAGTTCAAACATCAATAAACATGTAGCAATAAACTAAATAATAATAAAATTGATGGGTTCTTTGTAAAAAAATTCCGAAATAACGCGACGAAAACGCCTCGTCAGACCAGAATACCCGCTTAAGGCCTTTGGTGCACACAGAAGAAATTATCCGATCGAGCTGAAATTTTTTACACGTTTTATTGGCTCAAGTAGACAACTTTTACGCACTATTAGAATTTGATCATTGAAAAAATGTTTTTTTCACTCCACCCTAATATACAGTTTCTTAGTCTGTTTCGGAGTGGAATAGGGGAATGCAATAATTGCGAGCGTTCCTCCGTGGCACTTACCGACATAATTGAAACATAAATATTTTTGGCTTTCCTGCAAGATGGGGGCAAGCTTCCGTGGTAAAATAGTCCAAAATATCCATGCAGAAAACAGTTTTGTAATTCTGTACTTTACTCTCTGTATTATAGTCCACACCTTCGATTTCTGTCACCTCGTACTGGGCATTTATGGTACCATGACTGCTAATGATGACAAAGCACGAGTCGACCTTGCGCAAGTCTTCGCGTCGAGAAAATTCTTTGATCTTCTCTATTAATTGCTTGGGAAACACAAATTATCACAGTTAAAAGCTTTCCTACCCTCCTTGACGACGCTACAAAGTGTTGAAATACCGCACCTGCCCTGTCAGGTCAAAATAAGAAACAACCTGGAAACCCATTTGTTGAAATAGTTCCTTCAGGTTCTGTTCATCAAGCTTAGCTGAACTTCTAGGCACTTCGTCCGAGTATATGTAATTTATGTTTGTAATTAATAAGACCAGTCCACGAGGTTTACTTCGCATCGGATACTTCTGAACGTTCTCGAAAACAGGTCCGTCTAAAAATTCTGTAGCCTTTCGTACTTGAATCTGCAAGGGTACCTCGGACTGCTGCATATTATGGAAGAAATTATCTTGTGCCCTTTTCGAAAAAGATAATACAACATTTGTTTAGTAGCTATAATTAGTGAAGAAGCAAAAGTTAATTACGACATATCGATTGGAAGCATTTTACCCTTCCATGGACACAATAAGGTTTGTTTCTTCCGTATCGGTATCATTTGTGGCATTATTTTCATTAACAATCGTTTGCATTCCATTATGGGGGAAAGCAGCAATTTTCTTTCCCTCTAAAGTATCAGCCAAGTTCTCATGCCCGCTCTGCCTTAGACTCGCAAGGAAACGATCAAACGCGAACGGCCCCCGTGTTTTTGTAGTTAAATAGATGTCTCGTACGGTCAATTCGTTGAGAAGGCTTTTCTACGGTAATAAATTTCAACTATACAAATCGATCTATACAATTTATCATTCTACGCAATCGTTACACGTAGAAATAACGTATGTAAGTATCTTTACCTTCCAGCGTGGGACATTTACATCGTCTCTATTATATACTTTGTTCTCCAATAATTTTGGCCATAATTTGACGGCATTGATTCTGGGCACAATGTCCTCACAACACGAATCTATCGCGTCCCGATGCTTTTGATTCATCTTGAGCAAGATCAAAAAATTCCCAGTACTATCAAGGAGATGAAAGTTTATTTCCGTTTGTATCCGTTTGTTTCACTTGGCGTGGCGTGGCGTAGGTATATACATATATATATTACTTGGTCACATTTATCAGTTCAATAATTACTTTCGCGTTCTTACACATTCTTCAATCATTCTAAAAAATCTTGATGAAAATAAAGGAAACAGATAAGGTGCGCCAGCGAAAACAATCGACCAATGAGTTGCGACTGACGCTAATCGTTAGCATTACGATTAAAGGATTAAATGAGTACAATTACAATACATGTAGTATATATAGCCCCAGCTGTGTGACAAAAATTTACATTGGATGTAAGGTCTGTCCTATACCTCGCTGTGCTGAAACGATGACACATTTCAGAGTAGTTGCTGAGTTAGACGCTGGTTGTGAACAGAGATCGCTGAAATCAGTCCTCAAATTATAGGTCGGTAACACAGTTCGCGTGGTGACACGAAGTCCCATAAGGTGATAGGTCTATCCTATACTTCGTCGATGCTTCCAAGGTAGTTCTCTGGAGCCGTGTCTATAAGTATATATGGTATAAGCCTTCCCTCGTGTTCCACAAGGGAAAGAGTACTTTTTTAACCGACTTCAAAAAGGAGGAGGTTATGTATTCGACCCGTATGTATGTTTTTTTAATTTTTTTTTATGTTTGTCCCCTCATAACTCCTCAGTGTATGGACCGATTTTGATGATCTTTTTTTTATTCGAAAGAGGGCGATGCCCCGGTGGTCCCATCCTACACTGCATCAACATTGGCCTAATATTTTGCCCGTTATGGTTAATAATAAAGACCAGGGCCGTCCGGAGGGGGGGGGGGGCAAAAGGGGGCAGTTGCCCCCCCTGGCTTTTGAGTAAAAATAGCTTATTTTTACAAAGTGATCGACATTACGTCACATAGACTCGAAAACGAATCTTTATATTTTCACTAGTGCTAGATGCCAGCCATAAAGTTTGTCATAATAAAGAGTTTAATTTTGTTTTTTCATTACATATTCTTCTTTATCGACACCCCAAAGTTCGTTACCGACACCCCAAAGTTGCCCCCCCCCCCCCTGGAAAAAAGTCTACGGACGCCCCTGATAAAGACTATTGTCACCTAATTATTATTATTTTATGTACGTACGCGCATATCTCCTCAGCATGTTGTGTCAATATATATAAAACTAAAAAGTTAAAAATAAACAAAATTTAAAAAAAAAATTAAAACCGACTTCAAAAAAATAAAGTTGCACTAAAAAGTAAAAAATAATTATTTCCCTTATTTAATCTACGACTCATATTTTTCAAGTCGGCGCCAGATTTACACAGTGCAAATGATGAGGCATCGACTTGAAAAATATGAGTCGTAGATTAAATAAGGGAAAGAATTATTTTTTACTTTTTAGTGCAACTTTATTTTTTTGAAGTCGGTTTTATACTTAATCGGCCTTATCGACTTTTTACTAATCACTCACATTACCGACTTCCCTAATTGGGTTGAATATAGTTCCCAAAGTCGCCGTTCTTTCACACAGAGTGCGTGATTGAACAATTGAATTTTCACAAAGTCGATATTTCAGTTTGTGTGATACGAAATCGGACAAGATGTTAAGTCTGTCTTATACCTCGTCTGTAGGGCGGCTATCATGCATCGAAACGTTCAACAATCCTGTTCGGCGATAGTGACAGTTTACAAATCCATTATTACATTGTTTCGGGGATGACACAACTACATTCTACATATATCTACATATAGCAGACAAAAAGAGAAACGATTGTTGAGCCTGGGTGAGAGAGAATCCGCAGAAATTTTTACTCGCCACATTCCCCGTTGTTTTATTTACCGCAGTAACCAACTTGGCCCATGAGTTTCAAATTAAACGTCAATTGCCGCACTTGGAAACCAATGTTGTACGACTTGTACGCATAAATGAAATATTGAAATCATGGCCGTGTGTGTTAAAATACCAAGAAGAAGGTATTTACTTCCCATGTATTTTTTAACAATTAATTAATAATGTGATACTGCTGATAATCCATATTTTTTACCTTCTTCTTCTATCATTGGCAAGCAACTGTACAAGTGCTATAAATTATACCCTATAACAATCGTTTCTTCTGCTATGGCTCCCCCAAAAAGTTCTGTATCACGTATCATAGGACAGCGAAAGTGAGGATGAGCATGAAGGCGAGGGTAAGGGCGAGGGTGAGGTTGGTGAGGATGGAGTGAGGGTAAGGGCAAGGGTGAGTGTGATGTACAATGGCGGCACGACCTCAGGAGGCTCTTCCGTTCTCCGTTCCCTGTTTCCGACGCCATTTTACGTTGATTACGACGTGGTTAGCTCCTTCTAGTTTCCCACCAAACTACTTACTTACGCGTCTCGCCCGGAATGCACTAACCTTTCCTAACACTTGCTCGTTCTCTATTACAATATTTCGCCTTTATCTTCCTTATTGCTACGGTTGTCTGTTATCCCCCTTTTCCTATACCAAGCCCATTTATTGCTCCATTTTGCCAATCACCTATTAACGCGTTGCTGCTTTGAAGTAAGGAGAATTTTTTCATCTCAGGAAACAGAGAATAACAAAAGGTAAACTGGCAAAGAGAAGAGTAGGCCTAACGACGCCATACAGGTATGTACCTAAATACGATAGATGATGGACCAGCAGGACAGCAGACAGATATATAAAGTAGGTGAGAGGAGACGCGCGTGGTGAAGAGAGATGTGGACATAACGTGGCGGCCGTCGCCTAAAAGCTCGTTCGATAGGTCGAATCGCGGTGTTCTCCAAACGTCGTCCTCCGAGTTGATTGTCGTAGATCTTATTATCCCCCCTTGTTCCAAGGAGAAACCGAGTTTCAGCCGGGGAGTGTGTACCCGTACCTATATAGGTATGTATATGTATACCTATACACTCTCTATTCCTGTTCATTCGTGCACGTGTTTGAGAGCGAGCGCGTGTAGGTATATCTAGAGGTTAGCTCGTCGAAGGGTGAGGTCCCTCTTGTAGCCCCGGGCCAACGTTGTTAGCGTTAATGATGGAATGCGCCGTGAGACACGGGGATGAGACAAGTCTCGGATATCCAACTTCCGGGCATTGTTCTTGCGACCATTCCGTCTACACAATTATTCCATCATTATTTATTTTGTTTGTTGGTACATACTTGATTGTTAACTGGCATCGATTACTAGGTATATGTACCTACACTACCTACCTATAATGACCATTAGCCGGGAATTTGCCAGAGTTACATATAGGTGACCTCTCGATGTGAACCATCGATTCGTCAATAATGCACGGAAGCTACTAAAATAATCATCACTCACCCCACACATCGACAGCATCAAGCGTGCTTAGCACAGTTTTAACGTTGGTTAATTTTCAATCGGAACATTGCTTGATACGTTTCACGTGGAAGTTAACTCGTACGCTAAACTGGCACAGCGAGACGTGGCAGGCGAACGGCCCACGTCGATCGTCTAGCAAACGATAACGAACATTGCTTGACATTTACAAAATACTATCAAATAGTATCCCTTAGCACACGCGCTCGTGAGGTCGGAAGGAAGGAAGAAGGGGAGATGGGAAGAACGGAAGAAAAGAAGAAAGGAAGAAATGAAGAAAGGAAGAAAGGAAGAAAGGAAGAAAGGAAGAAAGGGAGAAAGGAAGAAAGGAAGAAAGGACGAAAGGACGAAAGGAGGAAAGGAGGAAAGGAGGAAAGGAGGAAAGGAGGAAAGGAGGAAAGGAGGAAAGGAGGAAAGGAGGAAAGGAGGAAAGGAGGAAAGGAGGAAAGGAGGAAAGGAGGAAAGGAGGAAAGGAGGAAAGGAGGAAAGGAGGAAAGGAGGAAAGGAGGAAAGGAGGAAAGGAAGATAGGAAGAAATGAAGGAAAGAAGTGAGGGAGTGAGGGAGAGCGAGGTTGCGAGGTTGGCAAGCGTAGGGGAGAGGGGACAAAGGGTAAATAAAAATGGGGGTGAGATGTTCGGAGCAAGCTCAGCCTCCCTTAGGCTCGGAAAGTCATTAGACCGGAAAACGAGATAGAATCGTAGAACGCAATGGCGTCTAGAAACAAACGACGGCCGATAGGAGAGAACAAGCAGTGAATCACCTAAGCACTTGTTTACCAAGGGAATCAAGAATTCAGGGATGCTGTTCCAAGCCTCGGAATCCGGCCCCATCGGTTTTCCAACCCCACCACGGCTACACACACCACTACTACCTATAGTATCTATATAGCTGCCTCCGCTTTCTCGTTTGTGAGGTTGCAGTAGTGAGTAGGAGAACAGTACCCGTCGCGCTAACGGGCACGCGTCACACAGAGGGAAAGGACGAAGCGGAGAATCGAAGTTTGGGAGTGGAAAGCACGCGAGGGGCGGTGGCGATGGCAGTGATGGCAGCAATGGCAGCGGCGGCGGAGGCGGAGGCGGTGGCGGTGGCGGCCGGTGGTAGACCCGTGGAAGGAGAGTCGGGAAAGCGGCACTAGAATCGCTAAATGTAATTCGGTTAAAAGGGTTTTAGCAATACAATGCATATAAACATGAGTGCCCCGCCTCTGCGTTCGTCTGCACGCTCTGCTCTTGCGCCACCCTCTCTAGTCAACTCTGCTCAACACCGCACGACCACCGCACGACCACCACACGACCACCGCACTGTTCAACTTGCATCGAGCAAGATTTTCACCGTCTAGTCTACGTCCTCTAGCTCTCTAATGTGATCAGGTGTTGCTATGCTACGAAATCGTGTAGGTAATTGCGGATACGAGGCGAATCGACTCATGGGAGTCAACGCCTTTCCTCACTGTACCTAATAATAAGTAGGTGCATGACACATGTATGTAGATTTCCGCACAGAATATTTGTGGAAACGCTACATCTTCGGTCTACCTGCATCGGTGTTTCGCGAATAGAAAACGAAACTGAAGAAAACAGCTGGCAGGGAAACAGTGTCTAAAGCTAAAGTAAAGGTTTTCCTTTTTTAAAATCCTTTAACGAATCACGAACTATCCCTACACCTTCTACTCTCTTTCATTTCCATTCTTTTTTTACTCGGGCATGCCTATTCGCGAGAGAACGCTCTGGAGGGTTCGGCGAAGCAAACTCGCGAATGTCCTGGCACGAAGCCACAAGCCCACAAGCCCAAAACGCCTATTGTGTTCGTCCTTATGGTTGGCTGCACATCTCGACAACCGCTGAATCTTTGTAATGCTTCGTCAAGATATTCTTCTTCCATTCAAATCTTTCCACCGAAAATCAGTGCATCAATATTCGGGGGTAAAGTAAGATAGATATAAGACTACTTAGCGAATAAGGATAAAATGTCTGAATGATACAATGTTATCCCGTAAAAGGAAGCAAAGAATAAAATTACTACTATTGCTATTAATGAGCATTATGATTCAACATTTAAATATTTTAAATACCCTAGGTCCCTAAATTTAAATAGAATTTATACTTTTCGTTGCAAAATTCATAGAACCAATGATTAATAAAATTCCAAATTTATCGTTTGAAAAACAAATAATTGTAAAGGCCAATATGAAAAGAATTTCACGATAAACTGTGAACAAATATTTCATGTTCAGATTCCTATTCGGTGCAATCAGAAATTCGATTGAGCAGAATATTCGAATATTCGAAGAAATTATTCATATTCGAAATTATTCGAATTATTCGAATATTCGAATAGTCGAATAATTACAGCTCTAGTACCTACCTACTTTGCTGGGCGAACCAACCGAACGTTTCGACCGATCCACTCGTATTCACAGAATACAATTTTTCTTCCCTCTTTCCTTTCCATTCCTTCACTGACGACTGATTTTCCAAACGGGTGGCGCTCACTGGCTGTAGCTAGTAGAAGCAGTCATCCGCGAAACATCGTGGAATTTGTAACGGGGAATTAGCATGTCATAAATACTGATGATACTGCTTGCGTGCTTACGGTAACCGATGAGAAGGCTTATGATCGCGCCTCCTTCGCTATAGCTAGGAACCTACCTAAATAGGCAATGTTGAGAAATTTCTCCCAAAGGCAAAGGCTCGTGTCTGTGAATAACACAAATCTGTATACTTACTTATGATTAAGGCGATTAAATTTAATGATTGCTGATGATGATTTCCTCGCATCGAACTGAACGCTTAACAACATTTCAAACATAAGAGAGGAAATAGAGTCACAGGTTTCTTCCGTTTTCAATAATTTATTTTAGGAACTTGTTGCGACATAATATATGACGTTTCCTTCGCATCACACTCTCTACCTTGGACGTACACGAATATAGTATTTACAGTTACGTATCGTTTATCATAAATAGGTAGGTGTCTTCGATTTAAGTGGGTCTAGACTGTCTAGAGCAACGTTAGAATAAAGTTATAATCATAAAGACAGCGCTTTTCTCACCTTTCATATGCTTCTATACAATTTTTGCGACTCCGCATACGTATCGCGTCTCCCCTTTCCCCGTAAATGTAAATGTAAATGTAAATGTAAATGTAAATGTAAATGTAAATGTAAATGTAAATGTAAATGTAAATCGTACTTGGTAAATCACGAAATAGAAACGGAATGCACGGACACGTGACAGTCTGACGTGAGAGGAAAGATCTGAAGATAGTTGGAGGAGCAGACCCATAAACGATGATCCTTTCAATTTCCCAGGAATGACGTCTAATAGGTACATAGGTAATGCGATCGTAGCGATCGTACACTCGCCAATTACTTATATCGTTTTGTTCCCTATATTTACATATAAGTTTCCCAATAAGTATACGTTACACCGGTATGCGGAGTATATACTTATGTAGGTATTTATATACATGCACGTGATTCAAATTTCCATTTGTTTTCAGTCTAATCAATCATCCTGACCTTTAATCCCTTCCATACATTTTATATGTCATGGAGGTTGTAACCTTCATACGGATTAGGGTTCACGCGTTATTGCATAAATTTATCAAACATTCAAACACGACAAGTCGTTGTTGGGCAAGAATTACGCGCAACTGGGTATTGGGACTGTTTTGGTCAGCTGTTTCGATTGGCTTTATACCACGTAAGGCCGATAAAGCGGTTCTTGGAGTTCGGCCGTGCTTCGTTGCGGCTCTTGCAACGACACTTTCCCATCTTCCTGCGGACTCGGTGAATTTCTACTCGGATCGCCTGCGGTCTCCCTTTCGACGCTTCTCGCATTTCCTCCGTCCTCGACTTTACTATTTGTGCGTGCCTCTTGCTGTGCCTTCTTACTTCTCTTCCACTTCATCCGCCGATTTTGAAACCAGATTTTCACCTGAATCCAAACAACACGATCATCTACCAAAATACATTTATCACCTGCTATCAATGGCAACGAATGAGAGTCAACCTTCCATGAATACCTAGGCGTCGGAATGAGAAGGGAAAAGAAAAAGCTATAACACTTTCTCTTTCTCTATACTTGATCTCTTATAATAAATAACCCGCGGCGCCGAATAACTATGAGAACTCAAACATTCTAGCCATTCACGCGAATATCACGCGACACAACCTTTCAAATCGCTACAGACTCGGTCTTCCTTTCCCCAATCCCAATCCCGTAAGAAAGCGATGTAAATCTCTCAGGCAACATATCATACGGTTGAACCAACCCGCCACACTCCCGACCCGATTACATCCTCCCCCTTCGAGGGAACGCATCTTCTTTTCACGATAAAAGATACATACCCACATAGATAGGTGTATGTAGGTATATGAAATACCGAAACAACCGAATAGGTACAAAGGAAACCGAATCATACCATGTTTCTACCCGTCCGCGTCGACAACAAATTACCAGTTACCAGCTATTTGGAACACGAGCTAGAGCAACGTTTTACTGTGATTGTAGGTGCGTTGGATCGTTGTTGATCGTCAACGCTACAAAGCGAACAAGACGAACAAGACGAAGGAAAAGGCGAAGAATCGGAATAGCGCAAGGCGGTGCTTAACGCGACGCGACCGACGCGACGCACGTCTGGATATTCGAAAGGTACCTACAAACTCCAAGTAGAATCGGTTAAATATCGAAACAAATCAGGGACTCAGCCTGCTATAACTCAGACTTTCGTCTCTATTTGCCAAGCGATCCGTCAGAACACGTAAGCTTCAAAGTTATGTTTAAGTTGTTCAACTACGCGAGAAATTCGCTCGCTCGCATTTGACCTGACGAAAGAGCAAGATTCTGGACGGTTCCATGGAATTCGCTCGATACAATTTCCTTTCCACCGACCTCGACCTCGTGATTCCTCGCCATTTCTCGCCATTTCTCGCGGCCGCGCGACAACAAACTTCTCTTTCGTTAAAGAGGGTGGTGCGCACCCTATACATATTGTATGTATAGGTAAATAGGTAGGGTAAATCCGGGAGACGCGGTCGACCTAATATAAAATGGCTATTAAAACTAATATAGATATTACTTATTTTATCAGAACAAACCTAATATGTTCAGAATTTTATGCCGATTTAGAGAAACTGGTCGATATTTGCTTTAAGACAATATTTACTGTAAAACGGGTTGAAAACTGAAGTGATGACATCTGACCACCTCACCCGAGGTGCCAGGAGAAATGGTTTTCGTCGTTGGCAGAGACCACTCACATAATTATTCATGGAAAATTAACAAAGTATAAAGCAAAATTATTTATGAGTGAATACAACTACGGATTCATTGATATTTAATTTGTTTACGCTAAACAAGTAAAGAACACATAAAAAAAAAAGTGAATTACCTACTGGCGATTAGCAAGGCAAATGAATACAAAAGTGAATAAATAAACTAAATAAACAAAAATAATAATAAAATAATAATAAAAAATAAAAAAATAAACAAAAATAATAATAAAATCATAATTCGACCATCTCACCTTTTTGCAGCGAGACATGGTCTTCTCGTTAGCTTCGAGTGGAAGAGTTAATATGGCCAAATACTTTGGCTGCATTGTCCCTCAATATCTCTACTATCTTATTATTCCAAACATTAAAGGAAAATAAACTTAGAAGTATATTTTAAATACGATTCTGTACAACCGGTGTTTGACAAAACAGGTTAAATGTAACATCAATTTACCTTTTATACCCTATAAATCCAGAAAAACACAGAAGGAAGCGAAATAACGCTATTCATTCAACTATTTGGCTTCTAGAGAAGTAATTGGTCTGCACTATAATGCATTTTTACGTATAGAGTCTGAAATACATATAGCGACACGACCAACTCTCCGGCCCGACCGCGTCTCCCGGATTTACCCTACATAATATTAGCATGAAAATTTTACCTGCGTTTCCGTCAGCATCAGCGAAGTGGCCACTTCGAACCTCTTCGGTCTGCTAAGGTATTTGTTCTGCCTAAATTGTTTCTCCAACTCAAGAAGCTGCTGCGACGTGAAAGCGGTTCTTGGTCTTCTGGTTTTCCCAAGAAGAGCGTGCTGGGCAGCGCAACCTTTAAGTAGACAAAAGTGCACGATTAATCAGGCTGATTGCACGGAAGCTACATAATTTTCCACCTACATACTTATGTAGATATACGAAATATGTAGCGTCGAATACGGGAATGATACGCCTTTGGGGTGGTGAACGTTAAAAAGATATCTATTGGAAGGAATCGTTATGGTTACACTCTACCTATTGATAATCCTGTCTCGCATTATACATACAGGTTGGTAATACCAATCGTGGAACCGATAAAAATCATCGAATGCTAATGCAATTATCGCCAGTGAAAATCCCTATGGGTTGCAACAGTATGATTTAGGGCTGGAAACGAGGGTAAAGAGGACTAGGGTGGCCGCCCTAACGATTAGTCCTACGAACGACTCTTGGTCGCATGCGAATCTCTCCCCTTATGACTCTACACTCGCACACTCTACAGGCATAAATCGTGGTAAAGTATAGTCTCGTCCGTTACCAGAGACTTTTATCAGCATCGAGAAGTTACGGTGGCGGCGTGCTTTCGATTCTTCGATAGCGGCGCGTATCTAGTATACCTATTAGAGTGGAGTGAAAAAAACTTTTTTTCGATGATCAAATTCTAATAGTGCGGAAAAGTTGTCTACTTGGCCCAATGAAACGTGTAAACAATTTCAGCTCGATCGGATAATTTCTTCTGTGTGCACCAAAGGCCTTAACTTTCAAAATTTTAGTACAAAACTTAAAATTAAAAAAAAAAAAATATATAAAATACAAAATACATAAAAAAAAAACAATAAAATTATTTAAAAAAATATAAAATACAAAAAACAAGGAGCCCGACGTACAGCTACCTCCGCGTGGTGGGTTCTGGGCCACTTGTTCCGTTAGGAAAGTCAGCGAAGAGCTGCATTTTTTGATAGTTTACAGTGCCGACAGGCCGTGCCTATCGTTCCAAAACCAGCCACGGGTGTTTCTTTGCTTCATTTACGCAACAAATATAGTCCTGGGTAAAAAAAACAGGTAGAATCCACCAGCTGAAGAAAGTTGCACTTTCTTAAGTTTTGTACTAAAATTTTGAAAGTTAAGGCCTTTGGTGCACACAGAAGAAATTATCCGATCGAGCTGAAATTGTTTACACGTTTCATTGGGCCAAGTAGACAACTTTTCCGCACTATTAGAATTTGATCATCGAAAAAAAGTTTTTTTCACTCCACTCTAACATCCACCCTATGAGGGAATTCTTCTCAGGCCGTGATTTCGGCCGGTATCAAAATTATTGGTTCCTTTTTGGTACATTTTAATAAAAGCTTGTTTTTAAAAAAAAAATTCACCATAAAGTATTTCATGCTTTTTAGTGAAAATGTTGTATTGTCATCGGAATTACATATGTGTGCAAAGTTTCAAGCCGATCGGATATGTTGAAGTGGGTGAAAATTAGCTTACAAGATTTCACCCTGACAAACTAACGAACTCACAACTGAAACTAAATAAATGCTTCTAAAAAAATGAACCTAAAGAACTTGATTTATAATTCACACCATAATATTCGAATACATCAGTATTCGAATAATAACATTCGAATACTCAAATATTCGAAGTTTATTCGTAGCATTCGAATACTTGTAAAATATTCGAATAGTAAATTATTCGAATAGTCCCAGCCCTAATGTAGAGGAGTGTCAGTTCATATGCTAAAAATAAAATTGTGCCCTGGTTATCTATATGGATCCGCTATTGTCTCGAATCAAAGAAGCTAACGATTGGTATGCTCGAAGCGTTAACATACAATATTGGGCGGTTTATCATATTTTTCCCTACAGTTGATTTGAGAGCGCGATGCACCCCTCCAACTCAGCTATGTAGCAAGTGTGTGACCGGCTGTCAATGTTTGTACACATGGCAGTGTTTAGTCGCGCGTACACTCGGATTAATTTGGAACGTGCGATACCCTTATGTCGCTCTTAATCAGACGCTTAATCAAACCTTGGACACCTAGCATGTACATAGCTATTTAATTTTTCGATTAGAGATTCAGTAGAGACGGTAGGCTGCTCGATAAATCTTCTCGCAACCAACACATCTGCATTTAAGTAGTTATACCCAGGTATGGAACGTTTGAACGTCAAGCGGCACATCGTTTCTCGATGCGAACAGTTGACAGCTTCGCTTCCGCTATTTACGTTATACATAGATATTAATCGTCTCCCCAAAGGGTGGTTTGCCACCCGTTGCGCACATATGGTCCAGTCGGGGATTTCATACCCGTCCGTTCGTGACAATTACTACTATTTGGACGATTGCCTTTACTTTGCACGTCGGTCCTCTATGATTTACCACTATATGTATGCATGCATGTATGTATTTCTATACCTTCCTCGAATGCTATACCTAAGTAGATACTTACTTACATACATACAACTTTTTTAATACCTTGTTCCATGTGTTGATTCAATTCTTACTTGATAAACGGTAAACCATTTAAAATGTACTTATACCTAATTACATTCTGGTTTCTCTGCCTAGCATACCTACGTGTTGGATGAATCGTCACACGTCCCGTCCTGTCCCGTAGAATCGAGATACTGAAAACGGACCAAGCCAACGAAATTCTATAATCGCGAAGGTGTCAGGAAGAAATGGTACGAGTTATGACAGATGTCGGCAAACAAGAAGGGCGGCACCATCGAGTGGACAATCATTATTTTCGCTCTCCTCTATGCGGGGTGAAGCAATGGGGTGCCGTTAAGATTAGCATCGTTCTCACCCCACCGTTACACTTTTATCATGATAATTTAATTTATTTGGGGTCCTATTAGCCGCTTCACGCCAGATCACCCTTAAATCATGCTGATCACCGTACCGGTAAACACCAGCCATTATCTGTACTTAACGCGACTCTCTATCCCCCGCTCTTTATTCTCTGTCTGTCCGTAGGTAAGTACCTACCATCTCTCTCCTATCACTCCTATTTCTCCTATCTCTCCTATCTCTCCTACCTCTCCACTCTCTCGTCCCTCTTACTCCCCTCTTGGTGGCAAACTCGCCTCATTCTTCCCATCTTCGCGTCTCTTTCCTGCACACTTTCTTATTATGTTCTTTCATTCCGACCTATTCATCGCCACACCGCTAAAACGGCCAATAACCCAGCGCCGTTAAATTTGAAAAAGAATTTCACATAAGTACATCTACCCACCGCATCTTTTATGTTGTATTACTTTTTCGCACGAGATAAACGGTTTTCGAAAAAGTAAAAAAAAGTAAAAAAAAATAAACATTTTTATTTTTCAAATTTTGAAAGTTTAAATTCTTCTCAAACACTTTTTATTTATGAAGGCGAAGAAAAAATTGTGATTTTTATTTTAGAGGACTATTTTTTAAAGATTTAATGCCAAAAAGATAAAAAAAAATTTACCCATATTTTCAGTGTTTGATATGTCATGAATGTTTCCTGAAAATTAGGGACCGAAGTTTGCAAAAATATCGAAGATATAGACATTAATCCGACCTGAAGCTTTATTCAATCAAGAGTAATTACTCGACCTAAGTCGGTAAGTAGAGTAAAGGTGGGTAAAAGTTCGCAGCGGGTAAGAGTTCGCACCATGCGAATTTCATGATTTGAGTTGTGGCAGTTGCCAATGGTGATTGGCAGTCAATTGTCAATCAAGGTAGAGTCACTAATGTCGAATTTCGTGGCTGTGTTTCGGTTTGTTATCTTACAATGCGGTAAGTACTGAATTCGTTAGTTCTGATGTAATATTCTCATGTTTGGGAATCAATATTATTCCTATAAATTGATCAGTAAATATTTTAATTAATATGCCGTCTCAAAGAGCTGAAATTCTTCTATTAAAAAGTGCTAATAGAAATTTTCAATTCTCTTCACAGATAACAGGATTGATTAAACAATGTAAAAGTAGCTGTGGGGGCAAAAGTTCGCAAAATGCAGTGGGGCAAGAGTTCGAATGCGAACTTTTGTCCCAAAATAATTTGACGGGTGTTATATGTTCATTAAACTTATTTTATTTCTACAGTTTGCTAAATTAGTAACGAACACCGATTAAACCGACTATAAAAAATAAATTTGAAATTAATTATCAATTACAACATATGGAAATAAATTTTGAGTTTATGATAGTTGAGCCACGCTGATATCAGCTTTTGATTTTTTTTTTATTAATTTTTAATCCGCAATATTTGTCCAAAATACGTTTTTTATTAAGTTTTTGATTAAAAAATATGACTTTATTTTATTGTCTTATTCATTTATTGTTAGAACTTATAAGGGGACAACCGGCCGAAAACCAATTAGTGAGATGCTTCAGATCGCTCGAGATAAACATAGAAGCAGGACTTTCAAAAAGAAAAATCGCTGCAAAATTGGGAATAACCGAAGCGTTCTTTTACCCCACAACATGCGAACTTTTACCCCACAACATGCGAACTTTTACCCCACATAGCGGGTACAAGTTCGCATTTAACACTTTTTGGAAATATTTATTTTATATAAGTTGTGACAGGTAAATTTACACGAAGTCACTGTCTATCGAATAATAAGGGATAGTAGTTATTTCTCACAAAACGATATGATTATCAGTGTAATACCAAGGATTTTAGAGAAGTCTAAACTTTAAGTGCGCACTCTTGCCCCACATTACTCTAGTTAGGTATTCGCGGGGAATGCTTCTTATCGAAGCAGTCGTCAATGTCGTCGTCGACCGATACCTACATCACAAAGAAATGTCATCATGAACATTAAAATGCACAGCTGCCTCTGTAAATTTTCGACACACAAATACAAATCTATAGGTTCAATCGGATTGCATAAGTGGTTGCCCTCTAATGGGCAGCAATTACTCTGCACCGGATTGCAAACAGAAATTACCGATCCAAATCGATGTAGGTATTTAGGTAGGTGCCTATATCCCAAGTATCGCCTGATTCCCATGGTATCTACAATCGCCTCGGTGAGTGTTGGCATATAGGGTAAATCCGGGAGACGCGGTCGACCTAATATAAAATGGCTATTAAAACTAATATAGATATTACTTATTTTATCAGAGCAAACCTAATATGTTCAGAATTTTATGCCGATTCAGAAAAACTGGTCGATATTTGCTTGAAGACAATATTTACTGTAAATCGGGTTGAAAACTGAAGTCATGACATCTGACCACCTCTCCCGAGGTGCCGGCAGAAATGGTTTTCGTCTTTGGCAGAGACCACTCACATAATTATTCATGGAAAATTAACAAAGGATAAAGCAAAATTATTTATGAGTGAATACAACTACGGATTCATTGATATTTAATTTGTTTACGCTAAACAAGTAAAGAACACATCAAAGAAAAAGTGAATTACCTACTGGCGATTAGCAAGGCAAATGAATACAAAAGTGAATAAATAAACTAAATAAACAAAAATAATAATAAAATAATAATAAAAAATAAAAAAATAATAAAAAAATCATAACTCGACCATCTCACCTTTTTGCAGCGAGACATGGTCTTCTCGTTAGGTTTGAGACGAAGAGTTAATATGGCCAAATACTTTGGCTGCATTGTCCCTCAATATCTCTACTATCTTATTATTCCAAACATTAAAGGAAAATAAACTTAGAAGTATATTTTAAATACGATTCTGTACAACCGCTGTTTGACAAAAGAGGTTAAATGTAACATCAATTTACCTTTTATAGCCTATAAATCCAGAAAAACACAGAAGGAAGCGAAATAACGCTATTCATTCAACTATTTGGCTTCTAGAGAAGTAATTGGTCTGCAGTTTAATGCATTTTTACATATAGACTCTGAAATATAGCGACACGACCAACTCTCCGGCTCGACCGCGTCTCCCGGATTTACCCTACATATGTTGATATGGATGTAAGTAAGTACATGTAGGGGAAACTCGGACAAAACTGGGTACCTGGGTAAAACCGGGACGTGTTATTATTTTTTAAACTGCCTTAAATTTTATTTACAAAAGAGTTTATTCTAATGAATCCTAATTGTAATTTATTTTTTACTTAATAATGTCCAAGTTTTGAGACTTTATCCTTAACGTCCCTAGATTTTGCCCCGGTCACCCCTACACTCGGCTTCCTTCCACCCTTTCTGTCATCCCTTTAACCGCCCTCTCTTTCTCCCTTCCTTTCTCACTATTCATCCCACTCATTCCACCACAATCTGCCACTCTTTATCTTGCTCGCTCATTCGCTTTCTTCACTATGTAGTTTTGTGTTTCAGCTCTCGTTTTCGTTTCCCTTCTCCTCCTTTTCCTTCTCCTTCTCCTTCTCCTTCTCGTTTTCATCTTCCGTCGCCGTCGGTGGGTGTGAACGGACGCGTGCGCACACTAGGCCTTTCTCCCTCTACTTGTTTCACGTAGCAATGGAAGCTCCGCCTTGTAACCCCCGAGTGCTTGAAATGACCCGCCTCCGAATTCTCAACCCCTCGTATAGGAGGTGAACGAAGACGAGCGCGAGTAACGTCGATGCTATCCCACCATTTCTCGTACACCCTCGATCTGTGAGACGTCATCGACTCCTCTATATACCTCTGTGCCGCACAGACACGGATCCATGACATCAAGGGGTTGGGGCACCAGGAAAAGTTGGCAAACTTTCGTCAGAGATTATTTTCTCTGCCCGAAATGGTTGGATTTAATTTCATACTCGTCTCGCGAACTCACCACAAATCACGCCATAAACATCCAAAATGTTACCATTTACTCTTACTATCGGATCATAAACTGGAATCGTTACGCGTTTCCTCTCCTTCTTACTACGCTATTCCTGGTGCGTCATCGTCCAAGAAAGAATTAAGGTTGACTCCTACTATTCATCTACAGAGCGGTTGTAGCCAATGACAGACCGTCAGCCGTCAGCCGTTGGTTCAAACATTCTTCCACAGGCTTTCTGAAGTCTAAAGAATGTTTCGATGGACAGTTTTCTGCCACCGACTATGTAGACGGCCATGGAGAATCCAATGATGTAGGTACAGTGAATGATTCGCCCGGTAGCTGTACCCACATTACATCTTCACACGTAGAATAAGGAATGTTTGCCGCCATGTACCGTTCAATAGTGAGCAGTTTGTACGCAACGGTAAACACCTAAACTCAATGGTATTCTCATGTTGTCAGGACACACGAAGCTAAATACGTCCTCATGTCGCCGTGAGCATTGGTCCACGAGTCCACGATTCCACGCGGCACGTTGCGATCAAACCAGATCATAGAGATATAGGATGCCGCGTTTGGGCGAACGTGGAACGTTACACATCGGGTAACCAAGATCTGTTTGCTTGCGGGCGGCCAAACTAGCTGGCAGCTAATTCAGAAACACCATTACCGCCTATATGCCTATAGATAGGTAGACTGACGCGACCGCCACACGGCCACCGACACCAACACTGCCGATAGCCCATTCGTTTTCCACCTATGTAGGCACCTACCTACTACCTATAGGGTAAATCCGGGAGACGCGGTCGACCTAATATAAAATGGCTATTAAAACTAATATAGATATTACTTATTTTATCAGAACAAACCTAATATGTTCAGAATTTTATGCCGATTCAGAGAAACTGGTCGATATTTGCTTTAAGACAATATTTACTGTAAATCGGGTTGAAAACTGAAGTCATGACATCTGACCACCTCACCCGAGGTGCCAGGAGAAATGGTTTTCGTCGTTGGCAGAGACCACTCACATAATTATTCATGGAAAATTAACAAAGGATAAAGCAAAATTATTTATGAGTGAATACAACTACGGATTCAGTGATATTTAATTTGTTTACGCTAAACAAGTAAAGAACACATCAAAGAAAAAGTGAATTACCTACTGGCGATTAGCAAGGCAAATGAATACAAAAGTGAATAAATAAACTAAATAAACAAAAATAATAATAAAATTATAATAAAAAATAAAAAAATAAACAAAAATAATAATAAAATCATAATTCGACCATCTCACCTTTTTGCAGCGAGACATGGTCTTCTCGTTAGCTTCGAGAGGAAGAGTTAATATGGCCAAATACTTTGGCTGCAATGTCCCTCAATATCTCTACTATCTTATTATTCCAAACATTAAAGGAAAATAAACTTAGAAGTATATTTTAAATACGATTCTGTACAACCGCTGTTTGACAAAAGAGGTTAAATGTAACATCAATTTACCTTTTATAGCCTATAAATCCAGAAAAACACAGAAGGAAGCGAAATAACGCTATTCATTCAACTATTTGGCTTCTAGAGAAGTAATTGGTCTGCACTTTAATGCATTTTTACATATAGACTCTGAAATATAGCGACACGACCAACTCTCCGGCTCGACCGCGTCTCCCGGATTTACCCTATGTAGCTGTTTCAGATTTCTAGGCACATGTAATGCACGTTCTTCCTCGTTTAAACACATTCCCGCCTTTATGACTATGTCTAAATAGATCTAGATGTACGTAAGTACATACCTAATATCGTGGAAAATTCGGCAAAACGTTTCAAAATCCTAAAATCAAACACAATCTTGTATTCTTTAGGAATTTGTTCATTTGTAGTTGAAATAGAGTTAAAGTCTCCTGTCCAAAGTCGAATCGATTTGCGTTCTTTGATCGTTCCAAAGATGAGCGGAATTAGCTGTTGGAACTGTCTGAAAGTCCGTGGAGTTTCCATGGTAACTCTATATCTCGGTACCTCTGCTATGCTATGCTATCGCCGAGAGAAGGGCGAAGGGGATGGATGGACGGATGAATGACGCACAATTAACTAATTAAATCATCCGCCAACCCTTCGCGTGCTTCATCTCTCGGGTATCATCCCCTTTTGTTAGCAGATCTCTCCTCCCGCTCATATCTTCGCCATTGTTTCTCCTTGATGCCTCGTGAAATGCACTCGAGTTATAGCAATTGTTAACGAAAGCCAAACGGGTCGATAGGTATTTGAAGAGTCAAGGAATAAAATAATAGGTGAAGATAGGATGCAAAAAGCGGAGTGTGAAAAATGTAAATGAAAAAAGTGTCGATGAAAGGAAACAGGGGGAAGAGGAGAAAGAACTGTATTTTGTAATCCTTTGTCAATGACTTTGCGGAACACCGGGCTGCGCCGCGCCGCGTCGTGTCATTTTCGTTTGATAACGATAAGTCGTGGAAATGTTTGATCGTGAGTAACAAAACTAGTACATACATACCTACCTACCTACCTGTATGTGGTAATCGTTCGCTAATGTTAAAGACTGTTTATAATTCTCCGGCCTACTTAAGGGGTAACACCACTCTAGAGGCAGAAAAAAATACCTAAATTTGACAATTTATTTTGGGAGTATGACAAACGGAATAGAATTTCTTTTCAGAGGGTTTATTTAACACATATTGAAGTGCGAAAAACAATTTTTTTATTGTCATTTTCATACAAAATGGCGGCGACAGAGCTCGTCGTCGAAAACAGCTTTTTTGAAAACACCGCCACGGGAGGACGGATTTCTCGGCATGTATGAGACCGGGAACAAAAAATAAAAAAAAAATTATAATCTATATACAATTGACTTTGGAAGTACGCAGGGGTTTTTTTTTAATCAATTTTTGTGGAAGTGGTGCACTTTTTAAGAAGTGAATTAATTTTTTGCCCTAAACATGACCATTAAATTGTTTATAAAAAGAAGAGTTTACATTCAATCAAAAAAACGGCTACGTACTTCCAAAGAGAATATTGTTGTGAAGCTACTGTAAAAATTTCAAATCGATCCATGCAATAGTCTCCGAGAAATCCGTCCTCCCAGTTTGAAAGAAGTGGTTTCGACGACGGGCTCTGTCGCCGCCATTTTGTATTAAAATGACAATAAAAAAAATTGTTTTTCGTACTTCAATATGTGTTAAATAAACTCTCTGAAAAGAAATTCTATTCCGTTTGTCATACTCCGAAAATAAATTGTCAAATTTAGGTCTTTTTTTCTGCCTCTAGAGTGGTGTTACCCCTTAAGTATATGTATGTAGGCAGATACCTTTGTGTAGTAGATATACCTACCTACTTATTTAGGTAACGCGCCAATGCAAAAAGCTAAATCGTCGTTTCGGTCAATTTCGGCTAATCCGAAAGCAAACTGGTGTCACGCGGGTATACGAGTGACAGTTTTTAGTGTACACCAGGCATAGATAGTATCGGGATTCGGGATGCACCGAGAACAGAAGGTCGCGAAATACACGCGGCTACGTTACTGTGCTAGTTAAATTTCGATACGGTAAAAGCTCCACTCGAAATAGATGAAACATGGTGTTGTCGCAACGTTGCCACGGGCATAACGCGCGACAAATATTCCGCAAATAAAAGCTCGCGTCTCCTGCTTCCAACCTATCCCTCTGTCAGCTCACGGTGCTGAGCCGGTTAGTCGCGCATTCACCATTATTTACATAACGTCGAGAGCGTACGAGGATGCACGGGTACCACAGAAAGGGAGAGGGAGGAGAGAGAGAGAGAGACCCAGAAGGGCCAAACGGGACGGTACTGCCATACAGCAATTTTTTAACAAGTCAGGTACGTGTTCCCTGCCTACGCGATAACGGCCGTTTCAGCTGGGGCTGGATGCAATCGTTTTATTTTATTCCGCGAGACCGCTTTTTTGTACTCGTTGCTCGTTTTACGCTATCGGGTTTTCGCCTTTTTCGTCGACGTTGGATTGCTCGGCAACTACCAATCAGGATCATCTGACAGAAAGTACCCCGCACTACACCCCGAGCACCCCGAGCACCCCTCTCATGCTACTATCTCTTTCTCCTCTCATCTCTCTCGTATATACAGATGCATTTACTTTCCCTCTCCCCCGCGCCGCGCCGCGCCGTTACCATCCCTCTCCCTCTCTTTGAACCTCCGTTCCCCTTCATTCGGACTCGGTTCATCTCGGCAACCTGGCTTGCTACGTTCACCGACCAATTTGTCCGATAAAAGCTCTCGACTGATTGGCTGGACAACGCGCGGCCACGGCTCTTTTTCCAAGCGTGAAATTTACCGTGGTAACCGATTCGTCCTTTCCTATCGCCCTTGCATCTATTCGTTGGCTACTTATACTTGTTCTTGCGATTCTTCTTTTCACGTCCCGTTCTAAATAGTTGGCTGTGCATACTTGGTATTCCACTTCATTTCTATCTTGCGACAGCCGCTTCTGTACCTATATGTAGATAGGTAGGTACAGTACGAACTTGTGCATTTCCTTCGTTTACAACTTTGTCTAGATGCTACCTACCATACAAAGGTTACGCTAAAAAGCTCTGAAAAAATGGCACGCTGCGCAACTTTGCTCCAACCTTATCGTTCGACAAATGACCTAAAAACTGGAGTAGCCGATCAATATAGCAGAGTAAAGCGTTACATTAGGCATGTAAACACTCGCTATCTGCTCAACATGCGGCCAATCTGTCGATCCATTTCACTACTTTGCTCTGACTTTGCGTTAGGCACAGCTCACAGGTATTACATAGGTACATAGCAGTGAAATAGGAGTAACGTTTCAATCCTTATCGTTGCGTTCTATAAATCGCCTTTGTAGTCTTATCTTTCATTTCGCGTCGGCTTTTGTTCCATCGAAACGATAAAAGAAAAGAATGCCATTCGCCTCGTGTATCGATTGTGTCGTCAAATTTAAGGTAGGTAAAAAACGGCGGTCGTAGATGTAATATGTATACCTCATAGGTACGTGTTTGCTCGGACGTAATTGAATCGACGGGTTCCAAGTCTTTGCCAAACAGTGTCGTTATGGAATCGAGGGACGATGGTTATTGTGGTTGCTCCATTACCTACTTGGCGAATCATCTACGAATTATTAATTTATGAGAAATAAAGTAGTACGAGGAGATTGGATCTAAGTATAGTGGCACGAGAATGGGTGGTTAATAATAAGTAAGGTGAAGGAATAGAGCCAAGAGGAGGAGGAGGAAGAAGAGGGGAAGGTGGTGGTGTCGGCGAAGCAGTGTAAAAACTCAGAGATTCTGTTGTCTCGTTTCTGCCAAGTCGATTCACACGATTCTGCCGAAGCGATTATTTTGCAATTTCGTCTACGTGGGCGAACAAATCGGTCACATAATTGAATTGTATGAGAAATGGTAGCAGCACCGATTTCAAGACGTTCGGAATAGAATTTTGTATGCAGACGGTAATGCTATCCCGAGCTGTTACGAAAAGATCTCTCTCTCTCTCTCCTTGCTACCTTTCTCCAAAGACGAAAACAGTTGCTAAGTAGTGAAAACTTACCAGCCAAGTCAGCGGGCAATCTAGGATACAACATTCCAGTCCTGGCTAACCACTCGAGCTGGAGTGGATGAATATGGTGCTGTTGAGGATGAGCTCCGGCAGTTTGCGAGTGCCCGACGGGTTGACCTTCCTTGTGTATCGAGTGAAACGCGCTACCACCAGCAGGATGATAATACAATCCACCGGGGTGAATAAGAGGGCCACTTGGGTGTAAGAGAAGAGCTTGGTTCTGCCGAACTACACCGGTACTGGCACCGAGTGCACCGTAATGGCCACTCGGTAAATTTGGATTACCAGCAATACCGTTGCTAGTAGGTTCCTCTGATCCCGGTGAAATCGGAGGGCTCGAGATCGGACTGTGACTGGCGTTACTCCCAGAGCTGGCGCTTCCCGTCCTTGTAGGGTCTACCTCGGTCGAAGCGTCGTCCTCGATATTTTCTAGTCGATCTACTCGGAACCCTCCGTTGCCGGTTCCAATGTTCTCCCCTCGGAACATTGATTTTCCACGTTGAATCGAAACCGTGTTCGCTGCTTCCACCGGTTCTAACGGCGCCCCGGACAAGTGTATATCTCGCGTGGATCTGTCACGAATAGTTTGCCGATCGCATCCATCGCGAAGAAACTCCAGGCTTGGTGAATCTGGACATTGCTGAACCGGCCTATCGAACGGATTCAAAAGGTTTCTCGAAGATGATGTTCTTTGCTCCTCCGTCCCACCCGCGCCAGCTGCTGTTGCAGCTCCGATTCCACCTGCACCTACACCTCCACCTCCAACACTACCTCCGCCTCCGCCTCCGCTTACGCCTCCTCCCCCTCCTCCTCCTCCTCCACTTCCACTTCCACTTCCATCTCCACATCCACCTACACCACCATCTCTGGTGTCAGTTCCAGTCCCAAGAGTACAAGGAGATTCCCGTCCGTGAACGTGAACGTGAACAGAAGAATTTCCTATACAAGGGTTTCCGTCCACGGTCAGATTCCTCGTGGTGAATAGTAATCTTGGGTTACGCTCCGATCTATCGCGATCGAGGTTCTCCTGTTTCCCTGTCGCTCGCCCGAGAAGAGCATCTATGCAGAAAGAGGTTTTGCCGAGGGAGGTGGTTCGCCTGTCGCTCGAATGGACCGAGTACCCTTGCGGAGAAGTTCTGTCGGGCGAACTGTTTGATCCTCTGTATTGGTTCGATATCGCGGACACCATTTCCGCGGGAAAACATTTCATGCCGGCATTATCGGAATCTCGGAAAAAATTGGACGGTTCGTGCTCCTGCTTGGAGAAGGAGGATCGCTTCGCATCGTCTTCCTCGCGATACCTCGACATTCGCGGTTCGTCTTGGAACTCCAACGGAGAGCCGCTTGCTGCAAAACGTATTTCCTCTGTAATGGAGCCGATCGTGTCGTTTGCTGTCTCGACACCGGCCGATATCCCTTCTTGCAATATCGGCGAACAACTCTGCCCCCGGCCGTTTTGCCGAGCGCCTTCCGCGTAAACGGTACGCTGACTCGTTTGCTGATGCTCTTGCCGTTGCCGTAGATACAAATTCTCCGAGGCACCTTGCGCGTCGTAATGCATACCTGATTCCGTGAAGACACGAGAACGCATTAAATCGTTGGATCGTTAGGGCCTTCTTTCACAACCACCAACTACTCGCGGATTAATTACGGACACATGGAATATCGATCGGACTTGATCGCCGACTACTCGGGCTACGATCATTTACGGATAGATGGTCTCAAGTACCTATACTGATAGATATCATCCGCTGAATGGAGGATCGGTGGCCGATCGACTTCCGATCGGCCTACGAGACCGACCGACCGACCGACCGACCAACCGATTAAACGAAGGTTAACCGTCGAAACGACTCCCAGATCTTGCACACGCAATGAAAATATTCACACAACTTCCGCTTCCTTGGACTAGGACTGAAACGTATCGCGACCGACGAACCACTATTTTTTCTCACTTTCTCTCTGATGGAGCGTCAGTTACGATTTCGCGGCAACACAAGCGATTAAGTCGACGCTTCGCCGCAAAGTGACGTAGCAAGGAACCGCGTGTCCCTAACGGGAAAATCGCTCCCCCTCTGCTTCTGCGTTTCCGCGGTTAGTCGATTCTGCCACGCCTATCGCGGCAAGCCTCGCATTTTGCCACGCCTACGGCACCCCCCCCCCCCTCCCCTTTATTCCCCTCTTTCCCGCACAGCGTGTCGTGGGTACCAACTCCCAACTTTCCACTTCCGATTCCCGGTTTCCGATCCTTGATTCCTCACCGTCGAGCGTTGAGCGTGAACCGCCGAGCGCCGAGAGCTCTCACCTCTCAACCTCCAAGCCCCGAGCCCCAGGCGTCGAATTTCTGCAGTACAAAACTAAGTAGGATCTATACTTACGTAGGGTATAGTTACACCATGTTCCCGTAGATACAGCAGAGAAATGCTTCAGCGCGTCCAGTCTACCCTTTGTATGGGGCGATACAGGGCACAGGGTACAGGGTAAAATATAGATAGAGAGAGATGGAGTGGCGAAGGATAGTGCCAGAGGGAGAGTGGGAGAGTGGGAGAAGACGTCGACGATGGCGGCAACGGTGACGAAAGGGAATAAAGGGGAACAAGACGGCTTCCCCCCTGCGGCAACGCGAATCCTCCAATCCGACGACGTATACGGAAAGCGCGCTAAGGAGAACGGATATGCAGTTGGTGGCACGTGACACTTGCAGAAAAACGAGGGGTGGCGAAATGCGTGCAGCTTGAATTGCAACGTGACGGTCGTATAATGGGAGGGAAGTTGGGCAGTGGGCACCCTCCACGAGTAACAGGGATACTCGATGTCGGTCTACCGGCGCACGCGACGACACAATCTTCGTGGTTTCGCTTATTTTCTTTATTGCTCGCGACTTTGTGAGCGCGATTAAACCAAGTAGTTATAGCTACCTGCATACGGGTATAGGGATAGCTGTAGCCTACGTACTTCGATCTTCTCTCAAATCCGTCAAATGAATTTAATGTTGCTACGTTACCTACCTACTGCCTTAATGTGGAGCGTTAACAGTAAAACCCAGACATCTTAACGTAGTAGGTAATAACGACAACAGCTTTCATCTTGTAATCGTTACTACGACTTTTAACCAGATTTTTCATTGCTCTCCGTCTGCATTCCTCCGCCATGGCGGTGGCAATAGGTACCTATGTGCTTATTTTGTACTTGCTGCATATAGGAGTATGATTACTGCATTCGTTCACATAGTAACTATAATCCTACCTAACAAAACATCGGTGATATCTAAAGTCTACAGCCTTATCGAGCAGCTAATAGCCGCGTAATAGGCATCACACCCAGTTTTCGAGTAATCGGCCTGTTATCGGTTGTCGGGCACCGATATTTTATATCGGTTCTACGACGCATTTGCTTATCCCACTGATAAAGTCTCTTCGCTTATTCAAGTGTCTAGCCGAAACTTTCGAGTTTTCTCAAATATCATTTTGTGTCGAAAAATGATTTCATTCCTTTTATCAGTGACCGGATTTGGTCCAACGGATTCGCGGCGATACCTTTTTCCGTAGGTGGGAAAAAAGTATCACTATTATGATTTCCATAATCTACGCAATCTCTGTGTACCTAATTACCTATTCGTATAATCTATAATACCTACTTTGCTGGGCGTAGCGCGACGGGTCGGCTAGGTACGAGGCTAGAAGAAAGTAAACGGTACCATTTCGTCGGTCGCCGCTTTTTAACCAAATAACACGGAGGGAGCTTTATTTACTTAAGGATCGAAGCACGTTCAACGTATACGCTGAATAAAAGTGTTTAACAACTGCCGTATTTCATCCATACATATTTAAATAGTAATATGCAGGTATTAGAGCGACGTTAGTGTGTATACTGTACAACTCTACCGAATGCAGACACCTGCAAGTACAAGTCCGTACCTATTTCAAACTTTCTTCTTTTTCTTTTCTTCTCCGTCTCATAATCCCCTCTGCTTGTGACACGAGCAATCGCTCAAAGACAAATCGCACAGCATCTTTCATTTCCAACGTTCAACGAGAGATGCTTAATTTTTTTTGAAATTTTCGGATAGCCCTGAATTTCGAAAACTCGAGAACTCGATACTACAACCTTACGATAGGTATATGTATATGTATACATAGAGATACAGGTAGTAGGTACACCTTTCATCCTCGACAGCCGAGTAAACAGAAAAGATTTTCTACCAATGATTATGCTCCGTCACGATAAGCCGAGCTTCTTTCCCCTCTGCCCTTATGTCAGCCTGTCTCGCTCTCAAACTGAACGTGTACATATCTATTATGTAGGTAGGGGAAGGGGAGGGCACGATGGGGAAGCTAAGCAAACATGCAAAAAAAATGATAATTATACCTTTTTTGAGCAACATTTGAATAAAATTTTCAAGTTATTAAACTTTTAAAAAAAGTAATGAAAAAGCATCTTGCCCCTGCCGCGGGGTATGACGGGGTACCAAAAATGGAGCAAGACGGTTTTGCCGAATAGGTATTTCCACAATCGATGCAAATATGAATTTCTTCTAAATTATTTTCTTCCTACCCTCGCGCAGAAGTTGTGGCACCATATCTATTAAATATTCGACAATTTCTTCCTCTTCTGTTTGCGAAAATGCTTAATTTCCCTGTTTCAATTTTTGGACATAACGTTTTCCAGAGACTGATGTTACTTATACAACAAATAAAAAAATATTGCAATTTTTAATATTGTATATTATAGTAAATAGAATGGAGATTATAATGTAACAAAAATAATTGACTTACCGTTTTTAAATACACACTTATTATAAGTCTTTTTAGTACACAAAATAAGATCCGCGCAGCATGTGGACTATTTCACAGCTCTAAACCAAAGACGCGTGCTCCCCCACTCATTTCTATCAACGACCTAACTGTTACAATACAATGGCTTCCTTTTGGTACATTCATCAAATGTCTAGCATTTTTCGATTAACGTTTTTCTACCATACCCCATCTTACCTCGGTACTATGTCCAAAGCATTCACTTTTATGGTAAATTGCACAAACGTATCCATAATTACCTATGATACCAGACGAGGTATACGGTTTTTAAATTTCCTTACTCACATAAAGTGTATTCTATTTCAGTCATTGCCTCGGGTACAAAGTCTAGTTCACTAAACTTATATGGTTGATAATAAATTGTAACTGACAAGCCGATCAACTTTTACAAATTCAATGATAACAATTCGGGACAAATACTGTCTAAAGTCTTGTTATCCCAAGCCAAAAGTAATTAACGATTTGATGGTTAATTCATACGTTCTTATCACAAGGGATAAGATTGTTTGATCAACACCACGATTAGGTATCACTGCCCACAGATAAATTGTAATTGGTGTCATGTATCGATTTGGCACTGCCTCGTACCTATATTTATGTAAATAGCGTTAATCACATTTTATCAGTGCCCCCTCTGTTCGACTCGCCTCGACTCAACTCGGTTTGATTCGGTTCGGCTCGGTTCTGGTGATTTAATTTAACGGTCCAAAGTATTGGAAAACGCGCGAAAGACGAAAGGTGATAATCGTCTGATAATCAAGCACATCAGAGATATAATACATAAATCTGTATCGATTTTTTCAGCTAAAATGTGCTATTCGAGATGGGTAAAGCCGCGCATATGCTCGATGCAGTTCCACTTCTCTTACGTGTTATTCCTTTTCTGTGTTTAGAGTAAAGGTGGGTAAAAGTTCGCAGCGGGTAAGAGTTCGCACCATGCGAATTTCATGGTTTGAGTTGTGGCAGTTGCCAATGGTGATTGGCAGTCAATTGTCAATCAAGGTAGAGTCACTAATGTCGAATTCCGTGGCTGTGTTTCGGTTTGTTATCTTACAATGCGGTAAGTACTGAATTCGTTAGTTCTGATGTAATATTCTCATGTTTGGGAATCAATATTATTCCTATAAATTGATCAGTAAATATTTTAATTAATATGCCGTCTGAAAGAGCTGAAATTCTTCTATTAAAAAGCGCTAATAGAAGTTTTCAACTCTTCTCACAGATAACAGGATTGATTAAACAATGTAAAAGTAGCTGTGGGGGCAAAAGTTCGCACAATGCAGTGGGGCAAGAGTTCGAATGCGAACTTTTGTCCCAAAATAATTTGACGGGTGTTATATGTTCATTAAACTTATTTTATTTCTAGAGTTTGCTAAATTAGTAACGAACACCGATTAAACCGACTATAAAAAATAAATTTGAAGTTAATTATCAATTACAAAACGGAAATAAATTTTGAGTTTATGATAGTTGAGCCACGCTGATATCAGCTTTTGATTTTTTTTTATTAATTTTTAATCCGCAATATTTGTCCAAAATACGTTTTTTATTAAGTTTTTGATTAAAAAATATGACTTTATTTTATTGTCTTATTCATTTATTGTTAGAACTTATAAGGGGGCAACCGGCTGAAAACCAATTAGTGAGATGCTTCAGATCGCTCGAGATAAACATAGAAGCAGGACTGTCAAAAAGAAAAATCGCTGCAGAATTGAGAATAACCGAAGCGTTCTTTTACCCCACAACATGCGAACTTTTACCCCACATAGCGGGTAAAAGTTCGCATTTGACACTTTTTGGAAATATTTATTTTATATAAGTTGTGACAGGTAAATTTACATGAAGTCACTGCCTATCGAATAATAAGGGATAGTAGTTATTTCTCACAAAACGATATGCCTATCAGTGTAATACCAAGGATTTTAGAGAAGTCTAAACTTTAAGTGCGCACTCTTGCCCCACATTACTCTACGTATAGATACCTACGTTTGTCGGGTTACCAGAAATAAAAGTATATCTTCTTATATGAAACATCTAAACATCTAAAACTATCTGCTATCCCTCTCTATCCCTCTATTCACTCTGACTATGGTACCTCCGCCTATTATACGATATGTACGTATATGTATGTACCTATACATAAGTAAGTATATTCAACTTCCAAACTCTTCCGTCCTTCGGTTCTCAGTCTCTGTCCTTCAGTCCTATGGTATAATTAGAATCTCCCGGCCCCTATGTGGCCGCACCTCCGAGTTCGGCCCTCATCGGCCATTACTTTTAATGGCGTTGTTAATGAAACTAGGTGTCGCCAAATTAACCTCTCGTTTCAGCAACGCTCAACCAAAATCGAAAGCAGCCGTAATTTCAAGGAAGGAAGCCATTCGATACAAGTACCTGCCTACTTAATCAAGATACGGCCGCGCCTCGCGTTGGCCTGACGCACGTACATTATTTATTTTGCTAAATACATCATTTCTACCTACACTGGTCAATATGAAAATTGGGATAAAGCAAATCAAATATAGCTTAGAACCGATCAACTACGCGGAACAGGTCGGCTAACTTGTATCTTTATAAGGAAAGTAAATCGAGAGGATAGCAGGGTAATATCATTACTCAGATATAGGTATACGATTTAAAAGGATCCCGATTCTACAACAAATACCTAAAGCTAATAAAATGTCGATTGATAATTGGAGAAAGACCGGTGTGAAATATTATTGCAAGGAAGGCTAAGAAAGTTAAAAGGGAACAGTAGTATGTTGCAAGTACCCCAAGTTTGAAAACCACTGGCACTGGCTGATTACCGCGGTAACCACCCCCCGAGCGCCAATTAATCTTAACTTTTACGGGGCAAACACTTTTCATTAAGCCCGGTTCTGCCTCCAACCGGAGTCGAGTTATCCCCTCTCTGTTGCAACTTTAGCCACCCTTGACTATACTTGCCTTTTTTCCACCCCCTCCCTTCTAGAACTCGTCTCTGGCTCTCCGTACCCATCCTCCGCCGAGTACGGCGAGGAACGGCAAGGAAAATGGTTCCCCAGACAAGCGTTTAATCTGGCTCTAATTAGCAACTTACCCTCCGCCTGCGTTTCAACGTTTCACCTAGTCCCTCCCCCTTTGTTTCCCGCAATTTATCCACTGCCTGCTTGGCATCTCTCTCTCTCTCTCTCTCTCTCCCTCTCTCTCTCCCTCTCTCTCTCTCACCTCTTTATGTAACAATTGCAAAGCGGTTACACCAGACATCAAGAGAGGAGGCGTATGCCCCCACAGGTATTGGATATCCATTACAGCCCGAGCTATTTAACCGTTGGTGTAACCGGAATGTAACTCAATTCTCTTCCGGGCCGTGATCGGCTAATCATCGACGATCTTATCATTGACGAATTTCAAAAACAAATGTGTCAACAGAAGATAGAATACACCGCGGCCATTACTAATTTGAAGTACACGTTAATCGCTTCTCTTGATGCGGCTACCACCCTTATTAATCTCCCTTCCCCTTTCTTTTTGGACCTATACCAGACCTGATGTTACATCGATCATTTGCCATCTATCGCTACCTTTTGTACCGACAGAAGATTACTTGTTATGATAATGTAACCATCGACGAAGTATAGAATAGACCTATCACCCAATGTAATTTTGTGTCACAGGCTCAGGGGGCTCGCGAGCCCCCTTACCATTTTCGTGTCACACCCAACGTTATCGACCCAGTCTCAAAAAAGATTACAATCACAGACGATAGATCTATCAACCAATATCAATATTTGACGAAAAGTAGATCTCGCAATTGCTTCTCTTACTTATATCTACTTTCCGTGGAGCTTTCATTACCTCTCGTGTTAATTACTAACGCCTCACTATGCTCACGCAAATGTAGGCAGAATGAGTATTCAATTTATGTGCAAATGGTAACACGGGATTGATATCTCGAATGTATCACTGTTGGTTCTGGGGTAGCCGAATAATTAAAACAAGTCTTTTGTTACTATAATCTAAAACTTTAATTAAGAAAGAAGTTGGAATATACGTCTGTAACAGACAAGTCGAAAAGTATCAAGAGTCGAATATCTGATTTCGCGAGTCGAATATCTGATTTCGCGAGTCGAATATCTGATTTCGCGAGTCGAATATCTGATTTCGCGAGTCGAATGTCTTCTTTCGCGAGTCGAATGTCTCTTTTCGCGAGTCGAATAGGGTGCAAGCACTAGTAGTCGACCACTTAAAGCTAAACTCGAATGAAAAGTACTGAAAAAAAATAAACAATCAATGTAATAAAATATATAAAATGTATTGAAGTAATTCAAATGTTTTTAATGTATCACTAAGAATTTTGTGTTAGTAGGAAAGTTCAGGGAAAATAAATAATTAGCGTTAAAAATAAAGTGTCCGAATGCTTTAATAATCGACCGCTTAACTCTAAAAGTCGACCGGTCCGATAGCTAGTAGCCGACCACCTTTTTTAATATGAAATTCAAAATAGGTTATGTGCGCATTACAAACTAAAATTTATTTTTAAATAAAATGTGCAACATCAGTAAATAATTAATAATGACAAGAATAATGCGTAACTAAAATAAGTTCTTTTAAAAACATTATCAAAATTTTAATAAAAAATAGAAATTATTTTTTTTTCCAATGTAAACTAAATTTTTCGTTTTTAAGATAGGAAGCAATAACAAATTTTAAGTTTTTAAAGTAGGTATTCTATAAATAAATTATATAAACTTTGTAGAACATTAATCCATAAGAAACGAATATACAATTTTAATTATCTTAAATATAATGAAATCCTTTCTTGTTTTATAACTCTCTGTTATAATTTTTTACATTTTTCTTGCTTCTTCTTTTTACATTCTTTTACTTTATCCTTTTTTATTGCTATTTTCTTGGATTTTTCTTCTTGATTTTTCAATCTTTCCTCCATTTTCTGACGCTTTGCTATTTCAATATTTTCTTTCACTTCGTGTTTTTTTTTTAAAAAAATCGCGCCATTCAGCAGATGAAACTGCACTGGGCAGTTTTTCTTCTGGAGATCTTTTTTTATTGCTTGGGATAGGAGCAGGATAGAATATATGTTTGCCAAAAGCTTTATTAAGAGCCTCTTATATTATAGTTAATACGTGGTCGACTATTAGCATTCATTGTGAATGCAGTTAGCTTCAGAAGTCGACCGCTGTGGTCGACTATTGAAAATTGAAAGGGAATGATGATCCAGTTACCGACCTCCCATAAATAAATAAATTATCCCATTTTTTTTAAATTTTTGAAGCGCATATAAAATTGTTAATGCTTTTTCAGTGGAATAGCATAATATTCCAGTAAAAAATGTATAGAACTGAATTACATTTGTCGTTTCTATTCAAAGCACACTTATGTTTCTCGGGTTAGAAAACAGCAATGGCGCATGTAGAATCAAAATTAGTTTACAAATCACTTTGAAAGCATTTATTTTTTTTACCTATGAAGGGCGCTTTTTGTCGCATTGTAAAGTTAGAAATTCAAAATATAATATAAAATTGTCATTTAATAAATTCTTTATTTCAGTACTTATTTCTTTAAGCTGAATAATAAAAGTGGTCGACTACTAGAGGGTGGCCGACTACTAGTGCTTTCACCCTATCTGATTTCGCGAGTCGAATATCTCTTTTCGCGAGTCGAATGTCTCTTTTCGCGAGTCAAATGTCTCTTTTCGCGAGTCGAATGTCTCTTTTCGCGAGTCGAATATGTCTTTTCGCGAGTCGAATGTCTTTTTTCGCGAGTCGAATGTCTCTTTTCGCGGGTCGAATGTCTCTTTTCGCGAGTCGAATGTCTCTTTCCGCGAGTCGAATATCTGTCAAACAGTCACTCTAAACAAGTCACACATATACAAGCACGCACACAGCTTTCAGCATTTCAACACATTTCAGAGTAGTTCCGGAGTTGGACGCTGTTCATGATCAGAGGCCGCCAGATTCAGTCCTCGAGTTATGGGTCGGTAACACAGTTTGGGTGGTGACACGAAGTCTCATAAGGTGATAGGTCTATTCTATACTTCGTCGATGGATAGACCTATCACCTTATGGTGTTTTGTCACCACTCAAACTGTGTTACCAATTCATAATTTGAGGGCTGAATTCAGCGGCCTCTGTTCATGAACAGCGCCCAACTCAGCAACCACTCTGAAATGTGTTGAAATGCTGAAGGGTGTGCGTGCTTGTATGTATAGTCACAGAATTAGAAATTTTCAATGAAAAAAGTAATTCACTATTTCACTAAAGTGCGAAGTCAGGAAATGTCACAAATTTCATATCTGTATTACCTGTAGCAGAATAAAATTAAGACTCAAGAACCGGATTCGTTTCTCGCCTTTATTTCACTCGTCAGAAACGGAAGAACAACTGTAGCTCGGCAACGTTGTCGAGGCAGGTGTTGAGAGTGAGCGAATAAATTAACTAGTAGCGTAGCTACATAAGTACATATATATACCAAAGAAATTAAATGAGCGGAGCATTTAGGGATGAGGGAGAGAAAGAGTCGGAGATGTGGAGGGGAAGGGAAGGGGGAGGGGCGAGGATATGAAGGAAACTAGCAAGAAGAGAGAGTGGTCTTTGGATGCTGTATTTCCGTTCCTCATCAGTAGGCAACCGAGTGTCCCGATGTTCTCTTGGTTCCTTCAAAGTGCCGTGCAGTGAAACCGACGACAGAAAAAAAAACGTCACGTTGAATTTGGTTGCAATGCGAATGTAATTTCGCGGGAAAATTTAAACTGACTGGTGTATCTATCTACGCGCCTGTGGTTGTGTCTGTGGACGGTGTATGCGTGTGTGTGTGTGTGTGTGCGTGTGCGTGTGAGAGTGAGTGAGTGAGTGAATGAGTGGGCGGGTGGGTGGGTTGTTGTGCACATGTGTGCTATCCGACTAGCGAACATAAATCGTGACACCGATTGTGAAAACTCAAAGGTGAATTATTATGCATTTTTGAGTTGATTTCTTGATCGTTGAACTGGCAGTGAACGAGTGAACACGTTCGGCCACCTGTACATTCGTGCGCTTGCACTTGTGCTACCGAGGACGAGATATTTAAGTTTTACATTCTCTACCAAGATGAAAGCATGTAACGGGCAAATACAAGGGAATCCGATGACATTGCTTGTCAAAGTGTTTGGTTGAGCTGAGCCGAGTTGAGCGGTTGTTGTCAAAGTCGAAAGTTACCGGCTAACTTTCACTAATAACCAAAGGTGTAATGGTACGGTTCTGCGCGTAGACGGCGCGCTCACGGGACTACCGAAGAAAGCCAGGAACGTGTTACGAGGTAACCACACGGAGAGACGACGTGCTACTTGTCTCGGTGACCTGGTTTCACGACCCACTTTTCTACCAGACCGCGCTACAACGTGTGAATGCCTTCGCTACGCTTCGCGAGCTCTTACGGTACAACGAGTCGCGGCGCGGCGCGGCGAGGCGCGGCGTCGCGGGGGAGCAAGTTCGGGGATAAAATTCTTCCTGCTGGTATACATATTTACTTATGTATTACAAGTACGTCTTAAGGAATATGCGATTGATCGGAATTCCATAGAAATTCTCAGTTCGAATTTACTGGAGAAAAGTGAATTCAAGAAGGATGCACCGTCTTATGAACTCTCGTCCGCGGTTCTTTTATTTGAATAGATATGCGGCAAACGGTATGCGAGGCTCATCGCTGACAATGAGTATCGTTAGGCTAACATTTCCGACAGACCGAAAGACGAGGAGATTCATCAGGAAAAGGCTACCACCACGAAAACTGAAAGCGACGGTGGTCCATGGAAAATTTGGCGCGCTCTTACCATTAGTACACCGGCAGAGGGTGAATGCCAACAACCATATCGTTGAACGGCGTGGATTAGCAATCAGAAAGGAAATGAGCTCGCTTGTGCGATTGCTTTTCGGTTTGATGCTTATTGGACTAGGTTGTCGAGTCGCCGCCGCAAGGAAGAATGATCGGTACTTGGCGATGTCTGGTGAGTCCGTTACTCTTAAGGAGTGAAAACTGTTTGCCCTTCGTTTATAACAAGTTTGAGCTCCTTGTAAACGTGCATGAGTACTTGCGTATCCTATCTATAAGTATAATCTTTTTGTTTTTGTTTTTGTTTACATAAGAACATGTGCCATAGCATTTACCTATTAATGTAGTTACGTGGTTGGATTTTATTGTTAGATGTAGCAGACAAGGAAGCCACGATGGGAAACACTATCGATTCGGAAAGACAGATGAGGTTTTTCGATGAACTCGGCCGTAAGTATCGTACGATAAATCGATAATGTTGCGAAGAAAAGTCTAATAGGTATCTAATAACAGTAATAACTTGAATAATACGTACGCTACAACCCCTGCGCTACAAGCTACAAGCTAAATCTGAACATACATAGCTGGAAAGAGAGAAATGCACATGGTAGATTTGTCTATCGTCTGTTCAACAACCTGTTCAAGATTGCGAAAAACTGTACAAAGGTTTGCATAGCTTGTCTAACGGATTCGTTCAATCGAGTAATGAGTAGTCTGTAGCAGTGCGAATTAAGAGGCAATAATTCCACTGTTAAATAGTGCCTATTTACACACATAAAGAGATAGACCTATTGACCAAAGTGTTTGACTTAAATAGCACACGATTAATTTGAAGGTAATATCAGTCTTGGCTGTATTTCAAGATAATCGGAGAAATGAAGATGAAGCGACTCGGAAAAGAGGGGAGCCTTGATTTTTCAACGAGTGCAGGTAGGTATATGAAAAGGAAGGATCGGATTCGGATTCGGATAGAAGAGAAACAAACAGTAGAGGATCGAGAGAACGAAAAAGAGGGGGCAGAGGAAAAGCAGAAGAGAGTGAAGAAAAGAATAGGTGGGGAGCCAATGTACAAAGAGAAGACCCATCAACGTTGCGCTGGGAAAGCTGATGTCGGTGAAAGCTTCGAGCACCTCTTTAGATGACGATCGGGCCCTCGGCAGTCGGTGAAACATGTCAATTCGTGTTAGTCCACGTGGAAGACGTTTTCGCCAGTAAAGGCAACTACGTGCGCCACCGAGGCGCACACAACCCGCGATCAACAAGTACACCGTGCACAGGATTTACTCTATAATCGAATCGGCTATCGAAAAGATAAATTAAAGTGTTAATCGGAACGCGTTACCTTGGTGCCGGAACCATCCAAGTGGAAATGTCTAAAGCACGATTCGCCCAACATTTCTTTTGGATTTTCATCAACTTGTGCGCTTATCAGCGATAACGAAAGAGTTTGATTCTCGATGAGGTCGAGAATTTTACCATCCAAAAGCAGGCTAAGCGGGTGGTTATGATAGGAATTACGACAGCTCGTTGCTTTCTATATACCTACTCTGTTGGAATAATAAATTAAGAAGATTAGATCATGAATGTCATCGCCCTTGTGTACGTGTTATTAATCACGATTGTTAACGGGTCAAATTATGGTGACTACGATACAGTGAGCTATAATCGTCCGCTTTTACCTTCTTCATCCTTATCGTCATTTCACAGTTGGTTCTCTAAGCGGCAACAGCCGGAGAAAAACGAAAGATCTGAGAAGTCAATATTACTCTCTGCCAACATTCGTCAATTTGGCCGATTCGAAAAGCAAGCTTTTACAAACTCACAGTCAAATCACGATGAAACACCAAATGTGAGAAACTTGGAAGAAACGGAGAGATCAGGCAATGAACCAACCGTTGGTAACATATTCAAGCCAATGCCGCGTTTTGATATTGCTGTAAAAGAGATGAATACAGAAAAACTGCTGGAGCCGAAGAGAAAGGGTTCGCGGAATAAGAATCGCGTCAACGATGGAACGTCGCCAAACGTCACCTCTCGGATAGCATTCGTTCGGAACAAAGGTCGAGCAATTGCAGAAAGTATAAGCCGCAAGGGACAGATTGACGAGAAACATATTATAATCGAGGACGGTAACAATGATGAGGGAGATTACGATTTCATCTCCGATGACGCGAACGCACCGCAAACACAATCGGGAATGAACGAACGAAACCTTGCCGACAGATATTTCGGCGACATTTCTGGAGAAACTAACGTACGAACTTTTCTTGATCAGCTGAAGAAAAGAATGCTTAGAGGTGAATTCGAGAAATTAGTAATGACTGGTTATAGGCAGGGAAGAAGACGAAAGCTTAACAGTCAACAGCAAGGTACACTCCTTGTCGAGGCTCTCAGAATAAAACGAAATTACACCGGGGATCATCGGGGTCACAACAACGATCTACAGACTAGCATAATGGATATGTTGGGTAGAAGTATGTTTCGCGTTTCGCAAATAACATTTCACCCGACATACATTATATGTACTTACATGTATAAGTGCCTACTGCCATTCAGAAATAACCTGACTGCTAAAACTCAGATAAAGTTTCGCGAGAGACCGATGAGACCGGAAGTGGTTGACTTTCAGAATTTAGTAATTAGCGTAACGCGAGCGATAGATAATAGATATCTTGCTCTAAGATGTTCCTTGGTAATTTTGCAACGTTGCAACTTTGCAACTTTGCAACTGTATAGGTTTGACTTTCCTTCTCGATCTCGTCCTTATGTGTTGTATCCTTCGCGATTTCACTTATGAAACCATGGTACAAAACGAAAGCAGTCGGAGTAGTTATCTGAACAAACAGACCGAAAGAAAGTAACGCGGTGCTGCATGACGATATCACACGACTATGCTAGGCTAGGCTAGGCTAGACAAAATACGACAAGATACGACACCACTGTATGACCCGACTGTAATAATCTGTACTTATGTATACGTACCTATGTGTATAATATTTAATTAATAAGATTTCCGAGAACATCAGAATCACTACAGATGCTCATTATGTTTCAGTGATACCACAAACATGTACGTACAAAGGAGCGACATTTGATTGCGGTCTTAGCATCAGTTGTGTACTCGGTGGCGGTCGCCCAGTCGATCTTTGTTCCGGGGGTTTGATTTGGAGTTGCTGCATCGACGATGATGACATTCCCGAGAAAATACCACGACCGACAGCAGGACTACTACAAAATGCCAGTGAGTTTTCATTGTATCATATCACATTTTCCTCTATTCGATTCGGTACTTGTAGGCCTTTCTTCAACTCGCATCGTTCAATAATCGCGTATGTATGCAGTGATGGGCTCAAGACCGATCGAATCGCTTCGAATCTATGACACAAATGTTTCGAATCGCTTCGAATCTCATTAGTCATGGTTGCCAAGCAAATCGAATCGCTTCGAATTCTGGACAGAAGTTTCGAATCGCTTCGAATCCCGGGCGAAAATTTGGAATCGCTTCGAATAGTTTCGAAAGCTTCGAATCGCTTCGAATCGCTTCGACTATTATTCGAAACAAAAATTTCTTGAAAGTCTTGATAGATCATGAAAGTCTTGATTGGTCTTGAAAGTCTTGATAGGTCTTGAATAGAATTGTAATATCAAGATAAAACACGCATGATCGATAACGATTAGTCGAACAACTGCATCTTCATACCATAGGGTAACGCCAAACTCCAGTTTCCTTGGGAGGAAAGTAAAAAATGATGCGAATACGCATGCGCGTAAAGTCTTTTTCCCTTGGGAGAAAAGTAGAAAACGCGAATACGTCTGAAATTAGCCATTTTGCTCCCGCTCAGCAGGCGTAAAAAAACATCCATTTTCATGCAGGTGTTGAAAAAAATAATTTTACTCAATAATTAATACTTTTATTTTAAAAGTACTTGCAACTTTTACAACATTCAAAGAAAGACCAAACGTCTAAGATTTCCCACAACTTCCTATTTCAAATAACAGTCGAAGAGATTCGAAACTTTCATCCGGAATTTCGAGATAGAATCTCGAGACTCGAGAGAATCGAGTTCTCGTCAGATCCCCCCCGAATTTTTTCGACTCGCTCCGAAGTTCGGGTTCCCGAGCCTCGAAACACGAGACGATCCGCATACTCCTATTCAAGACCTATCAAGACTTTCAAGACCAATCAAGACTTTCAAGACCTATCAAGACTTTCAAGACCTATCAAGACTTTCATGACCTATCAAGACTTTCAAGAAATTTTTGTTTCGAATAATAGTCGAAGCGGTTCGAAGCGATTCGAAGCTTTCGAAGCTATTCGAAGCGATTCCAAATTTTCGCCCGGGATTCGAAGCGATTCGAAACTTCTGTCCAGAATTCGAAGCGATTCGATTTGCTTGGCAACCATGACTAATGAGATTCGAAGCGATTCGAAACATTTGTGTCATAGATTCGAAGCGATTCGATCGGTCTTGAGCCCATCACTGCGTACAATGTAAACATCCTCAATAAAGCAAATTTCAATTTAGTATCGAGAGAAATAGGAACATACTTGTGTAAGTAGGGGAACATAATATGCATGTATAACCCGATACACTTGGCAGAAACGAATGGCTCCATTCTGCAAGTCGTTTATAAGTACATATGAAAAGAATCCGAGACTCGGGTTGAATGAACAACAGGAACACTTGAATAATACACACACACGCTCACACACACACACACGCGAGAGAGAGAGATTTTGTGTGTGCGTGTGTGTGCGCGCGCGGGTGGACGCGCAGAGATCCTGATTAGCAACGTAGAAAAGGTAAAATTGAGGTTGTTTAAACGTAGCGCTTTCGCTAAACTTGGGAAATCAACATCCGTACGTGGATGATGAGGTTCAAATCTACGACAATGCGATACGACCGAGCAAACCAACGTACGTTGGTCAGAACGAGCATCGGCCAAGCTACCAGTACGCAGACATCGCGAACAAGCCGACGACCGTTTACGAATCATCACAGACGTGGGATTACGATCGGCCCACGTACCATCCGCCCCAACTTGATTACCCTCAGGACGAATATCAGACCGCTTATCCTGATGTTTCGGCAGTGCACACATCAAACGAGGATGCCTTAAACTCCGTGGATTATTCCAACTATCGTGGTAATCCGCATGAAGCTGCACAGACAAGTCTTGCACCAACACTTGCCTATTCCGATCTCTATGTTAACTGTTGCTTGTAATGCATAGTTTCTCACCTGCATATATCTTGACGTTTCTCGTCCTTGTCATGTTGCACGCAATGGGAAAGGGAGAGAGGTGCGAGGGATAGAAAAGAAAAGGTCGGAAAAGAGGCGAACAAATGAAAGGGAACGGAGGATGCGATGGATAAGTGGGGAGATGTAATGCTAACGAGAAAGAAGAGGTGGACCTGTCGGAGAAATTCATCTCCGTGATGAAGACGTCGAATACCTACCACGTTGCTACATACATACCTACTTACATACGTCGCTTTATCTTAGGATGAAAAGTTATTGCTTGTGTCCCGTTCCTTCTGATTAGAAGCACGTTTCACCCGTACACACTATAATACCGTACCTACTTTAGACCGCTCGTAGTTCTCAAACACGAACGAAAAAACGAATACAACGAACATTGCGACAGTATTCTTTCTATAAATCATCTGTTTCTAATGTTATCTTGCAGGTTGCGGCGAACTTTATACGAGAAGTAATAGAATCGTAGGTGGGCATAGTTCCAGTTTCGGCAGTCACCCATGGCAGGTGAGCAGACGCGCAAGTTGCTCTAGATATTTTGTCTCAAGATTAAATCGCGGAAACTTCTCCTTGATCGGCATTTCCTTCCCAGAATGCGTTCTGCATCGCTTTACTTCAACTTTCAGGCTGCTATCATCAAGTCGGGATTCCTTACGAAGAAGTTATCTTGTGGCGGTGCTTTGCTGAACAACAGATGGGTAGTTACTGCGGCCCATTGCGTCGCGACGTTAGTAGTTGGGGCTAGATCGGTCACGAATCAATTTCAACGGATCAAACTTGTTGATATCTGATAACCACAAGAAATGTTTCTTTCGTCTAGGACACCGAACGGCAACCTGAAAGTGCGCCTGGGTGAATGGGATGTAAGGGACGCGGCCGAACGATTGCTACACGAAGAATATAATATCGAGAGAAAAGAGGTAAGTGATATTGCAGAGGTGGCAGTTGTACGCTCACAGTAGACGGTTTTAAAGTTTAAGCTTACTTGAAACAATCACTCAACAGGTGAAAAGTTATATTTGAATTTACCATTGTTATTACAAATTTCAGGTTCACCCGCAATATTCACCGACCGATTTTCGAAATGACGTGGCCTTGATAAAATTATCGAGAATAGTAGCGTTCAAGCAGCATATCGTCCCTGTTTGTTTACCAGCGAAAAGCCTAAAAATATCTGGACGCGCAGCGACGGTTGCCGGCTGGGGCAGGACCAGGCATGGACAAACTTCGGCACCGACGGTTCTTCAAGAAGTCGACGTCGAAGTGCGTACAAATATGTATACACACATGTCGTCATATGTTTCACGTTTGCTCCCTTGTCATCGATCCTTTAGAATCTAAAGTATCTAAAGTTTAGATACGTATGTATGTACCCACGTAAGTAGAAAACGTAACAAGTCATCGGGTTTTCAGGTAATTCCTAACGAAAGATGCCAAAGATGGTTTAGAGCGGCCGGCAGACGAGAGACTATTCATGATGTCTTTTTATGCGCCGGTTATAAGGAGGGTGGACGAGATTCGTGCCAGGTAAATTCACCACATCCAACGTGCATCGAGCGTGCATGAAATTTGCAAACAATATTGTAGCGACTACTGTTTCCAATTGTACATACCATTGCATGTATTTATGTACATTACGGTGGCTCTTATTTACTCTTGGTAAATTTTTTTTTCAAGATTTTCTTCGGGGCACCCTCCAGAATAGTTCCAAATAATTAAAAAAAAATCTGTGTAAAGTTTCAGCTCGATCGGATAACGGGAAAGGGTGCCTCTGGGCCGTTAAACATTTAAATCATTATTTAACAGCTCGCGATGTCGATTTTATATAAGGTCTTCCAAGCTATTGATTAAATAAAAAAATATGTCAAACAAAAGTTGTAGATCCGGATAAGGAGCATCTTTTTCGTTCTATTACTATTTTTCGTGCGACAAACGGTTTTCGAAAAAAAAAAAATGAAAAACTAAAAAAAAAAAAACTTTTTGTTTTCAAATTTTGAAAATTTAAATGCTTCTAGAACGCTTTTTATTTATGAAGGTGAACAAAAAAAATGGAATTTTTATTTTCGAGAACTATTTTTTAAACATTTAAGGGGAGGGGGCATATACCGAAATATGCAAAAAAAAAAAAAATTTCTTATTTTCAGTGTTTGATATGTGATGAATGTTTCCTGAAAAGTTGGGGTCGAAATTCGCAAAAATATCGGAGATATAGACGTCATGATTTCGGGTAAAATGATCAATATATCAAATATCTGACGTCTATATCTCCGATATTTTTGCGAATTTCGACCCCAACTTTTCAGGAAACATTCATCACATATCAAACACTGAAAATAAGAAATTTTTTTTTTTTTTGCATATTTCGGTATATGCCCCCTCCCCTTAAATGTTTAAAAAATAGTTCTCGAAAATAAAAATTCCATTTTTTTTGTTCACCTTCATAAATAAAAAGCGTTCTAGAAGCATTTAAACTTTCAAAATTTAAAAAAATTTTTTTTTTTTATTTTTTCGGTTTTTTTTTTTCGAAAACCGTTTGTCGCACGAAAAATAGTAATACAACAAAAAAGATGCTCCTTGTCCGGATCTACAACTTTTGTTTGACATATTTTTTTATTTAATCAATAACTTGGAAGACGTTATATAAAATCGACTTCGCGAGCTGTTAAATAATGATTTAAATGTTTAACGGCCCAGGGGCACCCTTTCCCGTTATCCGATCGAGCTGAAACTTTACACAGATTTTTTTTGAATTATTTGGAACTATTATGGAGGGTGCCCCGGAGAAAATTCAAAAATCGAAAATAAGAGCCACCCTAATATACATGCAATCTGAATGAGGCAATTTGAGAATGTACATATTTGTTTCGGGACAGGGAGACTCCGGCGGCCCCTTAACCATGTCCGTTGAGGGAAGACACGTATTAATCGGCCTTGTGTCCTGGGGTATCGGATGTGGGCGGGAACATTTGCCCGGTGTATATACGAATATTCAGAAATTCGTACCCTGGATTGACAAGGTTATGAGTTAAACAACAATTGACGACGCGACGCCACAAGAAAGAAGAAGCCTCGATGTTAATGCAGCTATGATACAATAACGATTAACGACACGCTATACATAGAGTACAGTACAGGTGGCTGCCGAGACTGCGTTGAATTTTCAAAAAACTTTTCTTGAAAGTACATCGGTACTTTCGAATCGCCAATATAAGTGATGCAACAACAGTATAACGACAGTAGTAATAATAGTAAAGGTAATAATAATAATAATAGTAGTAGTAGTAGTGGTAATAGTATTACCATCGACGAAGTATAGAATAGACCTATCACCTTATGGGACTTCGTGTCACCACCCAAACTGTGTTACCGACCCATAACTCGAGGACTGAATCTGGTGGCCTCTGATCATGAACAGCGTCCAACTCCGGAACTACTCTGAAATGTGTTGAAATGCTGAAAGCTGTGTGCGTGCTTGTATATGTGTGACTTGTTTAGAGTGACTGTTTGACAGATATTCGACTCGCGGAAAGAGACATTCGACTCGCGAAAAGAGACATTCGACTCGCGAAAAGAGACATTTGACTCGCGAAAAGAGACATTCGACTCGCGAAATCAGATAGGGTGAAAGCACTAGTAGTCGGCCACCCTCTAGTAGTCGACCACTTTTATTATTTAGCTTAAAGAAATAAGTACTGAAATAAAGAATTTATTAAATGACAATTTTATATTATATTTTGAATTTCTAACTTTACAATGCGACAAAAAGCGCCCTTCATAGGTAAAAAAAATAAATGCTTTCAAAGTGATTTGTAAACTAATTTTGATTCTACATGCGCCATTGCTGTTTTCTAACCCGGGAAACATAAGTGTGCTTTGAATAGAAACGACAAATGTAATTCAGTTCTATACATTTTTTACTGGAATATTATGCTATTCCACTGAAAAAGCATCAACAATTTTATATGCGCTTCAAAAATTTAAAAAAAATGGGATAATTTATTTATTTATGGGAGGTCGGTAACTGGATCATCATTCCCTTTCAATTTTTAATAGTCGACCACAGCGGTCGACTTCTGCAGCTAACTGCATTCACAATGAATGCTAATAGTCGACCACGTATTAACTATAATATAAGAGGCTCTTAATAAAGCTTTTGGCAAACATATATTCTATCCTGCTCCTATCCCAAGCAATAAAAAAAGATCTCCAAAAGAAAAACTGCCCAGTGCAGTTTCATCTGCTGAATGGCGCGATTTTTTTTAAAAAAAAACACGAAGTGAAAGAAAATATTGAAATAGCAAAGCGTCAGAAAATGGAGGAATGATTGAAAAATCAAGAAGAAAAATCCAAGAAAATAGCACTAAAAAAGGATAAAGTAAAAGAATGTAAAAAGAAGAAGCAAGAAAAATTTAAAAAATTGTAACAGAGAGTTATAAAACAAGAAAGGATTTCATTATATTTAAGATAATTAAAATTGTATATTCGTTTCTTATGGATTAATGTTCTACAAAGTTTATATAATTTATTTATAGAATACCTACTTTAAAAACTTAAAATTTGTTATTGCTTCCTATCTTAAAAACGAAAAATTTAGTTTACATTGGAAAAAAAAAATTTTTCTATTTTTTATTAAAATTTTGATAATGTTTTTAAAAGAACTTATTTTAGTTACGCATTATTCTTGTCATTATTAATTATTTACTGATGTTGCACATTTTATTTAAAAATAAATTTTAGTTTGTAATGCGCACATAACCTATTTTGAATTTCATATTAAAAAAGGTGGTCGGCTACTAGCTATCGGACCGGTCGACTTTTAGAGTTAAGCGGTCGATTATTAAAGCATTCGGACACTTTATTTTTAACGCTAATTATTTATTTTCCCTGAACTTTCCTACTAACACAAAATTCTTAGTGATACATTAAAAACATTTGAATTACTTCAATACATTTTATATATTTTATTACATTGATTGTTTATTTTTTTTCAGTACTTTTCATTCGAGTTTAGCTTTAAGTGGTCGACTACTAGTGCTTGCACCCTATTCGACTCGCGAAAAGAGACATTCGACTCGCGAAAGAAGACATTCGACTCGCGGAATCAGATATTCGACTCGCGAAATCAGATATTCGACTCGCGAAATCAGATATTCGACTCGCGGAAACAGATATTCGACTCTTGATACTTTTCGACTTGTCTGTTACAGACGTATATTCCAACTTCTTTCTTAATTAAAGTTTTAGATTATAGTAACAAAAGACTTGTTTTAATTATTCGCCTACCCCAGAACCAACAGCGATACATTCGAGATATCAATCCCGTGTTACCATTTGCACATAAATTGAATACTCATTCTGCCTACATTTGCGTGAGCATAGTGAGGCGTTAGTAATTAACACGAGAGGTAATGAAAGCTCCACGGAAAGTAGATATAAGTAAGAGAAGCAATTGCGAGATCTACTTTTCGTCAAATATTGATATTGGTTGATAGATCTATCGTTTGTGATTGTAATCTTTTTTGAGACTGAGTCGATAACGTTGGGTGTGACACGAAAATGGTAAGGGGGCTCGCGAGCCCCCTGAGCCTGTGACACAAAATTACATTGGGTGATAGGTCTATTCTATACTTCGTCGATGATTGGGTGATAGGTCTATCTATTCTATACTTCGTCGATGAATTCACATTTGCGTGGTTTCGTAGCAAAGTTTCAGTTCTAACCGTTAGTGGGATTGCGATCGAATTCCGCTCAGGATCGATATCGTTGCATGCGACACGAATATGGGGCAAGGTAAGGGGGCTTCAGAGTTCAGATATAGACATTAGACGGCTTCAGACTCCAGAGCCCCCGATCCGTTTGACAAAAATTTACATTGGACGTAAGGTCTATCTATTATTTTATACTTTGTCTGTTGTGCTGATGACACGCTCCCATACCCTCCCATACAATTAAGATGTAAATTGTCAAATGTAAAGGGTGTTCTACGCTTAGAGCTCTAAGGTTCTACGTACCTCGTCTGTGTTGTTAAAATACGAGTATACATTTCGTTAGGCCGCGCCATCTTTAGAGAGTTTTTAACACTGGAGCACACGGGAAAGATTATCGTCGACAGGCAAAGTAGTCCACAAAGGAACACAAAGAATAGCCATGCATCGAATTATATCCGAGGAAAACGTTAAAAGATTAGTCGTGCAGGAAGTGAATCGCAACATATTTCAACTTGTTCGGTAAACTATGCGCTAGGCCTTGACACAAAGATGAAAACTGTAGAAGGGAAAGTAGTCGCTTTAGGTTCCCAAGGTAAGTCTTGGCTAGAGAAAAACCTCGTAACCATCAAGTAACCATTATGTACCTTTATTTGTTTATTCTTTGCTCATCATTTTTTATTCCCATTGGACCCGCGATACAATGGCTTCTTGTTACTATCAGTTTCATTATTGTTTCTATTAAAGTTCCTACATGAATTTCTATGGTTTTTGGAGTTTCACTGGCGCTTGCTGCTCACAGAGGTGAATTTAGGTTAGCTTTCAATACGCATGTGTTGTTATGTGATATATGTAGGTATATAGGTCCGTTAATTTGTATGGTCCCGTGTGCGTGTTTCTTTCATAGTCGAGATAGGTGAACATACACATGGCTATATATAATATACACACACACACGCACACACTTATATATATATATATGTATCGTAAGTATATATTTATATACATATATGTACACACACGCGCGCGCGCGCCATACACGACACGCACATATTAGTATGTCACATACATATACTATGCATCAAATCGCGAAACGTTGCCTTTCCTCTTTTACGTACGTAGAAACATCAAATTTTCTTTTCTTTGGAGAGATAAAGTTTCTCGTAACAATAGAATGCACCATCTACTACTTTTTCAGGCGTTGGAAAAACGAGCATGATAATAAGTTACATCGAAAAAGCGTTCAAACAACACGTGAAGCCTACGATAGCTGCATCTTTCTTCACGTGCAAATTGAATGTGGAGAACGCAAGAATAATGCTGCAGGTATAAAGATAATGCTAAAAAGATCTCTGCTTCTTCCCAAATACGAGTATACCCAGGGCCGTTCCTGGCGGGGGTGCAGAAGGTGCCCGCGCACCTGAGCGGCCGAACCTAGGGGCGGCCGCAGGCTGTTTATTATATGTAAAATTTTGATTAATAAGAATAATAATCGAAACTTTTAAAAATAAGCAAACACGTAAAAGTAAATACTGCATATTAAATTCTTAATTAAACAACATTGAATTAATAAGGGCGGCAATATTGTTTTCGCACCTGGGCGGCCAAAATCTAGGAACGGCCCCGAGTATACCTCCTAATTTACTGCAATGCATGCGTGAAACTCGTTTCGTTATTATAATTCATTACAAAGTTAAGTTAAGCACACTACCTTGAACTTTAAACAGATCTCAACCAGGGGCGTCCGTAGACTTTTTTCCAGGGGGGGGGCAACTTTGGGGTGTCGATAAAGAAGAATATGTAATGAAAAAACAAAATTAAACTCTTTATTATGACAAACTTTATGGCTGACATCTAGCACTAGTGAAAATATAAAGATTCGTTTTCGAGTGTATATATTTAGGTCTATGTGACGTAATGTCGATCACTTTGTAAAAATAAGCGATTTTTACTCAAAAGCCAGGGGGGGGCAACTGCCCCCTTTTGCCCCCCCCCCCCTCCGGACGGCCCTGATCTCAACCTGTAACGATCGAGTTTCTGACTGGTAAGTTTCTTAAAGGGAAATTTGAAATCGCTAACGTTTTCGACGGTGACAGATCGACAAGGTGTAGCATAGCATAATTAGCATACATATATGTATGTAGTGATTTTCTTCGGTACAGGTCTGGGACACGGCCGGGCAGGAAAGATTCAAGTCGATGGCACCAATGTATTATCGCAACGCTACCGCGGCTATGTTGGTGTTCGATTTAACTAAATACCACACGTTCGTAGCAATGAAGGGGTGGGTAACAGAACTTCGAAGAAACGTTGAACAGGCAATGATATTGGTTGTAATCGGAAATAAATCGGATCTGAGGAATGAACGGCAAGTTGACGCCGAGGAAGGTAGAGTTTACGCGACGAAAATCGGCGCAAGCTATTACGAAACATCAGCACTTCAGAACAATGGGATCGAAAATGTTTTTTTGGCCATTGGCATCGGTTTGCTCAAGCTATCTTCAACCGAACACGATTCCTCTTCTATCACGGTATACGAATCGACAAACTCTGATTGGAGCAGTACAGATGTGCCGCTTACACCTTCTCTCGAGGAAAACCCTCAGAACCTCAGTATTGCTCATGGGATATACGAGACACCACACAGATGCTGCTAGTCGTTGCCCTCTTTTTCACCCACGACAGCTACCCCCATTTCTATTTTGTATTTACAAAACCATGCATAACTACACCTATGCGCAGCGTACACGTGCATGTTGTCAGTTTCGTAACTGGCGAATGGACGTTTTGTTAAGAATTTATAATTCATAACGTTGATAATGTTTTCCATAAATTTGTGATAAAAGTATAAACATTGTTGCAATCATATATCATGTTTTCCATGTGTTTTTGTTTTTAATAAAAGGGGGGAAACCTCCGATACCTACTCGTGATTAGATACAATTACATACATACTTGATAGATATGTACATTAGGGTGGCTCTTATTTTCGATTTTTGAAGTTTCTTCGGGGCACCCTCCAGAATAGTTCCAAATAATTAAAAAAAAATCTGTGTAAAGTTTCAGCTCGATCGGATAACGGGAAAGGGTGCCCCTGGGCCGTTAAACATTTAAATCATTATTTAACAGCTCGTGAAGTCGATTTTATATAACGTCTTCCAAGTTATTGATTAAATAAAAAAATATGTCAAACAAAAGTTGTAGATCCGGACAAGGAGCATCTTTTTTGTTGTATTACTATTTTTCGTGCGACAAAGGGTTTTCAAAAAAAAAACGAAAAACTAAAAAAAAAATTTTGTTTTCAAATTTTGAAAGTTTATGCTTCTAGAACGCTTTTTATTTATGAAGGTGAACAAAAAAATGGAATTTTTATTTTCGAGGACTATTTTTTAAACATTTAAGGGAGGGGGCATATACCGAAATATGCAAAAAAAAAAAAAAAAATTTCTTATTTTCAGTGTTTGATATGTGATGAATGTTTCCTGAAAAGTTGGGGTCGAAATTCGCAAAAATATCGGAGATATAGACATCAGATATTTGATATATTGATCATTTTACTCGAAATCATGACGTCTATATCTCCGATATTTTTGTGAATTTCGACCCCAACTTTTCAGGAAACATTCATCACATATCAAACACTGAAAATAAGAAAAAATTTTTTTTTTTGCATATTTCGGTATATGCCCCCTCCCCTTAAATGTTTAAAAAATAGTCCTCGAAAATAAAAATTCCATTTTTTTTGTTCACCTTCATAAATAAAAAGCGTTCTAGAAGCATTTAAACTTCCAAAATTTGAAAAAAAAAAAAGTTTTTTTTTTAGTTTTCGGTTTTTTTTTCGAAAACCGTTTGTCGCACGAAAAATAGTAATACAACAAAAAATATGCTCCTTGTCCGGATCTACAACTTTTGTTTGACATATTTTTTGATTTAATCAATAACTTGGAGGACGTTATATAAAATCAACTTCGCGAGCTGTTAAATAATGATTTAAATGTTTAACGGCCCAGGGGCACCTTTTCCCGTTATCCGATCGAGCTGAAATTTTACACAGATTTTTTTTTAATTATTTGGAACTATTCTGGAGGGTGCCCCGAAGAAAATCTTGAAAAAAAATTTTACCAAGAGTAAATAAGAGCCACCCTAATGTACATGTATGTATGCGTCGCTCTGGTATAAAAAATACCAAGTCTGTCGTTACCGGAAAGAAAGTGCTTTCAGGATTACACTTAGAAAAATTCTAGGCCTCTCAAGTATGTATGTATGTATGAACACATGTATATACTAACAATAAGTATAGAATGATATTCGTTGAGGTGAGTCATTCTCTCTTTGGGCCAGACCTTACGAAGCGTGACGCGAGCCAGCTTTGTTTATGTTTCACTTATCTCGCCTTCGTTACGTAAGCATTCCTTCGCAGTACTCGTTTACTCTTACTCGGGTCTATGGCAGTTTAAAGAAATGATAGTTTATGTAATGCGTTTTCCCGAAGGTCACGCCAAGTAAAGTAATCATGCAAGGTTATTAAGAATGAGATTCCGATCGCAGCCGGTGGTGCGGCAACTGATATTGACGACAGAGTATATCTATAATAAGTACTACTAGCTTTACTACTCGGCTTCGCCCAAAATTTAGATTCTGATTTTATAAAAAAAAAAATTTATTTATTTTTTTATTTTAAATTTGTGAAAATAGTCACTAGGGTGAACCGTAGCTACTCTTGACGCATATATATATATTGTATATTTATTGATTTCTCGCAGTGGAAAAGATTGAGCCGTCACGTTGACCCTTCTTGAAATCGTACGATCCCATCTATTTGTCTACCCAGTTACGCCTACATTGCGAGATCATCTAGTCGCAGTTACGTAAAATCTTAGGCCTTCTGTTCGTAACGTTGCGTTGCGCGAGTAAGTTAATTAAGCTCGTTCACTCTGCACGACTAGTTGCCACGGAAGAAATGAGATTGCGAGTGCAACTTCGGATTGGATGCGTGCAAGAAGAAAGGCACGCGCTATTTGAACACCGTGCTGTACATACGTACCTACATAATTACGTACACAGTTTACGAATACATATACCTACGTTTATATAGATACGGAGGAAGGAGAGGCAACAACAAAGAAACGAGTCTACCACGATGCTGACTTTGGAGAGCTCTCTTTACGTTTTGTATAACAGAGTCACTGCACAGTGCACAGTTGGCCGGCATCCTTGGTCAGGATCAGGTCGTTGAACATTCGCAGAAACCTCGTGGAGAAAAGCGAATTTACCCGCATCGGAGTACATACATGCATACATACATCCTGCATAGAACGCGCGTATGCACGTATGTATGTATATTGTATACGCCACGGTTATCGATTATTACACTGAAAGATCGGTGGATAGTTTAAACAGATAATAGCAACTCGGCTTCGTAACCAAGGCACGATCGATGACCGGATTCGTGACTCTAACAATAAGATGATCGGACAGAGGTGTTCTCTATCTTTGCCAATCGTGTTTTATATCTTTAACATTCTTCAGCAATGCTCGCGATTGCAGTGCCTTACGATCGACAATCGCATAGTGGTTACTGCAAATGGTAATATATCATGGACAAAACACGCGCCAAGCCAAAATGTATTACCTACATGCATACCCGCGCACAGGGGTGCGAGCTGTGTAAAAGTATGTAACATCAAGTATTCCACGTTTTTCTTAGATTGTTATACAAGGATATCAATTGGTTCGAAATTGTCAGACGTGAACATCGTATCGCGAATCGTGGTTGCCAGTTTAACAGAGTGCGAACACCAATGTTCGATAAACGGAAATACTTGCAATGCATTTACATTTGGGTAAGAAAAACTGTCGACAAGCATATATGCATACTAGGGTGGCTCTTATTTTCAATTTTTAAATTTTCTTCGGGGCACCCTCCAGAATAGTTCCAAATAATTCAAAAAAATCTGTGTAAGGTTCAGCTCGATCGGATAACGGGAAAGGGTGCCCCTGGGCCGTTAAACATTTAAACGCCTAAATCATTATTTAACAGCTCGCGAAGTCGATTTTATATAACGTCCTCCAAGTTATTGATTAAATCAAAAAATATGTCAAACAAAAGTTGTAGATCCGGACAAGGAGCATCTTTTTTCTTGTATTACTATTTTTCGTGCGACAAACGGTTTTCGAAAAAAAACGAAAAACTAAAAAAAAAAATTTTTGTTTTCAAATTTTGAAAGTTTAAATGCTTCTAGAACGCTTTTTATTTATGAAGGTGAACAAAAAAAATGGAATTTTTATTTTCGAGGACTATTTTTTAAACATTTAAGGGGGGGGGGCATATACCGATATATGCAAAAAAAAAAAATTTTTTTCTTATTTTCAGTGTTTGATATGTGATGAATGTTTCCTGAAAAGTTGGGGTCAAAATTCGCAAAAATATCGGAGATATAGACGTCATGATTTCGGGTAAAATGATCATATCTGATGTCTATATCTCCGATATTTTTGCGAATTTCGACCCCAGCTTTTCAGGAAACATTCATCACATATCAAACACTGAAAATAAGAAAAAAAAGTTTTTTTTTGCATATTGCGGTATATGCCCCCTCCCCTTAAATGTTTAAAAAATAGTCCTCGAAAATAAAAATTCCATTTTTTTTGTTCACCTTCCTAAATAAAAACTAAATAAACTTTCAAAATTTGAAAAAAAAAAAAGGTTTTTTTTTTAGTTTTTCGGTTTATTTTCGAAACCCGTTTGTCGCACGAAAAATAGTAATAGAACAAAAAAGATGCTCCTTGTCCGGATCTACAACTTTTGTTTGACATATTTTTTGATTTAATCAATAACTTGGAAGACGTTATATAAAATCGACTTCGCGAGCTGTTAAATAATGATTTAAATGTTTAACGGCCCAGGGGCACCCTTTCCCGTTATCCAATTGAGCTGAAACTTTACACAGATTTTTTTTTAATTATTTGGAACTATTCTGGAGGATGCCCCGAAGAAAATCTTGAAAAAAAATTTTACCAAGAGTAAATAAGAGCCACCCTAATGCATACACCCACACCCGGGATAGTAATTTTCTGCCTATTTTCATCTTCCGTTAGCGTTGATCCAAGTGGTAATGGTTCTTGTGCGATCAGCACTCGGATACCAACGCTGCAAGATTTAGAAACCCATGCTGATTATGACGTGTACGTGAAAACACGACAGGGCTCACCTTGGTGTAACGTAGATCGTCTCTATCAAGACTTTACTCTAGGCAACGGAACTCGCTTAATGAAAATCGGGAGACCAAATAAAGAAGGGACTGTTACAAACATTTACGGCAATTCTTATTCAAAGTCAGTATGTCAGATGCTATCTCGTAGGTATACATACGCTATGCTCTCCACGGTGCTGATACCGATCTTGACCGCCGCAACGCACAATTATCACATACATACCTAATGTTGGAACAGTTCTTTACAATCCTTGAAAGCAACTCCATAATTTCTTACCCCTTATCAGCATCATTCTCAAATTGTATATTCTTACATCATCTTACTCTCCTCCTGCTCCCTCTACTTTCATTTACGTTTCTCCGTCTGCCTCTTCTTCTGTTTGCTCTTTACCAGCGACAGCGCGTGCAAGCAACGCAAACGTTTCAAGCAGCCACGTAAGAAAATGTACTTTTGAAATTTTAAGAGGCAAAAACTACACAGCGAGCTATGGGCTTGTCGGTATCTACGATCTCTTCAACAATCATGACGGACATTTTCCTTCCGGTGATGACAACCATAGAGTCTTGGACATTCTCGCGAATAGATACCAAAAACCAGCACCAAGCAGCCCTTTCGGTGAGTTACGAGATTTCATGCATATCTGAATATGTGTACGGAGAATGGACATGAATATCACAGTGGAAAAGAGAATTCTATGATATAAAAATGCGGAGAGTCGGTGAAAGGATGAATAATCACTGGAGCGATTCGGAGATTATTGTTTTATTGGTGCCGCAAGTAACTACATTGTATAACGAGCCATAAAAGATACGGGTTTTAATAAGGATTCGGCATTCCTTCAAAACTGATTGTTGGTTCAGGATAAATCATAGAGAATAAGTGATTAATCTTTTCGAATCGTACCGTGGTCACGAAGGATAGGCTAGCTGAAATAATTGCATGTTGCTGTCCCTGATGAACATCCATTATCCAAGGACGCGAACAGCGAGACTCGTACAGCTATAGTGACACCATTTTGTTACGCGAATAATCGGGCTATAAGGCTATAACACACGAAGAAAAACCAAGTGACAGGGGAGATATAATTTACATATGTACATATATTGCAGGCCATGAGTATTGAGTATCGTATACGTATAGGTATGTAAGTATGTATTAGGGTGGCTCTTATTTTCGATTTTTGAATTTTCTTCGGGGTACCCTCCAGAATAGTTCCAAATAATTGTAAAAAAATCTGTGTAAAGTTTCAGCTCGATCGGATAACGGGAAAGGGTGCCCCTGGGCCGTTAAACATTTAAATCATTATTTAACAGCTCGCGATGTCGATTTTATATAAGGTCTTCCAAGCTATTGATTAAATAACAAAAATATGTCAAACAAAAGTTGTAGATCCGGATAAGGAGCATCTATTTTGTTCTATTACTATTTTTCGTGCGACAAACGGTTTTCGAAAAAAAACTGAAAACTAAAAAAAAAAAAAACTTTTTGTTTTCAAATTTTGAAAGTTTAAATGCTTCTAGAACGCTTTTTATTTATGAAGGTGAACAAAAAAATGGAATTTTTATTTTCGAGGACTATTTTTTAAACATTTAAGGGAGGGGGCATATACCGAAATATGCAAAAAAAAAAAAATTTTCTTATTTTGAGTGTTTGATATGTGATGAATGTTTCCTGAAAAGTTGGGGTCGAAATTCGCAAAAATATCGGAGATATAAACATCAGATATTTGATATATTGATCATTTTACCCGAAATCATTTAAATGTTTAAAAAATAGTCCTCGAAAATAAAAATTCCATTTGTTTTGTTCACCTTCACAAATAAAAAGCTTTCTAGAAGCATTTAAACTTTCAAAATTTGAAAAAAAGTTTTTTTTTAGTTTTTCAGATTTTTTTTCGAAAACCGTTTGTCGCACGAAAAATAGTAATACAACGAAAAAGATGCTCCTTGTCCGGATCTACAACTCTTGTTTGACATATTTTTTTATTTAATCAATAACTTGGAAGACGTTATATAAAATCGACTTCGCGAGCTGTTAAATAATGATTTAAATGTTTAACGGCCCAGGGGCACCCTTTCCCGTTATCCGATCGAGCTGAAACTTTACACAGATTTTTTTACAATTATTTGGAACTATTCTGGAGCGTGCCCCGAAGAAAATCTTGAAAAAAAATTTACCAAGAGTAAATAAGAGCCACCCTAATGTACGTACACTACATACCTAATGGGTCATAGGTACCAATACATCTGATAATAAATGTTCCCGTTTAGCGTTATGTAGCATGTTTTATAGAAACGTGTTAAAGAGCTTATAAAACTTTTGCTTACTTAATGATCATGTACAAACTCCAGCGATGAGGTATCCCTTCTTCAACATACATATACCTACGAGCAATTATTCCTCCCCCACTATCCCCGCGGAAACGTTCACTTTTCTATAAAACCTGCACGCAATACTGCAATTTCACCATTACTTTTTGCGAACCTTACTTATAATTCCATCTTGTATACCTACACGCGTTCGACATTCTTGCAAGGGTGTGTAGTCTATCTATATCTGCCTGTATCAATACGCGAAATATGTATATTAATAAACCCGAGGGAAATCCGACTAGCTCAGATATAGGAAAACATCTAAATCAGAAAGAATTATGTTTATGAAAGCTTACCATCTTCGTCTACTACATCATGGAAGATGATCGGGCCAACAGATTTAGTTACTTTAACCAACCAGAAAAGTGCTCCGTTGTTTGACTTGCCGATTGTGCATAATTAGGTGCAACCTACACATATCTACGAATCAGTGAAAATGTTCACGGAATCAGGCTTCCGGTCTTTCGCGTTCTTTCTTATGTTTTTTCATACGATTCGAAGTTCAACGATGATATCGCAAAAATTTACCAACAACAATTTTCCACGTAAGTGTAACAAATAAGTGTTGGAGATTTATATCTATATCCATGAAACCCGCGTGCTTTGTGATCCTCGATCCTTGTAGTCATTAGGGCTGGGACTATTCGAATAATTTACTATTCGAATATTTTACAAGTATTCGAATGCTACGAATAAACTTCGAATATTTGAGTATTCGAATGTTATTATTCGAATACTGATGTAAGTGTTCATTCATTAGTCTTAAGTGTTCATTTATTGGTGCGTTTACCCTATAACTAATTATAAAATAATAAAAATAAAAAAAAGTACCAATAAATGAACACTTAAGGCTTATGAATGAACACTTTTTTAAAATTATGTTTGCAGCGCGATTGATTCCACGTGCTGTAAAAATTGTTTGGATATGAAGCAAGAAATTAAAAGAAGTCTCTAATTAATTAGTTGCTTATTTTAATAACTTATTTTACTCCTTTTAATATAAAATGTCCATTCACTGGTACGTGTTCATTTACTGGTACATCCACCCTATAAGGGAATTCTTCTCAGGCAGTCAGATCGGCCGGTATCAAAATTATTGGTTCCTTTTTAGTACATTTTAATAAAAGCATGTTTTTTAAAAAAAAATTTCACCGTAAAGTATTTCATGCTTTTTAGTGAAAATATTGTATTGTCATCGGAATTACACATGTGTGCAAAGTTTCAAGCCGATCGGATATGTTGAAGTAGGTCAAAATTAGCTTACAATATTTCACCCTGACAAACTAACGAACTCACAACTGCAACTAAATAAAAGCTTGTAAAAAAATGAACCTAAAGAACTTGATTTATAATTCACACCATACTATTCGAATACGTCAGTATTCGAATACATCAGTATTCGAATAGTATTCGAATACTTAAATATTCGAATAGTATTCGAATACTTAAATATTCGAATAGTATTCGAATACTTGGATATTCGAATTATATTCGCCAAATAATTGAGCAACTGAAGTATTCAAATATTCGAATACCGAAAATTCGACAAATAGTCCCAGCCCTAGTGGTCATAATAGCATACCTAATACCTATACGTACCTACTGTGATATTTTTATACTACCATTAAATATTTAGTCACGATTTGTCATCGAAAGCTGCAACCCGGCAAGAAGATGGTGGATCTGCTCATCGAAAGGGTGTTAACTTGTGAGAATGTACAAGACTGCCGCCGTGCATGCGATCACGAAAAAGCTTTCGCTTGCAAAGGTTTCAATCACAGGTACGCGAAGTAAAGATTTCCATCGATATCCTATCAATTTCTCGTGAAAAACTTTTACCTTACTTCAACGATCGTTTATTAAACTTGAACTAAACACAATAATATTATCAACCCTCCACTTTACCTACAATCTACATCGAAGGTTTTAACGAGAATTCGATAGTTGGATGCCACTTTTTAGGAGAGCCGTTCAATGGTCATTCAATTCGATTCGATCAAATGAATGACAAACATACCTATGTATATATATATATATATATATATATCCAACTGCTCCAAGAATCGAGTAGAATTGTTTAAATTTAAATGTACGTAGATGTAAAAATAATGATTTGGAATTGAAAGGCGCGGAACGAACGGTTCAAATGATACATGCGAACTCACGTCAACACCATACTTTCGCATGAACGGTGATAGAGATTTCTTAATCGATTCCCGATACGATTACTATGAAAAGGATCCAACTTGTCTTCCGTCCGTGCGATCTGGCGGTACAGTGCGCTGGATGGATCGTGTTAAAGTTCACGGACTAAATTCACAAGATACATGGTCTCCGTTAGATCGCGAAGGTAGAACCGCGAGCGACCGCCTTTTTTTTTGGTCAACCAACAATGCTATCCGCAGATCTGTCGTTTTATCGAGAACTCTTTCCAACAGATGGTCAAGTCATTCGGAGCTTTACAGGCGACCGTGTACGATCCAACGAACAATTTCCACGAGAGGATCGTCGGGGTAAGTGCACATCTATACGAATTTCTAGGTACTACACAGCCCATCGGGTACGCGTCAAAAGATAAATGCATACATATGCAGATGTATGTAGGTATTTACGACTATCAACGTGATACAGATTACAGATACTATTTACTTAAAATCATGACCGCGTCTCGTTAGTTGTCATCTGTAGTCTTAGCTATCCTCTTTACTCTGTCATTCCCGAATTTGCGCAACGCACATTTTGGCTCGCGATTATATTTATTACGATGAAAACTCTTGCTGTTGTATTTTTTCTTTCCTTTGGGGGGGAAAAAGAAACCAGATACATTTTGCACTCTGCAGACTTTGCTTCCCGTCAGAATGCTCCGAATTGGAACGGCAATTATTGGAGGGGTCCAGAGGCACGTTATTCCAGCACGGTTAACGACGACGTGAGTCCTCTTCGCGATTCTCCCATCAACTACAACGAACAACATTCAAGCACAAGATCTTCGACTCTATCCAAGACCCGGCTCGGCGACCAATCGCTTCCGCGCGGATTTCTCACACCTCGGAAAGACGAGGAATTTTACAGGAAATTTTATGATTATGGTATCGCAGTCGGATATAATGATAATTACGTGCCAAGTGCAAAGGAGTTCCCTTACGGGGAGCAGAAAGGGTTACCAGTGACAAGTAAATGTTCGATTAAATTGGCAGCGGGTTCAAAATTAAGTAGAAATGTCTTACGGAAAACGTGCCTGGCGCGTGATTCACGGCAATGCGAAGACTTTTGCGTCAACGAAGTCACATTTCCTTGCGGAAGCTTCGCTTATAGGTAAGTGAAATAAAACAACAAGTTCCGTTCCCTGCTCCGTATTAAAGATGACAAGAATTGGCATAAATTATTTCCGTTGCGCGTAGGTACAACATGGTGACACCAAATCCCACCGACAATTGTTTACTGAGTGATGTTCCGTATCAAAATGTAAATTTTTACACGGACCTCGAACCAGATCGTGATTACGACAGTTGGATCATTAGTCACGATCCCAAGGTTTGTCGCTCGAAAGAAACAACGAATCGATATTCCTCGGAAGAATGCTACCTGAGAGTCAGAAGTGGATTCAGCATGCCGGCGGATATCACAAAGAAATCAATGCTCGTAGATGACTTGGGGGGATGCCAGTTCGCATGCACGATGTCGCACGAATTTCCCTGCAGAAGTTTCGCTTTTAAATACGCAACAGAAGATCGCGATCGTGCTCAAGAACGTGCGCCTCCGAATTGTTTGTTGAGCGATTGGCCTTCGGTAGGAATAAATCCTGTCGATATGCCCGATGTGGATGGTGCTGAATTGTACGAAAGAATCAGTTTTCCCTCTGGTTGCGAACCACCAATTACCATCGCCAATTCACCATTACCAATTACCGACATAGAATTACCGCCGTCTAGAACGGCGGAACCCAAGGACAGGCAATCCGCTCCGGCAAATCTAGATGAGATCTGTTACTCTCAACATCACAGACCATGCAAATTAATGCCCCATGCGATAGTGTCTTCGACACGAGCTGCCACCAAGTCGGAGTGCTGCCAGAAATGTTCAACGATGAGGATTATCGGTTCGATACCCTGCATGTCCTTTAACTACATGTGAGCATCTATCTCTCATCTGTCATTATGTACACCACCTACATTCAATCTGGCTGCCTTGCGCTTTTGTAAATCCGACCGAATCAAAATTCAATAATATCAATAATTCATATTCCATAGGGATCACACTGTTGATACACGAGACAATTGTTTGCTGAGCATCATATCGGTACGAGACCTAAGACCAAATCTCGACTACACCTATGACGATGATCCGGTGGAATTGTATATGTGGAAAGACCTCGACCCCTATTGCAGTTTAACTGCAAATTCTCTTAATTCGCCTAGTACCGCAGCGGTGCCCGAGGAACACGGCGAACCGTTTTCTCCACCACCAAGCCAGATGAACACCGCACAAGGTGTGCCGGATACCGGAACCGGTACATTTCAGCAGATATTTTTTGACCCTGTCCCTCCCACGAGAAGTGTACTCAGACATGAGAATCACGAGTGTGATTACAAACGTAATCACGCGATGTGTAACTATGACGTTGGACCACGGCTCGTTTCCGATGGTTTCGAGCACAGATTCGGCACCCCGCACCGTAAGTAAAAATCAGAAGAAAGAAAAGGAAGCCACTCGAACGAGACGCGAGAGTTCGTAGAGTTTACCTTTTACGTATCCCGTGTTACTCTGACTAGCGAGGGACCTCTCTATTTTCCGGCGTTATTCGGTAAATGGCCAACCTTGTAAAAACGGCTCTGTCTGTCAGCGAAACGAGATCGCCGGTTATTGGTCCTGCGAAATCGAAGAAAACGAACAGGGTGCTGGGATGGAGCCCAACTGGGACTACTGTTGCGAACCTAATCATCGATGCGGCTTTTCGCAGGGATATCACTATCCCTGGTACGGTAACAACAATAATTCTACTCCTTCTATTCACTATTCAGTGTATCACAGTGTCTGTGTCATACATTGCAGGTGCTACGTAGGTTCAAACGACGACCAATGGAGGCCTTGCAGCGAAACGTACTACCCGTACCCCTATTATTTACCCTCACCCAGGGATTATCATTCATTAAAATCTGAATTACCAGCATATTCCGGGCGTCATTGGCCGATTATTTATCTTCACGAAACGTTGCCGCCAAACTGCACTGTCTGCAACTGACTGCCCACAATCTAACTTATTACTTGTTAGAAATAAAAGTGTCATTAGTGAACCCGAGGGCTTCGAATCCATTTCACTTCATAACAGCACATTCAACGAGACATGCAGCCTCTTCGGCAGCACTAGCTAACGACGTAGACATTAATACGATTAGACGAACGGCACGGTGGTCAGAGACCTCGCAGCCTTTCGCTAGATTTTATAATAGATCCATATCAGCAGATTGCTACGACTTTGCCTCTAGAGTCATACAAAAATAATGATTAATTAGATACCTTGTGCAAGTAAGGGTTTAAAAGTCAAACGGAAAGCAAAATTTGTACCGAAATTGTGAAAGTATTACATTAATAGAATCCTTTGAAATCAAAATTGCCTTTTCTCTGAATAACTACACTGGAAATCTCGAGAATGTGGCGAGTGAAATATAATTGAACGATTAAACGAACTTACCCGTAAGTGAAGTTCAATCGCAATTATACGAAGAGCCTTGTTCGAAGAGATTACATTCCCACCCACAAAAAAAAACCCACCTGCTTCTGTAATAAATAAATAAATAATAATGGAAATTAAAATCTCATGCGAGACATGATATTTTTGTTCCATCGTGGATTTGCATCTTTACAGTAACATTGGTAAATTATTATTATCAACTTATTTTATACTTGCTGTAAGCTTATTATAATTACATGGTTACGCAGTTATTTTGTAACTAAGATGGTAAGTGCGAGTGGTAAGCCGACCGTAATAACGGAGCGGACGACTCGCTTACCTGAAACGAAAATCACCGATTTTGTAACTGTCCATTGTGACGTGAATTTTAAAGAGTCCATCCTAGAAAGGAGCTTATTCTGTAAGTAGCATTTCAAGGAATTATTTCTGTTTATGTATAAAAAGGCAGAATACCAACATCGTACATTAGCCAGCTGCGAAAATGCTTTGTAAAATAATACTTTTCAAGTTTTTATTCTACTTAGAATATAGAACGAGAAGTTAGAGAATAATTAATGAAAAAAGTAGAATTTTCGCACCGGGATTTGAACCTCGGATTTTCTGTTTGCGACCCAAGCTCTTAGGTTCCGGTGAAATGAATTTTCGGTGGAGAGCGCCGGCCAGGCAGCGCGTACGGCACACGGACAGAAGGTAGGGTAGGCTTGTAGTGGTGCGATACAAGCCAGAACGGGATCGCATCTTTAGCAGCAAATCACGCTTCGAAAATGCTTTGCAAATTAACAGTTTTTAAGCCTTTAGTCTTATGAGAATATAGAAAGAGAAATTAGAGAATAAATAAAGAAAAAAAGTAGAATATCGGCACCGGGATTTGAACTCTGGACTTTTTGCTTGCGTCGCAAGCGCTTCGATGTCGGGAAAACGAATTCTCGCCGAGAGCGCCGGCCAGGCAGCGCGTGCGGCACACGGATAGAGGGACGGGTATGCTTGTGTGGTGCGGTACGGGCGCTAGGAGGGGGTACGCTTGGTCGTGGAGTGGTGGTAGCACCCGTGCCAGCGCCAAGTCAGCCACGTGGCGACAACGCGAAACGAGTATGACGTCACTGGTGGAAGCCTCGGCTGATTCATGAAATACTGTAGAATGTTAGCGATGGAGAAAAACCAACCCTGGTAAGCTCGAATGCAATCGAATCTCGAACGACCACAATCATTTGAGCTGAGTGTACTGTTGCTAGTGATGGCTAGAACCGTGATTTGTGAATCACGAGTGATCCGATCACGTTCGTTCCCAATCACGGTGATTTTTCACAGTGATCCGTGATTTTCGTGATCGCTTCTGATTGGTGCAGGCAGAACAGTGATCGCTTCTGATTAGTGCAGGCAGAACAGTGATCGCTTCTGATTGGTGGAGAGTATGGCTGCTCTTTGCACGCTTCCACATAACCCCAATTTCTAATTTCTCTCGAAACCTTCTCAAGTCCTCACTGTTCTTATAGAATTTCAGTTGTACACTTTGAACCAATGTTATCGTTCTTGATCTATTTAAATTAACGAATATTTATTCACTTTAGTTAAAAAGTATAATGTATATGTGAATACTTTTAGCCAATCAAATCAGTGCGTGCATACATTGACTATTTATGAATGTTATACTATGGCCGGTATTCATAGTCGCTACTTATTCTTAAGCAAATGTATTAACCTAGTAGCTAATAAAGGATGCCGAATGCTTAAGCATTTACTTAAGAATAAGTAGCCACTATGAATACCGGCCTTATGGGCGGTATTTTCAGTCGTTGCTTATCCTTAAGCAAATGCTTAAACATTCGGCATCCTTTATTAGCTACTAGGTTAGTAGAAGATGCCGCATGCTTAAGCATTTGCTTAAGAATAAGTACCGACTGAACATACCGCCCTATATATTCGCTGAATTAGCACATTTTGACTATAACACAAGCTATATTGAAGTATTTTATAAAAAATAATTCAATCATCATCAAGAATTAAAGATCACAGTATTCACAGTGAACAACTTCACTCGAGGTAAGAAAATCACGATCACCGTCGTGATTTACGTTAAATCACGACCGTGATCGTGATTCTGCGATCACGGTGATAAATCACCGTTAGTGATTTTGCACTCCATCCCTAGACTGTTGCGTGGCCGTCTGGGAAAAAGGCTCCTCTCCAGGGAATTCAGGCGCGGGACGAATGCCCGTGGAGCGCTAAAGCGCTCTGCTCCTTGGACGCGGATTTTTAAAGATAATGAAAACGATAATAATAAAGACGATTATATAAGATAAAACAATTGGAACACAAATAACTGATAACTTTAATGAACTCAGTAAACGAATTTAAACAATACAAATAAGTATTTCGCAAGATTTATTATCGCACGTCCGTTCACTTTCGCTCTCGGGATTCAAGTGAAGATTCAAAGGCAAACGCTTTTACATCTTTTGTTTTTTACAAGATGTCTTTAAAATCTAAGAGCCAATAAAATATTTATTAACTAAATTCTTATTGGTCAATCTATTTCCTTCACAGTTATTGATTTTTAGAATCAAGCGTTTAACAACATTGCTCTGGAATTACATCTAGGAGAAGGGATCAAAGTGCAGTTCATTTATTCAAACACCCGTTTCCAAGCGGGTATTGATTAATTTATAATCTTGAAGTTTTCTCATTAAAAGAATCTCTAACTATTTTCAAACCCTTCGGGGCTCGTGCGAACTTCGCTTTGTTTCCCTTTCCTAGTACACTCGTGTGATCCGTTTTGAACCTCGCGCTTCTAAAGTTTGTGTTGAACGCCGCTAGAGCGAGGATCGCAACTCGCAACAACTAGTAGGGATGCCGATTTTAAAATCGATCTTTCAAAGATCGATCTTTTTTGTCACGATTTTCGATTTTTTAAATCGATTCTCAAGACAGGGATCGATTCGAAGATCGTATCGCAACCAAAGAGATCGTGGATAAGCCTTATCCTATCGCCGTTCGGTTATAAGTTATAAGTTATAATACCTGCCCCGATGTTGTTGTCGTCGTCTTCTTTGCGGTCTTTGCGTTGTCAATTTCGTCATCTGATCGTGGTTAAGATTTGCATCGTTACTTGCCATCGTATTTCACCGCTGCATCGTTAGTTTTGTTCATCGCGTTCATTCGGTACGGCTGGTTACGTCGGCGTCGCCATTGTAAATTATTTTCGAGACAAACGATTAACCAAACTTTGAGAATCACCAACTCCGAAGAGAAAGTATATATATATATATATATATATATATATGCATATATAGGTAGTAGTGCAGTGATCGCTTTCGCATAAGAAATCGCTTTAGACTCGCGATTATATTACAGTGTGACCGCTTAACACACGTCGTTGGAACGTTTGGAGGTTTACAGGTGTATACGCAGCTGTACAGAAGCGGACGTAGGGTGGAAATTTTGTCGAATTAAATGTATGCTCCACTCTTTAGGAAGTTCAACGTGCTTCTGAGAAATTCCATATATTACCAGAATGCCAAAAAATCGGTTGGTCACGCGTTCAGTGACGGGCGTTCGGCCGTCTCACATGACTTTAAATTTGGAGTGTGTAGAAGAGCCGCTCAGCCAAGTACAATTAATGTTACGATTAGAGCTCAAGGAAAATTACGACAGAGTTTGTTTCTCCTTCTCTTACAATATTTTACTCATATTTCGAATGTCAGCGAAGATGATACGACGAACACATTTATTTTCGTTACTTTAGGTTGCTGCTACTTTAGAGGAGTTGGTTAAAGATCATGGAGGTAAATTGGTATGCCAAGCAGGCAATGTCAACGGCTATCAATATACATTGTAGGTATCATTTTCTACGTAGACGTTATCTTTTCGCAATTGCTGCTCTTTTAGCAAACTTAGAGTTCGTATCTTCTCGTATACCAGGCCTCCAAATCCTGCGCAAGCAGTGGTTAAAAATAGTCCCCAACCAGTTGTGAATCTGGTGAGTATTATGAATTGCAAAACCACATTTATGAAACACCTTCTATAGCCACCTATTTTTTATCATTTACAGAATCAGAGTAAAAGTCAACCCATTAAACTCAACGTATTGAATAATGCAAATGGCTCTCAGGGCAACATACAATTGGTCGTCGATTCCCGAATGGGCGTCATTCTGGGATCGGTGGCTCAGGCTCAAGGTAAACCGTTGTTAGTCCAAGAATTTACAAGAATTTACTTCTATCGAGGTAACCATTCGAAATTGCATAAATTGCAGCAACTACTATAACAACTGCTTCCACATGCTCGATGTCCACTCCAGTGTCATCGTCCGCGTCGACATCCACGTCCATGGCTCCAGCTATGTCTACCATCACGCATTCTCAGGCAGAAAATGTACGAAAAAGCATTATCGTTCTCTTTACTCCGAATCGTTTAAAATAAGCTAAACATTATTATCAAGAGCGCGCTCATTTTTCCCAGTATAAATATACTCGATCCGGACGTAGGACAAAGGTTCTTCAGGTGCAACAACCCGATATAATAGAGGAAGTATGTTATGCGTAAATATTCTTACGATTCACGCTCCGATTGTTCAACTTTGAATTTGATTTTGATTATATAGCCTACACTAGTCACTCGTGGAAGACAAAAGCTGGGATGTCCGACGCATGTCGTTACACCAAGTAAGTTACACACGATTAATCGCTTTTAGGTATGCGCGACGCGTATAGGGTAGGCTACACGTATACGTGGGAGTCAAACACCGTTTTTCAGCTACCACCAGTCCACAAGGTGTAACCAACCTCAGAATAAAGACAGTAAGCAAACAGCAGATTGCACAGACGGTGGTGGCATCAACGGCAGTGACCGCGAGTACGACCACGGGAACGATAACGGCAACGGCAACGAGATTGACAGTAACTAAACCGACCGAGCACACAAGCATTGGTGGAATATCGGTCGGAAGTAAGAATACAGGTTAGTAGGAGTAGTACATCTGTACATATGTCCATTAAATAGGATTGATCAGTTGGCTAATCTCGCGTGACCTTGCCAATGCAGCTTGCGAACAGATCGACGAGTCAAAGAAGAATCTTCCGGATGGTAGAGAAGTAACATTTAACAAAATGAACGGCGGTAGGACATTTCCTTCATTGGTCGTTCTCGCTAGACCGAATCTCCGTACCAAGGACATTGCGCCGCAGATCGCTCAGAAAGAAAGATCGGAGCTAGGTATTCATTCATATGGCTGTGCCCATGTTCTTCGATACATCTATCCTATCATCGACTGATGTACGTTTCAGATATCAAAGTCAAGAGTGTACTCATGTTTTCTGCCACAAAGTTCGCCGAATGGCTGATACAACAGGGCTTGGTGAAGTCCGAACAATATTGCGCCCAGCATAGCAACAATTATCAAAAGACTAAACTGAAATTGGGAATGTACAGTGACCAAGGCACATTTCCGTATTCGGGAGGATACGTTTGGATCTCAAGCTGCTGTCCAGATCGTTTTGTCTCTGTTTTTTCTGGTTCGATCTTCCAAGGGGCACCGTACACGCCTACCGTCCTTTTAAAACTCATTTATCATTGGGCATGCCAAACGAACGTTCAAAATGTTATTTCCTGGGTGAAAGTGTCGAATGCATACGTGAAAAATTTTTATACACACGTACGTAGCATTTGCACGTCCGCGATTTGGGATAAAACTCGCAAGATGGGAGGTAAAAATTCGGTGATACAAGTTGGTGTAATCAGCTTGGGTACAACGTCCCAAGACGGAAATTTGCGACAGGTTAAAGTCGAGGTGCTCGGTGTGCTGGATTTTGCCACGCTCGATTTAAGATTAAGGGCATGTGATCCCGTTCAAGATGGCGATAGATCGTACAAACGACGATTCAATAATATTTTACATCCACTCAAGGACTGGGTACACACGGACTCGAAGATTATGACGGATTTCACCGTCGACAAAAGCACGCTCGAAGAAATGGGTTTCAATTATATCACGCAATCTGCATTCTCCGACCAAAATTCCCGAAATTTCATGAGTAATTATCACATTATGGAGTATCTGAGAAAAATCGTTCCCAGAATGTTTCAGAATACTCTCAGTTTACTTAGTAGACAGATGATACAGCAATTCTTGGACGAGTTAGTATGGAGAGAAATGTACGGCTCGACCGCAGCTCGGGCATTCGACAACATCATCGTACACATCGCGGAGCAAACTAGGCTCGATTCAAACGAAAGTTTATTGGAACGTTTGGCTAAAATAGCTGCAAATCCGTTCCAGAATTGGTCTTACTCGAATGTAAATCCACCGCCACCTTTGACGCCTCTGGTGACGACGATAAACAAAGAAGAAATTCAATTAGGTCACGAGATCTTGGTGCAGCCTGGTGGTAGTAACGTCAAACAGCAGCAGCAGCAACAACAACAACAAGAGGTATTGCCTTTCGTTCAAGCAGTAAAACCCGGTCCAAAGAGAGGGCGAAAACGAAATCTCGCAGCATCGACCAGTCCAGAACCTGTAGCAAAAAAGAGTACGTTCGATTCGAAGGGTACCAAAGACCAAAAAGACAAAGACAACAAAAATGATCAGATACGATTGCAAGAATTCTATTACGCTACCATGGAAGGTGACAAGAGTCTTCTTTTAAAAGAGCAGAAATGTTCGTTGTACTTGAAATGCTTTCTTTGCGCGCAAACGATGCGTTCTAATACGGATGTGATGGAACATACGATCGGTCATGTACCACCTCAAGTGCCTGGGCAATCGAATTCCCCTGTGTGCCGATACTGTTGTACAGCTTTCTCCTCCCAACATCAAATGACCACGCATGTTACGGAAACGCACAGTAATTTCGGTCATTCCGACAGCGATATGGTCGTTTGTGCCATTTGCGAACACAAGTTTGGAAACAGCGGTCTTCTTATCAATCACTTGTCGTCGACGCATTACCCTTCGGAAATGCCATATCGATGTGAAAGCTGCGGTTATCGCAGTTCCAGTCACAAAGATGCTATCGATCACTATTATCGAGTCCACGAGAGGGGGGAAGGCTTGCAGTGCCCTTATTGCTTGAAAGTAATACAATTCGTAAGCGAAGGCAATCCCAGTGCTTCTAGCGTTCATACTTTCTTACTGCATATGCAGAGGCACGTTATAAGAAGAGAACAAGGACGGGGAAATAAGTGTTCCAGATGTTGCCTCTGGTTCAATCAGAAGAGTTCGTTGAAACTTCATCAGAAAGAGTTACACGACTGTGTTTCCGATTCAAAGGTTATTCCCTACTCTAGCAGTAGTAATGGAATAATGATTTCGAAACAGCGACCGCAAAATAGGCGATTCGATATCGAAAGTCCCGTAACGGAGTTACCACGCGACGAGAAAGTAAAAAAATGGATCACAGGCCCGATCACCGTAAATGTCTGCACTGAAAATTTATCTTGTCAAGAGTGCGAAGAGGATATAGATGAACAAGATCATTATCCAGGTGAGCAGAGATGTCAACAGTGTCGTTACGTTACATGCTGCTGGCGCGCGTTTAAAGAACACCAACAACAAATTCATAATGAACGTCCGATGACCAGTCTGGTAGTTCCTTCACCTCTCATTAATATTCCGTTGGAGAAAAAGATGCAGTGTTCGTGTGGTTACGCAACTACCGATGGCAATCAGCTAGCTACGCATTTGATTAAATGTAAAAAGGTGTCCGCCTATCCGATGGAAGACACAGCACCGTCCGGAATGTTGGATAGTTTGGGACTAGTTCCAAAAAATACTTGCGACGAAATTGATAACGACGGTAAAAAGACTAATTTACGGTAAAATACCACAGAGAAATGCTAAAAAAAGTAGAGTATAATTTATACACGCTTTACACGGCAAGCCATCAACGGTTCATCGTTATACGTATAAAATCAAAGTGAATGGAGATATTGGAAGAAGAAGAAGAAGCAGAAGAAGAAGAAGAAGAAGAAGATAAACTTTAAACCAGGGAGAAGAGAACAGGAAACATCACAAAATAGCAACTTGTGAGAATATCATCATCATAGAAGTAGAATAGCGTAGCCTGGCCTATTTGTCATCTTTTTTACTTGCAAAGTGTCACGCGTTGTTTTCTAGATAAGTTTGCGCACAAGTTCTAACGTATGTATGTATACGGATACGTATACTTACAAGTAGTACATAGACCTTGCGTCATTCGACAACGGTTCCTAGTGTTGAGCAAAAAAATCCGTTCACAACGATTTACATATTACACGCCTTGTTGGCTGACAATGAGTATAGTTTGATTGAAATTAAAACAGTTGGTGGTAACCAGCGGATTCATCTTAGCCATTAAATAAACTCTGCTAGGTCGATTCCTTTAAACGCATCGGACGCGTATGTACTACGTTATACATTCTCGGCAAACAATATTTTATCGATAATATTAATGTGTTTCTATCACAAAGCTGTATCTTTATACCACGAAATAAATAGATATATGAAAATAAGTATTTTCTACTATAGAAAACGCGCAAGCGCAATTACCCGCTCCCCCCCCCCCCCCCCCAGGAAAAGTACAAACTACTACATACTTACCTTATACACATCATATTGTGTACATTAGGGTGGCTCTTATTTTCGATTTTGAATTTTTTTTCTTATTTTCAGTGTTTGATATGTGATGAATGTTTCCTGAAAAGTTGGGGTCGAAATTCGCAAAAATATCGGAGATATAGACATCAGATATTTGATATATTGATCATTTTACCCGAAATCATGACGTCTATATCTCCGATATTTTTGCGAATTTCGACCCCAACTTTTCAGGAAACATTCATCACATATCAAACACTGAAAATAAGAAAAAAAATTTTTTTTTTGCATATTTCGGTATATGCCCCCTCCCCTTAAATGTTTAAAAAATAGTCCTCGAAAATAAAAATTCCATTTTTTTTGTTCACCTTCATAAATAAAAAGCGTTCTAGAAGCATTTAAACTTTCAAAATTTAAAAAAAAATATTTTTTTTAGTTTTTCGGTTTTTTTTTCGAAAACCGTTTGTCGCACGAAAAGTAGTAATAGAACAAAAAAGATGCTCCTTGTCCGGATCTACAACTTTTGTTTGACATATTTTTTTATTTAATCAATAACTTGGAAGACGTTATATAAAATCGACTTCGCGAGCTGTTAAATAATGATTTAAATGTTTAACGGCCCAGGGGCACCCTTTCCCGTTATCCGATCAAGCTGAAACTTTACAGATTTTTTTTTAATTATTTGAAACTATTCTGGAGTGTGCCCCAAAGAAAATCTTGAAAAAAAATTTAACCAAGAGTAAATAAGAGCCACCCTAGTGTACATATATATATATATATATATATATATAGTAGAACAAAATGGTCTTTCTTTTCTCTTTTTTTAACTTTTATTTAGCAAGTACGTCTTTGTGTACGAATAATAAATGTAGCATACATGTATCTTTATGTGGTCAAGTGTACGAATATATTATATATATATATTATATATATATATAATACTAACTGAGAAAATAAAATGAGCAGAATTGTTCTGTGACTGGAAAAATTGAGGCAAATTTGAAGTTACCTGCGTTAACACATAATAGTTCGTCACTCTGTATTTATCTATATCTATAATAAGCCATAAACATTTTTTTACTCTTTTCTTCCGATAGGTATTTTAACGTTTTTTCTTTTTTTTTTCTTTTTTTAAATGATTTTATAATGGCTTAATATCGTCTGTTATCAAGTCAACACTAAAGAATATATTTATTAGCAAGAACTCTGCAATGTTAATTGATCGGGGATTACCAGAGATTATGATGACCATCGCAGTATCATCACTTGGAACTAAATATAATAATCAAGAATTATGTAGTAGTAGTAATGATAATGATGATGATGGTAATAATAATAATAATAATAATAATAATAATATAATATAATAAAAATAATAATAATAATGATTGACGCCAGTGTAATGATCGTAGTGAAGGATATGTAAGTTACGGTGCCTCAGGCATATACCTATAGATTATAAGTGTCGATGAAAATAGTCACGTGATTTACAATTTTGCCTTCGGTTCGTGAAATATTTGAAAATGTAACTTAACTGCAAGATATTTAAATATTACATATCGTTTCCTCTCATTTCTTTCTTTCCCGTGCGAATGTTTCTTATTTAAAGGAGATTAATTTTTGTTGGAAAACAATCGATTTGAAACGTACAATTTAAAACAAAGTAAAATGACTATTTAGAAGAATTCGATATTGTTTGCGTATCATTACGTATTGCATCATCGATATTGATAATAATACTTTAAAGCGATAAAGAACTAAAACATAATGCAGAATAAAAAAAAAATGGCGATACCCAATCTATGACAATTAACATTGAGATTTATCGGTAATAAACTTTTTCTATTCTTTGACGGGTCGACATTTTATATAAATGTTAAACGTCGATACCGTCAAATTTTTACACGTGGGAGGAAGCTTCGTCAGCAGTTTATATGCTCTTAAGAGAATTATTAACATTGTATTAAAGAGAATGAATCGATGTTATTCATCGAAAGCTTGTGATGTACGCGCGTTCTACGTATCCCCGACTATTGATATCGGTGTGTGTATTCTTCTTACGCTTAATCTTCGTGTCTCTCCGTTCCACATTCTTTGCTCGCTCGTTCGTACAAATGTACAGTGTACACTCGTTTCTCTTAAATTTAACGCCAAGGTGTGCGACGCGGTGAACTTTTCAGGCGCACATCGCCATGTTTATACGTTTCGAGTGAAACAATTTTTCATCCGAATGAAAATTGAAATTGCCGCTTGATAATGCACGACAAAAACAGCAATGGTTCCATTGTACTATACATGCGTATACCACCGCGTACGTATGGAACACAACGAAAAATGTAAGGGGGCTAACATAAGCCGAAATTCATACTAAATAATATTTCCTATTCGTCCCGTTGAATGGAAGTTGTGTGTGTAATATTAACATCCGTTCCTGTAATGATAATAGAAATTAAAAGAAAGTTATTCAAAGACAATCGAAGGTTCGAAATAACGACGAACTTAGCGTGAAATAAACTCGATACCTACGCGTTAAATTTGAGAGAGAAGTCAATCTGTTGGTCGATTATTCGATGGTATAGAGCATGTAGAGATTGCCAGCATCGCTGCCCGGTGGTACCAAGGCGTGAGTCGGCGGTAGAGCAGTGAAGCCCAAGAACATGAAGGTACGAACCAGCATCGCTAAACCATAACGACAAAACGATTTAGAGGTAAAAGTTCCTCTCGTTACGATCAGCTTCGTCGATGCCGAATAACGATAGACGACAAGACTGACCTCGGTCTGCTCTGTCCTTACGCAGGCAAACGATAATATTGGTGCATCGTAGTGTTTCTTCGGCATACTCCAGGAGAGACACGAAGCCTTCTTTCGAACCCTCTGGTAAAAGACAGCTTGGCACGCGAATGTAAAGACACCGGCGCCATACCACCGTTTCCCATTCGACGGATGTACTTTCCGTCAGATGAAGAGTGAAGGTCAGGCGTAAAGATTCAGTATTTCTCACAGCTTTCAACAATTCATCCTCCTACAAACGTGATTCCAGGATTAACATCTCGCGCGCATCGAGCGAAGAGAATGCGAATAATTTCGTACTTACTTGTACAATGTGGGAGCTCACAGAGAGCTGACTCTGCTTGATCCCCACGCCGCGGCTCTCTGTGTTGACTGTCGATACAGACAATGCGGCATGGGGCACATCAGGACCACCACAGAGGCCCCACACCCAGCGTTATACAATAGTGTTGTTGAAAACTGCAGCCTTCTTCTAGGCTTTCATCCATGCACTTACTTGACATTTCACTGCAATCGTATAAATATTGTTTAAAATATCTCATTTCATTATATCTATAACTTGCAAAACTGATCGCGAGGATATACATAAATGTAACAGACAGGCCCGGATTAAGATTTTTGGGGCCCGGGGCTATACAACCTTCGAGGGCCCCCGTGGTTGAAAACCGGGGGGGGGGGGGGGGACAAAAATTTAAACAATAACGAGTTTAAATTGCTTAGAACTGAAGGCTTAGAACGGGGCCCCCCTGGAAAGTGGGGCCCGGGGCTACAGCCCCCCCTTTAATCCGGCCCTGGTAACAGATCGATTCTTATAATACTGTTCTATCGCGTGTATGTACGTGAATGTAAAATTTAAGAATAATTTACAAGAATATTCAACCCATAAATCTCATTTATGCTCGTGAAACGTGTTAAACGTAAAAGTGTCTTTGTTTGAACAATTCCTTATCACTCGTAATCTATCGGTCAATATCGGAGATAAGGTTACACGCTTAGAGCATATAAACATGGAGGAAGCATGCAATGGGCGAAAATGTAACAGTGGTAAAAAGAGAAAAATATACATCGGAGACACCCTCTCTCTTTCTAGCGCCAGGGGCGACAGCGTTTTTTTTTTATGTTAGGAAGAGAGAGGGTGTCCCCCATGTATATTTTTCTCTTTCTACCGCCGTCTACATTTTCGCCCATTGCATGCTTCCTCCATGTTTATTATATGCTCTAAGATCGCACGTCGTAGATAAAAACACATCATTCACATCGTAAGCCCACTCGGGTATTGTTTTCTTTTCTCGAGTTACATGAAAATAATATAAAATGGCAGCGAAATATCCTCGAGCTCGTATCATTTCTACTCGCGCATCGCTATGCATTGGTGCACGTATATGACGGGGAACAGCTGACGCATACCACTTACGCATACCGACATATGTATGAATGTATGCGTGTACGTGTGCCTGCAGTGGATTGTACTTGTGTCTGTATTACACACAAGTACATACGCCACGCCATATATCTCACGATTCACGTGGCATCGTAACGGACGGAAGCTATTGCTCCTTCAAAGAACATTAAACATACCGTATCAACAACATCGTTCAATGTTTCGATCCCTTGCTCTGTCCTCCTTGTGCAAACATGCATACAAAACACACATGCACGCATCCATACATGAATACACACACACATTTATACGCATACATTCATACATGTGTACGTGCAACCTTCGATCGTATACTACATTGATGCAAAATGTTGAATATCATTCGCAATATCGAGGGAAATAACATATAGATTAATGTAGAATTAATGTCGAATCTAACGAAGGTTTTTTTTCCCCATTATTGGAGCTAAAGAATCCAATCGGATGGTAGGTAGTAACGTGACAATTATTGTTCCATTACAAGTTACAAGTGCGTAGTTTTCGAGAGTTCGCAGGAAAAGCATTTGTCGAGCAAGTGAACTGCTTTAAGAAAATATATGTACTATCGAATTCGTAGTTGCACGAGAAGCGTGTGTTCATTGGAAACAGTAAAGAAAACACACTACACATGCCGAATAAATAGGATGCAAGATGGCGGGGACGAACTCAAGATAAAAATGACGCAGTAGTCGCACTGTACTCACCAATTGCTGGATATTAGACTTGGCATTATCATGACCTTTTTACTACTTTCACAATTACTTAATGGTAGACTGGAATTAATGTTCATACTTCTTTCTTCGTAAAATTTTGACGGCAGTAAAATTACTTTTTGAAGACGAAACGTTCGCTAAACCAGCGATTACTATACGATAAGAATTATCGTAGAATAGGTATCACTCCACGCAAGACAATCGTCTCACTCGAACGTCCGAAACCAGAAACGATACTGGAGCGCTCCTTGTCGAATGTCGACGTCCAAGTCACTACTCGATCTACTTCGATTCGATATACCAAAATCGATTCGATTTAAATCGATCACATTTTATTCTCAGCTGTTTCGAGATTTCCGAGCGACATGGCAAAATGCCTACAAGGTATTAGGTAGTTAGGTGCATATTTACCTAGTATCTATGTATTTATTCGTACGTATATCTTGATATTATATCAAGTTTTGGGTTATAGCTCGCAGCAATTTCGTTCAATATTTTTCAGTGTTGGTTAAATTTTCGTGCTAGTCAACGTTTAACAAGCGAAGGAATTATAGGTACACCGGCGCGGAATAAAGTAGGAATGCCACGTCTTCTCTTTTCGATTGTGTCGGGAATTGAAATACCCGCAACTCTTTTTAACTCCTATTTCTTAGTTCCATCATTTTGTTTCATAACACGAACGGTTAAAATACAGCATAATTTCGTACGTTTAAACATAATACCGTTAAGGAACTAGTTCTTGATCAGTCACTAATTTTTTATCAGTTCATGAAATAAATCGTTCTTTTGAGTTTATGTCAATAAATAATTGTTTGAAATAATTACTAACATAAAAATTGATAATTCAAAAATATATGTGTTGTCTGTGAAAGCAGTTAGTATTGTTAGTTTTAGATGATTAAAAACTAGTTCCTAGTCACCTTATTATTCCATACCTTATAAATATTTAAATTATATATTTTCAACTTTTTAAAATTTTTCCTTGAAGTTTAAACATTAATTCAACTTTTAGTTTAAAAAAAGTCTATGGTTTAATGTTTCATTAGGTTAAAAATAAATATTAAAGCGGAAAACCTATAGATAACGGTATAGATAACAATTCGGGCAATTTCAAATTATACATATCACTTTTATGAAATTCTATTTTATTCAATATACAGTATTTTTCTTATCTCGGACCGTATTAGTTAAGTTAAATCATACAGAAAACAGCTGGACAAATAGAAAAATGAGAAGACTATCGACATCCATAATAGAAAGATAATTGCTTATAACGGATTGATTTCTAAAAACTGCATATACAATGGATACAACGATATATGGAATGTTTTCACGTCGAATGCTCCGTACACATGCTGTTATAGGATTTTTTATTTTTTATGTTCCATCTGCAAAATGAACTTGTTCATCCGATGTCGGTATATTCTTTGCATCCAGGCACGATAAATTTGTCGCGCATCTTTGTATCGAAATCACTAATATCCTGTAACTTCTGGCAAAGCTATCAGAGACTAAACTCCTTTATATATAAAGCATTAGAAAAAAATTTCAAAGGGCACGAATCTTCTCGCACTAATCATTTCTTGCGCACTTAACGGAACAGGTGTTCAACCACACATCACTTGGCGAACAAAATCTTCGTAATTGATATTACCCTGTGAATCTTCGTGACCCGCCAGCAGGGTTTCGACTTCTTCGTCGCTAAGCTTCTCACCTATCACAAATCAGACGTACAATTAAAATTTTACGAACAATCTATAATTACACTGTCCAACACGATTTTTGGTCTGCAATATCCGCTGGGTAATTCTTGTAGAGTTTTTCGCTCTGAACACGAATCCGCAAGCAGAATTGCTCTATCACACTCAGTTTTTGAAAAAATCGATTTTGAAAAAAACTGCAAATTTTCAACTTTGAACAATTTTTGTGTCGAAACGGTAATAGTTATTCGGTTGCTCGTTGCGTCAAATTATTCTACGAACCCTCCCGAATACAACGATATAAGTTATTATTGCATTATGATCATTTAAATATGTTTAAACAACGATCAAAGGGAAAATGACACCCGAAATGCACCCATTTTTGAAGCTATCTTTCAATTTATTTCCAAAACTAAGGGTCTAGGAAAAAATCTGACCATTCCACGCGATGCAGCAGACATTTTTCCTTCGGGAATCATCAACAATACTGGTAAGTCACGTTTTGTTTTCAATACAGAAGCGAAAGAGTTTGGCAAAACGCGCGGTGTCGACAGTGGTAGTCAACGGCGGCGCGCGGTCCGCTGCCGCTCAGCGCAACACAATCGCTTAACGCGCCTGAGTACCGCTTTCGGCACCGCGCGTTTTGCCAAACTCTTTCGCTTCTGTATTGAAAACAAAACGTGACTTACCACTTCTGTTGATGCTTTCCAGAGGAAAAATGTCTGCTGCATCGCGTGGAGTAGTTAGATTTTTTCTACGACCCTTAGTTTTGGAAATAAATTGAAAGATAACTTAAAAAAAGGGTGCATTTCGGGTGTCATTTTCCCTTTGATCGTTGTTTAAACAAATTTAAATAATCGTAATGCAATAATAACTGATATCGTTGTATTCGGGAGGGTTCGTAGAATAATTTGACGCAACGAGCAACCGAATAACTATTACCGTTTCGACACAAAAAATATTCAAAGTTGAAAATTTGCAGTTTTTTTCAAAATCGATTTTTTTCAAAAACTGAGTGTGATAGAGCAATTCTGCTTGCGGATTCGTGTTCAGGGCGAAAAACACTACAAGAATTACCCAGCGGATATTGCAGACCAAAAATCGTGTTGGACAGTGTTATCATCGTGCGTTTACTGCAATTATAAAGGTGAGAATCACCGCTTATTTCGCGTACCCAATGTTGTTAGAAGATGTCTCAATTCAGCAGAAGAGATGAAACCATTTCCATCTTTGTCAAAGTGGCGCAAACCCTCTATAAAGTCATCCGCTGTGTCGGACGTACGGGATTTGCTTATAGCTTGATAAATAGGTAAAAACACTTCGAAACTAATACGTTCGTCGGGTTTGTGCTGATGGGTGAACTTCTTCACGTCCGATTCTGTTGGATTTTGTCCAAGAGCTCGCAACGCGTCCCCGATTTGGGCGACATGAATCTTTCCGTCTCCTCGACTGTCGAAAAGCTGAAACGCTTCTTGGAATTCTGAAGCAATGCAAAACAACGTTCGATTATCACAGTTATATTCGCAACGAAACACAATAGTAGATTCGTATCTTTCGCGCACGGCTATGCCCCAGTAAAATAAAAACGATATCACGCCCACGTCACTAACAACAAATGTACATATTTACCCTCCATGGATGACATCATTCTATTAGTCAATTCCTGATAACTACAACCATACATCTTGCACTTTATATATAGTATTTTTAGTATGAAACCGTACGCACAATTTTATATTAAGCAAATTTAGGCAGCAATATGCCGCGATCGCGTTCCACTTTTCCAGTTTTCGACAATAAGAAGAATCAACAAAATAAGTGTCGGAATTGGTTTCGTATCACGAGACGTACACATACGTACATATATATATATATGGTGTTCGATATGAAATCCTACTAGAAAAGCACATACGTAAATAACTATGTACCCCTAAATGTATAGAGATCAGCGATTTAAAACCAACATAAAAGTTGCGAACCAACGACTGCTGCGATGTTACTCGCTTTCTGTCTGCCTTTCTTCTTTTCTGCCACTAGTATTTCTTTCAAGTACCTAACCATAAAAGGTAATCACCGACACGCAATGGTCGGTGACACCAGGGTGGGTCTAATAAGGTAACCACACATTCTTGACCTGAATTAAGCATCGATAAAAAACTGTTCGCCCCTCTTTTCATCTCACGTTCCTTGTTGCCGAAGAACTCGTGCGCGTTCACTTACCTGCCAGCTGATCCTCCGAGTACGATGCCTGTAATTAAATTCACTGTCTTCTATCTTCGTCCTTGTTTTATAGGTATATAAATCTCCTTAATAAACCATTCAAAATTACTTACCATCCCGATCGCTGTCAAATACGCACCGAGAAACAAGTATATACCTACGTAGGTATAGTATGTATCTACCTTTCAACCTATCGTACTACACAACCGACACAGCGAGCGCCACGATTCTACTGGATTCTATTTACTTACATATGTACTAAGGCCGACGTAGGTAGGTAGTATGTGCATACGTACTATGTACAAGTCATTCGTTATACTTAGCACAAAGCGGAAATGAGTCACGTCGATCGAAAGTGAATCGAATTCCCCTACACTTTTTACCGTTTAGAATCAACCAAAAGATGGAAAGGAAGGGCCTAATGGGAAACTCGACTGCCAAAGCTTTATTCGTCATTACGGAAGCGACAATCTCATCCAGTATATACCTATATATGTACAGTACATAGGCACTATGTACACATGTATGAATCAGAGTGAGGTGCTTATTTAGCAGAATTCATCTCATTGTCACATACGAAAGAATTTCGTTATTCGAAAGAATTCAGTGCTACAGAAGAACTTGCGAGAATTAACTGTTCTTCGTAGCCCTCTGCCGGCGTGTCTGGGATGTCTCGTAATAATGCGTTGCTCATAGCTAGTTCAAGCCTATTCAAGCCCGTAATTAAACTTGGACGACAAAGTATGTGTACTGGAATGTACTATGTGTACATACGTAAATATGTACTTACATAGTGCACGAAGAGGAAGATTCACCCAAATTTTTCAGAAATAAATAATCACTTACTAGGGTGGCTCTTATTTTCGATTTTTGAATTTTCTTCGGGGCACCCTCCAGAATAGTTCCAAATAATTAAAAAAAAATCTGTGTAAAGTTTCAGCTCGATCGGATAACGGGAAAGGGTGCCCCTGGGCCGTTAAACATTTAAATCATTATTTAACAGCTCGCGAAGTCGATTTTATATAACGTCTTCCAAGTTATAGATTAAATAAAAAAATATGCCAAACAAAAGTTGTAGATCCGGACAAGGAGCATCTTTTTTGTTGTATTACTATTTTTCGTGCGACAAACGGTTTTCGAAAAAAAACCGAAAAACTAAAAAAAAAGAATTTTTTTTAAATTTTGAAAGTTTAAATGCTTCTAGAACGCTTTTTATTTATGAAGGTGAACAAAAAAAATGGAATTTTTATTTTCGAGGACTATTTTTTAAACATTTAAGGGGAGGGGGCATATACCGAAATATGCAAAAAAAAAAAAATTTCTTATTTTCAGTGTTTGATATGTGATGAATGTTTCCTGAAAAGTTGGGGTCGAAATTCGCAAAAATATCGGAGATATAGACGTCATGATTTCGGGTAAAATGATCAATATATCAAATATCTGATGTCTATATCTCCGAATCACATATCAAACACTGAAAATAAGAAAAAAAATTTTTTTTTTGCATATTTCGGTATATGCCCCCTCCCCTTAAATGTTTAAAAAATAGTCCTCGAAAATAAAAATTCCATTTGTTTTGTTCACCTTCACAAATAAAAAGCGTTCTAGAAGCATTTAAACTTTCAAAATTTGAAAAAAAGTTTTTTTTTAGTTTTTCAGATTTTTTTTCGAAAACCGTTTGTCGCACGAAAAATAGTGATATAACAAAAAAGATGCTCCTTGTCCGGATCTACAACTTTTGTTTGACATATTTTTTTATTTAATCAATAACTTGGAAGACGTTATATAAAATCGACTTCGCGAGCTGTTAAATAATGATTTAAATGTTTAACGGCCCAGGGGCACCCTTTCCCGTTATCCGATCGAGCTGAAACTTTACACAGATTTTTTTTTAATTATTTGGAACTATTCTGGAGGGTGCCCGGAAGAAAATCTTGAAAAAAAATTTTACCAAGAGTAAATAAAAGCCACCCTAGTACTTACCCGTCGTTTAGGGTAGGTACTTACCACCTGTCGTTTATCCGTGCCGCGTCATTCGAAGGATCGCATTTTCACCGTCTTTTATGTGTACTTATGTACATACTTGTATACATGGAATCATTTCGGGTGGGCATGTTCTCACAGGGATCTTTATAAATAAAAATTATTTACCGAACATTTAACAACCCGAGACCGTTTCTTTCCCATTTCTAAGTTAATTTTGTACATTAACGCTTTTAACAGATATTTTGTATTAGGATGATATATTTCAAAACATATTTTAAGGTAATAAGCTATTAAAGTTGGAATTATTTGTTAACTTTGAGAAATACATTATTACACGTCCCAACCTCTCCCATCTCCCGTACACATATATTTGTATTTTGTACAAATAGGACTTGACTCGAGATTTCAACTTTTATCCTACATGGAATTTACTTGACGCGAATACACTCCATTTTAGTATTATTAAAAGTTTGGACTATTGTCCAAATGGTGGGAAATTTTTCATAGCATTCAACTGCAATTTAAGTAAATTCCCGGAGAGAAGCATCGAGTGTTTCATCATTGTATGTATATATTGTTAGATATTTACAAAAAGTTTACAAACATATTTATCAATTTCTATGGGTGTTTCGAGTGCAACAGCACGAGTATAAACACACCGTATTTTCCAATAATTCTTTGTGCGCACATTTAACGTTAATCTTCTCACAAAGTTACGCGTTCGCTTCGGCGTACGTGTAATGTGTATACAATTTTCTTCACATATCTTTGTATTAGTATAGCAACTAACGCGACTTGCAGTGCATAAAGTGCTTAATTACCGAAAGGTAGATATGTATGTATGGCGTTTTAGGAAATAGTCTTTCGCCCGTTCGCATAAAAATTCATATCACGATTTACACACCATGAATTGCCGAGTCCGTATTTAAGATCGAGGTCGGTTTCCATGAAGAAAAGTGTATATCGTATTTCTGAGAGTTACATTTGGCGTAAATGAAGTGTCTCGAAGAGATTCGTTGGTCATCGGACTAGTGTACTTTCCACATAAAAACCACTCGTTAATAGCCGCTCTCTCGTACGTAAATCCATCTAAAGCGATAAAACTGTTTGGTTACAGCACGTAATGTTGTTGCGACGTACGTATGCACATGCATATATTCCTTACCGGAGCATCGAACGGGTTCTTTCATTATTTCGCGTGTGATGGGACATAAAAATTCGTGCGGTGTTTCAGCATCGTCTACGACAGCTTGTAAAGCATTGCCATCTTCGCGTTTCAACCAATAGAGTTGAGTCCTAAACATTTCAGCTGCCTGAAAGCATCAATCAATGATTATAGAAAGCGTAATAGCGTTCTAACCGTGATCTAATCGATTGTCCACAGTCCACAAACAGTAGACAGGTATGTACTAAATACAAGAGATCTACGCCATACTTCTCCATCTTGTTCGATTTCTAGCCGGCTGGTTAATTCGTCTTCCGATACCGTAAGTAATTGCTGTCCACTCAGAGAAATTACGCAGGCTTTTCTCGTTAACGTTGATAATCCTATTTCATGTAGCCACTTCAAGGTATCGTCCACCCTCCAATCCGCAACCTTAAGCATCGCGAATTTGGCGTGTCCACAATAATTCATTATGTTTCTCGTGCGCGTCATTTCTCGATTACCTTTTTACTGTGGTGCCTCAAGTTATCGATTATGATATTTTGTGAAATTAATTGCAGAGGTATTTTCCAGATTATAGCGGTTTTGTCCAGTGCACCTGCTCGTTCGGGATAGTAGTTGTTATTAATGGAACAGGGCGACACGTGCGACAGTTATAGAATGCGTATCTGATATAATACAATAGATACTTAAATAATGAATTAGCACCTGTAATAAAAAGGGACGTGTCTTGAGAAAAAGCACAGGAAGTTACAAGACTTTCGTGCTCTTCCAGCACGTACAAGCAAGCTCCGGAATACTAAAATCACATTTTTTTTAATTTTAATAAAAATTGAAGCATGGAAATGAATATAAATACCTGCGTGTAACCGACGATGGATACATTTTTTTCGTATAGTCGTTAATCTTCTGCGAAAACGTAGGGGGGAGGAAAAGCAATAGATCGTCCACTTACCACGCTCCATATACGTGCCGTTCTATCCGTAGCTACGCTTCCCAAGGTTTCCCCTTGAGTCGGTGAGAACCGAACACAGGTCACGTTACCTCCATGCCCGGTCAAAGCCTTTGCTTCTTCGTAACGAATATCGTTATCGTTGCTCCTAGTACCTCCCGCCGTCATCTCATTTTCCTTATCAATCGTTATTTGCCACAATTTTACTAAAGAGTCGTTACCACTAGTTGCAAGTAGATAAGATCGCTTGTCGTTACTTGTATCAATTCTTCTTCCTACGTTTCCAAGTGACGCGATAAAAATTTTTACACAAGTATGTACAATAGGGTGGAGTGAAAAAAACTTTTTTTCGATGATCAATTTCTAATAGTGCGGAAAAGTTGTCTACTTGGCCCAATAAAACGTGTAAAAAATTTCAGCCCGATCGGATAATTTCTTCTGTGTACACCAAAGGCCTTAACTTTCAAAATTTTAGTACAAAACTTAAAATTAAAAAAAAATATATATAAAATACAAAATACATAAAAAAACAATTAAATTATTAAAAAAAACGAAAAAATATAAAATACAAAAAACAAGGAGCCCGACGTACAGCTACCTCCGCGTGGTTAGTTCTGGGCCACTTGTTCCGTTAGGAAAGTGAGCGAAGAGCTGAATTTTTTTTATAGTTTACAGTGCCATTCCTATTGTTCCGAAACCAGCCACGGGTGTTTCTTTGCTTCATTTACGCAACAAATATAGTCTTGGGTATAAAAAAAGGTAGAATCCACCTTGATTTTGTACTAAAATTTTGAAAGTTAAGGCCTTTGGTGCACACAGAAGAAATTATCCGATCGAGCTGAAATTTTTTACACGTTTTATTGGGCCAAGTAGACAACTTTTACGCACTATTAGAATTTGATCATTGAAAAAATATTTTTTTCACTCCACCCTAATGTACAAGTGCGTATGTACCTACTTACCCGCGAGTATAACATTAGAGGTCGGGCTGAAATCGCATCCCTGGACACCCAAATCGTGTGCTTCTTCACATATCATCAAGGCGGCAGAAGTTTTGTCGTCGACGATATCGAACAACCTCCAAGTTCCCTCGTTGCAGGCCGTAACCAAATAACGGGAATCGTGCGTAAATGCGATCGCGTTCACCGCATCGGAATGACCTCTGAAAACACTGTGTGGTGCCGTTCGACGACTTAATAATGATACGACCACGCTACGGGTTGTTGCGCTATACGAATATGTAGGCACATGTGAGATTTGGGCGTTTTCTCAAGTACTCTACCGATCGGTATTCCAAGAATACATCTTGGGTACATTTTTCTATCAGTCAGACTCGAGGTGTTGCACGCGAAAAGTGTAAAAATCATGTACCAAAGTTCTTCCTGATTGTTCACATCCCACAAAGTCGTCCTTTCGTCGTCCCCCGCTGTGGCAATCTTTGTACCATCCGGCGACCATCGGCAAACACGAATGCCGGATCCCGAATTCACGAAAGCTTTTGCTTGACACCCGTTCTGCCGGAGAATAATGTGACAATATAATAAAAGACGTATACCCACCGCGATAATTGAACATTTTACACGCATTACCTCGACATTCCATACGATGGCTGTGCCGTCCAACGAGCAAGATGCAAGCATACTACCGCAGGGACTAAATTCCACGTGATTTATGCTGTATTTATGACCATCCAACGGACTGTAAGGCTTTTCCTGGCATTTCATACCGACGATGGAATCCTCTGCTTCTGCCTCGGCCTCTTCCTCCTCGAGGCTCCAAACGCGTACTAGCTTGTCTCTAAATTAGCACAACTAGAAGGTCATGTCTACGATACGCGTGTCGAATCGACGCATACTATCGTTTCCCTTTCTTCCCTCTTTTTTTCTCTTTCACGTGAACAACAGTCTAAACAAATCAGTATGTGTGGGTGTGTGTATCGACTAACCCAGATCCCGAGGCAACCAGACGATTTCCGGAAAACGCAACGCTGTTTACCACGCCTGTGTGTTCTTCCAGTCTTTGAATCAATCGTACGTCGTTGGTCGATGTCTCGGCGTTTTTCATCACGTCCTGCTCGTACTTGATGCTCTGCCATCGGAACAGAGCGTTACCGTTGATACTTGTTGAAGTAACGAACGGGTCATTCCACGCCAAATCGATCACTTTTTTCCCTCGATGTCTCGGATTTTGTTCAAACTTGAATATGTTGTAGTCCTCGTGAAATTAGGAGGGGTTTAATTCACCATTTTGTCGATTTCTAGTTTGTTTAAAAAATACAGGGCCTTGAATTTTGCGATTTTTGCCTATTTTCGTGAAAATGGGTTGTACTTATGAATTTTTATCTCGGAAACTATTTATCGGATTTAGTTGATTCTTACGGCATTTTAATGTAGAAGGATCGGCCTTTCTGAATAATTTTTTTCCAGATCGAAAACTTAATTTTGCAACATTGAAAATTATAAATAAAGTTTTATTTTGCAAATTGAGGCTCAAGGTCACGATTTTAAAAATCCGAAAAAAATACCACCATATTCGCTGAAGAATTTTCTATAAAATCAGCCTATCTTATGTTGGTAATTTGCATATTCAACGTCGCAGAAAGCTGTTAAAGACAGCGGCGCGCGCGGTTTCAAGCGAGCCGCGCGCTCCGCTATTACGGTCGCCTGACCGTACCACTCGCACACTCTATTACTTCAAACAGGTCAGAAAATTCTTCAGCGAATATGGTGGTATTTTTTTCGGATTTTTAAAATCGTGACCTTGAGCCTCAATTTGCAAAATAAAACTTTATTTATAATTTTCAATGTTGCAAAATTAAGTTTTCGATCTGGAAAAAAATTATTCAGGAAGGCCGATCCTTCTACATTAAAATGCCGTAAGAATCAACTAAATCCGATAAATAGTTTCCGAGAAAAAATTCATAAGTACAACCCATTTTCACAAAAATAGGCCAAAATCGCAAAATTCAAGGCCCTGTGTTTTTTAAACAAACTAGAAATCGACAAAATGGTGAATTAAACCCCACCTAATTTCACGAGGACTACAACATATCCAAGTTTGAACAAAATCCGAGACATCGAGGGAAAAAAGTGATCGATTTGGCGTGGAATGACCCGAACGCTTTGATTCGTTCGAAATCATACGAGTACACGATAATATTACGTACATGCTTGTCATCTTCTAAAAACAACGTGGGTACGAAGCGCCGCTTAAGTTCCGAATCGAGGCACAGGGTTCCCGTTAAATCCCAAACGATGACAGACTTATCGTTGGATCCTGGAACATTGATTGTTCGTAGAGCTGCCTATTTCCGAACGAAATGTCGCAGACGCGCGTCAAATTCTGCGCTCGATCGCAGGAGATTAGGTACCTACTTACCAGTCGCTATTAAATTCCCGTCTCTCGAGAATGCGCAGCACGCTACGTATCTGTTGTGTCCAGACATTATCGCCATTACCTTTCCCGTGCTCTGGAAAGAAATTATGGAGAAATGTATCGCGCGTCGTCAGCCGTCACGCGTCGCCTACACTTGGGTAGTACCCTTACCGTTTCCCAGATGACTGTCGTCTTATCGAGACTGCTGCTAACGATGTATAATCCATTGGCGCTGAATCGAACGCAAGTTAAGGCACTACTGTGTTTCTCCATGATTCTGCAGATGATTATTTTGGCAGTGAATGGCTGAATCTCGCCCTTCGCTTGTACCACGGTTATCTCCCACAGTTTCACGTCATGGTCGTTACCACAAGTAACCAGTTGATATAATTTCGTCAACGGCTCGTTACCTAGGTAGACACACATATACACACACGAACCGCGTGCTTTTAGGTATATAGGTATACGCGCGTAAGGGAATCAAGTACCTACGCGGCGGCAGGTTTTCGTTCTGTAAAAGATTGGACTTACTTGTAATCTGTTGAGAATTGGAAAAGTCACCGGAGACAACGCCAAGATCGTGAGCATCGTCTACCCAGTCAAGCGCGGTGATGTTCCGGTTATCGGAAACGCACGGGTCGATAATATCGGCAGTGGAGAATAATTTCAAGACACCGAAAGTGCACGACGTAATTAACCAGCTGGAATCCGGCGAAAAGCATACACATTGTACAGCGCTTTCGTGTTTCTGAAAACACCTAAACGCGAAAGACAGAGGGATGATCATCATTAAACCGGCCGTCATTGGCTGCGTTCAGCGGAACAAACCGCTACGTAGCCGCTCACTGATTTTTCGCTGAACGCTACCGCTAGGTTGCTCAGCGTTCAACACGTTTAGTGAGCGGTCGCCATTTTTTCGAGCGTAGATAAACTCCGCTACTTTTACGGAACGTGTTGAGTTGCTACAAATATCACTACCCTGCAAAGTGTCGTTCAGCGGAACCAGAACCGATCACCGTTGAGCTCAGTGAGCGGCTACTGAGCGGCTACGTAGCCGCTCACTGATTTTTCGCTGAACGCTACCGCTAGGTTGCTCAGCGTTCAACACGTTTAGTGAGCGGTCGCCATTTTTTCGAGCGTAGATAAACTCCGCTACTTTTACGGAACGTGTTGAGTTGCTACAAATATCACTACCCTGCAAAGTGTCGTTCAGCGGAACCAGAACCGATCACCGTTGAGCTCAGTGAGCGGCTACTGAGCGGCTACGTAGCCGCTCACTGATTTTTCGCTGAACGCTACCGCTAGGTTGCTGAGCGTTCAACACGTTTAGTGAGCGGTCGCCATTTTTTCGAGCGTAGATAAACTCCGCTACTTTTACGGAACGTGTTGAGTTGCTACAAATATCACTACCCTGCAAAGTGTCGTTCAGCGGAACCAGAACCGATCACCGTTGAGCTCAGTGAGCGGCTACTGAGCGGCTACGTAGCCGCTCACTGATTTTTCGCTGAACGCTACCGCTAGGTTGCTGAGCGCTCAACACGTTTAGTGAGCGGTCGCCATTTTCTCGAGCGTAGATAAACTCCGCTACTTTTACGGAACGTGTTGAGTTGCTACAAATATCACTACCCTGCAAAGTGTCGTTCAGTGGAACCAGAACCGATCACCGTTGAGCTCAGTGAGCGGCTACTGAGCGGCTGCGTAGCCGCTCACTGATTTTTCGCTGAACGCTACCGCTAAGTTGCTGAGCGCTCAACACGTTTAGTGAGCGGTCGCCATTTTTTCGAGCGTAGATAAACTCCGCTACTTTTACGGAACGTGTGAGTTGCTACAAATATCACTACCCTGCAAAGTGTCGTTCAGTGGAACCAGAACCGATCACCGTTGAGCTCAGTGAGCGGCTACTGAGCGGCTACGTAGCGGTTTGTTCCGCTGAACGCAGCCAATGTGTTCCAATGTTGTAAGCTACATAGGTAGGTATCTACGCGTTAAAACGCCCGTTTATTTCCAACAACGCGTGTACGTAGTATGTACCTAACAACATGTCAGCGCATTTTTCTTGCCTGATTAAATTACGTCGAACTAAGTCCCAGAGGCACACTTGTCCATTATCCCCGGCGGTTACGAGTAGCGTCGAGTCCGGCGAGAACCGACAGACTCTTACCGCTTCTCCCCCCACTTGAACCATGGCGTGAATTTTCGATCCTGTCTGCGGAGCAAATAGACACCGCACGCTCGTTAAACATCCTACTACTCGCTCTTCGAGGTAGATTATAGCGACTTACGCGTAAATTCCAGAGTAACGTTGTACCATCTATACTGGCCGAAGCCAACATCGTTGACTGAGGGCTCACTTTTACCGATGTAACTCCATATTTGTGCCCTAGCAGTGGCGAGAAATACGCTTCTACGTATCCGCTGCCTGGCTGCCATTGCCAAACTCTAACGCGTTTATCCCTGAAAATGAAATAATTACACAACTAGTTGTGTCTCTCCGCTGTTCGATTCGAGTAGTGTGCCTGCACGTGTTTCGTTAGTTCCTTACCCCGATCCAGTCACCAATACACAATCGCTGGCAAAATCGACGCTCGTCACGTCGCTCTTATGAATTGTTAAAGTTTGAAGGGCTTGTACGTCACCTATCGCGGTGGCGGTACTCATGTTTAAATAAAGAAGCGGCGTTATCGACCCCAATTCGTCAGCAGATTGTACGGACAGATATGGACTCGTCGTAGGCAAACAATTCGTCGTGGTATACTGCGAACAAGAAGAAAACGACGAGGAATCGTATGTCGCAATTCCTAGAACTCCTGTTGTCTAGAAGTGGTTTCTTAAACGTTTTAGTTTAATAAAAGGAATACGCACCTATGCACGTGAATGCAGACCGTTCGTAGTAGTCGAAGAGTAGTACTTAGCGGTCGGCACGGAAAGGGTACGTGGTGGAAGGAAGTGTGGAAACTTGGAGACCTTGGCATTGATTAACGTTGTACGTATGTATGCATTTCGTCAACGTGGCTCTATTGTACAGGACACGATAGTCCAAGGTATGATATATATATATATATATATATATATAAAATCTACAATTATATGACCGTAGCGCAGCGAATAATTTCCGCATATAAAATTTTCAATTTCTCGATGAAATCGTTAAAACTGAAATCGTTATTATTGTTGTTGCCGTTGAACGTTTCTATGTAAAAAGAAAAAATTTTATCCGAGAGAAACGTATTGCTTGGAACAGCAAATAGCTGCGCGCGTATCTATAGGTATATAGCTGAAGATTGCCATTTCGAACGAAGATAAAGACGGAATGAACACGGAAAAGAAATAAAAGGGACTAGGGTGTACTGCTCGTACTTACATTACTGAACGGCATATGTATGACTGAGGTAGGTATCGGTTTACATACATCGAATTATCGTACGACGTTGGATTCACAAAAGAGTGAAGAAAAACAAAACGCGTAAACTCAACACATTGTAATTTCATTCGTGTACATTCGTTTGATCCACGTTACATACTGCATCGTAAACGATGAAACGCGTCCATGCGAACTCGGGTTACTACCTACGCGCAACTTTTTCGAGCCAAGCATCGTACCATTGCGTCGGTGCGAAGCGCTTGACGCATGTCACCTTACGTAGCCGGTAATAATCGATAGCACAGGAATTAGGGAGGTGGGACAGAAACGGATGCATCGTTTCTTCTTCTTTTTTGTAGCGAAAGGCAATATTAATAATATATCCCGGACGGATGTCACGTAAATTATAGTCCTACAAATTTGGAATGTTGGAAGATTCGAAGAAAACACACATCGCGTAATTTTCAATGCGAATCATCGAGATGGCATTCACAGGCATTGCTGACATCGATTTCGTCTCGTCCAGCGAATCATCGTCCTCAATGAAATCCAGGAAATCCTGCGAACTACATAAGCAAGTTACGACTCCTAGCGCGTTCCGAATCATCTTCCCCGAAACATCGTGAATCGTCCATGCTACTGTCCTCTGCGGAGGAGTCTTGAATGAAACTCTTCCCGCTTACTTGTGGAGGTGATTTGTGGACCAGACGGACGTCGAAGGACCGCTTTCCCATCGCCAGCCTGTGTCCCGGGGATCATGGAAATATTCTCCTGCAATGTGGAGGAATTTCTCGCCTCTAGCGCCTGAGTCATCGCCGTCGGCGTCCAGGTCCGTGGATTCCCGCCGTCGGCGTCCAGGTCCGTGGATTCCCGCCGTCCGGCGACTTGTTCAAACCTGCCGCCATGGCCTCGGCCTCCGATAGACCGTGGGAATCTGTAACGATAGCCGCGAATGTTGAATGAGAACCAAGAGAACTCGCGAGATTATGGTCCTACGATCGCACAGTGGTTCGAGTATACCTGCTCGAACTAATCAGGTTTGTTTTCTAACAATTTGGACCCCATATAAACCCAAACCCGCGAACAACTAATTTTGTCCAGCTAGCATGTAGTATACTCGAACCACTGTGCATCGTCGCGAACGAGTCGAAGGGTTTCAATTACTTACGAAATAATTCCAAGAGGCGCGCGTGCTCCGTAACGATCGTAATCTTTGTGGGATCAGGAACCACTGTGCATCGTTGCGAACGAGTCGAAGGGTTTCAATTACTTACGAAATAAAGCCGCGAGGCGCGCGTTCTCCGTCGCCCACCTGAACGGCGACGGCGACTTTAAACGGAGGATTATATGCATATTATATGTATATTACATATGCCTTGATAATCGCTTATTCTTTCGGCAAGAATCACCGTTGGGCTCGTCACGACGAGCTTGATCGATTCTGCAGCAGCTCCCTCTTCCTGATCACCAGCTGCAGCTGCTGTCGCGTGTCCTGCCGCTGTTGTTCGATCTACTGCAGCCGCTGCGTGTTCTAAATCCTCGATGTTCATTCTGAAATAAGCGAAAAAGCATCCCTTTTATTCCAAATAGATTCCTCTGTCTTGAACGTTAGAAAAAAAATGCAATTGGTCGGAATATCGAAAAAATAGTAAAGGCCATTTTTTAAACTTTTTTCTGAGCCTGTAATGAAAATTCAAAAATCCCTTTTGTAGATTTAAATAAGTTTTATATATGCTGAAAATTTCATCAAAATCGGTTAAAGTTGCTCTGAGCTACAAACGCTTAATGATCGCAAAAGAAGGTCGAAAATCGCGAAATTCCCGAAATCAGGACCAACAGAAATAAAAACACCAACTTTATTATTATTTTCGGTATTCCGACCAATTGCAATTGCCTGAACGGCTGAACGGATTTCATTAAAATTCTGAATATACATTACACACGTCCTAGATTAGATTATAGGCTATTTATTTTTTTGGTTTAGGCTTATTATTTTTCAAACATCATAAATAATTCCCGGGTGAAACCGGGTGATGGGTCAGCTAGTTTAAGATAAAGCACGAGAATATGCCATGCGGCGCTGTTAGTGCGATAGCGGTTAAGATTTATAATAATGCGTTAGACGTTTAGCATTAGCACATAAACACGTATATAAACAGTTAGCAATAGCAATAGATGTATGGACATGAAATACGAAAGAATAAGTAATAGATGATGATATGAAACAATAGTAGGGTAAATCCGGGAGACGCGGTCGGGCCGGAGAGTTGGTCGTGTCGCTATATTTCAGAGTCTATACGTAAAAATGCATTAAAGTGCAGACCAATTACTTCTCTAGAAGCCAAATAGTTGAATGAATAGCGTTATTTCGCTTCCTTCTGTGGTTTTCTGGATTTATAGGCTATAAAAGATAAATTGATGTTACATTTAACCTCTTTTGTGAAACAGCGGTTGTACAGAATCGTATTTAAAATATACTTCTAAGTTTATTTTCCTTTAATGTTTGGAATAATAAGATAGTAGAGATATTGAGGGACAATACAGCCAAAGTATTTGGCCATATTAACTCTTCCTCTCAAAGCTAACGAAAAGACCATGTCTCGCTGCAGAAAGGTGAGATGGTCGAGTTATGATTTTTTTTATTATTTTTGTTTATTTTTTAATTTTTTATTATTATTTTATTATTATTTTTGTTTATTTAGTTTATTTATTCACTTTTGTATTCATTTGCCTTGCTAATCGCCAGTAGGTAATTCACTTTTTCTTTGATGTGTTCTTTACTTTTTTAGCGTAAACAAATTAAATATCAATGAATCCGTAGTTGTATTCACTCATAAATAATTTTGCTTTATCCTTTGTTAATTTTCCATGAATAATTATGTGAGTGGTCTCTGCCAACGACGAAAACCATTTTTCCCGGCACCTCGGGGGAGGTGGTCAGATGTCATGACTTCAGTTTTCAACCCGATTTACAGTAAATATTGTCTTAAAGCAAATATCGACCAGTTTCTCTGAATCGGCATAAAATTCTGAACATATTAGGTTTGTTCTGATAAAATAAGTAATATCTATATTAGTTTTAATAGCCATTTTATATTAGGTCGACCGCGTCTCCCGGATTTACCCTATTTAGCAGGAGACAATGATATAAAATAAATAAGGTAAGCGTAAGCAACAATTGAAATAGAAATGCAATAAGCAATAATGAAAAGTACGCAAAGCGAAAGCAATAAGGAATAATATAAATGGAGATGATATTCAATAATAAAGTAAGTAATTATAGTAGCTTACAATCGACTTGGTGTTGTCTCGAACACTTCGTTCCACGAACTAAGGTCGGGGGCCCCGACTCGGGGCCAGATATATTGGCCGGTGAAGTCGTGTTCGCGAGCAGCGATTGAGGAGAAATCAACCACCACCGTATGACGATCGTGGATTTGTCAGTTGGAGTTGCGTGGCCCCCGAAGGGTATGGTGGGGTAACGGGAATGTTGCTCGGCTCCGCCAGAACCTAGCTGTTTGGCTGTTATTTATTCTTAGCGTAATACGACGTGCGTTACGAAAAGTAGCACGTTTCAATTTTCTTACGAAAAGTAGCACGTTTTGGTTTGCCACGAAAAGAAGCACGTTCCATCGTTTCTGACGAATATTAGCACGTTTGGCCTTCCGCCGCGAAGACTAACACATTTGACTGCCTCGCCACGAAGAATAGCACATTTCGTACTGTTGCGACGAAAACTAGCACGTTATACTGTTTCGCCACGAATAATAGCACGTTTGGGAATTTATGGCGAAAACTAACATATTATCCGGTTTGACCACGAAGAATAGCTCGTTTTGGATTATACTGCAGACTGCAGAAACTATCGCGTTTCAGCGCGTGGGCAGTTTAAAAGAATTCAACTGTTGAAAATATTGTTTAATAAATAATAATTCCATCTAATCTCCAAAAGACAACACATATGAAAATTTTAATCTACATAATTTAAGTAAGGGAGGGTGCGGGAATTGCGAACGCGGGGTAAACGCGAACATGCTACTTTTCGTGGCAAACCGCTCATCACATAATTTCAAACATTTAAAACTTCTGCTAATTTCACCCTCATTCCTTTCCCTACTATATTCAACCATGTCATACATTCGATTAATCATCCCACTTTTCAAAAAAAGTGACCACGAGGCGGCGCTTTCCGCGGTACTTACCTAGCCCATATACATATATTTCGTACGATCAGGCAAATTCGTCTTCACAGAGTCGACTCTCGCAATAGAATGAACGATCTTCAATTTCGGTTGTTAACATAAAATAATAAACTACATTTGTTTTCTAACGAGCGTCTACTGTTTGGTTACCTAGCCACGAATATGTTTAATTGCGTAATTTCAGTATAAAGGAATAAGAAAACCAACAACTTCGTGAGGTTCCCCCATTCTTCAATTCAAATTTCCCTCCGAATAAAAGGCTATGTTCACATCGGGTGCGTTCCACTTGCGCCCAAATCGCCCGCAACGCCCGTGATTTTCATTAAGGTGGGTTTCCCTGTACGCGACTGGACGCAACGTCAAGAATTTCAAAGTCGATTTTCTTGAAAATGTAGCACAATATGAAAAAATCTTATTCCTCTTTTTCGACTTATTTACTTGTTATAAGTCGAAAAGAAAGAGTAACTTTTTTTTATAACGCGCTTCATTTTCGAGAAAATCGACTTTGAAATTCTTGACGTTGCGTCCAGTCGCGTACAGGGAAACCCACCTTAATGAAAATCACGGGCGTTGCGGGCGATTTGGGCGCAAGTGGAACGCACCCTTCATGGCAAGGTAACGGGAATACGGCATTCGATTCAAGCTTCGCGCTCTTTTGGTTCGTGGTGAACCGATGATTACACAAGAAATATGAGAAATGTCCCTAGCCAGAGATTACCGGAGATCACGTTGCTCGCCTTGCTCACTGCGTACGCGTCTCTATGTTGCTGTTTATTAACAGCAGGCTGTCGATTCTATGTTGAAACAGCTGATTCAAACCAAAGTGTCAAAACTTGCTCGAAACTTTGTGTTATTTTTTACGCTTTTTTAATTGGTTTTCAAATAACCTTGAAAGCAATCGGCAATAGCTACGTTTAGAAGGAATGTGTCATTCTAACCAAGGATTCCAGAGGAATAATGGCTTTCGACGCGTTGCAGGCTGCTGTAAATATTTCCAGCTCCGATTTGATCTTCAGCTGTACCACCTGTGAACCGTTGTAAGGCTTCGAGTAATGCGAATTAGTGATGGCAGATACTGGCAAACCTTTCGCTTGTTCCTCGTCTGGATGCAATATGGTAAACCTATAATATTTACAAGTATCCTCTGTATCGGAACGATGGAAAGGCAGTGGACTTTGTATAAGAGTTGACTCGTATAATCTCTGTTTACCACCATACAATATCTATGTATTATATATTGCATGCCAGGAGTGCAGCTGTTGCTTTCTTCTTGCAGAGTTTTATAACGGAAGATCAGTTAACGATACATAAGAAGAAACATGACATGATGTTAAATCTGGGGAGCAGTTCGAAGAGTAATGGTTTCATGGGTAAAGGCCATATTTAAACGTGTATTCTTTTAATTATAATAGAGAAACAGATAAAGGAGATGATGAATACTTTGATACGTGTAGCGGATCAAACACCAACTCCAACACGTTTCATCAGGAACTGTGAAGAAGTGGGATTGTTTCAAGACTTACAGAACGTGAATCCTTTCGAAGAGACATTCAGAAGGGCCGTGGAGTCTGGTACTACAGGTGGACTAACAGTACCAGAGGTAATAAGTTTGCTGAGACGCAGGGGCGTCCGTAAACTTTTTTCCAGGGGGTGGGGGCAACTTTGGGGTGTCGGTAAAGAACTTTGGGGTGTCGATAAAGAAGAATATGTAATGAAAAAACAAAATTAAACTCTTTATTATGACAAAGTTTATGGCTGGCATCTAGCACTAGTGAAAATATAAAGATTCGTTTTCGAGTGTATATACTTAGGTCTATGTGACGTAATGTCGATCGCTTTGTAAAAATAAGCGATTTTTACTCAAAAGCCAGGGAGGGGCAACTGCCCCCTTTTGCCCCCCCCCCCCCCCCGGACGGCCCTGCTGAGACGAGCTTGGGAATGCTTGTAATGGATTTGTTTAATGTACAAGCGTTTGTTTAGGCCGGAATTATAGATGACACTCTGCACACGCCTCACATATTTCCGCACATAGCGGACGTTTTATCTGGCGGCAATCAGATTCTATCGGAAAGCAGTGTGCAGGAATGCACCAGTAGTATCTCGATCACGGAGAAAGTTACAGACGAAAGAACGACGATCGATGCTGGTGTCTGTAGCGGTGTGAAATTTAGCGGACCAGAGGAGCAGGAGAAATTAATGACTGATAAAAACGAGGCACTCACGGAAGCCATTATCAATCATGTTACAAATACCCCGATAATATCACGAGTATTGCAAGAACAGGGTGCCCCACAGCTGTGAGTTAGCGGTTAATTCTTGCATTCGATATGAATTAAATTGTTCTTAATAATGACCATGGGATGCACTTTTGTACAGATCAATAAACGGCGTGGACGTGCAATTACTTTTGAAAACAGCCGATGGTAAACTGATGCAGTTATCTGCAATACCGGTTGGAGGTTTTACGAACTCGAGTACTACACAGTTGATAAAGCAGCAAACGGTTGTCATAAAGACCGAGCCCCCTTTGCAATGCGCGTCACAAGGGGAGCTTAAGAAACCTCTGGGTTCGGCGTTGTCCATAGCAAAAATGGTATTTTGTATGCCGGGTGTCGTATTTAAATCGATCACGCAAATATAATTGAAACTAGGTACTTACGATATCGAGAAATGTTTCGAAGATATTCCCGTGTATCCATTTAAATGGGATTACCCTGTATAGTACAAGTTTCTATAATTGAAGTAGCACACCGTATGTGTGCCTGTGGTGAACGGTTTTGTCAACTAAACTTCTAATTGCAGAAATTAAAACAGGCACTGACAAAGAACACAGATTTGCAGAACCAGAAACCGGACGACAACTCCGAGAAGAGCGAGTCGATCAATTCTAGAAAAGAGAATCGAAGCAAGCCGATGCAGGACCAGATAAAAAAGAAGGATACCCTTGAAAGGAATCGTGCCAGCTCGATGAGAGCGAGAGCGAAAAGGAAAGCGTGGATACAGCAGCTCGAGCGGACGGTCGCGAATGTAAATGAGACCAACGTGGCTCTGCAAATGGAGATAAAGGTGTTGCGGGCAGAGGTCGCCAAGTTGAAAACTCTTTTGTTGGCTCACAAGGATTGTCCTGTCACACGGGCGATGCAAAAAGGTAAGCGGTGTGGTGTATGATGATTAACCTCTGTATCATTTATTTATTTAACTCGTACTTGCATATTTTTACAGGAAACGGCGTTGTTCTAGATCCTAAAATAATATCGTTCCACTCGGAGATTGTAACTACCCCGCCCTCGCTCGGAACTTCCTTGAAACGATCGATGTCAATCTCTGCCACCGAAGTGCCTATCGTGCCGAAGAAAAAGTTCTCTCTGGCAGCGTCCAAGAACCCGGTGATTTTTCCCAAAATGGACTGTAACACTAACGTGTCGATTCCTAACGCGATGCTGATCAAAGCTGTGCCTGCCCTCAAGTTCATGGGAGTGGGTCAGCTACTAGCAGAGAAGGAGGACACGAAGCAGATCTTAATTGTACAGAATCCTCAGAGGAAGTTGGAGAACGCTACTAGACAAATCATACAGATCAACCCTAATTACGAGATAGAGAGTGCCGCACCGAAAAGCAGCTGAATGTAATCGCGATCGTAATTACGCGAGAAATATAATTACTCCTAAAGATAGGAAAATTTTGCTCAATACGCGGGACAGACGTTGTGCGATAATCGTTAAACGAATACTATTGTATTTATTCTTACCTAAGTATAAGGGATGCATAGCACTGTGTGCTACTGTATATATGTACATGCGAGTATGTATCACGAATCCATCTTTTTATATTATTTATTTGCCATAATAAAGAGATATACTTTGTAATCCTGTATTTCCTATAAACTTACTCTATAAGCAGGAAAGGCGACAAAATAATTACCATTATTCGATATGCTTCACACAAGTTTATTATTTAGCAGAACACAGGAAATAAGAACAGTACAAAAATGCAATAAATAAAATATCCAAACTAGATCCTCTTCATTGGGCCCAGCCGAGGTCCCACGATGATTCTGCAACCCGCGGGCCCTTATCAGTTCTCCGTCCAGTCGTCTGACAACCCTACACCGGACAGGAGAATGATAAGGGACTTTGGGCACGTAAGGCGCGCTCATAGAATCATTTCAGAGGTTTAAGATTACTTCCATTGGTCCTGAAAAAATATTCCTACCGACAACATCGGTCCCCGCTGCTCCTTTTTCTTCGTTAGACGAGCAACAGTATCGATAGGAGAGTGTTAACGACTAACCGTCCCTTCCGGCGCCGAACGATACACGCGTTTCCCTCCGCAGTATTATCTAATCGCGGGTGAAATTTATGTTTGTCCCCGATTACGGAATGCGCCGCGCTAACAGGGACGTAATCTCGTATTTTGTCCGGCGAGCTCTGCACTCCTCCGGGGTTACACGACCGGTAACAGAGAGGACTGGATATTGACCGAGCACGGCCGAATTGGACTGCCTGAATTTTCGACAAACAAGACGTCCCCTATCCCGTAAGTCACGCTAGTGACTCACTGTTCCACGTAGCACAACGAGACGAGTGAGACGTAATCTGAATTATCGGTTGCTCTGTAAATAACCAACGACTTTCCTATACCGATAAGGGAGCGCGATAAGCTGAACGGACCTTTTCACGCGACAATGAGCCGTCATTTGCCGGAGAAGCTATGGGAACTCGGGACACCGTGACATTTTACGCTGGGGCGACGTGAACTCGGGAAATCGAGATACGAGATCGGTGGCGTCCCGATAATGAGACGCGTCGGTAACTATCGGTAGTTTCAGAAAAAAGGCCGCGTGACAATGTTCGTGTAAAATGATACCTTGAACGGGGAATACGAGATTATTCGGTTGCTCGAGGTGCAAGGTATTCTAAAATAAATATGTTTTACATAAGCCGACTGTATTCGATTTCAGTCGGTCGCACGGTGCAGGGGTTCTCAATCTTTCTCGAAGATACATGAATATTGCTTGCTTACTAATTGTAAGCAGCAATCATCGGCCTTTGCATACGCTTACTTAGATTCGACATTGTACGAGTGTGAAGTGACCAAATTGAGAACCCCTTAGTATATGCTATCGCGAGGACATTGTATTATCGAATACGTTCGCGACGACACATGCTCGATAGATACGCAGTGATTACAATCTTTACACTTTTGTAGAGCTCCCCAGCCGCGGATAAAAATAAATCGCATTGCCCCGCGTCAACGTACATTTACGGCCCTGAATGAAGCCGCGTGGCATTATACAACAGGAGCAACCTCCTAGCCTTGCCCCAGACTACAGGTTTCTTTCGTTTTCAATCATTACGGGGAATACTCGACGCGTAGCTCCTCGCAACGCGTCTGATCCGATATCGATTCTACCTTGTCACTCACCAGCGGCAGTGAATTCAGCAATCGGCAACATGCGCACTTCACGGGCTTCTGTTTCGCGACTTCCACATTCAAACGAATTGAAATCGTCATGTAACGTGGCAAAAACAGTAAGTATCGCCGTGTTGGAAACATAGAGCCAGTGAAGTGGCCTAAATTAATCTGAGATTGCCAAGGCTTCGGGTAGGCGGATCGTGATCTGTTAGATAAGTGCGCGTTATCTACCGCATACTACGTGATATTCACCTACTAGCATTGTTTCGCCTCCTCGCTGGAGAATTTTTAATTCTGACTGCTAACCGCCGAAGTGATCTTCCAAACACACTCAACTTCACCCGGTGGAATTGGGACGTCTTCCAAATCGCTTGCCACGCTATTTAGAAATGAAACTCGGTCGCGGGATCGTCGACAGACAGGCGCAAACAATTTTCGGGCTAATCCCATTGTATGCCGGCGATCCCCCGAAAAAGTACACACAGCGATGGTCACAGAGAAGTATTATCACAGATTAACGTTCCACAATTTGTGCCACGTATCGTAAGGGGATCGTTTAGCTGGATATCAACATAATAAGACCAGATTCCTTTTCGTTCCAGTTATTAACCGTCTAGGGACGACTGGGACTCCAGAGTTCAATAAGATCGAGATTTGATAGGTATAATGACCTTTAGTAGGCAGAGAAGAAACTGTTGTACCATCAGAACCCGAAATTAAACTTTTTTTTGTTATATTGTTATAAACAAATCTAAAAAAAAAAAATTAAAAAAAAAAAACTAACGAGTAGCTTCCAAATCCGAAGTATAAAATAGACTATTTTAACGCTCAAAAAAATTCTACGTTAAGTTTAAAACATCCCCGTCCCTAGAGGGTTAACAGACATGTTTAAAAAAGAAAATAGTGTTTGAGCACAACATTCGACACGAGTATACTTGCTTTTGACCACCACTGCTCGCCGAGATGAAGGTTGAACGCATATATCAGAGATCTCACTCGCTTCGGAAACACGTGGCTCATGCGACGCACACGTGCAACAATGTCAGGCGGCGACCGAGGAGCGAGAATTTTCGAACCGTAGCGCGGAGATATCGTATCGTGGTCGAAAACGTTCGGACACTTAATCGTTAACCTTCGTCGCTATCGACCGATCCTTCGACCAAATTGCAAGAGGCGTATACCGGTTAGTACACAGAGAGGCGGTACACGGGGCTTGTTTGCCTTCCCTCGAATTCGTTCCAAGGGAATTTCACGCACGAGCGATCCCTTTCCGTTCGTCCCTTGTTCGTCACGTTCCTCTGCTGTTTTCGCTCGCGAGGAAGACGCGCAAAGCCCGAGATTCACGTGAACGTATCGAAACAAGGCACTATCGTCTGTATTGCAGACTTATCAACGCTGCAATTAAGCGGTTCATTGTATCGACGTGACGTAAACTTTACGTAGCAATAACCCGGCGAACGAGAAGCCGCGAAGCGATAGCTTCCAGGGGGATCGTTCGAGGCACGATTTCCCGCCCGCCGTTGGGAAGGGGACGTCCGGGAAGCGGTCTCCCCGAGTTCTTTTACGCTGTCCCACAAACGTACACGCACCCACGAAACCGCGATAAGGAGAGGCGCGCTGGCAGCGCGTCTGAACGCGAAATAAAAATCGCAAGGGAGACGGACGAGCGATTTTACGGTCCTGGCTGAGACAATACGCGGCCCGATAGCCTTGAGACACGTCTGCTTCCTTTTATTTTTACATCTGACCCGAGACAACGACACTCTCGCGCGCAGCCGGCTTCCCCCTCGCGGACGTGAAGCCCGCCACAGCGAGGAACGACCTCCCAGACTCCCCTGGTGCTGACACACGCTGGCCAATCGTCGGCAGATTTGATTTTCTCCCCAGTGACGATGCACGGGAACCCTAGCGGCAATGCTACCCCGAAGTGTAGTATTTCTCAGGGGCGCGCGTAACGTCTTTAGGAGACACGGGGACCCCGCCGAATGTACATTAGACCCGTGCGGCAAGAAATCTACTTAATAAATTACACAAATTCTTTCGAGAAATACGAGAAATTCGAAGGTCGAAAGATAAATGCCTTTAGCTTCTCTTAAATTACCTTCGTATAAGTTTCAAAACGGGCGGGCACCGCGACGACGAGCGTTCGGGAAGCACCGGTGGTGGGTTTACTACGTGACACGCGTAAAAAATGTAAATAATTGTATAAAATGTAGAAAATGTATTCAATGTCAAACATTCAAATACAAACTATCAACCTCTACCTATTGCATTGAATTTTACTGCACACTATTTTAAATTACTTTAAGAAGAACGATTGGAATGTAATTATAAAAATTATAAATAATATGAAATTTTTTAGTAAATTTCAAATCATTGGTGTGATACTCAAATTTTTCCATATGTCAACATGGATTCTGAGGAAATTGATAAAGCTTTAGCAGATTATTTCTTTGGATGTAACATTCCATTTAGTATTATTGATCTGACCACTTTAGGAACTTTGTTCATAAATTGAATCCAGCTTATAAAATTCCAACTCGAAAGACATTGTCGAAGAATTTACTTAACGCACATTTTCAAGATTACAAAACGCAATAATCGGTGTGGAATCCGAAGATGCAGTTCTGTTTTCAGATGGTCGAAATAATTCATCAACCAATAATGTTGTTGCAATTCTGAATTTAATGAATACGATATGTCCATGCTGGTTATGGCGTTTCACAGTCTGCAACGGTTTTTTCAAACAATATGATTTTATACAGTAAAATACATAAACGTAATAAAGTTACGCTATTTACTACGTCTTATTCTACACGTAGAAAATTCACTTTTCTACGTCAGGTAAAATACGGACCCACCACTGGGAAGCACTGCCCTAGTGTAACCCAGAATAGGGAATACTGAGACGTTTCTTTCTTTCAATGGAACTAGCCATTACCGCTATCTACGTTAACTATATGGAACTACTAGCGAAGTATAGGACGAGCGCGCGCGCGACACGTCTGGATGAATTATACAGTGGATAAATAATTAAGATACGCTGCGTATTTCGGGAAAATGATCGCAGAGCGGATACGACTGATTTGGTCACATTAACCGCGACGTTTCTAACCTCCAATCCCGCAGCGAGTGCTGTTTGACCGGTCACATGGCGCGAACCAGAGCGGCCTCGACCGATCGATCTGCGTCCAAAATACCCTCTGCCTCCTCTCTCTCTCCCTCTCTCTCCCGGCGTGTCTGGACGCGTTTCCTCTCTCGCCAGAATTCCCGTTCGCGAATCTACGTGTCGCGGTTGTAGAGAAGGCACGCGTGCACTGCCGCCTCGAGAATCACGGGTAAATTAGAGCGCGAGAGCTCTGCCTTCCAAGGAAGACCCGACCCACGTTCGTGGACCGACAGAGTCGGATGCTGATGCAACGGAGCTGGGGATTGGTCGCCGCGTATCCACAGAGCTGAACTCGCGAACACTCGTGAATAATCGTGGAAAGCCGCATCGGCACACCGAGCACGCGCCACGAAAAGTGTCTCGCGCACAACTGAGCGATTGGACGATCGGATTCGGATGTTTCGGCCGGTCAGTCTCGTCGCAGCGAGGGGAAGGAAGTGGACGTGCGCTCGCGTCTCTGTTCCTCCGTCGGCCCCCGTCGCTGTCGCGCGTGCACGCGTGGCGCCATCTTTGAATTTCCCTCTCTTTCTCGTGCCGCTATTTCGCCCCCACCCTGACGGTATCCCCCGTCCTCGCGCTCCCCTGCCAACCTCGCTCGTCTGTTTCGCGCGCGCTTCGCAAGCGCATCTGAATTCTCATGATTTATGGAAAGCACCCGTCTGCGATTTTTCAATTTTGAATTGTGGAAATTTGAATTTCTGGTGGGAAAATACGGAGAAGCATATAAGTATAATAGCGTTCCGAGGGGTTGAATGCTTTAAGGGGATGACTTTTACGCGGATGAGATTCGCTCGATGTACGGAGGTGGAGAGAATTTGTTTCTGTTTCTGTTTCTGTTTTTCCTGTGGTTAGCAGGATGGCATTTCAAGCATTTTCCGCTTATATAGCCCAACGAAGAACTATAGTCTCTTATTTTTTTCCTCTCCTCTCTCCCTCCGGTCCCAGCAGCGAGCGCCGTAACGGGAGAAAAGTGGTCACCCATCTTTCCCCAGTACCCGCCCCGTGATGCTTAACTTCGGTGATCTAACGAGAACCGGTGTGTCCATCACGGCCAGCGCCGCTGGTAGGTGGAGAATTTGTGTATCGACTTATGGAAACGCGCGCGGAGTCTTCCTTGGAAATTAAGACACGCTTACTTCCTTTACACCCTGCGAGCCGCGCGTAACCGAACCTTTGCCCGCAATAGGGTAAACGCACCAATAAATGAACACTTAAGGCTAATGAATGAACACATTTATAAAATTATGTTTGCAGCGCGATTGATTCCACGTGCTGCAAAAATTCTTTGGATATGAAGCAAGAAATTGAAAGAAGTCTTTAATTTAATTAGTTGCTTATTTTAATAACTTATTTCACTCGTTTTAATAAAAAATGTCCATTCACTGGTACGTGTTCATTTACTGGTACATCTACCCTACCAAGAGTCTCATCCTCTCGATTCTGTTTTTTATCCAGCCCCCATGCCTGCTATCAATTACTTGTTCGGTTTGAGGAGCGGTTCGAGAGTGGTTCGAGGTTGGCAGCGCAGACGCGCGACCATTTCACCCGCGGGGGGCAAATAAAGAGGCGGGCGGGTTGCCGGAGGGTGAGCAAAGAGACGGGGAACCGCGCCAAGAATCCCCTGAAACCGTGGAGGAATGGCAGACGTGTACCGCGCGCGCTTCCTGGCCGATTTTCTCGCCGCCCGGTGACAGTATAATTTTCCGCGGTTGGCCTCTCTCTCTCTCTGAAGCGCGCGGCAATTACACCCCCGCTTCGGTACACACTGGGATTCAACGGGGCTTTAATTACGTATTTAGGTGGGCCGCTGCTCCCTGCCCCTCCCGGCCCCAGCGATTTCTTTTCGGGCTAATTAAAAAGCTCCGCGCGACTCTCGGGAGTCCCTCGGCCCTCGTGGAACGTCGCCAGGAGCTCGCTTTTCATCTTGAGAACCGCGGCCCCGTCGATATAAAGGGCTCGGGCCGTTTAAAGATACGATTAACTGGGGCTGAACGCGGCAGAACGCCGTCCAAGTGGGTTCGAACGCTAAAGGGCGAACAAAAAGTAGTCTCAGAAGAATTCTACCTCTCTAGAAATGACCCAGTGAAAACGAACTCAAGGATCGCCAGGGAAATTAGGGGGTGAATTAGAAATCGTTCCAACGACCAGAGCCAGAGAGAGAGAGAGAGAGAGAGAGAGAGAGAGAGGGGAAAAAGGTGACCTCGAGTTAAAACGGCTATAGTACGGCGAAAAGCTAACCGAGAGGGTGGTAAGCAGATACTAACACCGGGTCCGTGGAGCCAAGTGACTCGATATCGGGGAGTGTCTCGGCGTTAGCCCCGAATTAATTCCTCGGGGCGGCTGGGGGATTCTCCATTACCAGCGTGGAACGAGCAGCAGTAAAGTGTTCCGCCTTAAAAAGAATACCTGCTGCCTCCTCCATCTCCACGTCCGAAGGAATTGCTGCTCCTCCTCGCTCCTCTTCCTTATCCCACCAGACCCCGGCGTTCCCTCCGCCACGGCAACGAATTGTCTGAAAAAATTTCAAAAGAATCTCCTCTCCCGTGTCCCCAACGAGCGCGCGCCCCTCGCCTCCCCGTGCCCCGCGGATTCGCAGACTTTTCGCGAGGAATTTGCGAGCCGCGAAGCGCTGTCGATTGGGCGAGCGACGAAAACCTCGCGACATTCGACTGCTCTTTCCTACGGTTAATTTCCTTTGTTCCCGGCCCGGGATTTAGATTAGCCGCGTTCAAACTACCCCGCGCAACTTCGGCGCGTAACTTCTTGTTTAAGCGAAACGATTACGCGAAGCTGCGCGAAGGCAGAACTGAGCGAAAGGGACGCGAGATTCGATTAAGGAGGAAAGTTAATGGAACAACGCTCCTTCCTTGGAAAAATCTCGCCTCGTCGCTCGGCCCCGTTCAGCATCGGCGACGATCGATGCTAATTCCCGCTCGCCTGTACACATAGTTACCCGTCTGTTTCCTCGGCGGTCGCTTCCACGTTTGGGAGATCCGATTCGTGACCCCCAAGCGGCTGCCATAAAGGGGCCAGGAAGCCCTCGCGGCGAGCCAAATGTCTCCGAAAACGCCGGCTTCCCTTCGAGCGATTTCCCGACCGCCCCCGGGTATTTCCCAGCGTTCCTTTCGTGGCCGTGCGCACGCTGAATGCGGTTAAAGAAGGAAATAAGCTGGCCTGCGGCCCGCACGTGTTCGCACAAAGGCCGACTTCCAAGTACTCCGTGGATCCTTGCGGATGGCGCGCGTGCTTCGGCGGACCCATAGCTGGTCCGACGGTCCATAAGTGGCGGACTAATTATATTCCACGGCTGGCGACCTTCGTTCCCGGGACAGCTGTTTTCTGGACCTGCGAACGCGCGAGAAGCGATGGTGAATGGCATGGAATTTACACGGCGATAGATCTGGGTCGATTCCCATTCCGTAAACTGCCGCGCGAGATCGCGCAGATGAAAAGGGGACTGGCAAGTGGCCCACGTGAAATGTAACGCGCTGATTTTTACGCGGAGCCTTTGTCTTTCCATTCGGCACTATTTCGAACGCTGCGCCGAAATTCCATTGAAAGCGTAACAGTTCAGTTGGCAGCCGCGTCGAGTTGAATAGGCTCCGCCGCGAACGGTGGGAAGAATAGGGGACGCGTGGTTATAATATTGTGCAAGCTCGGGACTGAAAAGACAGATCGATGGTGGGGTATCGGAGCTTTTGAGCCTTTTCGAGATCCAGATAGCGTGCTCGAAGCGATTCGAAACGGGCGCGACACGACTGACGCGATTGAAAATTTGCAAGAGCACGCTGAATGCTGGTCGTCGAGGGACGCGGAGAATGGAGGAGACAGAGGGAGGACGGGGCGGGGTGGAGGAGAATGAAACATTGTGGGCGAGATAAGGCTGGAATTTTCTGGGCGGATATAATGTAAAAGCCCGGGCCACTCTCGGCTACGCTCGGCCGTAATAATCGCGAATGGCGAGAGGACGCTTTTAATCTTCCGCACATAGGACTCGAAAGATGGGGAAAAAAAGGAAGCCGCGATTACCGAGGTCGGTGCGAAGAGGGCCCTCGACAAAAACAAACCGCGGTTAATCGTATTTACATAATGTTTCGGGACGGATCGCGAATTATCACGTAGCGCGCCGCTCGTTTTAATTAACCTATTCTGCTCCCCCGACCGACCGCCGCGAGTGTAATTATTTAACTTTCGGCGCATCTTCCGTTCGCTTTCCTCCGTTGTATGTAGTGATGGCTAGAACCGTGATTTGTGAATCACGAGTGATCCGATCACGTTCGTTCCCAATCACGGTGATTTTTCACAGTGATCCGTGATTTTCGTGATCGCTTCTGATTGGTGCAGGCAGAACAGTGATCGCTTCAGATTAGTGCAGGCAGAACAGTGATCGCTTCTGATTGGTGGAGAGTATGGCTGCTCTTTGCACGCTTCCACATAACCCCAATTTCTAATTTCTCTCGAAACATTCTCAAGTCCTCGCTGTTCTTATAGAATTTCAGTTGTACACTTTGAACCAATGTTATCGTTCTTGATCTATTTAAATTGACGAATATTTATTCACTTTAGTTAAAAAGTATAATGTATGTGTGAATACTTTTAGCCAATCAAATCAGTGCGTGCATACATTGACTATTTATGAATTTTATACTATGGGCGGTATTTTCAGTCGTTGCTGGTTACGTTGCTTATCCTTAAGCGAATGCTTAAGCATTCGGCATCCTTTATTAGCTACTAGGTTAGTAGAAGATGCAGCATGCTTAAGCATTTGCTTAAGAATAAGTACCGACTGAAAATACCGCCCTATATATTCGCTGAATTAACACATTTTGACTATAACACAAGCTATATTGAAGTATTTTATAAAAAATAATTCAATCATGATCAAGAATTAAAGATCACAGTATTCACAGTGAACAACTTCACTCGAGGTAAGAAAATCACGATCACCGTCGTGATTTACGTTAAATCACGACCGTGATCGTGATTCTGCGATCACGGTGATAAATCACCGTTAGTGATTTTGCACTCCATCCCTAGTTGTATGATTAAATCGCCGCCTCTTTTCCCCCGTGCCGCGGCGAGCCAACGTTTACTTAACGCGTTCTGTTTGTAGATCGTTCGACTGCCCGCGAAAGTCGAAGCGGATGAAACGACTGGCTCGCGATTGCTGTGAAAGAATCCGCGACGGTCGGTGATCCGACTGCGGCGAATTACGAATTAAGGGAGCTTTGCTGCCCTCTGCGACTGCTCCTCTTCCAGCGGAAGGAGCGAGAAGAAATTGGAAGCCCTCGATAAATCAAAGGAGCAGTTAAAACATTCACGAAAAGACGAAGGGTCGAGGGAGGTTCATCTTCGGGGCGTGGTGAGTTTCGAGTTCCACGAGGGTCAAGGTTAAACCCCGAGCCCCATGTGCTCGCCACGGGTACTGTTTCACCCTGCCACGTTTCACATCGCGCTTCCCTTCTTTCCCTTCTTTCCCTCTTCCTTCTCGCCCTACCCTCTCGTTTAACGTCTCCTCGTTGCTCGAAACGAAACAGTGAGCCTGTCGCGGCGGATAGGCGGTCCGCAGCCCCTGCTTCACCGGAAATACCCTCGAACCCGTCGTTTTCTATTTACGGGGACTTATATGGCCAATCTCCGGAGACTCGAGCATGACCAGGCTGGTCGGGTGATCGGTGGTGGCGCGGGACAGACCGAAGGAATCTTTTCGCTCGCCTCTTCAGCCACTTTCGGGGATGGACGATGACTGAGGAGTATTCGTGAACTGGGACGCGGTCGATTCTACCCCGTGGCTCTTTTAAATTTATCGATAAGCCGTCTTAAATGGAGAATTTTATATCCCGAGGCCTCCCACCCCGCGAGTCACGGATATCGACAGCGTCCCGGGGGGGTTGCGCGGATTTCGCGGCTAATGAGTCACAGATCCGGTCCCACGATACCTGCCACGCGCTGATTACGGCGGCAACCGTGGAGAATAATTCCCATTTCCCAGGCCGATACGTCGATCCTTAATGAGGCGGCCGACGTCGCCGAGGACGCCTCGAAATTCGGATAAAAAGTGGATACGGTGCCCTCGAGGGGTTGGTTCGATTGGGAAGGAAAGAGGTCGACGAAAGAGTAACGGCTGTCCCGTTGGAGAGCTATATCAGCCGTTCCTATTAAATGCATCTATAGTTAGCCGTGTTAAGTGGATTTCGGTGGCAGGGGTTATTTATGGACGAACTCGGGTCCCGAGAATGATATTACAGGAGCACTGGCGTTCGAATAATTTCATAGAGGCACCGACATCTTAGACACCGACAGTCACATAGCTCCAGGTGCGTTATTTCCGAACGGGCAGCGTTCCCCTCGTAATTCCAGCGGCGCCCCGAAAACCCAGTTATCGTCATTAATTAACAGGCTGCACGATGTTCCGCGCGCGTTATCCTCGATGACGAATTTTCGATCTGCTACGGCCCGAAGCCTAGCCAAACGAATAAATCTTGCATCCCGGATGCTCGCGTCGGGGGCTCGCTAACGTGCCCGTGTACCCTAACCGCTAATTAAAACGCACGAGCCGCCTAGCCTGTCGATAACTACCGCGAACAGGACTAAGTCAACCCCCTGTGGACAAGTAGCCTCTCGCATGGCCACTCTTCATCCCTTATCGAACATCAATTGTGATGCCAAGACGCTCCTCTAATGGTTACTAAAATAATTCTATTATACACGCTATACTGTCTAATATTAGTGCTAAGGACTCTGTTATTTAAATGTTATAGTAATTTGTATACTATGGGTTTTCCCGTAAATTAATAATAATAATAAATAATAATAATAATTCTCACGTCCGCGCGTCCATTACAGAGTTCACAGATTCCTAAAAGATATCCGCCGAATCTATGCTAAACAGATTCGAAATTGGTCACCAGCGGGTGTTCGTTCAGAAAGGGGCGGCTTTTCAGAAGAAGGAATTTTGAAGTTTTTAAAATAGCAGAGCTGAGGAGGGCGAGAAGGGGTATGTGGAAGGGCTGCGAAACACGCCCCTATTCAGAGGAGGCCCTGGTCAGGGCAGCCGCGCCACCTTCGACGCCAGCAGCTACCAGCAAATTGAAATTATTGGCGCGGCCCGCCGCACATTACTGGCTCGTTAGCAAGATATCGCATTTGCAAGGCTGGCCCACCCACCTTCCGCCGGTTTCCCACGACTTTTTTCCCTGCCTCGGCTCCCGGCGGCTGGGGCGCATTTATGCGCTCGCTCGGCGCGCCTCGTTTTCAACGACTCTTCGCGGAGAGAGGGCGGAGGGAAAGGTGGAGGCTGGCTGGCGGATCGGGGAATTATGATTCATTAAGGGCTAGATTCGGGACACGTTCGGCGGCGTGTAATTCGCGACGAGGACGCGCCCCGTTGAAACCGGAGAAACGAATAGACGCTCGTCGGTTAATTATTGGTGGCGGACTTTGAAATTCCTATTGAGGGATCGAGGCTTTTTATCGGGTCGCCTCTCTCGCCGGGGCGAACAGAGAGCGATAAAGGCCCTTCCGATCGTGATTAAATTCACCGCCAACGGTCCTCGAGATCGGAATCAGCCGAGGGATCGCGCGCCTCCGATACCTTCCCAACAAATTTTCTCTCCGTCCCCACACCCTCCCGGCCCCGGGGCCACTGGCGTCGAACAAAACGCCCGGCGTTGTTTGCTATCGCGGAACTTCGCCACTATCTCGATCGTGGAACTTATCAAACGGCGAACTTATCAAGCGCGCCAGCTGAAAGTTAGATAACGGGGTAAACGACGCTCCGAGAGCCACGGAATCGAAGTTGTCCCTCCTCTTCGACCGCCCGAACCGCGGCAGCGCGCCCGCGGCCCACCTATCTCTGACGTAGCTCTGCAATTTCGATTGATACCCCACCGGTATTCCTTTTAAAATACAATGAAACGTTGATTACATCGAGGAGGACAGCACGTTGGCGGCGTTGATTTCGAGCCCGTCCAGCGCGAGCCGTTATTTCGCGTAGGGGAGAGTTGCCAATATCGTACCGGTCACCTAAATCGTACCGCATCAATTTCTCAAAAATTAATGAATACAAACGACGTCTGATGATAGAAATATCAAGTAAATGCGAAATAAGAAATAGAAACAAAACCTTTCGAGCTTACACCCTATTTTGTGCGTGCTACAAGCATTTAAAAAAATCAGGTATGATTGATGTAACTTTTTACCAGTTTATTTTAGCTGATAATAATCCAACAATGCAATTTTCTCCTGTATTTACGTATTTCTCTAAAAGCGGCTTTAATGTAGAATATTTTACATTCATTTTAAGTACATATTACATTCATTATAAAGTTTAAATTTATATTTATAAATAAATTGATCATGTTTCCTAAATCGTACCACTACAATCGTACCAGTAGGATTTGACAACTCGTGTGTTATATAGGTTATGTACATATATCATATACATAGTTTATTGCGGCCTGTGTGTGATTCATATACATATGTATATGTAACTATATAATAATCATTACTGCATATTGAATAGTTTCTTCTCTATTTGTTATTGACACTATTTTTAGTGCAGGTACGATTTAGGAGACCGGTTGCCTAAATCGTACCTTTTACAGTATGTGACAAAAAGATTAATAACAAATTAATTTGTTCTGAACAAAAGGTTAAGCGTATAATAGTAGGTGCCTAAAAGACCAAGCTCCAATATCCAATAGTCATTTCCGTTCAAATTAGTACCAAATATGAAATATAACTTAGAATGTCTTAAGTGGTACGATATAGGCAACCCTCCCCTACTTATGGATATTACGCGCGATCCGTTAATCATTTCATTATCTGCGCGCCTGCATTCTCCGTCCGCTCGTTTCCATTCGAGCTTCATTTCTACATAATCGACGCGGCAAACAGCGACGCGTGATTTTATCATGCCCTCGCGAATTTCATTGCCTGTAATGGGCGCGATTCCGCCTCGATTCGAACGCGAGGATTCTCGTCCGCGCGTCAAACGCCGCCGAATATAGGACGCGCCTCCGTGTACGGGTCGAATCCGCAACAGCTATTTTCATCGGCGTAACATCAAACTTTCACGCGATAGCCCAAGTGGATCGTAAAATAGAGGCAGCGACAGTAGACGAGAGCCGAGCAGCCCCTCGCTCCACGGGCCTGTTAATCGAATTCTCGTCGCTTGGAGGGCCGATCGATCTTCGTATTTTCGTTAGGCGTCGTTCTCGATTTGCTCCGTTGCATCGCCGCGTCGCGTCTCGTCAGAACGGAGGAGAACGACTCGTGGAACGTCGGATAAATCGATTTCTTCCGTGGCCGGGTCGCCGGGGCGTCGCGGTGGTCGTCGGTCTGGCAGGCGGCGGCATATTCCAGCAGCTGGCTGCTCGTTCTTTTTTTTTTTTCTTTCCCTCCCAGAGACGAGAGACTTAACGCGCCGCGCCGAGGCCGCTCTTCCTCGGGGGTTCGGAACAACGTGCCCTCTGCCCGCTGGCGGAGGCCACTCGCCTGGCTCCGCGCCGTGACAGCAAGAGCCCCGGTAATTAGCATAATTCGCGGGGAAATACGAAAATCCGCACGGGGGACGACGTTCTCCTCGTGAATCGCGCGCGGAATCGCCGAGAAGGAAAGAATATCGCCGCGGCTCTGCCACGGGCCCTTCAAAGTTCATCTGCCTGCTCGAAAGCTGCTCGCGTTCTCATAAAGCCGGACGGGAATTTCCTCCTTTGCTTTTTGCCCTTTTCGAGAATCCTTTCGACCTGGCTCCGTTACGGGAAAGTGGGCGGTGGCTCTTTTTTCAACGGGCAAACCGACAGTATCGCCACGGTTTTTCCTAATTAAGTATAACAACCATCCGCGCACCGCTGTAATCAAAGGAGCCACTGCCTCGTTCGCTCCTCCGCGCCCCTCCAACCTTCCCTTTTCTTGCGGCAGGCTTCCTGGCAGCGCATTCGTGTGACGTGTTTCGTAAGTAGATTCCAAGGCAATCAGAATGTACCGTCGAGTGGACAACTTGTGCGGATCAGCGGTGAATCGAGGAGCACAGGGAGGATCTTGATTTTTGTTGGAGGTGGTAGGGAAAGCCGAGGACGAATCCCCTTGCGCTCGACCGCGGCTAAATTCAGGCCACCCTTTATTCAAAAGAGCCGGGCGAGCGACCACTTCGTTAACCAGCTGGCGAACCTCGAAGAGGAGGCGAAAGAGGGATTTCGCGCGGGTCTGTATCGGTCGGGAAGCCGTTTCGTTGACGGGGTCAGAGGTGACAGGGGCCAGAAGGGGCACAAAATGCTAATGAGCGGACCATTGTATTCGAATGCGGCGTTATTGCTGGCCGAGCGCTGCGAAAGCAGCGCTCTTCTTCGCTGCAAAATTAACGCGAGCGGCACCGGACTGGGGGACGATCGTCGACCATGCACCTACGACGATCCACGGTAACGATCACTTGTATGTTAAACTCGCGTCAAAGTGGGAGTAATTATTTCCCCGGACAGGAAACTGGCGGAACTCGAATTTAAATGCTAGTTCAACTTTGTCGAGTATCGCCGCGCGCACGGATGTTATCGAATTAAAACTATCCTCCAGCCAGATTGCATTCGCAACGGTTCGTCCGATGGCGGGGAGTTCATTTTGCTTTCAAGCATGATCGAGACTAAGCAGCACGCGCGAGAAACTATCGGGAAGTTAGCGCAACGAAGTCTAACGAGTAACAATACCAAACAGAAGCCGAGTTTCCTTTTCAGTCTTAACGAAAACTTCCAGCTGCTCGCCCTTCGCTCGAATCCCCGGATCTTTTTATTTAAACTTCCCATCGCGGTTCTTCGCGCACCTGACCCAGTCCACAAGATTCTTTGTTAATTTCGCGAGAAGCTTACCGAGCCTCCGTTGCGAACTTTCGCCTGGCAACTCCTCACTTTCGCTTCGAAGCACAAATCAGAAGGAGAACCGTCATCGAGATTTTTACGAAAAACTCCTTCAAGCTAGCGGTATCATCCACCGATAAGTCGCCCGGCCGCGTTCCTTTGTATATTCATTTTTCCCGCGGTCGGCGTAAGTGAAATGCTAATCCGAAATCTGAAATTGTAATTCCCCCCGGATGCTAATACGCAGAAACGGAGCTGTCAAGCTTTCCTGTTTTATTCCTCCCTTTGAGACGGGCGTCCCTCCTCCCGCGTTTAATTTCTAGTCTCTTAGAGCGTCACCAGCTGAGGCGTCGAATTAAAATTTCAAATGGTAATCCGCTGGAAATCGCGGCCGAAAACGTCGGCGAGGCGCGTGTCGACATTATTTCGCGAACTCGCGGTGCCCCCGGAGGCTCGCGAATTGTCGCGTGCTCTCTTCCAGCGGCAAGCACCACTTCCCCCGGGCGAAACTTTGTTTATTTGCAGGGCTCTCCACCGATCACTCGGTATTGTACGAACTCGTTCGCCCCGCAGACGTTGAATTTTCCAGGCAATACCAAACTATGATTTTCCGCGGCGAGCTCCGAACGCGCACCATCCAACGAATATGGTTTTTTAAAGCCACCGTCACGATAAACAAAGCCCCGGCAGGGGATGAAAAAATAGACGCATAAAGGAGAGCCATGGCGACGCGTGAGAACACATTGGAACATTAAAAGACAAGATGTACGGTCTCCCTTTTGTATCGGCATAAGAGCAGAAGGGTGACTCGGGCATGCTTTAAGAATTTACCTTTCCGCTGGGCGAAGTTTACTCGCACGCCGGACGATTATTATGTTTCCCAAGTAAACAGCGATATTAGCTTGTCGGCGCATGCAAATATTGCTTTCCACAGAGAAGAAATGAGATTTTGCGCGGAACTTTTTAAAAGCCCCGAAATTACGACGGAAAATTGAAACGGCAGGGTGGAGGGCCGGGGGATGAGAGGCAGAGGGGGCGGCCTCGCAATTTATGCGTCACCTTGAGCGAACTTCCTTGCGACTATCTTTTGACAATTGAACTCGTTCCCGGCCGCTGGAAGTTCGCGCGGAAAGCTCGAGTAATGACTCGACAAGGGTACCACTATAATAAGCGCTTTAAGGGGCCACAATGGCGCTAATTGGTAAAATTAGGAGCTGTTTTTCCGCGGCTATGTCGGGCGAGGTCCTGTCCTTCGCGGCACTCACGCGTGACAGTAATTCTTTCCAGAGTATGGAAACTTAGGAACGAGGGAGTTTTGAAATTTCGAGAGGATGATCTTCCGAGTTCGAGAAAATAAAATATAGAAAACCCCGAGCTCGTCTTCGTGTTATTTTCACATATTTTTCAAGCTGGTTGTTCCAATACTAGGTCAACATCTACCTATTGCTCTCCCACTAACACAACGCGAGTGTTCAACGAAATGAAGTCTGTCGAGCCGGTGAGGTGATAAAGTGAATACGTTTTCGAGCAGCGAAACTATCGACTCGAGGTTCTTGAACACCTGAGGTTCGCTTAGGATCGTACGGAGGATGCGTCTCACCTGTCATTCAGTCCCCAAAGCTCCCATCGAAGGACGCAGGGAATCCGGAAATGGGACGTCATAGACGAGCTCTCCTGCCACGAACTAACATCCGAATTTATCACTTTAAAACTGCACCCCTGCATATTAGAGCTATTCTTTTGGCCCGGGTGTCCGGGTACTCGGGTACCCGGTGAGACCCCGGGTAGACAAAAATTACCCGGGTAGACAAAAATTACCCGGGTACCCGTGCGATACCCGGGTAAATGATCATCGATTTGACAGCCGATCGTCTTTCGACTTTCGATAATTTTCGGCTAACATCAGTAATGAACGGAATTTCTCAACTATCTCATCACATCTAATTTACTCGGGTATCTCATGGATACCCGGGTAATTTTTGTCTACCCGGGTAGCTGGGTAATTTTTGTTTACCCGGGTAGTCGGGTATCTCACGGGTACCCGGCGGGTCGGGTAGTAAGAGCTCTACTGCATATACGAATTCGCGAGCGGGCGTTGCGCCCGCGAGAGACACCGATGAATATTCGAATGTACGGACCACACGACAAATTAAGCAAACATTTGTTCATCTCGCGATTCACGCGGTCGAAGGCACCTGTCGCGTTGAATCCGCGTATGGCGCGTATCCGCCACCTGACTAGCTCCCGATAAATATTTATGCGCGCAGGGGGCTGACACAGAGGGTGGGAAGACTTTCCACGGAATTGGAGTTCCTTGAGTGCACTTCCCGCGATGGGGGTCGTTACACGCTCGCATAAGTCGCCCGTTCCGCTCGAGCGGCTCGAGCCATTACATATGCAAATCCGCGGTGACCAGACACCTCGAACGCGCGACTTTTTTGACCCCATCTTTCCACCTTTACAGTCAATTTCGATGACCTCGTGGTTATAATGCAGTCGCTCGAGGATCGTTCGTTAGCTTCGTTAACCAACGGACGCGCAATTAATTCTCTGATCCTCGAAATAGTCTGCCACGAATCTTCACTCGTGGATGGGACGAATGTATGTGTTCGAACAACTAATATATACGAATAGGGGAGAGTCTTGCAGTACCGACCAGCTTGCAGTACCGACCAAAGCTAGTTCTCGCTTCTTCCGGCAGATATGCGCCTTTTACTTGAATAAACAAATAAAAATCACAATTCTGTATAACCTATTTCGGGGTCGTATCGTGTACGCCATTGCGCTTGATGTTATGAGACATTAAACGTATTCGTCAATATTCCATAGGTTAAAAGTTATTTTGCAAAGCCGATTTTTTGTTTCTCGTGTAAGTAAATGATTATGCTCTATGATGTGTACTGTCTCTAGTCTATTAAGTTTAATAAAACGCCCTAGTTTTACAATATTTTTTGGTACATAATATATCATGATCTAAAATGTTCCCACATGTTTGTCGTGCAGTACCGACCAACAGACTATCAACCAGTAGAGATCAAATTTTTCTTATCTGTAAGTTCAATCTGATAGCAACTGAGATTAATTTATAAGACGTTCCTTTAGTCTTCCTTCTTCCTGTGTTATTTGCAAGGAATCATTTGACGAAGGTTGGGTGCAGTGTATCGAATGTGAAGGTTGGGCACACGTCGAATGCACAAATCAGGAAAATATTAATTATTTTATTTGCGATGTGTGTACTAATAAAATTTGAAAAAATCTTCTATTGTAACAATTAAATATCTTTTTATTAACATTGTTAGTCATTTAGACTTAAAAATCTTCTAATTTAACAATTGGTCGGTACTGGGCGACACTTTTTCGTTTCCTAGAAATTACAACTTTTTTACTTTTGCGAATTATCAATTCTTATTATTAAATTTCACAAAAATAATTTCCCTCCTCTTATTAACTACCATCTATACTACAAACATGTTTTTGAATTTTTGATTTTTATCGACTCTAGCCGAAGATATAACCAAAAAACTTAGAGCGGTCGATACTGCAAGACTCTCCCCTACACAAAATAATATGAATTATACTGCTCACTATTAAGTAACCCATTAATAAATATTGTAAAACAACGACAAGAAATAAAGTATACCCCATAGAAATAAAGCTACCGTTCTTTAACAATTAAAATCTTCAAACTAAATTTACTGAGTTTCAGATCATTGAGGGTTGGTAGGTTTCTGCGTAACTAGGCCCACTTGGTGATACATGTATTCTGCCACTTTGCACAGTGATAGTGAAGGCCTGAGCCGTCTGTTCGCCTTGATTCGCGATCACCTTCGATGCGTAGGTGTTGAATAACTGTACAGACACAAGTATCACCTTGGCCGTTCGGCGCTCTACTACCACCGCCGTCTTCATCCCCTATTCCACATGCGCCCCTCCCGTATCGCTATCCGCGCGGAAAGAAGGCACATATATACGGAATATACGGCGCTCGATCGCGCGACCAACGAAAATAAAAGAGTAAATAGGACACGTCGGTGTGTTTAATGGGTTAATAGGCTGACCTTCCACCGGGAGGGGCATTATCTGTTTCCGCTCGATTAGTGATTCGGTCCACGGCTGGCGTGTGCAAACTCCCTCGATGCCCGTCGATAATTATTAACGCGCTGCACTCGTAGGAATTTTTTCGGCGGGCTTACTGGACGTTGCGCGGAAGTTCTTGCGCCCGGGCAAATGACTGGGAATGACGGTTTACGTAAGCCCCGTTTAATTAAAATTGATGAGCCGGGTGCGGAGGGGAACTTTGTTGAACCGAGAACGGACTCTTCGGTTCGCCGAGTCGCGCGTAATTCCCGTTGACGTTGCAGTTGACAGTCCAAGAGACGTTCCGACGAGGAGATCGCTGCACCGTACGTACGACGTGACGGCCCAACGGAAGAATATCCACAGGGAGACGAGGCGGCAAACGTTTCCAAAGTCCCCCGCCTAGTAAAGGATTTTGCTTTCTTGGCGGAAACGGCGGCGTTAAGTAAACCGAAGCTAAAACGACGGTTAATGGATTCAGGAACACTCCTGGCGACCATTCGAGTATGCAAAGCGAGAGAGCGAGAGCAAACAGTAGTATCCAGCCGATAGCAGCTACGGAACGGTGGTCCGCTTCAAACGATCAGACACACTTTGGTTAATCAGATTAGGGGCTGGGGCCCACCCGGCGAACTTTTGCTCGGGCGATGAAAATCGCGCGGAAGCCAGCCGCGATTCATAGCTCGCGCGGCGCGACGAGCAACGAGCAACTTTTCGGCGGCCTCAGCGATTCGTTTCGAGTATTATCGGATATCGAGGGCCCTCGAACTTGTCGCGGGCTCGTCGGCGGTGGTCAGATCTCGATCGTTTCGCGGTGGCGGGCTCGGTGAACGGCGAGAGCGTAATTTCCTCCGGGCGGTGTTTCGCTGAAGGTGTTCGTTAATCGATAAATTGCCAGCGTTTCCGCGAGCCGTAAAGAATTTAATCTGATCGTGGGGAGAGACGAACGGCGCGGCGGCAGGGGTCGTCGAACGAGGCGTCGCGGAGCTCGAGGACGCCATCGGGGCCCGGCGAGGGAACATTTCTCCTGAAAAGTGATAAATTATCGGCCGCTCATGAGCGAGCTCCGAGCTGACGGTGCATTATTCCCAAAGATCGCCGGTTATTCCAACGCCGGCGGGGCGCAGCGATTGCTCCCTTCCGTTTCCATCGAAGCCCCGATGGCAATCTTGCGAAAGGGATGCCGCCTCGCGGCTCGTTTCTCATCTAGACCACGTAGCGCGGAGAATCCTGCGCACCTTGGGCCCTGTTCGCTGGTAATAAACTTCTTACGTGGCCGGGCGGAGTGTGTGCGCCACTCGAGAAAGTCCGGCGCGGAATTTCGCCGCGGAACGAGGGCGAAATGGACCGCGAGGCGGCAAAGATCGATACGGAAACGAGCATCGAGCGATCGGGGTCGGGAGGAAGACGCACGTGTCGCGTTCGCAGCGGTTGCCAGGTAGATGGTCCCAGGATGACCCAGACGGTCTAGGGTAGGAGAGGAGAGGCTCTGGAGGGTAGTCGTTCCCGATTCACACACGACAGGCCCGATGAATACGGGATAAATACGAGGCGAGCACGAGGCAGCAATCTCGATGGTTAAGGTCAATGTTTTTGGGACGGTCGAGAGGGGTGGCAAGGGCGAAGCCCAGCAGGAACAAGGGGCGAGAGGAAGAGAGAGAGAGAGAGAGAGAGAGAGAGAGAGAGAGAGAGAGAGAGAGGGAGAGAAGGCGAAGAGAGCGAGTTGGACAGAGATGGAGGAGAGGAGAGAGGCATGGACAGAATAGAGAGAGAGCCGGTTGCTATGGCGACCCTGAAGAGAGGGGTTGGTCGAGGGGAGGCTGGCGATGGGAGAGACTGCGAGAGAGAAGTCAAGGGAGAGAGACACGCGTTAACATGTGACGCGAGAGGAAGAGGAAGAGGAGAGAGAGGCTGGGAAAACTATTACTCTCTCCTCCCTCTGTCGTTCTGTCTTCCTCTGGCCCGCCCGCCGCCGCTCGCCCCTTGCGCGTGATCTCGCTCCGTCCTTCGTCACTCATCGGGGCGGAGGGTTTGAAGCAGGAGTGATGTTAATTGCACCGCTACCGCCAGCAGGCAATATGTATTCGTGTACAGAGCGACGTGGCGTGCTGTGCAAGAGCGTAGCCGGCCCCGTAAGCGGCGACGTTCGAGCAACCCCCGGGTCTGGCAAAGGGGCGGAAAAAAAGTAACGCGGCAACCGCCGCCCGGCACCCCTGATAAAACTGGGCTAACGTCGCGGAACGCGCCGTTATTTGCTCGCGAGGCGAGCCGCCGTGACATTCGCCGCGTTCCACGGATTTCCACGCACCCGCGTCGCTCCGCTTCTTTCGCTGGCCCCGATGTTGTCACACTCGCCCCTGGCCGGTGATAGCCTCCCCCCTTCGCTCTAACCTATCGGGAGACGTATCGTGTGTTAGCGATACAGCACGAAGGTTTCGGTAACTCGATAGAACTTCGATTACACGTCCAAGCGAACGAGTCAGTTGCAGAGCAAACTTGCCACAGATTTTTCTACGATTCACTACGGTAGACTCTCTGCTGCAAACACCTGGCTGTGTAATCGACGATCGTCTCGGAGTTCTGATAAACAGGGATTCGCTGTGCCCGGAAGTGTCTCACGGTTGCGCAAGCATCTCGTTGTTGGAATACTCAGCCCGATGGAACGTCTCGACGTGGCCAAGAAGTGGCGCGATAACGATCGATTTTTCAGCCACTCCGACGCTGGCTCTCAAGGCGACACGCGTTTCCTGAAACGGGGCCAACGCGAGATAATCGTTGCAATTAATATCGCGCGATTTTCCTTGGAAAGAGACGTCGCTAAAAAGCAGCGTTCAAGATGTCCAGAGTCAGTCGCGACCGGGGGGGGGGGGATAGATTGTTAATTTCGCGCAAACGTTTTAATTAACCCGTGCTTACGGGGCGCGGGCGCTATTAATGACGCGGGAGAATAACATCGGAACGAGCTTTCTGTCAGAACTGGGCTGACTTTACGACATTAATATTACGGTGACCTGCAGGGTGGAACGACGTGGAAAAAGTAATGGCCTCGGGGATGCGACCGGGTGGCGCGGCACCTAATGGACAAGTAATTGTGAAATTAAGGAAATTCGACGAACTGATTTCCTTGGGAAGAGTCTGGTTAACAGGGCAAGCAAGACTGCTTCGGCTATTCCGATCACGAATCGAACAAAACCTGTAGCCCGTGCATGCATGTCACTGGTGGAAATGAAGAGTACCTAATGCCGCGTTTACACCAAGGCGAACACGAACAAACACATTGTTCGCGAACGTTTTCGCCTGTTCCTGTCGTGTCCACGCTGCCGCAAACAAAACAAAACGTTCGCATACGATTCGTACGCTGAGGTTTGTTCATGTTTGCGGCGGTGTGGACACGACAGGAACAGGCGAAAACGTTCGCGAACAATGTTTTTGTTCGTGTTCGCCTTGGTGTAAACGCGGCATAAGGGGAAAAATAAGGAATAGTCCACTCTGCACTGGAACAAAATACGGAATGCCCCACTCTCTGTCTAAGCACAAGCTTCTGTCGTCAAGGTAAAACAGAAATTATTTACTGGTGGACTAAAGTATTAAAACTTAATTTTCTCGATAAAGCTGGTTTGTGGCATTCCCTGTTTTTCCCCCCTTACGCGTTAACTAAACTCTTCGAGCTTACGTTTCTTTTCCCTCTCTTTTAACAACGTTTCATCCCCACGAGTAGGTATTCCATTTTTCCTCTGCGAAACGCTCCGCGTCACGTTCGCCATTGCGAGTAGCATGAACAATGCGTTAAACGAGAATGAGCATCAAAGTTGCGCGTAAACACGAGCGCAGGTGCGGCGGCGTTCGAGCCAATCAAGACGATCCATTGTTTCCAGGGGCTGATTTTGCATCAACGAAATCGCTAATAAGCGCGTAAACACGGCCACGTAAACGACCGCCGGGAAGCAGCGATGCTTTTAGTTGGATCGCACGATTATTGCATACGAATGGGGAGGATGTCCTATCCAGTCGGAGAAAGAATCGATGCGGACGATGGGGGAAGTTTCAGGCACAAGAGCTCCCAACCCTCTGTTTCGCCCCTATTGCTCTGGACACCCTGAGCGAAGTATTAGAGACATGTGAAACAAACAAAAATACTCTGGCTACCAAATAATGCCAACTTTCATCATGCGATCTATCTGAAGTAATAGGAGGAGAAAGAAATGAATCGGAAAAGAGTTTCTCCTGTTAGGGGAGCTAGTGAGAGCACTGTTACGCCGATTCTTTCTTCGACCCTGGCATAATCTATGAATCGAGGGACATTAAAGTCCTTTGCTGGCCGAGAATTTCGTAACTTCCGCTCGTCGAAACTCGGTGACCTCAAATGCACGCTCGGGGCCCAGAGGAATCGCATGTGACCCGATACAGGACGAGACAATTGCGCCCAATCTTTTCATTCGTTCCTAAATGAACGATCGTGCCGGTGTGAAAGGCCCCGCCGCGCGTGGTTAACAGGGAAGACTAGACGAGCACGATACCAGGGACCTTGACAATTTTATTTACCGCCTCGTTAACTGGAGCAATCTAGCCCACCGGCCAATAAAATCTCAAATCGCCAAGACTGTTAAGCGTCCTCTGGACGGAGCTTCTACGGTTTCCACTGAATCGCGAATTATATATAATTGGGTGAGTGAAACCCGAGGGTAAGACGCGCTGGGATCCGTAAAATTGACGCACTGCTTTCGTGCAGCCTGCTCTGTCACCTGCTTTAAAGTGGGACACCGCCCACGCGGGAAAACGCGCCACGGTCCTCTCGAGATTATTAATGCATCCGTTTCATCCCGCGCATTACGTGGCCGCTGTTAAACACTCGCACGGATTTTACAAAGAAAAAAAAAAAGAACGAGACGACGGACCCTGAGCCACGATGTTTCTGCAAAGTCTAGTCGACTGTTTCACTTTGCTCGCGTTTGGAGTTGGGTCTGCAACGAGCGAAAGCGACGCTCATCCGGAGTCGAGGGTCCAAGGATCGTGCAATTCTCCTCGTCCACCGATAACCTTATCGCGAAGCATCTACATTAGAGGCGGGCGCGAGAGAGACGGCGCGGCGTTCTTGTCGGCACTTCCGTCGAATAAAAGGAAAATAAACAAAGACAGCGAGGGAGGAAAAGCAGCTGCCTGTTCCGTCCCTTTTGTAGATTACTCGCGTCGTATCGGACACGTAGGAAATAAGATGTCGAGCGTGACGTCACCGGGGCTTTCTCACACCCCTGCCGAGGCCACCGGCACTTTTCTACCTTCCGCGTCGCCGAGACACATCCGAGCAACCACCCCACGGTCGTTATGGGGGCAACGCCGTGCGAACGTACGCATTCGTCGACCCCCATCCGGTTTCATGGACCGACCAGGGTGGAGGAGAGCGGTACACGCGATGGAGGAAGACGATACTTTGTTGGGACGAAGGCGTGTTAAAGAAACGAGCATCTAATTTTCGATGAATATTGAGCAGAGCACATCAGCAGTCTGGTCTGAGGAACCCTGTGCAACGCGAGTTGTAATATTTTGTTCTCGCGAGCCCTGTATTTGTGCCACGTTCTATCGCCACGAAACGGTTTGTCGACCACCAGAAGCGACATGAAAAAAAGTAGGAGAAGAGGAAGGGAGAAAGACAAGACACGGAGAAGGAGCGACAGAGACGCGAAGAGGATGAGGAGGAAGAAGTCGGCCCCAACATGGCCGTCGAACGATAACGGCTCGCTGATAAGGGCCTACCCTCTCTTCGACGCTTTAATATCTCTCCCGCGCCTGCCTTTTTAATTATCTCTCCAGCGATAATGGGCGGCCTCCGCGGCTCGAGCTTTCCGCGGATAAATGTGAAGAGAGAGCAGAGAGAGAGAGAGAGAGAGAGAGAGAGAGCGGCGAGAGGAAGAGAATGCGAGACGAGCTGGGCCAAAGAGGAAGAGGCTGCTTCAGTGGGGTGCAAAGAGAGAGAGAGAGAGAGAGAGAGAGAGAGAGACGGGTAAAGGGGTCGGCAGGGACGAAAGACGCGAGAGAAAGAAATCCTTCCGGGACGCGACGGGGCTGCATCGGTGGCTCTCGCGAACCGTGCGAGGGAAAATGAAATTCGCGGATGCATCTGATAACCATTGGGACACGGAGCTTCCCTTTTCACCCTTGCTTTTTCATCCCTCTATTCCTCTCCGCCGAGGGTTGCCGAGTTACTTGGGAGGATTGTGGTCGGCGGAGTTGATTATATCGGCAGATTTCTAGTTTCACGCCCGCGAGCCAATCTGCTGGAAGGAATAATCGATGTAAATTCGATCGACGCCCATCGGTATCCGAATGTCGCGGGCGTGTTGGAGAGCAGCTTGAGATACGGAAAAAATGTAACCGTTACATCATCGGCGCGGGCTCGTTATCGGTGATGTACGATAAGCTGGGCACCGATAGCCGCCGCTATTTATCGTGCCTGTGCACGCGTTCGAAAACATTCGATATCTGCCCCGTCAGAAGGATCGCGCGGAAATCCTTGCCCCGGAAAATTACCGTCGCAGCGACCGCCCGCCCCAGTCGATAATTGATACCCGCGTAACGATTAACTGGCTCGTAACTCTCGCGTCGCGGCCACGGAACGGAAACGACGCGCGGAATAATTGAAATCACAAATCGCGGCAAGGCAAGGCGACAGCGCGAGTTCTAATAAATTTCGAAAACAATTTCGTCGCGAGTCGGGCGGAGGCGGAGCGCGGCGACGGGCGGGAGGACAATTTCGCGGCCGAAATTTCCATAAAGGCGGGACGAAGGAAAATCCGCGCCTGCAGTCGCCGTTAATTTTTCATCAGGCCCTGCACTTAACTGCAGCTTAATTTCGTGTCTCGCGAGGATCTACGTGCCCGTCGCGACGAGTTTAAGCGAAAAGGGCAACGAAAGGGGTGGAACGGAGGGACGTTCGTCTCCGGGCTTAAAAGGTGTCGAGGCGACTTTTCGCCCAAGACCCCGGGCTTTTCGAACCATTACTTTTTATTGGATCGTCCAGATCGATTCTCCCTCAGCCTTCTTCCTTCCGTCGGCATTCCTCGCCTCTCCCCCTTCTCTCTCTACCTACCCCCAGCGACAAAGCGTTTCATTCTCTTCGCGCTCCTCCAGCTGCTCGATCGCGGGAAACTCACGGTGAAAAGGTGCTTCAGCCGTTTACTGCTGACACGTCCGGGGGAAAGCGCGGCGGAAGCTTCCGGCGAAAGATCATCACGATGTGCTGTCGATGGATCGTTAGCGAGGCGACTGTTTATTTTCTGGCGCTGGATCCGGGTTGTATCTGTATTCCCCGTCAGAGATCTGATTCTGAGTGGCGTGATCAGAGGGAGACGCTCGATGGGGTAGTGAAAGTAGGAAATCATGAATCTGAATTGATAAGATTGCGCTCCAGCCAAGGAACAGTTCTCCTCTATCGTTTCGGAGCACAGAGACCGTTTGTTCCCGGTTAACGCCGCGAAGTTTACTCGAGCGATTCGCGGGCGCGATCTGTCAGTAGCCTGGACAGCCGCGCGAATTTTCCTCGAGTCCGAAGCGACGCGCCCAACGGCGGGAATATTACATATACGGTAGGGAGAGGGAGAGACACGCGGGCTGACTGATATGATCTGTCAATCAATCGGGGAGGAATCGCGTAAAAAAAAAAAGTGAAAAGTGCATGTGACGCGACAGCCATGTTGCGATTTTTCCGCGCGCCCCGCCAGGGTATTATTTCCAGCATCGGTTTTGTGCTTTCCGGTCATTGAACCACTCCAACCCCCCAAAAACCCACCCCGCTTCGCGTCCTGTCGAGTTCCCTTCGTCGTTCACCAGTTTTTCGAATCTCCCGTTACCATCCCGTGTTTTCGAAAAAGAACCGCGAACAGGATCATACCGATGTCTTTGAAAAGAATTTGAACCAATAGATTCTATATTAATTTTGTTATCCCTGCCTCGGGGAATCGGAGCTGTCAACGAAGCTGGCGCGACGAAAAATGAGAGTAATCTCACGAGGGGAGGCCGCGAATGGGACGAGCGATTTCTTAACGAAACCGGGCAGAAAATGTTGAGGCCGATGTGTATAAACAAATTCCAGAATATTAGCTGTGAATGGCCGGCCATTTTTATAAAAAATGGCTTTAAACAGTAAAATTATGAAGTCGTCGAAACAAAAATTGAATTTTCTGGTTAAATTATTGATAACTATGCCAATAACACATAAGACTTTTGTATTCCTTTCATCAAGATCTACCACTTAATGAAGTATAAAATCGATTCGGCGACTTCATAATTTTACTGTTCATAATTTTTTATAAAAATGACCGGCCATTCACAGCTAATATTCTGGATTTTGTTTATACACATCGGCCTCAACATTTTCTGCCCGGTTTCGTTAAAAAATCGCTCGTCCCATTCGCGGCCTCCCCTCGTAAACCGATTATAGGTATTCTAATGAGAACCAAGCGGGCGCCCCCTCGCGAGTTATAATTCACACAGCAACACGCCGCTGATAAAGAGGAATATCCACCCTCTTTAGAAAAAGGCGAGGAGTTTGCCGCGAGAAGGTCAACGTTTACTCCGGGACAATTATCGAGGAGGAAGACGGTCTCTCCAAGAATCCCGAAGGATAATCCACTTAATTGTTCTTCTGTGCCCTCCACCCCCCGAGTCGCCCCCTGCGCTCCGAGCGTTTCCTTTTCCCCTCGATCGGGCCCGGGGAGAGGAGAAAACTGTCGGAGGCGAAAGAAAAGCAAGCTGAGAAACATAGTCGAAGGCGCAGAGGCGGAAATGGGCCATTAGTCTCGTGACGAGTATTCAACGCGACGGATTCTCGTCGCTCGGATGGAAATCCGGCCGAATGGGTGCACATCGACCCCGGTTACCCCCCTTTCTCTTCAACCCCCGTCTCTTTCTCGCCTCGCGGGGAGGAGCAGCTCCTCGCCCCTGGGTAGCAAACGACGGCTGCACGTTTACGATAGTATTTACGTTACTGGAGCGCGGCCAGGGTGGGGTTATGATAAATTTCCCGTGTACAAACTAATTTCAGGAAGCGTAAACCCTCCCCCTGCGACGGCGCCAAGCCAACTCCTCGCGAGCTGCCTCTCGCGAGGGCTTCGAACCGTCGACTTAACCGCGAGTTAATTTTAAATCGCAGACGTTGGGGCAAAGATTCTGCCACGTAACGTTCTACTACCCTTCGGTCCAGCATCCCCGCAACCCCGGACACTCCTTCCCTTTCCGTAGCCGCTTCGAGGCTGTTCTATCTGCTACAAAATGAAACCACTATCCCACTGTTCTCTTCCTTCAACGTATTTTCCCTTCGTCCTCACCCTCCTACCCTTCCTCAGCGTCTCATCTTGCCCGACCCCGTCGTGTTTCGCTTTTGTCACCGCGTCTCTGTTTGGTTTTTCCTCCCTACCCCCTCCCGTTTCCGTTGGCTCGCCCCCCTCTCGAACCGTCTGGACAAATTAGACACCAGGGATAAACCTGTACCCGAAACGGGAAACCGTTTTCCAAGCTGCAGCGGGGTACGCGACCGCCGACAGGAGGAGCCGTTTTAAGATGGCAACCGCCTCAATTGCGCGAATTAACCTCTAACGAGAAATCTCGACCCCGGCGGAGAGAAGTGGAAGAGCGTGGACCACGAGGAGCATCCTAACCAGCTATTTTCTTAAGCAGATCTCGGAAGAAGGGAGCCGGGCGGCTGAGGTTGGCGCTCAGATTCGGGCGGTTTCAATCTCGGGAAGCTTCGGTAATCTGCGGAGCTACTTAATTTCGGGGGTACTGAACGGGTCTCCAGATTGATAACTGCCCAGCGATGCTAATTAGAAGCGATGGCCTGTACCGTAATTCCATTCGAGCCGCGGATCGATGTACCTACGTGGAACGCGATACGCGCGTTTCGTCGAAACGCACTGGTCCTTATCACTGACAGCTTGCAACTCGCGGCGGAAAACACGATTGCACGGCGAGCAGCGGGACGTGCCACGTAGAGGAATCTAATACAACCGATGACATAATACCGCAAAAGCCAGTCAAGACCGATAAGCAACGGAAGCACGCCGCCTGCTAACTAAGGGGACTGAAATGCAGCGGAGTGTTTCTGCCAATCCCCTTGGCGTCGCCTTACCTGGGGGTACGTGTTATCCAAAATGGCCATCGAACTTATCCAGCGCAGTGACCGTGAACCGAGACCTCGTTACTATCAAACCTAAGTCGTACTTATCCATATTTCAATCTCGCCAACTGTTTTAAACGTCATACGAAGAGAAGATTTCATCACAGCCAAGCTCCCACTCCTCCCCGAGTGTTTAGCAGAACCGATCTCACTAGGAACGATCGATGGACTACGCACAATAATGTTTTACATGTTGAACATCGCGGCCAGAGGCTCGGATCGCTCGGGTTAAACTGAGAGATAATTGTCCGCTATCAGCTGACCCTTGTCGTCCATCCAGCCCCTCCCCGCGGCCCCGTCGCCCGTCACCATCTCTCTCTGGGCTTTGATGCAGCCAGCCTCGCCAAGTTGGACGCATGTTCGCCGGCACAGCGGCCGACAAAAGGCATTTTGTCGCCAGAACGAGATGGGAGAAAGAGCCGGCTGTGGTTGGCTCCGGGGCGGACGGGGACGGAGGTGTTGCAGTCTACACGATAATCGCGACGCGTGCAACTCGACAGATACGTGTCCTAATACGGCGTCAATAAGGATCGTTGTGTAGCCGATAATCTCGATGACCATAATGCAGAGGGTCGACGTTGCGGAAATCGCGGCGCGTTTTGCTTCCCATTATGGGCACTGTCAAACCAGCTTCGTTGCCGACTAATTGGCTGGATGTGATGGGATTTTTCGGATTAATTAACGAGATACTCCATTGAAGATGCGTGATAGATATCCATCTGGAGCATCGTCGAAGAATCTGACACCCTCCATGAACTGCGGTACCAGTAGCGCGCGTAATTCATCCCCCTTCAATTAATTTTATGCGCGCTCGATCTTCGCTCCTCCCTGGGGCAATCTTCGGTAAAAATCACTTCAAGGGATTTCAGGATAATAAAAAGCGCCAGGATAGGCTCCGCGCTTAGCAGTGGTCGTAAATTCAACGCCAACGCGCCGCTATCAGTTTCTACAGTTTCGTTGGTTTAGAATCGCGGCCGATGGGAGCAGCGGCTTTTGCTCGCAATCGAAGAGCAGTGGGTAAAAAGCGTTTCCAATCGCGAGCAATTCCAAGTTGGAATCTATCTTGCGCCCGCGCGGAGTTCACGGAATCGGCTGGCACAACATTTTCCCCTGGATTCATTGACGTAACGAGAGACTTGCCAATGGAGGCTGCTGGCAGGATTGCGCGAGGATAGTTGGCCGGGGTAAAGCTTAATTTCTAGCGATGCAACGATCCCTTGCCCGCTGCTAATTGACTCGAGGGAAAATGGCGAGCAGTCTGGTTTACTGCACTCGAGGCGAACGGAAAGCTCCTCCTGTCCCAGAGATCAATGAATAAAATTCCTTTGCAGCCGTGCCCTTTGTTCCCCATCGATTTCGCGCAGGCCGCGTCGTGTCTTCGTCGCTGAAGATGTCGCTAATGGATTGTTTCTCTCTTCAATTACAGTCCCCGGTTTATCGTTTATAAAGACGGCGGTGGAGGCGTGTTTAAAGAAGCGGATAATTTAAAAGCCGAGCAAGAGGAACGAAGGAGGAGAGGTTACATCGCGAGGAAAATTACGTTGATGGAAAACGCTTCGGGATTCCTCAAAGGCGGCAGCTCTTGAAAAATTAAAATCTTCTGCGGATCTCTTTCCAGGCCTGCCCGTTATTATAAAGACCCTGTAAAAAGCTGTCGCCCCTCCTTGGCGGGCCGCGACTCTTTGAAACTCGGCAACATAATCCCCAAATGTCTACTCTGTTTATTAAGGGTTGCGTGTACTCGAAATGCCAAGGACTAACAAACGGTGGAGGAAAGCGCAGCAGCTCTTGCAAAGTAGATGTCGACGAATCAAGACGTTCAAGTACCGAGACCGAAATATCCTTTCCATAGCCTGGAATATGAGGGATGATGCAGACAGAATGAATACGCGATTCGTCGTGATCCATTGTAAAGAGATCGATATCATCGGTGACTGCGGCGTCTCGCCAGTTTCATCCCCGTTTCGAGAAGGATTCGTAACGATCGGCACGGGAGAACGGGACCGGAAGGGCGCACTCGATCCAGCGAATAATTCTGAGCTGCAGGTACATCGCCCAGCTAAATTGCCGTAGTCTCTGGCGGCGTCGTTTTTCGCGCCTCCGTCCACCGTCCCCGCCAGCCCCCGTCCGCCCTTCGCCGAATATCGCGCGTGTACCTCTTTTTTCGCTGGATTTCGCCGGAGGATATCGACAGGAAACGACGAGCAGGAAACCGAGCGAGCGAAACGAGAAAGGAAAGAGGCTGGATGAGGGGGGGGGGGGGGGGTCGAAAAACGGGCGGCGCGAAGGGTGCAGCGAGTTGGATTGGGTGGGGATGGAAAATGAAGGTGGAAAGGTTCGGGGGCACACCACGATATCGCAGTGGTAGGGGTGGGTTGTTCGATGCGACTGAAGGGAGCGAGAGAGCTCGCCTCATCGACTCTGTCTCTCTCTACGTTGGCGGTGGTTCCGAGGGGGTGGTATTGTCTCAGTGATTATTTATGGCGAATTTTAAGCCCCTAAGTGTGGCTGCCGTAATAATTAACAAAAGGCATTATGCCGCGTCGAGAACGAACCCTGGCTTCTTCCTCCCCTCCCCCGTCGCCCTATTTATACACACGATGGGACGTAAAGGTGGTGGCTGGTCTCGTTCCGGGGTTCGTTCGCGAGCGAGCGAGAGATAACACCTGGGACCCCGCCACTCGATTGCCCAGGGCTCATTTACTAATGAGTACGTCCCTATAACGTGCACGAGAGTAATGCGACTTCTTTTTCCTTCCTAGGGTACACGTGCACGGGAGTGTAGGGGTGCGTGCACGTTCGCCTCCTCGAAATGGAACTGTCTCTGTGTATACAGGGCGGAACAAACGTAGGGAGCCCCTTGAAATACGTAGAAAAGGATCTTCGAACTGCTCCCCGTCGAATGTGCCTGCCGCTACTCATTAGATGGATTCTACGGGCCCGAAATGGCTGGCCATCTTGGCATTTTCGACCCCCCACCCAACGCTCGAGCACCTTATATTCTTCACCCCCTCCCACGGGTTTCCGGATCCCGCTGCGTTTCCACCACCCAGTACACGCTCGTCTTCATCTACCGCTCTGCTTCAGCCCGCGATTCGTCACGAAACAAGAACGTAAGCCGGATGACTCGTTGCGCGGCCAACGGGCGCAGGCTATTCATCGGATGCCACTCGAGAGCAAAGACCCTTTTTTTCTATCGTGTAAGCTGCCTTGACAGCGACCAGACACGGACGAACGAGGCTGCTCCAAGCGAGTCGCCGCTCTGTTGCGAGGAGTGTACATACTACTACCCGAAATTCGACAGCAACTACGTACTACGCGCTTGGAACTTGCCCAGGCTTTATCATCAGACACCGCTACCCTACGGTGTGAAAATTCCGGGGCAATTCTTCTCCCCGGTAGGGACAACGACACCACCGAGGAGCGTACGCGACGTGATGTGGAACAGCGTGCAGTTAACGACGCGTCACACTAGTAACGAGATTAATAATTGCACCGTCGACCCGGTAATCCGCCAAATTGATTTTAATCGCAACAACAGCCGCCCCCGCTATGCCCCTCCGCCGCGAGTATCGTGCCGGCGATTCGAGAGAGTCTCGATTAAGGGAGACGCGTTTCTTTCGTGACGTTACGCAATTCGTACCTTCCCTTCTCCTATAGCAGGGCCCCCCGGGGGTCATAGGTCGCGAACGGCAGCCGGAGGCGGTATAGGGAGCTAATGGTTGAAATTTAGAGCAGTTTAAGTGGCATATGGTGGCATTTTAATTGACAGTCTGGTTAGGTCATCGCGGTTAGCTGGTATCGTCGTAACACATGGACGGGAACGGACGGGCGCGGAGATACGGAGAAGGCTTAACCACCACGTGGGGAACGGTTTATGGGAACCGGGGCACCGCCAGGGGCGTGTGTGCGTGAGGATCCAGCGATCTATCGCCACTAGCGGGTGTATACACTCTCTCTCTCTCTCTCTCCCACCCTTCGACGATTCGAGCTTCATCCGAGCAACCGTTCGATTTTCGGAAGATTGTTTTTTTTTAATGTATGCATTAAAAATGCTCCGTCATGCGCGCGCGCAACGAGGGCACGGGGGGAGGTCCATTGGTAGGCTTAGGAGCATCAGGACACGCTATACCGTTTTTCGTGTACGCAACAGCTCGTTAGTTTTCCATCAGGCCCGCGTTGCTGGAGCAAACTGATCGAAAGGGAGTAGGGTAGAATTTCCACGGGTGTGAATTAATATTCTAAGTGGAGGAAATATGACGAGGTACTTGTCACACTGAGTTGAGATTAAAATAATCTTGACTATTGCTTTTAGAAGCTCGATATATTTCCTTCACCCTTTATACGATATGTCAATAAAAAGGTTTTTCAAACTGTACATTACCCCACGGGCTGAGTCCACCGATCGGGAATGAACAAGGAATTCGGACGGTCGAACGTCCAGAAGAAGTCTCTTCACCTTTGAATTCGGTTAATTACGGATGCTGGGTCGGCTTATCTCGCGACGCACTTGGTATCAGTTTATCTTGTTTAGCTATCACTAACAGACGCCTCCAATTAGGAGGCAGTCTCCCGATTACACGGCGACGGGAAGCGAACTGTTGCGCGGACTTACGAGGACTGAATCGAATCGGAGTCGTCCCCTTGTGCCAGCAGCACCACCGGCGACCAGACCCGAGACGCTCCGAAACTTATCGAGCGACGCCGCGAAGACGTCCTGGAGTGATCTTCGCCGCGACGTTTCGGGACGCAAATGCATTCCGCTCCCCTAACCCCTCAACACCACCCCCGCGATCCTGTATCATGAATTTTTTACCCTTTCGACAAGATCAATCGCGGAATATTCGTTTCGACCGTCGAAATCTATGTTTCGCCTTTCATATTTTAAATCGTTGCGGCTCGGGCTGGTACGGCGCAGGAACGGAGGAATTTCAATTGAATCGGAGCTCGATTAAAACGAAATTCTTCCGATATCGAATCGCCGGTTTTAGGCGGGCGGGCTTGCGCGTTACTCGAAACTGCGAATTCTCCACAATTTTTAATGGAGGATGCTTCTTCGCTTGGCTGCGATTCTCAAATACCTACGGCACTGTCAATTTCGTAGGGCAGAATTGCTGGGGAACGCGGAACAGAGAGGGGCCAAGCGGCGACTGTGGAATTAACGCGCTGCAAAGACTGACACGTGTCATGCAGCGAGTAATTACCAGTTTGACGGATGATCGCGGGGGAGGGATAATAAATTCGGCGCGGCTCCGTTGCCGGGGCGTTCGAAAGTTATTTAGAGAGACGGCGCGCAGCTGCCGGCCGATCGAGAATTATTAATTTGCCCGACGCATCGGTGGAACGGCGAAGTCGTTACGATCAGAGACGTTCGATTCCCGTCACGCGAGGAAGCCCGATCGCTTGTTTCTAATTTGCCGGAGTCCAGGGCGACTCTACCTTAATGAAATCCAAGAGAACCACCCCCTCCCGAGCACGCTCCAATTACGATTCCCGGCGTGCTCGTTACGCGATACGCCTTCACGCAGAGATCGACTGAAAGGCACCTCAAGAAGAAGCGAGCGTATGAAATAAGAAGAAAATTCTGTGGATTCCCACGCGAGGATCCAGTCGATCACGATGGCTTCATCGCCCACTCCAAGTGTCCTTATCGCGACCCTCTTCCGTGATTGCCCTTTTCATTCCACGCATCACGCGACTTTAAGCGGCCCAGAGAATCATGCGTACGGTAGATAGAACGAGCCTGAAAGCCGAGGGGAGTCGTCGAACCTACGCAAGCTTCTCGGAGAGTGAATTTCCAAATTGTTCGACGAGGAGCGACAGGTTTCACTGGTCCGGACGGGGTGACCGGCAAGGCCGGTCCTCCGCTCGAAATCGTGGCCCCGCTGGCGGACTCGATGATTAGTGAGTCACAACGAGTCGAATGACGAGGGAGACTCGCTGCGTGGCACGCTGGTCGATTCGTGAGCGCTCGTAACTTCGCTAGGGTCAAACGGGGTCGTCCAGCAAAGAAGAGCTGGCAGCAAATTCATTAGTCACCGCGGAGCAGGCTATCCGCCGTTTCACCAGCAGCTTCTGCACCAGGTCGACAAACACTGGGCCCCCAGCGAAACAGGATGGGCACAGTGGCCGCGCGGCCGACGAAAAGGGAGCCCCCGTCAGGGTTGAGCGTGGATGCTGGGGGATTGTCGAGAGGTCAGGTCTCGGCGATTCTTCTTTATCGGTCACGGGACCGGTGTGAACGACCCAGGGAAGAGGCTGCTACTAAATGGGGCAGAGGGGAACGGGTAGGGGATTTCGTTTAAAACACGGCTGAAACGGTACGTAACAAACGGGGAGGAAACTACAGTCGTCGCGGGTGTTCCAGAAACCCCGTTCCGCGGGAAAATACTTTCGCTAACGACCTAACCAGCCGCGTCGAACGGAATTATCATTAACTCTGGGGCCGCGGTGCGGGGGGGATTATCAGCCTTCTAGCTTGGAACAAGGGGGGGCAGAGGCACGTTAATAGCGGCCGTCTAATTACGAGAGGAGAATTTTCGTAAGCCCCGGGAGGGAGAAAAACGCGGGCCGAAACAGCGGGGATCAGAGTGTAGGATCGGAAAGAGAGAAACTAGGTGGGGGCGAGCAGAGGTTGGGGGTTTCTGGCTGTGCCGTGGCGCATATGGAACTTAGGCCCCCTGAATGCTCGGCGCTGGGCTCTCCGAGTGACAGAGAAAGAAAGACTCGCGCGGAAAGCACGGCCCCGACTAGGCCTTTTGTGAAAGAGAGGGTCTTTTGTCGCGGCGACAAAGCCCGAAGAATATCCATCCTTCAAATGTGGAACAGCTGCCATCGAATGGACCCGGCCGCCTTTTTTTTCAGAGTCCCGTGCACACACCGCGTGTACACGGCCGCGCAATGTGTGTACAGGGCTTTAAGCGAGAGAGACGCGCGGCAGCGCAGGGGCCGGAGGAAAGTGGATAAGAGCGAGCGAAACGGCGGAGAGAGGTGGATGAGGAGGAGGCAGGGAAACGACGAGAAAGGGGACACGGGGTGGAGAAAAGAAAGGGAGGAACGGGCGAGCGTGCAGGGGGAGGGAAGGGTGGAACAGTGTTTCCAAGTGGCGTGATTCGGTTTGCCTTTGAAGCGACCTGTAGTGCCGGGGCTCTCTGCACTTGAGGCGTCGCTGTGTGACGGGATGCGCGGCTGCTGGATGAACGACTACCACCGACATCGGGAAGTTGTTGAAATGTTCTAACGGCGTGGTAATGCGTATGGAGCGCACACGCGCCGCAAAATGGAATGCGCGATAAAGCAATAACCGTGCGGTCGATTCGCAGCGAAGAGACAAACAGCGACAGAAGGACAGAGGCAACGAGACCGCGGGACATTAACGTGGCAATCGCGTAATTCGAGCGATGCGTTCTCTCTTTGGCTAGCTTCTTTCGACCTCGTGCAACGGCGAGGAAATTGATGATATCGATGTTCGATCGCGGGACAGACCGAGCTTCAATTCCGTTAACGATGCTCCGGGAAGAGAATTCTGTATAGGGTAACATATACAGTGATTGACAGTTTAAGAACGAGTGCTACATTATTCATAGAAAGGAAGTGTTTATCGCTAAAATCGGAGAGTAAAATCTGTTGTTATCACATTAAAAGTGTTTCGAAAGAATAAAAAAAAATTACCTCATACAACTGCACACAAAAATAACTTAAAAAAATCATTAAGTATTAAGATGATCCTAAAATTATAATGATTGACCGGGTTTTACATAGTAATTGGCAGGCTCTGTAACAGTGATTGACCCTTGTTTTAGGACAGGCATAAAAACACTGATGAATCATTTCAAACATACAAAATTGTATTTGTACTGTATTTTTTGAAATGTTAAACAATTCTAATACATACTTATAATTAATAATCCACTAAGAATATAAAATAGGTAGTCGTCTTAAATGGTTATAATATCTTATCGCTGCTAGATGTAATTAATTTGGCATCTTTGACTAGGATGATAATTGCAAGTAACCTAAAAATCATACATTTTGGGAAAATATTTTACAAAATCCAACTTATTTCAGAGTAAATATTATTTAATTTGCAATAATTCTATTTAAATTATTTATCCATTTATTTTATCATGACAGATTATGTAATTATAGTAATACTTACCAATAACACTAACTAATAACAAATTGCACGTCAATCACTATAAAAGTACTCCCATAACCTTCAATTAGTTATTGCCCCCCCCCCCTGGTCAATCACTATAAAGTAGGAAGACTTTGTGACAGTTCTTGACACCTCTTGTATATTTGAAAATATAGACATTTTTGAGTGAAATAACTTTCTCTCGAAAACTTTGGACCATATTTTATACATATGTAATGATTATACATACAGTTACTGTCATTATTAATTGAAAATATGAAAAAATCATTGGCTACAACGTTACGATTTTTAGATCAAATTCCATCGATTTCATAAGAATGGTAGCCGCGTGATATTTCCGATTTATCTATACATTTACAAGATGTGGATCATAATAAAATATAATTGTATCCGGAACAAAAATATCTGGGCTAGTGAAATATAGATATATTTTATTATATAAAAAAAGCATTATATTATATTTCCTACTTTTTGGGGAAGAGGGTCAATCATTGTATAGGGGTCAACAACTGTATGCGTTACCCTATCGATTGGGAGCGTAAATCGGGGCGCGAAACGCGGCACAGACTGTCGTGGGACCGAAATAGAAAGTTACGCGTAACGGGCCCGAGATTTATAGGGGCGTAAGTTCTCTTTGATTTGAGGAAAATGCAGTTGGCACGAGCCGCGGCTGATCCGAGAATATCGTTAAGCAGCCGCCGAGGGCGCGGGCATTGGAACAACGCGTCGAACGGAAGATTTCGGCAACCGAACTTTATCACACCTCCGTACGTATGGACCTGATATGCCACGTCTACGAAATGCTCGAGCGACGTGCCAAGAGATGCAATTTCGGAACGAAACTCCCAACTGTTTTTCGTCACTCATTATAGGGTCGCGCCATCTCGAACCACTTGGCTTGCTGCAGGCTCTTAACGTGTCAGTGTCCAAAAGTTATACGGAATCAGTTGCTAGTCTCGACTCTCGACACTCAAGCGCTCCGTCGTCTTCACCTCCTATTCCCTTAGTTGCAACCTCTCTCTGTATTTCTTTCATCCACTACACCGTGCCACGGTTAATTTGCCATTTCCTCTGGCCAACGTCGCCCTGTTCCTCATTCCCGCCACTCCATCGGGTCGTATACACATACGTAGAACCGTGAACGTTCAGATACGACGTTTGTCCTCTTATCGACACCCGAAATTCCCAGCCACGTCCCTTCCTCTATCTCACCGAAGCCACTCCTCTTAAAAGCAGTCCATAGACTCTGGAAAAATGACGTACGCGCGAAGAACAAGAGGCTCGAGTCGGCACAAAGCCTGGTGCCGCGATGCACCCGGGCGTCGTTTCATAAATCAAGGGACAAAGACGAATGCGTAGGAGAGGGCGGTGGGAAATGGGGGGAAAAGGAGAGGACCGGTGAAAGAGGGCATCTATCGACGGTGTCGTGGATCGTTGCGACGGTGGGGCAGGGGATCTCCATCGTTCCCCATTAAACGCATCCTACTTTTCGAACTTAATTCCATTCGAGTCGACCGCTTAATTGTACGGTCACGTTCTCGGACGTGCGCAGGGCCGTAGCATGTGCGGGCGATCCCGAAGGGGCAGGCAGGCAGGCAGGCCAGGATTATGCATAGACGGCGGGCGCGCAGGAACGCTGCGCGCAGACAGGAAATCCCCGTCGCGGCTAGAACGCGCCAGTCCACATTAGGCGGCCGACACCGGGAACAATCGGCCAGTAGGGGCTAATCCGACCGAGGCATTTCCATCCTGCGTTTCGGAACTTCCCGCTGCCGGCCAGATTCCGACGTCTGCCCACAACCCTCTCCTCGGCACCATCCTCACCCACCTCCTCTTTTCCTCCAACTTTGTTGCGAACTGCAGCTAAGCTGGCCGCCGAAATCACGGGACTAATCGCTATTTCGGCAATGTACCTACCCGCTCCAAACGAAACCGGCCCCCGCACCGCATTATTCGGATGCTCGTATTCCCACAGCTACCTTGTTAAGGATGCATTCTGTGCCTTGGGCGCCTTAGCGCTTTCGCGCCTTCTGCTGACATGCCCCGGCTGCTCCTTATTCTCTATTTCTCTCTGCTAATTGTGCTTCGCAATGGGTTTAAGGGAAGACGGAACAGGGGATAGTTTTACGCGGTTCGTCCTCTTTGCGTGGAGGTTGCAAGCGTTCCTCACGCGAGGCAATCGAGCTGCGTCAATTGGCGACAGCTTACCCGCGACTAATAGTGAGATCTCCGAGGAAATTACGCGACGGAATAATAATTACTGTTCTCGAGTCGCGACGCGACTCCACGCCAAGGAATCCACGAACTCTCACCCAGCCGCCATCTTACTGCGCATCTCAGGCGAAGCCACCTTCGCGGTTACTTACCCGGGCGCCTCTTCCGAAAGATTTCCCCCGTGAATTTTGCCCTCGTCGTTCTCGCGCACTCAGCCGACCCATTATTATCCCATCATCGTGCAAACACAGATTTCCGGAAACCCAGAAGCAGGCAGCGCGAGCCGATCTGCGAGGAAGAATTGTCCAAATCGGCGCGGTCTCCGTAAACGACGCGCGTATCGTGTTAAAATATCCACGGTTCTTTGAAAACATTACGCTGTATATCGAGGAAACGAAGCGACGCGAAAGGCCGAGAAGCTTTGAAGCTGCGAGCGAGTTCCAAGCACGATTAACGGAGGTCCTAATTAGGGAACAATCGCGATTAATTTCGCCTTTACCGCGTCGCGCGCCCAAGGCGAGTTATTCGTTGAAAAAGAGGTGAAAAAAAAAAAAAAATAAAACTATTCTTTGCGCCGCCCGATTATGTATAGGCCGAGTGTTTTACCGCGCTCGCTCACTGGAAGGGCATTTATCGCCGCGTTATAACGCGGTTTATTATACACCTTCGGAGGTGGCAGCTTTATGATAGCTTAGCCGGCAGCGGTTCTCAATGATCCACGAATACCATCGGCGCAGCCTGCCCCCGCGTATTAGCCGCGCATAAACGGCCCATTATTATTCTATCGCGGCGTAAATGCAGGCTCCTGGGCGAGCCGCGGCGGAGGGTGGGTGGGCTCGCGGTTTCCCTTCGAATGCGCCGCCAGGACACATTGTTGTATAAAGCTCGAGCCTTTTCCAAGGCACCAAAACGGCTCGACGACAATGCGACATCTTTGAATGGGCCCTGAATGCCGCCGCGACGCGGCCGGTAATGGGCGAACTTTTTAATCGGGCAGCCGAGAGGCTGGCGGAGAGACTTTTTCAGCTTTCAATAAATCATAGGCGCACGTACGACTGTATTAAGGGCGGTGGTCGTTGAACGGAGGGGGTGGAGGCTGTGGAGGGAAGGCTAGACGAAATCCCCTGGAGGCAGAGCCGGTTAAAATATCGACAAATTTCCGATGACTTCCCTCTCCCTGCTCCCCCGCCACCCACACCCGGCCCACCCCCTGGTCGGCTGCAAGAAAGAAATATCTCGCGGACTCGGCGCGAGCATATTTCTCATTTTTCAAAAGCGGCCCGCCATTCACGGAGATTCACGGGCGGAGATAATTTCGCCGGGCGTCACGAGGATTTTGATTTAGCGAATATCGTGGTTTTCGCGCCCCCGTCCCGTTATTCTAGTCCGTCGCGATTTATTCGGCCGACGAGCTGGAAATTTCTAATCTGGCCAGTGAATTTGACGAAGGCTGTCTGCGTCTAATGAAAAGGGATGTCAGTGAGAATTTCGACGCGTCGTTGGTACCGTGCCTGCTAGCTCTGGCGGGGATTAAGGGTTTCGGGGGGTGGATGGTAAGAATTTAGAGGAATTACGCGGGCGAGCGCCGTGAAACGTCGATCGCGTGGGCGGAGGAGAGAAGCGCACGCGGAAGCGCCGAATTAGGAAGGTTAGGAAGTCGCTTCGCGGCTGAATGTTTGGCATTCTAATGAGGAAGGCGGCGTTTACACGCCTTATGCTTCGTTCACGGTGCGCGTACGCTACGCGAGCGCGATTGTCATCGCGACTGTTGCGTGTGGGCGACACGCGTCGACGTTCGCCGCCACGTGAAACGCTTCCTCCAATTTCCGGCTGCTAATTCTAGGCGTCGACCGATAATCCTCGAATCACCGGGTTCCGCGGCGAATTAGCAGGCTGTTGCACCTCTGTGCCGCGTCTACTCGGAAGCCCAGTTCGATCCGTAGAATATTCGCTGCTCGATATCCGTACGCGAGGTCCTCGGTTCTAAGGGGTAGCAGGATCGCGAGCAAACGCCCAGAAGAACAAATAGATCGGCGAAGTGGAGAAGTGCGGGGCAACTGGGGTACCGAAAAATACATCGCGCTTAATGAAGGACGATTAATGAGACAAAGGGGGGGGGGGGAGAATTAATGGCGGATCCGCGGGCGCTGTCGCGTGCCCTCGCAGAGGCGAATTACTCTCTCGATTCGGTCGCATGATTAACCCCGAGAGGGTCACGGCAGCGAGTAGAGAAACCTCGAAGAGATCCACCGCCCCGCCGCGCTCGATTACGTCGCACGGCGATAATTTCACGTCACTTCCGGTTCCACGGCCCCTCCAGCTGGAGAGGTTATGAGACTTTATTCGAAGGGCGAGGGGAGAGCGGGTGCCCGAGGGAGAGCACCGGGGGACAGAGACGGAAACAAAGAGCCTTCGCCGGAGAATTAATTTCAATTGGATTACCGTGAATATTGTCAGCGTTTAGGTAGAGGCGTCGCATTCCTCCCGGGGGCAGGGCGTCGCGGCGCGCAAAGTCACGACTCTTTCATCTCGTAACGAACTGCCGGCGAACGAGCAATTATCGTTAAATGCGAAGTAATGCTCTCAGAAGGCGTCTCTCCTACGTTCCTTTTTTTTCTATCCTCGCCTGGGCTTCTTCCTTCTTTCCCCAGCGCTCGCCTCGAGTCGCATGAAAGGCGAGCCTGCCGATAAAACGCGGGGGAGGAAGTGCCGGTCAGGACACGACGGATGACCCGAATGAAACGGAGCATGGACGTTTCAATTTAGTTTAAAAGTGCCCTCCTCTCGCTCCGCCAAAGTAACTAAAGATAGGCCGGTTTAACTGCCCGCCAAGTTCCATGCGCGGCCGCAATCTTCGAGCACACTCTCCCGTTCAATCATATTTCCCCGGTCGGCTGGCTTCGGCGAGCGCGAAGGTCTCCTCCAGTGTCTCCTCGATTAACCGACTAAACATCGCCCGACTTTCCAGCGACCCTCCGTGGAGACCCGTGGCTCGTGTCGAATATGGAATCGCCGGGGGTGTCTTTTACCAGCGGGGCCGAATAATTTACCGCCCGGGCTCGAGATTCGTCGGTACGATCTCGGCGTGGCGCGACGGACCGCGACAAACGGTTGCGCGGGGGAGAGGCGGCTCGACGGCACGTGAAATCAAGATCCTGGGCGGAAGAAAGGGCCACGGGCGCGCCCGATAACATCCGATCGCGTTTCCATCCCGTGACAGAGGGATGAATAAGCAGAAGCTTTCCTCTCGTTAGCCGGGCACAATGGCAGTGGCGTCCATCGGCATCCCAAGTCCGGCGGGCCCGAAAGTATCCCGACAATGAAGATGAAACGCACCCCACTTTTTCCCGCCTCTGCTTTTCCGTTTCAAAGGTAAACGGCAAAAGTGACACGCTCCTCGATGCACAGAGGGAGAGAAGGGTGGCGCGGGAGGGGTGGAAGAAGGCCAGAAGGCCGATACAAGGCTCATTGTTGCCAGGCCCGCGAGCCTATTGTACAGGAGTTTCGCCAAAGTTCGCCAATTTGCGTTTTCTTCTCGAACGCGACAAAGACGCGGCCGAAGGACCCCGCGCCGTCCCTCAGATAATATTTCCACGCTCGCTCCCCCGTATCCGTGCCCTCGCACAATGCTATACTTTCTTCCCATCCATTCGCGCTTCTTTTTTCCACCCCCCCCCCGCACTTTCTTCACCCCTTTCGCCGCTCTATTCTTCCTGCGCGTTGCTCCTGCTCCCTCCAACGACGCCCGCGGTGGCGTGGATCCTTTTATGCGGGCCCGTCGTCGCGTAAACCGCGTTAAAAGGAAACTAAAGACGCTGGATGATAATAATAATCATCGCGCGTAATGACGATGATAAAGGAGGCGATAATGGGCAGCGTGGGGCGAAACGGGGTTGGGGGATGGAGTCGAAAACACGCGACTGGATTGGAGGAGGGAGCATCCACTGTTCGTCGTGCTTTTTAATTATTTCGGTTCACGCCTCGCGCCCCCTCCACCCTGGTCCCCTCGATTTTTAAGGGCATCGCGATGGCGATACTCGCGACAAGATTTTCGCACGCATTCTCCGCCCCTAGGGGGGGGGGTTCATTCCAGCTCGCTGTGTCCCACCAAATGTCTAGGTTCGCCTGACCGTCTCAGCCTGTTTCGTCGCGAGCGAGGCGCCGCGGGCTGAACAGCAGGAACGTTGATGGAATCTGTCGCAAGCGACGGTAAGACGAGGCAAAGAAGCGAGTCAGGTCTGAAAGGCTAAACGGCAGCGGAAGAAAAAGGGCCCGGAACAAGGAGACGAGAAGCTGCGGATCGAGAGCGAATAGAACGGGCGATGGAGCAACGAGGAAAGCCCCGTGGTGCATGCTGGAGAGAACGGCAGAGTGCTCCTCGAGCCTCCGGCGATCGGAAAGTTTCACGGAAATGCGTCCCGGTGAGAGGATTTTCGACGCCCCTTAGCTCGGTCCCGAGACGCCCCTCGCTCCCGAATAGAGAGATCGAAGGTCTTGCAAGGGAAATCTTTCTCTTGTCCGTGTACAGCGGCGTTACGCGATCCCGAGCGAGCCGGCGAGCACCGCGATTTCACAATTTCGCCGCGAAGCAACTGGTTGGCGACGGGGTTCTATCCACGGGGTGGATTCCCACCTCTTTAAAGTTCGCGGAGTAACCACCCCCCTAAAAAAATCGATACACGGAGGCAATTTTCCACGGTAACCTTGTCAAGTCCGCGTTGATCGATCGTGCTCGCCCGACACCGGCGTTCTTTAACCTATCGTCGATTTCGGCAGGAAGAAATTTAATAAATTTCGTATTCACCGCGGCGAGGCGCGCGAAATAGGTGAGCTCGGTAGCTGCCTCCTGGCTAAGAAGAAACGCCCGTAAATACTTGAGGGATCGTTTGAATACAATCAAGCTCGATCGAATTTCCTTTGCCGAGGAGGTGAAAGGCAGAAAAGTTCTCGCCCGCTCGTTAAAGTAAATTTTCGTACGGCAACGGCGATCCGCGATCCAGGTCACCCCCTCCTGCTCGCGGTTTCACGGGGTATTTCTAAAAAGGGCGCGACAAAAGGATCACGAAGGACGGGACAAGAGGGGCGAAGCATCTCGAGAGGGCCAGAGACTTAAAGCCCGTTCGCAGTGGGCGACAATGGCCCGGCATATATAGGATACTTGTTTGCGGCCTCGCAGCAGCGTCTTTCAGCTGAGAAGTGAAGGAATTGAACGAGACTTACGCAATCCTCCCAGCTGGATGAAGGTCTGAAGCCGTCAAAGTGTGAACGATGTCGGCCACTCGCTCCCCAGGTCGATAACGATGCTGGAAGTCGATCCGCGTTGCTTTCCCCTTTCTCTGACTGCGTACCCTTCTGAAACACAGACGATGGGAAGTGTTACTTCTGGTGTCCCGTGAACTCATTCTTTATTCGATTTATCCACGATAATCGTCGGTAATCCGAATCACGGGGACCGAGCAAGTGGGCGCGCGCGCGCGCGTTCCAAAGTCGACGAGAGTAATCTTAGAGGAAGTCGATAGCCCGACCACCCCAAGTTGGCCTTTATAATGTTGCTCCGTGCCTCAAAGTGCAGCCAGCAGCCCCGAGGCAGCACGTGTAACCGCATTGTTAAACTTCACGGTATCACGTACGCTTTGTAACGAGCCGGTACGAATATCGTGGAGGAGGAAATTCGCTGGAATATACCGCGAATGCCCGGCGTCAAACACTTTATCTTTGGCCCAGAAAAAAACGCCCCTGGATAGTACTATCGGACAAAATGGCACCTATCGAATAAAGAGGAAGGGAAGTAGTAATTACTGCCCACGCTAGTTTCCCCTGTCATTCCCTATACAACAGAACTTTCACTAGATAAGAAGCCCTAGAAACCGCTGCTATAGTCAGGACAGAATCAACTGGCTGCATCCCCAACTGTCAATCACACCAGGCACTACATCCACTTTTATTCCACGTCAGTTTGCCCCTCTATTTGAAGCGCTGCATTCGTCATCAGAGGTGGATAGAGAGCGCTACCCAATACGAAATAGCGGTGGTACCTTAGAGCATGTACACTGACAGACATGGCCCGCTCTATGTATGCGAAGCCACGAGTCCAAGTGAAGCAAAGATAGTGGGCAAAAGATAATTCAAAGTAGTGGATACTGCATGAGAGCTTAGTTAGATCATACATAGGTACAAGCGGGGTTACACATTTTTCTGTGAATAATTTTGGAATAATTAGGGGAAAGGTGGGATAGTTGATCAGCGGGGATACATGATCACATCAGTTTTTTATTTAATATATTGGCAATTTATGCCTGCTGCCACGCTAGCGTGGTAATGTTTACATTATCGCAACACTTCACGTTGCAGTTTTCTTTTGGGAGAATAGAATAATGTTGTTATAAGCTTCGATCTTATTTGCAGCCAAAAAGTAAATATTTCGGTCTGCTTGTTCTTCCTCCTTTTCGAGTAAATGTTGCATTTTCAACGATTTGAAATATACTAAGTAAAAACGGCAATTTCGAGTTAATTAATGCTATTTATTGATTGATCTAAATATTTAAGGTAAGTTTAATTTTTCATATTTTTCAAATCGAGTGCATTGAGGGATACATGATCAATTTGTGAGGTGGGATACTTGAACAGCTGAAAATGTTCCAATAAAGAACCATAGAACGCCTAAAGAAACAGAAAAATACGGCAAAGAAAGTGAGAAGGAAAATCTTTTCTTTGTCATCATCTTAATCAGATGATATCTAAGTGAAATGTCTTTTAAGAATGCATTTATGTTGTTTTATGTCATAGAGTTTAATTCTTCGGTTTCATTTTTTCAGTAATTCCTTCAAGTTTGTTATAGTTTACTTTCTTTTTATGATATTCCCTTCATTTCATCTTATTGACGAAGATAATAAATATTTTTTAGAAAGTTAATGTGTTATTTACTCTGAAAGTTCATTGATCAAGTCTCCCCTTCAGTGGGGGATACTTGTGCATAACGTCACTGCCAGAAAATGTTGAAATTCTGTCATTAAAATTAGTTTTCAGCTCTCAAATTTGTCAAAGTATATTGAGAATACTCTAAGGATCACAACTTACATAATTAAATACAAACAAAGCAAACCATTATTATTATTTTAATAAAAAAGCAAAACTGTGATCAACTATCCCACCTTTCCCCTACTAATAATGGTGCAAACGTGTTGTATAAAGAATTGCAACGACAATGATTGAACTGCATTTTCGTGAATATTTATACATTGCTGGAACTTCCATCATTACCTTGGCCACATGTGAGCCGCATCTCCATATAAGTATATATTATGGTGTAAGGGTGGAACCATGATCCAAGGTTCCATCCGAATCGCGCTCATTTATAACCACATATCATCCGCGTTTTCCAATAACAACCAAGTGCTACATCTATTTACCAACATAATTTGGAAGCACCGCGAGGATAAAGCAAACATAATCGAAGGATCCAATTGCGAAGCGTGCCCCGTCGTATCAGAAATTGCTTCCCCCGCTTCCTCCATACGTCGCTCTAAAGACTCACCCCCGATTCCTCAACGTCGCTGCGAACCACCCTATATATTCCCGTCCGAATATCCCTCAAAGAACGCGTACAGGCAAGCGCTATCGCGTGCACGTGTGGGTGAGCGCGTTTCTGGTATCCCCTGCCTACGAGCACATCCATCTCCGTGCTATCCCGGACAAAGCGAAGGAAGCCGTATGTGCATTGAACATTGATTTTAAACGCGAGCCGCGCGCTACAAGACTGCCGTAAAAAGGGCCTGAATCCGCCAGATTTCCAACTTCCTTCTTCCCACCCTCTGCGATTCTAATGGAAAACCGGTGGCGCGCGGGGCACGATGGATCGGTATGGAGGAGGATCGGAGACGTCGTCTATCGGATCGACTCTGTGACAAGTAGCTCCGTGGATAATGGCGTAGTTACGTGCTCGCGCAGGCCTCTCCTTCTGTACTACCACGCGAATGGTATTCTACAAGCAGTTGCCTCGCTGCAATCGTTTTCCTCCTTTTTTCTTAGCCACTTCACGGATGCATGTTCCGTGTTTGATAGCCGCTCCATACCTCTGGCGAACATTCAAACTTTCCGGGGTTCCGCGGCCCTCAGGATTGTCATTTCGAAACCGTTCTCTCTCATGAAACATGTTCAGTGGAATTATTTTCCGGCACAAGAGGATCCCAGGCAACCAGACAGCTCCGCGGTGGTATCAAGAACGGCTAGGTATCGTTTATTGGCGAGGCTACGCAGGAGGACGATTCTTCGGATGCTATCTAGTGGAAAGTGGAGCACGGATGGAGCATGTAAATTTTCGCGGCCACGTGCAGGGGACTTTTAACGCTATCCAATCTCGAGAGGCAGGCACGACGAAACCGTGGAGGTACTCGCGCATAAATTCTTAACAGGCTTCGTATTCGAGATCCGCTGCGGCCTGCGAGAAATATATTTGCCGGGGAGGGGAATTTAATTGTGTATCGCGGAAGGAGATTACGGTTTCGGGACGGTTTCTTTCCGCAGCTACGGAGTGTATTATTCAAGACGACGGTAGCATTTGACGGCGGAGAACACCGTCTGCCTTCTTCGCTTATTTAAAGGGTAAAAATATATACCACCGCGCGGAGCGTTCCTGCCGGACCTACATAATTCACCACAGTTATTTTTCGAGGGCCACGAGTGCTATTCCGCGAACGGACAAGATTTCTCCCTGACACATTTCATTTCCAGGAACCTCCGCTCGGAATGTAAGCGACATTTATGCAGGCATCGAGCCATTTATCAGATACGAAGATAGCTCCGCGGAATGACTATCGAGTGCCTGTGACCGTAACGAGTTTCGCGCGGACGAAACAATTAAGTTTCACAGCATCGTGGGTTTTATTCGATTGGAAGTCCCGTGCGACGCGCTACGATCGACACCCCTACCTTCCTTGGTTATTTAAAGGGTCAAAGGGACCGTCGACGCCCTTCCGTCACGTGTACACGACCCTTTATAGACACGATTCACCAAAGTTCCTTTACAGGCTGGCAGGATGGTCGACAAAGTGTTTTATATAGGTTTCAGAAATTCGAGGTCCGCGGAGATCTCTGTTTCGCGAACGAATAAAAGATTGTCACGCTCTCTTCTCGAGATATAAATTCGTCCTGCCTCCTGTCTTCCACGAGAGCCGTGTCTTTAAGGGAAGGATATACTCTGACACATATGGGGTGTATTCTAGCTACCCTCGCAAACATCCCCTTTGCACAAACAATCATCCCGCGCTGTAGGTATACTACATTCTCTGCAACATTAATTCCACAGCCTAAGAATGCTGATTTAGAAGAGAGACGCGAAGACAGACAGGCCAGTGCAAATATTTTGCGCCGCTCGACTATATTGAATTTAGCGTGGCGCGTGTCGCGCAAACGATGGCACCCCGTGTCTGCTTTCCCCGGTTATTTAAGGGGTCAAAGTCTATGTATAACGCAGCCAGGACTCTTTCGCCCGCCACGTGCATACGCCACTGTGTGTAGATACCGGCGCTCCAAAGTTATTTCGCGGGGAGGAAGGACGGCAGCCACCGTCCTGCTCTCCCTGTGCACATACAATTTCCCTATGTACGAGGACCAGGGTGGCCCGGCCGCGCGCGGCTGTGTGCGCCGCGCGTCTACGCGAGGGGAGAAGCACATGGACGAGGACAGGAGACGGAGAAATATGCGACAGCGCCCGTGCAGAGGGACGGAGAGGGGCGGCAAGAGATATGTACCATCGGTACTATGTAGAAAGAGAGGGACAGAAGGGGCGGCGGGCGCGAAGGGGTACCAGCGTAATATCGGAACCCCAAACGGTAATCGATATCACATATATCTCTCCCGATGTATATTCAACCATCCTGCACGGTTTTCCGAAAGGAGCCCCTTAATAAAACTACTTACGAGCCTAGAGCCGTCTCGTCGGTTCGTTCTCTCTTTCTGCGTCTTCTTTCGCCCGCTCGTTTCCCGTCCATTTCTCCTCTCTATATTACGGCCAGCCCTAGGAGAGCCGAACGGCTCCGGCTTTTACGACGGAAATACGAAGTCTACGCCACCCTTAGGCGTCTGATACACGCGCGACGGACTCTCCTGAGAAATATTAAAGCAAGCCTTCAGACGGTCGACTACCCCTTTAGGACTGGGCCTCGCGTCCCCCGATTAACGACGCTCCTCCACCACCCTGGATAAATGAAACCTCCTTCGGGACACCGGTGGCCAGTCTTCGACGAATCTGGGTTAGGTACCCGCCACGATTTAGAACTGTAATTATTACGACGAGGGAGGAGGCTGGATCACGGAGGGTTGAGACATTTAACGTGATTATTGGAAGCTGATTAGCATTCGCAGAGGAGGCGAGAAGTCGACAGGCGAGCCGGTCGGACCAGTCGTCGGAAATATACTCGGCAGGATCATTTCTCGATCCTCCATTGTGATCGAGCGATCGCGTTCGCGCGGCGCATTTGCATACGTTGCATTGTAATGCAGCGACGGCGCGGAAGAGCCCTGAAATTTTCAGGGGGGCCGAGATTTCGTTGTCGTCGACGAGGGAAGCTTCAGGGGGGGGGCCAGGGGCGTTAACGAGTCGGCGATCGCGAGTCGAGGAACCGGAGCATGGAAAGAAGGAATGAATACGAAATTAATAGTATTCCGCGAAGTGCAGACTGGCGTGACTCCATGCATTTATATGCGCTCGCTGGAAAGCTTTCGCTCCTATCTGTCGTCTTTTCTCCCGCGTGCTTCTCGTTCTTTCCCTCCCCCCCCCCTTTCTTTTTTCGTGAAACCCTCCTTTTGTTTTTATTTCTCAGCGACTCCTCCACGTGTCAGTATCAGCTCGGCGGCAATGAACGGGGATGGTCGATTCGAAGCATTCCGCGGGCAAAGATATTGTTCCTACATCCTGCGAAACGATGCCTGGCAGCGACAGTCTCGCGGAGGCTGCAGCTCTCCGCGCGTCGCTCGCTCGATTCGATTTGTTTGTTGAATTCAACGCCGCGTCGAAGGATTTATCGACGCTGCAACTGTACGCTCCGCGCGCCGTTGCGCGCTCCTTTCATGAAAAAGTAGAATTCACGCCGTCCTTCACCGGATACTCCATTTCCTCCGCGAGAGTTCGTTAAAAACGACCGTGTTAAAGCGTCCGAGCATCGATCAGGCCGGATAACCGTATTTACACTAACGACAGCGATTGATCGAAAAACTGTCGACGCGCCTTGCCAGATGAAACTAATAAACCGTCGCTAATGGTACGACTTTCAAAGTGCAGCTCTCCTGCGACCAGCACCGCCTCTTTTCCGCGCATAAATCAATGACGGCTCGCGCGGAAAAAGGTAAACAAAAGCAGCTGGTAAACGATCGAGGTATTTATCTTGTCCATGGACGATTTTATAGAAGCCAGAAAGAAATTCAAAGACCCTCCAGGAGAAGGATCGCGATGAAATTGAATTCGACAGAAAATTAATGAGAGGCTGTTGCAAAAAATACCGTCGCAGAGAGGACTTCTAAAGCCTGAAGCAGCGGCGAAGCGGTTGGCCTAAAAACGGGCGTAACGGGTGACCCGATGCGCTCGAGAGATCCGGGATAACCGAGTTTCCGAGGGTAACTGGAAACTGACCGGTTCCAGGGTAGTTCAGGCTGTCCGAAATCTCTATTAAAGCGGCTCGACTGCGGGCCACAAGACACTGTATGGTAATTAGCCAGGGGAAACTTGCCCGGGCGAATTGTAGCGGGCGCCGTGGCCAACTATGCCCGCATGCCCCTTGGGTACCAAATACCAGCACCGTGGAGGTGGGTTAGGTGGTGGCGACATTACTAAAATGTCAGAGAATGTCACCCATCTCATAATCTATGCCCCACGTCCTCCTCTGTCCTCCTCCACCCTCCTTCGCCCCCCCCCCGCCACCCCAGCAACCGCTAACCTCGAGGTTTCGCCGGCAGAGCCCTCGGTTAAACCCTCTCCTCCGCTGAGCCTCCCGCTGCTGCGGCCCCTCTGGAACTCGCCCCTTCCAACCTCGAGCCCTCCTGCCCCCGCGCTGCACTCCCCGGGCTGCCCTCGGTTCTCTTTCCAGTCGGTGGCTGCCGGTGCAGCGGCCGCATTCTCGCGAGAAATTAATTTGGCCCTATTAAAATGATCACTTCTGGATTTAAGTTACGATCTCTCAGGTCCCATCCCTCTCGCGCTCGATCCTCCCCCGCTATCTTTCTCCGCTGCGCTCGGCGACGTTCCAGCGTTCCATCAGGAGAATGGAGGGCCCCGAGTACATCCCTCTCGGCTTTCTCGGTGTCATTCGTCGTGGCGGCGGCTCCATGACGTTTCGGGAGCACGATTGCTGGCTGGAGGGTGGCTCGAGGTGGTGACGCCGTTATACCAGCTAGAAGCTGCCGTACGCGCCCCAGACACCGGAGGTTTTAGCTGCCGTATAAACGGAAGAGACCGCGCGCTTTCGCCGGCTGATGCGCGGATAAAGGTGGCCCTGTATAAGCTCCCGAACACTGTAACCGCGGAACCGTCTGCCGCGTGAAATAAGGGATGATATATGGTGGTCGAGTCGTCGGACCGCCCTCCTATCTCTGGGTAATTGTGATCGAACGTTGTCCACCGATGTTCGCCCTAGTGGGCTGCCAAAAAGGACTCCTCTCGATGACGATACTTTGGAACTGTGCACAAACGCGATTGCGGGACAAAAAGCGAGCAATGTTCGGAGGTAACTACTCCTGACTAGGGATTGCAAATTTACCGACTTTTTCAATTACCGGTAATTCGGTGAAATTTTCAATCAAAACCGGTTTACCGATAATTTACCGGTATTTTTTAAAGTATTGAAAATATAAGAGTGAACATTACAAAAACTTTTTTTTAACTCTAATCGAGCATTATAATAAATATATGCAAATAAAACTATTCTGAACATAAAATATAAAATGAGATAACACAAAATAGATATATTTGTGTAACTATTGACAATAGATCTTCGCCACGAAAACAATGAAAAGAATCTTATCTTACATACATAATTAAATATTTTTTATTTAACAATTTTTTTTCAGCAAATAAGCACGCAAAAAACATAATTTGTCTAAACTTTGGTCTCCTGATCGCGATCTAATTTTTGTACAAAATAATCCAGCCACGGATAAAGCACTCTCAGATTCTACGCTTGTTGGTCAGATAGTCATTAAGAAATCATATGCCATTTGTACCTATATATTTTCTCCTTACTTTTTCTACTTGAAAATACGTCCATTTTTTTTATGACTTGATTTAGATTTTTAGTTCTCTTTTGGTTTAGAGTTGATTCTTCGTGAGGGACTTCGGTTTTCGTCTTTATTAGTAATTGAAGTTTTTTTCACTGATAACGATGTAGACCGAAATAACGAACGCATATATGCGCTATATTGATATACGTAATTTATCGAATTACCGGTAAAAATTTGAGGGTACTTCTCGTGATTTACCGGGAAGCCGGTAAACCGGGTTACCGGTATTGCAATCCCTACTCCTGACCCAGCACGGGATTTACAAATTAGCTTGCATCGACGTGCCAGTATGTGCACCCTGCGCGTCACGAGGCAGCCGCCCAGGGGATGCTTGCGCAGCTGGTATATGCATGGTGGCTGAATAAGTAATAAAATATGTCGCCCACGCTCCTGGGATGCTGAGCGTGACCACGCGTAATATTGCGCGGCCAGCGTGGCCCTCCCCGTTGACGGGAAAACAATTTCCTTTAACGCCGTAGAAAATGGTCGCCGGCGCAACGCCAGCCGGAAATAAATGTGGAACGCCTGCGAATGCAAATTAGACGAATCTCCATACGTGGAAATTATTGCGTCGTTGCGTGTCGTTATCAGTAGGAGTCGCGGCTGTAATGCTGCAGACTCTTTCCCACGATTCTACATCTCCTCGCGGGTTCGTAGGAATGGTCAGTGGGGTTCTTCCAAGTCGATTCGATGGCTGGGCCGGCCACGATAATAACAGCCTGGAATTTCCGTTATCCGCGCGCGCAATCGTCGTGTCAAGCGAAAGCAGTAATTGGTTGGGGGCCAGCGTGCCGCGATATGCTTTCTAATATTTGCACACTTTGATTGGAGTTTGCCCAGACGTCGCTGAAATTAATTACACAATTTTTCGCGTGTCCCGCATTCGACCCCGTGGCGTAAAGAGCGATCGATCCTTGATTGTCAGGGAGCGATCCATGAGCGCTACGATTTTCATTCGTTTCCATTACTTTCGATCGATCGACGCTCCGAAGAGCGCTCGATGTAATTGCCTCGCAATTTTCTAACGCGCTCGAAACTGCCCCCCCCCCGATATCACTTTCAAGTAGAAACGCTAATTCCCTCGCTAACGAACGAATTCTCCGTGGCCAATTACACCTATCGTTCCCGTAGACGGGGAGGAGGGCGAAACATCGCTTTTATCCGTTACTCGATAAACACGATGCTCCTTCAAAGGTATCGTCTCAATTACCAATGCCAATCGAGGCAAGATACTGGAAAGAAGCAAGGATTTCAGCGGCGCCCATCGTGAATCGCTTTTGATCAGCGGGAAAGCATCGTTGATCGGATCCCGAATAATTAAGCCCGCATCGCTGATCGTTAGCGGACCATCGAACGAGTAATTGAAGCTGGATTTTCAGCGATCCAGCGGCACTTGGCCCGTTAACATCCGACTAGATCCGTTCAAAGACGACAGTGTTGCACGCGGCTCGAGGAACCGAGCACCGCGGTTCCCAACGCTATGCGTGAAAAACGTTCGCCGCGGCAGCTCGCCGCGGAATCGAATTAATTAAAATTCGTCGGGTGTATCGAGCCTTCTACGCTGCCAGACATTCTCTCTTTCCGCGAGATTTCGTACGGTAATAATCGCTAATTACGCGGTATCGACATCTCGCTAATTAACTCCGGGCCTGGGCTTTAATTAACCGCGCGTGCCTCGTCGGTCTCGGTCGCGGAAACGGAAACCTTTTCTCAGGATGTCGCTGGGAAGGGCTTGGAAAAGAGACAAACTTTCGAGGATACGAGAATGCCACGCGGCTGACAAGTAATTACCATTACCCTCAATGCCATCTCCATTCTTATCACCGCGATGTTTAATTGTTTTCGCGCGTTAGCTAGGGATCGCTAGAAATATCTTCCACGGTAATTTAAGGACCGTCTATACCTTGTACCTTCGAGAAACGACGAGTGAAAGAGGAACTCGGTGAATTAATGAAGCAGACTCTGAGTAATTAATACCCGCGGTTATGTTCATCCCGAGGGACCCAAAATGGCCCGGAGATTAATCGCGTCCCCAGCCATTGTTTCGCCGGTTGATCGTGGGTGTCGACGGAACGCGAAAGAAGGGAATATTTGCGGCTGTATGCGAATGATGAACGATGACTCGATGCGCTCAACGTCTCTTTGGCTCGCGTCACGTGAGACAGCGTTACGTGCTCTGATGGCCTCCAGTGATACACTAGCGGACAAAAAAGTTACCACTTTTTCGATTTGTTCTATTTTTGTTATTTTTGGCATACATTTGGGACTGTGGTATGTTTAATATGTATATTCTAATGGAGAATTTAAAGCTGTACAAAAACCCAGTTAAAGTTGAATTTATTCAACAGACAAACAAAAGTGTTATATGACATTGAACGGGGTAACACATTTTTGGGGCCGACAAAGAAATTACCACGTATAGTAACTTTTCAGGTTGTCCTAAAAGCAAAAGGCAGGGATTGTAACCGCCGCCTAACCCTAACCCGAACCCGGTTAACCGAGCGTAGGTTACTGTAACCCGTAGTAACCCCGAAGGAACGGCTCCCAAAGAGTACAGAGAGCCGGTTAACCCGCTCGGAGCGGGTTACAAGTGACATACGACATTCTACGTCCAAAATCCGACTATGGTTGCTCCGCGCGCGTCCACCGCTGCTATGCAACTGCAATTTTAACAAGAACCGGGTTGCATGCAATGACGTCAATTACTTGCAGGGTTTTGATTCTCCATGTAATTTTTAATCTCTCGAGGAAAAATGTTACGAATTTTCTTGAATTATATCCACGACATTACATGCAAATCGTTTCTTGGTCAAATTGCATCACCGTGTTGGATGAATGGCCTATAACAAATGTAACAATTCTGTAGAAGTTCGAAAGGTAATTTATTTATTAATAATAAAAATAATATTTTGTAACACAACTATTATATATGAATTTTACTGATTTGTAAGAAAATAGTATGCAAGTGTTAAAATGAAAACACAATGTTTATACTATACGGTCATGGAATATATTAAGTACATTTTTCAACTTTAGAAACATACCCTCGCGGAGAAATTTGCAAAATAAAAATTTGTTTATAATTTGACGTTACATAAATAATTTTACAATTTAAAAAAAATATTATTCAAATAGACAAAATCTTCTGCATTAAAATAAAAAAAGGATGAACCTAATGCGATAGATAGTTTTTAAAATAAAAATTCATAAGTACAGGTCGATTTCACAAAAATAGGGAAACACTACGCCCTCTACCGGATTAGGGTAACCCGCTCCGAGAGCGGGTTAACCGGGTAACTCTGTGCCTAGATGCCTCGGGTTACCCGGTTATGTAAATTAGTCTACGGTACTGAGAACCGAACCGGCCTAGGGTTACGGTTACAATCCCTGGCAAAAGGTGCCCCCCACAAAATATTATATTTTTTTTAATAATATTCAAAAGTGGTAAATTTCGGTCGGCTTTAAAAGTGTGTTGTCTTGGTTGATGTTATGTAGGGTTTTTGTTTGTTAGTTAAATAAATTCAACGGTCACTGGGTTTTATACAGCTTTTAATTCTCTTTCAGAATATGTATATTAGGCACATACTGCAGTTTTGAGTTGATATTGGAAAGTAATAGAAGTAGGGTGGTTCGAAAAAGTGGTAACTTTTTTGTCCGCTACTGTATATGGAAAGGGACCCCGGGCTTCTTCGAGGCTTTGCGTTCCTACGAAAACACTGGTAGAGGGTTGTTCGCGTTCCAATAATATCGAGACTGAGCTCTGTAAGAGATGATAGCTGTTATACGGGATAGATACGAGGAAACACGACCAGAGAAGTTCATTCGGTTAGAAACTCCGACATTTTTCTCCTTAAATGCTCGCGGAGGAAATACGCGAACACGGATGAGCTTTCCGAGCGACTGAGCGTTCAATCGACCTGTCTGCAACGCGCCCCGATAGCATCTCATTGCTTTTGACCGTGGTTTTCGAATTATCGATGCTACTCCAAGGAAATGCACGATAAATCGGCGCCCGAGCCAGCCGGCCACTGTCGCTTTTCGGCCGCGAATACCTCGAGTACCTTTCCAGGATGATCGAGAGGGGAAAGCTGCTTATCACACGCCAAGGATTCTCCTCGAGTCGGCGGGAAGCTTTCGGCGCGCCTCGGACGTGGCAGATGCACGCACAATGGGGAGCATCCCCTGGAAGAATCGCGAGTCAGGATCGTGGGATCTCGTCCCTGATTCGGGAATGATCGGCAGAAAAATCTGCGTAGAACGAGCACGAGCATCGGTATCCCGTGAAAAAGGAAAGCTTCGAGCTCGATCGTCGACATTCCCCTTTCTCGTTTTTCACCAGCGTCCCGCACAAAAGCGGGCAACTCGGACGAATTCAAAGGAGAAGGGAGAAGAACGCAGGGTGGAAAAAACGAGTGGATCCGACTAGAGGAATTAAGGGAACCCGGAAGACGAGATAGAGGGAGCGTGAAAGTGTCTCACTCGATCAAAGTTGCTCGTTCGAAGGATCGATGGAGGGACTGAGAGGGTGGCGAAGAGTGTTGAAACAGATTGAAGAGAAACGAAGCAGGGGGCGAAGGGGGGTTCGGATAGAGGCGAGGCAAATATAGAGATATCGAGATTGTAAGGCGGGGAGAGAATGGAAGGTTGAAGAGAGAGAAAGAGGAGGCTCGATTTTCCCAGGGCTGGAAAAATATTTGCACGCTCCTCTACTCTCTGCTTCCTCTTCCTCTTTTTTTTCCCTCTCCAGCAACGTTCCGGGAGACGAGTTTTCTCGGCCGATATCGGCTGTCCCGTCTCCATATTCCCAAGTTTCACAGCCCGCAAGCGACTTTCGCGCCGCGCGCCCGCTTTTTCCCTCCCTTTTCTTTTTCTCCGCCATTCTGTCCGCGAGGGCTCGATTCCGCTCTCTCTCTCTCTCTCTCGAGCGGTGTCCTGGCGGCCGTGCATCGGGAAATATGAATCCTTCGTGTCCCGTCCGCATTGTCCAGGGGCCCGTGTTTGCCGCGGGCACACACGCGAAAACCTGGCCGCGTTTGCGTACGTGCGTGCGTGCGTGCGTGCGTGCGGCTGTTTGCTCGCAGGTGGTGACAAAGATCGATCGCGGCGGGTGGTGCAGCCGGGGATGAAAAAAAAGCCGAGAGGCTGGGGAGGGGGGACAGTGGCGAGCAGAGGGGCGGAGGATTGTCGAACGAACGCGTTGTCCGGCCAAACGATGATATACCGCGGGGGCTACCTTCGAAATTTTCACAATTAACGTCGCCTATCTGGCCGCGTTGAAACACTGCTTTCCCGAGCGGAAAAGCGATCGTTCCGCGATAGAACCTGATGGATGGGGCCTGATTTCCGCTGGAATCAAGTCGACACGGTCGCGACTAAGTTCCAAGTTCAGCCAAGACTCCTGTTAACTCGTTACCCGCTATTCGTCCGGCTAACTCGAAGAATCGAGTTTCGCTGGCCTGGGCTGTCTGAGTGTCCCCGAAGTTGGCGCCGTCGAGATCTCGCCTCGGCGATTGCGAATAAAACAGTGCACTATGGCGAACTAATGTGGGAGAAAGTTTCGCGCGACGATTTACCTGAACGAGGAGAGATTTCAAATGTAGAGGTTGTCCGTGTGTCTAGGTGGAGGACCAGCTAAAAAATGAGCCAGCATCTGTCTGTGCCAGAGGTGAATGAAAAGACGGAACGCGAATAGAATTCCTACCACCAGCGCGCTCGCCCACGCAACCCTTCGTAATAGCTGTAAATAACAGCGGAATGTTGCTCCCGCAGCCAGAGACCATTGTGCTTGATCCTAGAGACGTGTTTGGAACGCGTCCTCGAGATCCTCCAGCACGGAACAGAGCAACGATATCGTACGTCGAGGCAAAGCCAGAGCCGTTCCTCCACTTCTTCAACTTCTTCCTCTCAAGTCGCCACATTGTGGCCGCGCGACGAGTCGCGCGCTCTGTTGTATTCGTAAAACAGCCACTTTTCCCGCTGCTACTCCCCAAGGACCCTCGACGTTTCATTGTTCGATTTCGAAGCACTGTTCTCTCTCTCTCTCTCTCTCTCTCTCTTGCTCTCTTACTTCGCCTTCGCCGCCCCTTACCATTCAACTCGCCCCTGATCCACTCGTTTTTGTGGTTTCTTTGGTCAACGCTAAATGGAGACACGCGTGGCTATCGGCTCGCGGAGGGTGCAAGCCTGCAGGCATTTCTTTCGCCGTGAAATTCCATCGAAATTGCATTTTCGACCGTATCGCCACGCGCTGGTCGCCACAGCGCTGCATAAAACGGCGCACACAGCTCGTCTGGTTCCACCCTATTCCACTTTCGTGCCGTTTGTATCGCGACCAGCGACTCGAGTTCCGGCTGCTCGGCTCTGCTTTATTGCCCTGCAGCTTGCTTCGTTCCGGTCGCGGCGGATCAAGGGACAAAGTTGAAATCGCGCTTAATTCCGCGAGCGTCTTTTAACCCTGTCGCGTGGAGCAACAGCTGGACCGTTTCCCGTTTCCTCCGCCAGATTCCTTTCATCCAGCCCCGTGCATGCATTATTCACGAGCGTGTCCACTGTTTCATTGCGCTCGTAAAATTGTTGTTACCACGTCGCAGAAGTCGCTCCCGTTCGAGCTAAGCCGCGCCGCCCCATTCTTCGCCTAAACGCATTTTCATCGATGACTTGACGACTAACCACGTGGCGGAATTTATTGGGACAAATCGAAGGGGCACGTTCCGACACCTTGTTCGAGTCACGTTTCCCAGCTATCCAAGCCCCCACCCTCGAAAACCGTGGCCATAAAAGTACCGCGATCGCCGCGACTGTAACATCCAACCCCGCCGCTTCCTCCAGCCATCTTCACCCTCCCCGCGGCGAGCTTCGGTATTCCGTTGTGTTCGTAAAACAGCCACTTTTTTCAGCCGATACTCCCTCCGACGAGGACCCTCGAGGTCTCTTTGTTCGATCTCCAAATACCATTTGCTCTCCCGCCCTTAAACCTGTCTTCCGAAACGAAGACGAGTCCGTGAGCGGGCGAGTCCGGCGGAGTATCGATCGCGGTCGATACGGAACGCGGCTAATGAGAGCGAAGAGCATTACTTTCGTCTGCAAACGGCCGATATCGGGCGGTTCCGGGGATGGAGAGGAACGAACAGTTAATAGTCGCGGGGAGAAAAAGGGTAACGTCGCGACCGAACTAACCGCAAAGAGCTTTCCGATACGCTGCAGAAAACAGCGGTACGAGTGCGGGAAACAATTTGTTGGCCGCGAATCGCTCATGGAGCCTCCAGTAAATCGCCCTGTCGAGGGGGTATTATTGCCCACGACCAGCTAGACGCCGCCATTTTAGCGGGATAATTAAAGCGTCGGTGTTCCACGGCTGCTATTTGAGCTTCGTCGAATTTACCCTGGCAAATGGGTGCGCTTCGTCGACCAACCAGCATCCACTACGATCCTCTGAGCCCTTCGGGATCCCGGGGATTTTTTTTTAAGCTCCATTCTTGGTTAAGAAACCTTTGAATATTTTGTTCAAGAACGATATGCGTGTTTAAGGGAGTTAGCTGGTTAATCGAAGGGCGGATTCACGGGTCGGTTACAGCGAAAAAACGACTGGCCACTTTGCGCCCAGCTTTGCCACGCGAAAAGAGATCCTACAGTGCTATTTTTCGGCAGCCCTCTTCGGGATCGAGCAGAGAGACACGGAAACAATTACCAGGGCCGTGTTACCCTAATCCGAAAATCCTGTTAGCCACGATCCTCTCTCCTCGTACCCCGATTCTTTCCTTACGAAGACAAACTTCGCCCTCAGCCGTTAGGCGACACGGCACCCTCTGCTACCCTCCGCGACAATTTGCCGGGGCTGACTATCCGCTACGATTCTCTACGAATTTTCCTCGCGAGGCTCCCCTTGAATTTCCTCCCCCAAAAAAGAGGAGTCAATGTGTCTGGCTATCCGGGAGAGTTTTGTACACAGACGAAAGAATATTCGAGGCGACGGGCCACGCGTTGAATTTTCATGAGGGCACGCGAAATAAAAATCCCGCGCGGATAATATCAAACGCAGTCACTTTCGAGGGTAAAGGGGCGTGGGATTCGCGCAGGACGGAAATTCAGCGCGCGCAAAATCGGCGCCGTAGGAAACGGGACAGAGCGAAACCGAGAGCATCCTCGAGAGCGTGTGACGCTATCATCCCGCGAGTGTTCCAACACTGGCCTCCCCTTTTTTCCCCAACCACCCTGCACCCCCCGTTTCTTCCACAACGCTCTCGAGTTACCGCAGCGGTTAATTAACCCGTCCAAGTAGGATGACCGACCGTTCTGCTCATCTTGATCGTATTACGGTGAATTTAACGGCACCGAATGAATTTCCGGGGAAAAAGAAGAGAGAGAGAGAGAGAGACTACGTGATTTAGAGGTGCCAAGGAGGAGGCGCGGGGAGATATAAACTGCACGTCAAAGCGGCGCGATTGTAATTCCTCGAAAAGGATGACTGTACTCGGCGCAACGGAAGCTGCACGGTCGACGATTGGTCCATAATGCTCGAGGAGCGTCGGTAAAGGAGAAGAAAGAAAGAAATAGGGTGGCAGGGACGGCAAAGGGAAGGACGGCGAAAGTTCCAGCGAGTAATGGCTTTTAAGTGCGAAACCGTTCTCCGCGGCGCGGTGTCGTTCTCCAGATTTCCCCTGTCATCTGCGTTAAAAGGCACGGGACCGATCTATCCACTCGCGGAACACTTTTCTTTCTCGTCTCCGCCCCATTCCCCTCCGTTTCCACGTCGACGTTGCTTCATACGGGAGCGCGAATCGCGAGCAGATCATTACACGATATCACTGGTGGAGACGCTTCCAGTCGATAGGGTAGTTCGGGGTTGCAGAGATTCGGTTGGCGCCGGCGCTAAAGCCACCCTCTGCCAGCGGGATTTGCATCCAGCCCGTTTGTCTTTTCTTCGCCGAATTAGGATGGAGTTAATGGCGGCGAGGAGAGCGGGACTGACTCGTGAAACGCTTTCAATTAGGCGGCGTTGTTGCTTAGTTAGCTGGCGTTAGGGGTAGGTCGAAAGGATGATGCAGAGGCCGGTGTGGAATTTCGAAATCGTTCCTCGGCGCTCATGCACGATCGCTGTGCATTTGTTGGGGGATGATCATCGAATTATAGGCACGCCTGGGTTCAAGTTCTAAATCGTCTTCGTGTACTCAGCTTGTTGCCTGATCCTCGAAAATCCTGCCTCCTCGGGGTAGCAGGGCAAAGAGGGGAGGAACATCGCCGAAGGTTGGTTGCCGGAGAGCGGTTCGAGGCGCGCGATACACGGCTGGTGGAAAGATCATTACGATATCGCTTGGCGGAGGTGCTCCCTGACGGTAGCGTGGCCGAAGGTGGTAGGTGTTCGGTTAGCGCCGGCGCTAAGCTTCTCTTCGTCGGCTTTGGACCTGGACGTTTGCATTTCACGCTGCCACGCGGGCCAGACAAAGACGCAGCTAGCTGGGGAGGGCGGGGAAAAGGACGGGGAATCGGAGAAACGCGGCCGTAGGGAGGGAGGGAGAGAGAGAGAGAGAGAAACAGAGGGAAACAGGGAGGGAGGGAGTCGAAGAAAATGAAGGCTGGTGGGCAGAGGGGTAGAAAGATCGAGAGGGTGCAAGCAAGACACCGTGACGTGTATACACGGAAAGAAACAGAGAGAAAGGGCGGCGAGGGTGGGGAGGGGGAGAGCGTGATAGAGAGAGAGAGAGAGAGAGAGAGAGAAAGGGGCGCATAGAGGGTGATATAGCGAGAGGGTGAGGAGCAGGGTGGTGGAGGGATAGAGAGCAGCCCGAGGCCATCGCTAACGACGCCATTGTCAGCGGCCTGGCCATTGTGCGAAGCGTCCTGTACGAAACGCTGATTCCTAGCTGCGATCGCGGGCCTCGGTATATATTACAGGCACCCGGAATAAAACAAATCATTCGGCGATGACGACGCGACGGAATCAATACGCGCGCTAAAATCCGCGAGGAAAGGCGGCTGCCGGGGAGGGTTGCGAGCGGGTCGCGTCAAGGGGCGAAACTGAACGGCTGAACGACCGACGACCCGTCGACGATAAATCTTGTTTCGATGATTCCGCGGGCAATGCCCGATCTGGTTTCCGCCCGGTGGAATATTTTCATTCCATAGGGGAGCTCCCCGCGGGGGCGAGAGTGCCTCGATGCGAGAGAGACGGTTCGATCTGAGGATCGAGAGGGAAAGTCGCAGGAAAAAGGACGCGCGAGGCAGAGGGGCGAAATTAATTCGACGGGGGTGGGAGGGACAAAGGAAATTATAGTCTTAATGGGACGGGTAAGCCGCGAATAGAATATGAATCACACGGCGCGACGAAGTTAGCGCGAAAATTTGAATGAAAAAGCCAACAGCCTCGCTCTATTTATTAATCCCCGGCGCGCTCTGTGGCGGGCGATATTAATTCAGAGTTCATCTGGCAGATAAGCACCGTCCACTTCACGCCCCCTCGGAATATTATTTAACGCTCGAACCGAACAGTTGCCCCGAAGTGGCCCCGTTAAATAAACTTTCGACTTTATTCCGACTCGGATCGATCGCAGCCCGCCTACCCTCGAGTTCCGCGCGCCGCGAGGAATCGTCCCCGTCCGGGAGAACAATTTCGGACCGGAGTTTGCGGAATCCCGCTAAGAATCCGTCCAGCCTTTCGAACGGGGACCGAGACCGATCGAGCTCGCCGAAACTTCGCCAGCGGTCAATATGTTTATCTGACAAAAAAGCAGATTAATGGACCGCGGGACAAATTCCCCGGAAGCGCGGCTATATACGTGCCACGGTGAGAGACAAATCTCCTATCTTCCAAACTTTCTCATTGTTAGCTCGATTTTCAGCGGATTCCGCGGCGACTGTGCCCAACCGAATCGTACCTGCGATCACGCGAGAGTTCGCAAGCGAAGGGGGAGCACAAACAGCTTCGTACACAGTTTCCAGATTTCAATTTTCGAACCTTCCAATGCTCAAGTTTTCAAATTCCAAGTCTCGTGCACGAACTTCCGAGACGGGTCTAATTCGAGTAGTTCAATTAGATCGAAAACAAAGCTGAGCAATGATTTATACGACTTATGATTCCTATTTCGATCGATCTCCACGCGCAACAAACATGCGGCTCCTTGAGATGCGTCAGTTTCATTATGAATACACCTGAATCCCTGTCGCGAGCTAAAAGGAAACGCGGCTGAAAGATGGGGGAGATGACAAGTCCTCATTCCGCTTCTCTTTCACAATGCGATTGAACCGATGCGGCTTGGATACAGCCGCTGTCTGCCTGGTGTGAATATTTAATGAATGTCACCGTTAATGAGGCACGGTCATATTAGTATTAATTAACGGTAGGAAAATGAGTCTCGATGAAAAGAGCCTCCAAGATGGAGAGAGAGAGAGAGAGAGAGAGAGAGAGAGAGAGCTTTCTGATCGTTGAATGCACACAATGTTCCGTTTCCTTATTAATTTGCGCACACAGGCAGCGGGCGACTGTCTTTTATCGTTATCGCCCAAGGACCCTGCTATTGTAAAACGAAGCCACGTTGTGCGACGCCTTCGCGAAAAAAAAAAAAAAGAAGGAAAATGTCGGGATCGATTTTTCATTAGCGTCATCTAGGGGGAGTTAATTATCGCGCGGGTAAAATATTAACAGGGGTAATGTTCCTCCGGTCCTCATTTCCCGTAGCGCTCGTGGAAATCATATTGGCATATCGTCGACGAACAAAAAGGCGGCCGAGAAGAATGCGTCAACGTGGCCCGCGTTACCTCGGCCGACGAACAAATAAAATATTCTCGCGCATAAAAGATCCCCTCCACCCCCGCCGCCGCCCTCCCTTTGACATTTAAGGCATCGCGCGTCCCAAACTCCCGGATGGAGGGATTTAATGGGATCGAGAATGAAGATATCTTTGTATGGCGTAAAAGGCTTTGAATGTGTTGATAGGTTAACAGGATTAAGGCGGGTTCAGCCTGGCCCTACGAAGCGGATACTTCAGTTAAGCCACGCTGCCGGAGACGCGGCTTGAAATTCGCAAGTGCCGTGGCCGAAAGTGGCCACCGGCTGGGAAAAATTGAAGGAAAAATATGACGTTTCAATGGAATGTAAGCGGGCCTGTAAATCACATTTGCAACCTAGTTCGCGCCCTAGCAAGTGGATTAAAATAATCTTTCTCGAGCGGATGCCGCGCGGCTCTGAATTGAATTTAACTGGCAAACGCGCTCGTGGCATTCTCCCGCGATTCGGATGCGCCGAATAATGGGATTTTTCGCCTTTACCAGCGGGAGCACGGAATTCCTATAAAAATTTTCCACCGGCCAGCTCCCAGTAAACGCGATAACAAGAGATAACGTTCTGTCGTTCGCCTTGATCGTTCTAATTGCTTGTTTCAAAAGCTGTCTGGGGCTAAATATTTGACACAGTTCGTAATTGTTATTAATATTACCGTGCTCGGCGAAATAGCGTGGCGAACCGAGAGTCTCTTGTTAAACGGACGCCGCGCTCGTACGCCAGACGATTTCATTCAGCGAAAATATTCATTTAACTGACTTCCTGTCGCAGCTGGCAAATACTATATCGCGCGTGGAACTCGCGCGCGTTAATCCCGCTATTCCTAGCAACGAGCACGTTCCATTGGCCGTCGTTTAACGGCCAGTTGTTGCCTGGCAAGACTAGCAACTCCGTTGCCTCAATTTAATTCGGATCAGCGGCAGTAGTTTCGGAACGGAGAGGGCCTCTGGTCGTTGCTGAGTCTATTGTCAGAGATTTGAAGACGACCGCGGGGGAATTTCTTTGAAAAGATCACGGATTTAATCTGCATGGTTGGGCGCAGTGAAAGATTTGAAAGAGTATGAAAATATGAAACTGTTGAGTTTGAATGACAACTGCGGTCCCTCTCCACAACGAAAAAAGCAGCGCGATCGGATGAATCGAATCGCGCAACGTTTCGATGGCTCTCGGCGACAACGCGTTAATTTCAACGCCAGTTTTCCAATTTCGACCACCAATCAAATATATTGGATTCCATTATTAGATTTGACATCGGTAAATTTGACAGGAAATATTGGCGGCCGTACGGCTATAAATTAATCCCACGCGGATTACTTCCAGCTAATCGAACGGAAATAATTCGACAAAAGTTCCCTGGAATTACGGTTACCAAAGATCGCCATCCCCGTGGAAGTATATCGGAGCCTCTATTCTTAAGCTAATAATTTACGAATCGCGAACATTTAATTGCACGGACCTCGAAGTCCCTGCAAATGGACTGAAACGTGCTCCTGGGAAGCCGTCAGACTCGAGGTTCGATTGCAATCGAAAGGAAATTTGGATACTCGATTTAGCGGTCGTTAACATGCTTATTGAACCACTAACTTTTCCGCGATTCTAACGCGACACTTGCTACTTCTATAAAAAATGATCTCGACTACCCCACAAGAGGAGAGAAGATACGCGAACTTCGACTTCGCTGGGATCGAAGATGAAAGTGTTGGGGCAGTGCACGACCCGGCGAGCATCTACGGCTACGCACATCTACGACACCGGCAGGCACGGTCCAGTTCAATCGATCAATCAATAACCCTCGTCGGGCTTCGATAATTCCAGTCAGCGGAAGCTGAAGAATCTCTGTTTGATAACTACTCGCGAGGAAAAGCCACCCCTCTCGCTCGAACAACTCCGTTCCCTCCCTTCAGCTTCCTACTGTCCGCGTTTCGACCTTGTCGAATTGTACGGCTTCCGTTGGCAAAGGGCACGTTTCAAGGTTATGTAAAAGGGTAGCTGTAGGATGCGTACTCACCATCGCGGCTGCACGGGTTCTCTGCTCCCCAGAAGAGGCGGAAAACACCTTGAATCCCTGCGTGGTCCCCGTAGGCGTGCGGTGGCGCAGGTAGAAGAAGCCTTTTGTTCTCGTGGACAAGCACGGGCGTCGTGTGTGGAAGACAAGTCCCGTGCTCCGTGGGAGTCTCGTGAACGATCGTCGCAACGACGTGACCGATACGCTTCTCTTGGACGAACTGAGCTCTCCCCCCCTCGCGCCGGCCTTATATAGCACCCCCACCCCTCTAACCTTCCCCTAGGCATCCCTTCCACTCGGAACAACCCCTGTACGAAAGACAGCGGTGGCGTGGGGATGGAACCTGGTAGCCCACCAAGAACTTTGTCTCCCCTCTCCCTCTCTCTCTCTCTCTCTTACCCTGACGCGCACTCGCGGCCCCCGGTACTCCCTTTCCGTTCAACCCTCGCTGAAACTATCCCTCTTTTCCTTCATCCCTCGGTCCTTTCTCTCTTCGTTCCCGCCTTTCGCTCTTTCCGTCCGAATTCCTCTCACTCTCTCTTTCTCTATTCGCCCCTCTGTCTCGTCAAGTCCTCTCACTTCGTCGCGTCTCCGTCCCTCGCTGTTCCCTGCCTCTGTCTCGTCGTGTCCCAAATGACAATGTGTAAACTTCGTGCTCGAAACCCCGTGGCTCACCAGCCTAAGCTTTTCTCTGCCCCGTCGTCTGCGCCTCCTCGCCTATCGTTTCTCTCTTGCCAGGGCAGACCTCACGCGTCATGCCAGGAATGTCCCTCAGGGTCAGAGCCGCTGAGAGCAGGCCGGAAAGAGAGGAAAAGTTGCGATGGGGCGAGCCGCCACAGTATCGTGCACAGAAGAGAGGGAGAGGGAGATAGAGAATCTGCTCGCCACCGCACGCTCGGATTATTCGCGATAATAAATATTTACGCGCTCGCGGTGCGCGGCTCTCGTTCATTGAAAAGCGCAACCCTGGGCCGGCGATGGGGGTGGCTCGCGCGAATCGAGCCACTCCGCCGCGGCGTTTAATCCTCGCGGACGGCAGACGGTCCCTCGCGCGACCTGCGCCCCAGGAACGTCTGAAATTACGAAAGACACGGAAATTAGCGACATTTCTGAAGCGAACGCGTATACCGAGATAAAACGCGGGAATAATGATATCGCTGTTTCGGTTAAGATTGCGCACATGTCGCTGGCAGTTCTCGCTGGCAGAGCTGTACTACACGCGTGCCCGTATCAAAAAGCAGAGGGACAAAGGGAACGGAACAATGCGGGAAAAAACAATTCCCCCGTGCCACCCCATTTCCACCCCTGCGTTCTTCAGACGCCACCTACGAGTACATAAATTACAATGTTCTTCCCCGGGATCCCTGGGAATCTCTTCGATTCCCTGTATCGCCGGGCGCCCGTCCCGACTGCCAATCTCGACTTTCGGGAAAAACTGGAGCGACGGATTTACGTCGATACGCCGGCGTAATGCATCCCCCTAGGTGGCCCCTTAAATTGCCCAGGAACCTTGAAGATCTGCAGCGCGGGACATCTCGATGGCGTGCACACGCTCGAGCGTGCGTGCGTTCTCACGGGACGAGCGTGCGACACATTTTCGTAGTCGCCGGTGTTTTTGCCGTCCTCCCGCCTCCCTCATTCTCTTTCCAGGAGCATATGTGTGATCCATGTGCGGCGGGCCACACATCATACACTTGACGCGCATAAATATCATTATCTCCAACAGGCCGCGTAACTCGATTTGTAGGCGGATCGAGTTCCCTCCCTCTCGACGCCCCTCTTCATCCCTCTTCATCCCACGGCAACATCGGCCCCCTTTCCTCCGATGGCCCTCGTCCACCTTACCGATCCACCTTCGGCAGGACGCGCGCCGGACAGCACGCACACGCCCACGCTCCTTTCTGATTTACGCTGCGTACACGAGCCACGAAAAGGGAGCCTCGCGAGTGGCCGCGATAAGCCGCCTCGCGGTTAATGAAGATTTCGGGGACACGGCAGGAGAGCTGGATGGGATCTCTGGGGCAGTCTACTTCCCGATGGCCGCGATTACCGTGGAGGACGACGATCACGGTAATCCGGAGAAAACGAGACGCGTGGTTGATGAGGCGCGGAGAGTCGGCCAGCCCCGCGACATCGAATAATCTAATCAACGATCCAGAAATCGTGTCGACGATATCGTGTCAGGGCCGAGCCACCTGGAGTGACCCACCTGACCCTCGATGCACACGGGGACGCGAGAAGGACACGGTCGAAGGAGGAAACGGGCACAGGGAGATCGAGAAGGAGCGAGAGGCTGAGGAAGGGGGGCAAGGAGAGGGTGGGCCAGAATAAGAGAGAGAGAGAGATAGAGGGAGCAGTGGAGAGCAGTCAGGAGAGGGTCAAAATCCCCTGGTCGTCTCCCACACAACCTAGGAATTCCTTGCTGCGGCGGCGATAGGGGTGCTCTGTCACCCCTTTCGTGGCTTTCCAGCCCCCACCAGCCCGGCCACCGAGGATCCGGTGGGGGTTGTAGGGATGCTGTCGTCATGGTGACCCAAGGATCGGTGGGGATGAAGCACAGAGGGCCGACGGTGGCATTGATCGCTGCGCCCGTGGACCATCACAGTGTTGCCACGGATGTAGAAGGGGTGAATACAAACCCCTCGCTCCCCGTTACTTGCACGGGGGTCCCACCGCACACGCATTATGGACCTCGTATTCGTACGGAAGCACGCGTCCAAGTATGGACTTACGTGCTTATGCGCGGCTGGCGTGAATGATTCGCGACGCGAGAGAGCTGTGTCGTGCCGGTCTCTCTGTCATTCGCCGCCCACGTCCTTTTCCTTCCTCCGTCGTCCGCTGGCCAGAAGATTTCGGCCAGCGATCAGATCAATCGACGACTCGCGACGTCGCGTGGCCACTGTCGATTAGCTTCTATTCCCACCAGGAGAGCCCGGCTAGTCGCTCCACCTCGGGAACATCGGGATTAAAGTAGAACAAGCGAAACGACTGCCTACTCTGGATCGAAATTTCCATCGAACGTACCCTCGGAACCTCTCGAATGCAGAATCGCAGGGTGCTCCGTGGAAAGTCGAACGACGCGATAATGGGCGGGCCGGGATTTTTGATAAAAATGAGAAAAGGGGCAGCGGCAGAAATGCCGGGCTAAGTCGTAGCCGTTCGAGCGAGCAGCAGGAAGCTTTATCGCGATCTCGGATGACATTATACCCGGATAAGGGAGGTTTTTAACACTGTCATAACCCCATTACGCGTGGTGCCACCCTCGTAACCGCCACGGACCGTGCTGTGACATCCCGTGGGGTGGTTCGAGCAAGATAAAGACAGAAGGCGTAGCGGCCTGCGATATGACATTTCCAAGTTCACGCTCGCCGTGCTCCCGTGCACGATGCATTGCACGGGACTCGCCGAACTTGATTGATGCCGTATCTCGGCAACGCTTAAAGCACTTCGGTCGTGACCGGAAAATCTTCGAGACTCTATCTTCTTAACGTACCGGGAAGATAAAAGATAATTGCGCGCGACGCTTCGCGATGAAAGGGAACGCCGATGGAGCGCGCTTTCAATCCTAGAATTTTCCACGCCTCCCGCTCCCGTTTTGCAATTCATTTTTAATCGCCGCCCGCGTCTAAACGCGCGCACAAGCAGCGCCAGCGTTTCGCGTAGATTTAATCTAGCCTACCTACGCGGCAGGTAATCGTATCGGAATCCCGCCGCTCCGTTCCAGTTATGCGATTCCAGAAATTCACCGAATTGCTCTCCCCGAAGTGATTTCCACTTCACTTTCGTGAGGCAACAACGTTTTAATCTCACCCATTTCTGATACATTCGATCTTTCATTGTACCTACGTATGTGCATGCAACGTGTTGAGAGAACACTGGTAAAGATTTCTGAAGCATACATTGCTCGCTGACACAGTGGAAATGGGAAGCCGATCCAAGTTTACTGCCTGCTTCGAAATTCTCGAACGCTTCTTCTTCAACACCCTCTACCGATTCTTTCGTTTCTTTAATCGCGGCCATACATTTCCTGCGACTTTCAGTGGAGGGCCACTCGTGCGAGAATTACTCTTTACATTTTCGCCCATTGCTATTGCCGGCCATCGTACGGGATACAATTATTGCTCGCCCAATCGGGGCGCATCACGCGAGGCTCGTTCTGGAGCACAGCCCCTGGACACGCACCGACTAGTGAAGTATATCAATAATAAACGCCACGACGCGTCGTTAAATCGATCGCTCGACAATTATTGGGCACCCCCGCGCGGTAGTGTTTCCGGTTGGATCGCGTCAACGTCGAAGGCGCATGCACCAACCCCGACGACTTCATCCGCGCTGGCGGCAACGGGCCACCGTGGCATCGGATTTTGCTTTTGCTAATTAAAAAATTCCACGCGAAGTCAGATTTCCTCCCCCGTCGCCGCGGCGAGCGCGCCCCCCGCGGACAAATCCAATACCACGTCCATCCCATCCCCCAAACCCCTTCGTAACGCGTATTTAATTTGTTGCACACTGAAACCTCCATTAACCAAATATGCTCGGTTACTCCAACGCCCCGTTATCCGAACAGAGTGTACTTTATTAAAACGTTTCACCCCCGAGCTCTGAGAAATTAGGGCAACACGGATTCCAAGACCCACCAGGGGGATGAATTTCGAGAACCTTCGACCACGTTACAGATAACTCACCACCGCGAGCAGACAAGTTTCGAGCAACTTTTCAATTCACGGGCTCCGCGGGATACGCGCCAGAGGACCGACCCTGTCGGAAATATTTTTATTCCATCAGGCTCCGACAAACGTATCGAAAGATGGATAACCGAAACCCATCGACTAAGTAAACCGCCCGGAAGCCACCGCCGCGGTCTCTCCGCTTGAAACGTTTCTTGCGTGCAGAGAGAGAAAAAAAAAAAGAAAGAACACACACGCGTTCAGAATTTCGAGCGCTTTATTGCGCTCGCTTGGGAGGCGCAGGCACGCGCGGAACGCTTTCTGAGCTGCTGGCGAGGGGGTGCGTCGGGGTGCAGCCGTACGCGTATACGCATTCTTCGCGGGAAGCGCACCGAGCGCGTACGCGCTCTCGGGGACTCCCAGCTGGACACCAGAAGTCGGGAAGTGTATTCCACTGGGGCAGGTCCTTCGTCACCCTTGGCGGCTTCATTAGGCGAGCTGGAGGGTGATAGTGCAATTTTTAATCTGCCCGCTGCAATTATCCTGCGCTGGAGCCTTTTCGCCTTCGCATACCGGCTTTTGTCTTCGCCTCTTTTTTTCGGCGATAATAACCGCAACGCACCGCTGGCACGCCAAGGAAATTAACCGCGGAATGCCGGCTAATATTTACGCGGCTCCCTGCCGTGCAGAAACATCGCGGACGGGGTGGGGTTTGTTAAGCATTTTTTAATTAAATCCGCGTATCGATGATAACGCCGCGGATGGCCGAGCTTCGGCGTAACGAAATTCACGAGCAAAGCCCGGAGAGGGATGCGCATTAGCGGGGAAAGTAAAAAAAAAAAAAAAAGAAGAAAAATGTATTCGAGCCGCAGCTGGATAGCGTCGACCGCGTCGCTTTTCCTACTTACTCTTTCACCCCCCGTGAAAGGATGAAAGGGAGTAATTTCCAATCGAGAGCGGCCCTATACAGGGTGATGCTTCTGTTTTCTCTTCTCTCCTCCCTATCGCGATTTTTTTGCTCTCCTTTCTTTTTCAGCCGCTGCTCTCTCGTTCTCCGAGCAGCCAGGTGTATACCGACGAACAGGAGCAGAGCGTGGTCGGAATGCGCGACGAATGAAAAGCGATAAGTGTGCTGGATCGTATGAAAATTGATCGGCTAATATCGGATAATGAAACGGGGAGACGGATGTATGACAAATGATTGGATAGCTTTTCCGATTGCCCCCAGCTCTCCTTGTCGAGATGCTGCGAATCCGCGTTTTTAAATCAAACCGTCAACGATCCGGCGATCGAAAGGGTGTGGCGCAGGTTTCTTACGATATTGTAATACGATTGGGTGCTCGGATGATAATTGCGCATCTATCTATAAGCTTAAAGCGCGAAGAATGAATTTTTCCGTTGTCAGGCCTCGTCGACGGTATTGAATTAGAACGCAACGCGCGGAAACTTGTTCGAACACGGGGCGCGTGTGAATTATAACAGATTGCAAGCTATCTCAGGGAGCACATCGTAAGCGAATTAGACGTTTCGCGAGGAGCCCAAAGATAGTCGCGATGTCACATCGTCACTCACGCTAGCGACTCCCGCTAGTTACTTCAACACGCGTTTCATCGCGTGCTCTATTGAGTAACTAAGTTTCATCCCCCTCCCGTAGGTTTGTCTGCCACCGACAACGGTGACAATACCGCAACAGGATCGTCTGCCATTGTGCGCGATTAAATCTCCAAGACCAAAGTGATATCTCCCCGTCTCCCTTTCCACTGAATTCTCCTCCAAATGTGTTTCTCGACACTTATTACCACGACCGCACACGCTCGAAATGCTTGACCGTTTTGCCGCTCAAACACTTGATACCGACAGTGCCTAAAAATTTTTTTACAGAAAACACCTTTATGCTCTCGACTCGCAACGTTGGAGTTCCACCGCTCGAACCCCTGCTGTTTCAGAGGCTTTATTAATATGACTTGCAGCTATAATCTCTATAGAAGGAAGGGCCGCATCGATTGGGAATCTCGTGTAAATGAAAACACGATTAACCGCGTATCGGTGAAAGAGCATCTAACGGGGAACCTGTTCGTAGCTTATCGATAGTTTACAGACAACTAGTTTGGCCGCACCGCCCGCGAAATAGTTCTCCAACTAGTTTAATATATATAACGAAGCATTAGCGCGCGGGCTCGTCGGCTGCGCTCACTATCAACCGTGTCATTTATTAACTGCGCTATTCATCGAGTTACGAGTTCCCTCCTCGTTAATGGAATATCCTGTAATACTGTCGCCTACAACATACGCGGGCGTCTGGATAAGATCAGCGTACCGTTTCGGCGGGATTAAATGTCGAAAAGGGAAACCGTCGTTTCATCTTGCCCTGTAATTCGTTGGATCTTCATTAAAAGTATACGCGATGCTGGCAAGGGAACGCGTCGAGTCAAAGCCCCGAACTTCGCACGGAAGACAGCTCCTGGCGACGCTTAACCGTCTGCGCGATCGATATTAAATCTGCCCTCGATAAACGCTCTCGAAGAAACTTCCTAGTCTCTTAAATTGCAACGGATAGAGATCCCGCGGAAGTTCGCGTGCTGGATGGGTGTCTAAAGTGACTTTAACTTCGGCGACGCACAGAGATCGCGAAGTACGGCCCAACTTCCAGCTCGACCCCGAAGCTTGCCTGGATTGGAATTGAACCGAGAACTGGCACTTAACCGAGGACCAGAATCATTGCTATCTGAAGTGACTAGAAGATGGCATGGGATCTAAAGAACGCTACGTTACAAAATCTCTACTATTCTTCAATAATACTCCTTCGACGAACCATAGGCGCATCCAGAGGAGGGCCGAGCTTAGGCTGGTGAGCCGAAAATCAGCCAGCGCGGTGGCAGAGCCGCGCAACTAGTGGGGCGGATCAAGAACCCTGAAGAAGTCGACGTGTCGCGGTTCGAAATGTCGTTACTTGCGCGAGGAAAGTTATCTCGGTGCACGCGCGCTATTTACTGCCGCAGCGTGGGAGGGTTAGGGGGTGGGTGGTTCGGGGTGCCGCGGTCTATCGGTGTGTTAGCGAGAAACTAGCCTGGCAATGGTGCATAGAACGAGGACGATAGGCGGGCGCTGGTGTTGGTACACTGTCAGTGGTGCAGGCCCATTGTTCGTCAGACACAAAACAGTCGGCGTACAAAGTGGCTGCTGCGTTCGCTGCGGCGAAGGCGAAGCCGAGGAGAGCCGTTGGGCGACGAGAGAAGGGTGGGTGTGGGTGGGTAGGCTACGAGCGAGAGAGAATCACAGCGGTATCAGAGAGTGGGTATTGTCTACAGAGCTAATCAAAACCAGCCCTTTCAACAGACCAGTCCCTCTCTCTCTCTCTCTCCCTCGCTCTCTCTCTCTCTCTTTCCCTCGCTCCTCCACACCCCTTTCCTCGCAACCCGCCACACACGTGGGCACGCGTGCATGTACGAAAACGAGGGTCGAACGTGTTGGTGTAGCGGTTCTAGGTAAATAAGAGCGGCTCGAAGCTAAGTTTCCGCGTGGTCGTGGGGGTTGCATACGTGCAGGCCGCAATAGGCTCGCGCGGGGCACGGGGTTCCGTCGGGATATTTTCGCCGCTGAAGCTTACCTTTTTCCGTGCGCGAGTAATTTCATGGTCGACAAGTTTCGCGGGGGATGAAAGGGTGAAAGGATGAAAGTCTCGGCGAGGACAATGTCTCGGGAAATAAAGGCCGCGAATGAATTTTTAGCTTCCACTGCTTTGTACCGTAATGGAGTGCGGCTCCTCGGGATTCGACGATTCAGAACCCGCGAATCATTCGCGCTATCGAATCGACGCGTTCGCGTAACGAGGACTCAGATTTCGATTGGGGCTAGGAGCTGTAACGAGGCCCGCGAGCCACGGTCGAAAAGCTTGCCTGGTGCCTACGGTCGCGAGAAGAACGATAGGAGAGATGAGAACGGCTGATAATGTTTCTAATTTCCGAAACGAACCGTACTACGGCGCAACGTTTAGTCCCGGACGTCGAATGCGTGAGCGTGTTTCTTCCTCCCCCTTTCTCACCCCCGATTCTAAACCTGCGCTAAATGAAATCGTGCAATCGCCGTGCGCGATCGTTTCCAACTCAGCCTCCGCGCTCTCTCTATTAAGTAACTTATATCACGAGAGTGTAAAAGCAGACCTCGCAGCGATGCCATTGAAAAAAAGGGCTGGGACTCGGTGTAGACGTCGCATTTCCATCCGGCAGCGTCCCAAAAGAGGCCAAGGTGAGCGCAGACGGGGGAGGGACAAAAGAGAGGGCAGGGTGTACATTTCATAAAGTTAGATGTGCCACTCGTATTTGCCAGGGGTGGTGGTGGCAGTGGCTCAGTTTCGGTCGGCGGGGGTTGTATCTCTAACTCGAGCGCCTATAACATCCATATCTATATCCCATGTACCGGGTGTCCAATAAATCTATTACCCGTTCCCGTGGGGCTGAAGCGGGCGGGTGCCATACGAGCGAGCACAGCCAGCCCCGGGCACACAGACGTGGCTACCGGCGTATAGACTGCATGAGGGATTGCTCCGATGCGCGTCTATCTCCGTTATGACTTCCAGCCGCGCGCCACGAAAGGCGATCGCGCCTTTTTTCGCGCTGCCGCCTTCCTTTCATCCCTCCATCTTTCGTCCTACCATGGACCAGCTCCCCTTAGCAGCTCCACGTTCTCCTGAGCGGCATCTATATTCGTTTCGGCGAGGCCTCCGGGAACCCGACTCGTCCTCTCTCTTGGAGACCGCGGTGTCCGTCTTCGTCCCATCTAGAACGATCTCCGAACGATCGAATCTAATCGCACGAGGATCAGCCTGGTGCTTCAGTGTCGCGTAGATGGTTAAAGTGTTCGCGATTGGTTGCACCTGCTCGACGACGCAGAGATCTGCCGCCCGGGTGCGCGGAGTAGAGACGGGAGTCGCTCTCGAGGCGATTGTCGTGAACAAAAAGGGTCACGGTGAAACGTCGAAACGTGGGCAACTGGGAGCGATCACCGTCGACGGATGGACACGCGGTTGGTGGGCGAGCGGAGGCGCGGCGTAGACAAACGGAACGAAGCCGGCTGAGACCGGCTAGAAAACGAGAAGGGCTGGCGAACGAGGGGGAGAAAGCGGGCGGCAGGGGGGATTGCGGAAAACGGTGAGGAGCAGCGAGGCAGGGGTAGGGGAGGGGCGCGGTAATACGCGAGACGGAAACGGGCGGGAAAAAGGCAGTGCCTAGCGGAGAATAAAACCAGAGAAATTGTCATTGTGCTGAAGAGGTCCGGGCGTATAACAATGACAGCGGCTGACGCAGCATCCCGCAGCTACAGATCATCCCTGGATATTAAAAAGTCGGCCTACCGCGCGACTCTCCTCTCCTTCTCCCCTGCCCACCCCTCGCCCACCGCCCCCCTTCGACTATCTCCTTTCCTCGTCTGTTTCCTTTTTTCCGCGTTTCTCACCCCCTCCAGCGGTATCCGCCAACGCGTAACGGATACCGAGAGAGAGAGAGAGAGAGAGAGAGACCGATGGCCGCGAGGGGGTACGCAGCGAGGGGGGCGGTTGGTACCGTGGGGGAGGTACCACTCTCTCCGCTCTCCTTGTCCTTTCCTCTTACGAAAACAATGGTGAGTACTCGCAATTTCGTGTCATCGACTCCCCCTACAGCGGGCAGGAATTGTCCTTGCACCGCAACAGAGAGAGTAGGTACTTGGGGTTATCGAGGAGACATCCTGGCGTTCCCGGATGGGTTCTGGCCGGGTGGCGTCGGGAAGAAAGGGGTCAGGTTGAGCGGTTCCGGATGACTTCGACGAGAGAACGGATACGTCAATGCGACCAGATGCAAGGGGCGGAGGGAGGGGGGTGGGGGGTGGGCCCGACGATTGCACGGGAGGGTAGTATTGACATTCCTGTGGCATGGAATGGCTAGAATGGAGCGGTAGCTTCACGGACGATCTTGCCCGACCGGAATAACGCCTGCCTTTGTGCCACGGACGCAGCACGCGGGGGAATCAGGCCTCGTAGGCACGAATCAACCAAGATTTATCCCGTCGAGCTAAGTATTATTGGCTGCGAGAGCCGTGATCCTCAGGTTTTCCCTCCCCTGGCCCCTCATTATTGCTGCTCATTCGAGAAGTCGGACTTTTGGGGCGGTCTACAACAGGGTACCTCCCTGGAAACGTACAGGGATTAAACTGTCCCTTCGAGCACTGAAATGTGAGCGCCCGTAAATGAGCATGAAAAGTGGAAGAAGAATGATAGAGGATTTGGAATTCTGTCAGTGCCGAGCTGTCGATAGCGTATCGTTGCACTTGCAATGGGAATCGCGCTGCCAGATGGAAACCGGGACCGCGCCGTTCGGTAGAAATGAAATATTTCCATTAGATCCGCCAGCGATAATCCATCGGGCGGGCGCGCGCCGCCCGAGCGATCGCCTCTGATGTAGAAATTCATCAGGACACTCTTCTCATGAAGTATTCAGGAGCACATTGAATTAATACCGATCAGCCGGGCATCGCCGTGATGGCTATTAATGGCCGCATGTCGGAGACCGTACAGAAGAATCCGTCGAGTATCGATCCTGCCGCGGAAAATCAGGATATTTCATCTTTGCTCCTTGCAACCTGATTTCCAGTAAAAATACCTCGGGACCGGAAACGGGGTCGAACATTGATCCCCCGAAATCGTTACTTTCCGCGGCCCGTTTATAACATTGCATAGCTGGAAATATCGGCCCACTGTGCTGCTGGGATCTCTCTGAAAGCCAATAATAATTCTGGCGAAATATCTGCGTAGCGAAATACGCGTCAGCCTGTATCTTGGAGCGTGCGAATCGAGGGCCCAGCTGGATCACGGGTCGCAAGATGAATAATGGCCTGCCTTATCGCGTTGTTTCGCGGATCCAACGAAAATCCAAGCGTGTCCAACGGCGGTGGCCCTACTATCGCGATCCTGCATTCGAGTGGCGTCCAAAATTCGGCGCAAGAGTCCTAGTGCGGCCACTCGACGGGGAGGGTAACACATTGCGTTGCAATGTGCATCGGTTGTTCCTAGCTCGCCCTGGTGTGCGTATACAGGATCATGCAAATGTGACGCGTATGTGATACTCGTGTGGCCCGTGACGTCTAGTGTCCTGCCGATGACGTTTACTGCAACCACGCCCTGTCCGTGCTCGTTCCACGTCCATCCTGGACAGGCATCGACCTCCTTAATTACCAAGGATTCGACTAACGATCCGGCCAATTGCATCTTTCCAGTCGGATTCATGCCACACGTGTATCCATTGTCTTTGCCATGGCAGGAATGGACATTGGACACTGCGAACGTGTTATAAATCTCTTCGTTAGTAGTTTGACAAATCCTTCTTCCGTGTGATCTTCTTCTGCTACGTTCCTCTTTTTTCGATTGCGATAAAGTGCGCGGCAAGTGTTTCAACGTATGCAACGTTCGACACCGTTGAAGCGACGAGGTTTTATTAGCCCCGATAGATTTCTTTCCACTGGCAAATAGGTCATTGTTGGCAGGCTGAATTCCATAATGACGTACAGCGGGAATTTCGAGCACGATTTAGCAATAGCTGGTAAGCCACGGTGACCAACGTATGCCCGGCCGGAAATGTGTTGCAGTTAGGCGCGCCGGGCCAACAAATTTTTCACCCTAACAACCGCGCGAACGTGGTGAGCGTTGATCGAACGCCTACCATCCAAAAATGATATGTTCCCAATAACCACGTAAAATCCAGCGTTCTTTCCTCCCCGCTGTACCCTTCCGGATAATTCGATGAATCCGTTCGACCAGCAATATTACTCGATCGAAACGTAGACGGGGTACATTCACCATCCCGGCGTCGACGTTCACTTTGGAAAATGGCGAAAAAGAAAAGGACAGGGGGGAGAGAAAAATTGGGAAGGGAACTGTTCTCGGCGCGATGCCACGCGACTAGAAACGAGCAAATTGTTTTATTCGCGGCGTGCTCGCGGACCCAGCGACCGACATCGAGAAGTCGAACACGGCAATGATGTTCGATGGGAGTTTCGAGCGCGACATCGAAATATCTGGTAGGCCGCAGTGGCCGGAGTATGTACCAACTCGGGTACGGAAATGTCCAGCGAGATAGCCACTCGTAACGAACAATGGCCGATTCTGGTTTCGCCAAAGTCGAGCGTCCCTCGCCCGTGTATACAGGAATCGCTCTCGTCTTTCTCCTCTTTCACGTCTCTCCTCTCTCTCTCTCTCTCTCTCTTCCCCCATCCCCGCTGGCTGGCCGCCGCCAAACCGCCATAATACACGCTGGTATCGCTACTTCTGCCAAGTGAGCGACTTCCGTCTTCCTTTTCGTCCTGCACGACAATGGGACACAAATTTAAGAGTGTCTGCGAGAAAGCCGCGTACCGTTCGTCTTCGGAAACCTCTGCTCGAGGAGCAGGGGGTGCGTTCTCGTGAACAGACACACCCCTATTGGCTGACAATTTTCCTTTCGACGTTGCTTTCGGCTACGAGAGGTACAGTCGGGCGGAGGAGGCTGAGGATTTCACTTGATCATCTGTTAATTAAGATTTCGCGAGATCTCTGGATCGCGAGATTGCGGTGGACTGTACTGTCCTGGGGATCCTCGTCTAATTTACTGCGCGATATCCAAGCGATTTCACTTCATTGTTCGAAGGCTTTATAAGGGATGATACATTCGACGTCTCGGACGCTATACTTGAAAATAGTGGACGGTTCTTCTTGGCTTTATGGGAACTTATGTGGGAGATCGTGCGTTAATCTTCGCTATTCTTCCCAATTCTGTAACTGGCCAGCAGTTGGATCGCAATGGATCCTGATGTCCCTTTCAAATCGCACCCCCCAGAACGTTCGTCTAGAAATGTTCGTTTCAGCTTTTTTTAATACCGAAAGAATTTAAGAATGTAAGCGTTCGTCGGACTCGGAAATCGGGAAGGAAACAGTGGAAGGGAGAACGATGTGTCAGACTCAAACGGTCGAGGAAAAGCGATTGATTATGATTTATGGCGAGGAGTTTTCGCATCGACGAGTCCAGCGTGTCCCGCGATTCGGAAAATTTCATTTGCCGAGGGAAATCTGAGTGTGGCCGTGGCCAGATGGAATTCTTTTCGGAGCGATTACCTCCGTGAACGAAGAACGATCGTTCTAATGAATCGTCAACCGAGGATCACGATTAGGTTCCCGACTTCCCTAGGAAAGACTGTAATTAGACGCACTTAGTGACATATTTATCGGTCTCGAGGGTTGCCCCTTATCCCCGCGAAAGCAAGGGGTGAAGCTCAGGCATTAAATTAGAAACGCCGAACTAATTACCCGCTACTTAAGAAATGATAGATCGACAAGTTCCCTTGAAACTTCTCCCATGTTCCACTCGATAAAAGGGTAACGCAGGGAGAAAAGATAAAGTTCTTTCATTTGAACGAAAGGCACTGCCATCTTACTTCTTTCTACCGCGAAAATGCCGAGTATGAAATGGTCTATTTTCCAATTCTTTCCATTTTATTCGGTCGACTGCTCGCGTGCCCAAAGAATTGCACAACGAAGCCGTCAATATTTCGCCGCCATTGGAGCGGTGGCTGGGTCGGCCTTATTCAATATTAAGGAACTGACCGTGCCGAGCGCTGGACAATGCGTCTCACTATCGCAGCTGTCGACCTGGACGAGCACGCCAATTGATACCCCGAAGGACTCGCGAATAGTTCCCCTGGGACACGAGATGCCTTTCCCTTCCCGTGGCCGCGCTGCTGAATTAATTCCCCCGGTCTAAAGACGACCTACATTCGACACGCCCTTCTCCATCTTTTCATACTACTCGGTTACAAACAACTTGGATATTCCAATGATTTTCCGAGGCATTGGAATATAGTGTAACTGAGGAACACTGGCGCGAACAGGTTCCAACGTGTAGCCTATTTAGTGTACAGAGAGTAGATCGAGTTAGCAGCCTGCTAATCCCCGGATTAAGCACAGACCGTTTGTTTAATTTGACCGCGCGAATTACTGTTCAGCCTTGGACGAAGGGCGGGCAGTGCGTGAAATTGGCGAATCGATCATTAAACGTCCAAGCCGTTAAATTAACCGCCATCTACTCGGTCACTAATAAAGTGGCCATTCTACAGCCCCATCGAGACCTGGTCATACACCGACGTTACGACGCGTGCTTGTGGTTTCGCCAGCGCAAGTCTGCCGGCCTTCGAGATACTTGGCCCCACTGTAACTTCTAAGCATACTTGCTGTCTTGGACGCAGTTTAGAAGTATTCTTTTGCGAGCGAACGAGACGAAGTGAAATTTCCAGATACCGGCCGCTGGAGGCGTGCTGTTAAATCCCTCGAATCTTCGGCGAAGCACCTGTTCGGTATGATGGACGTTACGGCAGAAGCAGTTAGCCTTAACGGCGCGACGAGCCGCGTTTTAAAACATATTCGACGTCCACGCAAATACCCCCGAGATCCCCCCCAATTAATGTGCCCATCCAGGATCCTCGAGGAGGCCTAAGAGCCAAGTACAGAAAGATACGACACGAAGGAAGAAGAGTTTGGCAAGTTTTCTCGGCCGGTGGGGCCGATTAAACGGAAGGACAAGGTAACGGTGACGCTCGTTAGGCAGGGCTTGCCCTAAGTGATCTCGTATAACACGGGATTTTATGGAGAGTGCATCGGGGGTCTCTTTGCATGCATTTCGAGGGAGGCTGAGTGCCCCCACTATCCAAATGACGATTATCGTCCATCTTGCCGAGATGTGGATGCGGTGTAGGAGACCTACCCACCTACCTGGCCCCGATACACATTTCTCTTCCGACTAGCTGGAATTTCCTTCCAAGATTTACGCGGCCATCGAACCGTTCTTCCTACACCAGATGCCATCAAACATTCATCGGCGGAACGGCCCCCTCGCGCGATTCATTACAAAGTGGGCCGTTTTCGTGCGCTTCATTAATATCTGACGGTGGCAGGGACACCTTATAATCTCGATCGAAATCACTGGAACCATCAACAGGTACGCGTCATTAATACACATTGGTCTTGAGACGACGTCACGTCGGCTTGATTGTGTCTGTAATATTAAACGTAATACAACTTGCCAGACTGGCCAGGTAACGACGAGCATATCGAAGTAAATGGGCCACCGAAGGGCCACGGGGGACCAAACTAGAACAATTTTGGAAATCTCGACGCTATCCGCTCCCCGGCTGACCGATAATTAATTAGGGGCTGAATTTAAGATCGATCTTCCTACCCGGCCGGCTGAACTTTGACGAGATCATTAATTTCCAAGGTAAAACGGCACGAGCCCGCGACTCGAAGATCCTCAACTCGAAACTCTCTCCCGAGGATCAATTTCCTTTCGTTTCCTCTTCCCTCCACTAATTTACTCCGTGGAGCCTTATTGCTGTCGCTTTATGTCGACAGAAGATGTATCGTATTCAGGGGGATATCGGTCTCGAAATTTGTTTGCCTTGTTTTACGACGGGGCCAGGTTGCATCAGCCGCCTTATTGGATTCTGACACGACGACGGGACGCGCTGGTGACACGAGACGTCTGCTTTCTCTGCATACGTCCACCTGCTCGTGTGCGTGCGTCGGGGTAAATTCAGATTTGGCAGAGGAAGAAGGGAGTCATCGAGTGGCAATGAATTCGGCAAGACTGCGGTGCCATGGGAGGGCACAGATTGGTCTCGGAGGTATATTCCGAGGTATCAGCCGCGAACCACAAGAACGTCTCGTCTGGAGAGGCCCTAAGAGTGTAGGAAGTTTGGAGCGTACAGCGTCCTCGCGACGGAAAAGACAATCGAGGGAGTGTAAGAGCAGTACGATGTAAAAGGAAGGCAAGGTGAGACGAGGAGACGGGGTGGAGGTGCGCAGGACGAATAGCAAGCAGTGTCTCGTGGGAGTGTGCACCAGGTGCTGGGTTAACCCCTGCGGCTTAGATGTCTTTAGGCGGCGCGTTACCCTGTCGTTTCGCAACCAGAAGGTGGTAACCAATCGGTTCGTAAGGTCTGCCAGCCTGGGGAAGAAGGAGACAAGGACGGAGTGACAAGGTGGTTGCCCCGCGTCTAGACTCGCCGAAGGGGAGGAACGATTCTCTACGTGACCAGGAAAGTCATTCTTCTTCCGAGGTTCCACAGAAGATGATACCGCGGCACCATTCGAAATCGAATATTGTAAACTTCTATCCGGCGACGAAGCTAGACAACGTTTATATACGACTTAACGCGAGGAGAAATTTATTAGAGCCAAGTCACCCTTTCGAGGTTCCGAGTGCAGTAAAACGTCGAGTCGTTTCCCAATGAATTCTTCAGCGATACGCCATTCCCGCGGCCCTCGAGCTTCCGCGGCCTGCTCCCGCGTGACCCCTAAAGAAGGCGAATAGACCTTCGCTCCTGGACATTAAAAGAAAGAAACGCGACAGGGGTGAAAGGTGAACGGTAACTGTTTGCAGCGACGTGGGTGGAATCTCGAATCGCCTGCTAATCGTTAATAATCTGACGAGCCTCGTTAAGACCTTTGGATTTGGTCTCGCGTTGCCTGGTTCTTTCGTACTCTTACACTTTTACGTACCCTCGACGTTGCCCAAGACATTCGGGGGTAGCAGTTACAGTATCTCTTCGCTTAAAAACAAGTGCTTCGAAGAAGTATCGGAATTTTCAATGAAATAAAATATGGAAAACCAGGAACTTAACAAATACGAATGAAGAGGGGTACCAACCCACCGCTGCTCCTCGAGATACAAATCCAAAAGGCTGAAGGCGTCGAAGAAGAGCGAAGAAGATAATGCGTCGATGGAGGAGTCGGATTGCTGGAGGGCAGAGGGAAAGAAAGATGGTCGAAGATGCATTTTCGCCGGGGAGACCACCCCCTGTTCGAAAGGGGTACCGCAACGTGCATGCGGCGTATCGCGGGGGGGTGCAAGTTAGGCGACGCGAAGGCGGCAGGAAGGGCGCATGCATCGAGGCCGTACGGATAGGTAAGTAAAATAATAAAATACAAGCAACGTCGGTTGTACCGCGTCGATACGACGGGACCAATGGGAATCTGGGGAAGCCCGTGACGTCGTTGGACGCACGCCCGTTGCTAGGAGGGTCGTAGGTGGAGCTTGCAAGAGCGACGCCCCAGGAGGACAGGTGGAAAACGCAGGTGAAACGCGAGATTCCTACGGGCCGACGCCGAATTCGTGACGCACCCGTACCGTGCACCCTTTTTACCTCCCTCCCTCTGCTCCCCCGTTCGCCGGTTCCTCCGACCAACCCCCATCTTCCCCGGCCCTTTGTCCTATGTTACCATCGCCTTGTTCCACCCAGGAAACGCGACGTTCGCGTGGATGATTCCTAAAAACGGACACAGGTATCTTAATCCTTAAACGCATCGCTCTATTGTTCTACGTGAACGATGGAGTCTGATCTTTCGGAGCAAGGAGGGTGGTGCCAATGATGAACCATTAGGGTACCCGTCGTGGGAGGTTACTGGAATCCTCTGGGGTTGAAATCGCGACACCATTTTCGAAAACTTAAGCACACAGAATTGCTTTGGGGAGTTTCATCGAGTCACACCTTCGACCTAGTTTATTCCCTGCCCCTGTACTCCCGCTATTGAAACGTTCGCTAAAAATGGACACGAACAAGGTCTCCAGCTCCGCGGGAAGACGAAATTCGGCTGCTATCTTCTAGGCTAAAGGTCAAGAGTCCTCGAGACCTTCCTCTGTCCAACGACAGGCGCCTCGAGTATTCCACGTACAGGTCGAGGATATGGAGGCACGTAGATACGTATTTCGTCCAAGAAATACCTTTTGGCCCTACCTCCCCCTCCGTATCCTCCTCGAGACAGGGGGAGGGAGGACAGAGAGGGAGAAAGGTGATAGAGGAAGTTGAAGCAGTGGGCTGGAACCAGACAGGTTGTTACCTGTATGGAAGCCAGAGGCTTGCACGGTCGGCGGGCACACACGTGTAGAGGCATGCGTGTCTGGGCCACGTATGGGCGTAGCTCGAAAGACGTCTGCAACTTTCATGCCACGAGACGGCCGGAAGATGGCTGCCGGGTAACAGCCGGCCGCGAATAAACTGGTAAATGCTTTCGTTCGCTGCTCGGAGCCGCAAGAAGCTCGGAGAAATCCATTTTCGATTTGTTCCCGAGCGCTCTGTCTGAGCTGCGGCGAAATTTCTTTCCCGGCCAGCAATGGCGGACGAGCTGATCCGATCCACCACCCTGTAATATCTCTTTCGAGGAGAACCACGGTGCCCCCCGAGCGCGGAAGGCCGAATTTTGCGAGTCTCGAGAATTCCTGAAGAGTCTTCCCAGCCCTAAATAATTTTCCTATTTCCTGCTGCTTCATTTTTAATACAGTTTCCCAGGGAAAATGGGGGAGCATGCTTCCGGAGACAGACGGCATGCTCGGTGCATCCCTTTTTAAACGTTCCTGGCGGGGGATGTGTATTGAGTGCAGCAATTAATTGTCCACAGAGGGGTGGATTCGCGGCGACGTGCCCGAATCGTTATTAAGATCCACGGGATAAGGGGAAGATCAATAAAGCACGTACACGCATCCTTGCGGGATTAAGAGTCATAATCTCGTCTATCGGAAATTGAATCTTTCAATGAGGAGAACACTGGAAGAGAAAGCGAGTTGCTTCTAGAACGAATTTGGAGGATTCCAAAGACTCTTGGGACGAGTCTAAAAAATGCAATAAATTATAGGAGAAATATGTTGAAAAATATAAAGAGTCCCAGGCTGGTTGATCGCGAGCAAGGAGAGTTACTCGCACGAGCAGCTTTATTACTTATTTTCTCTAATAAATTCGAGAAGTTGGACACTTTAATCCGCGGGGAAGTTCCAAGTGCCTGTCAGTTAGGCTCGCCTACTTATTACTACTTAAGCGTTTTAATGGACAAGTTATTATTCTGATATATTGGCTTTTAAGCCAGGCGGCGTCTCTCTACGGCCGAGAGCCGTGATCCCCCGCGCACCGTGGGCAAATTATTTGTCAACCTTCTTTAGCTCTCTGGCTAATTGATCAACGAGAGTGTGCGCGAGATCCAGGAAACTGCGTCTATGAATCTGGCGCAGGACTATGATGGAAGGTGGAAGAAATAACGCTGGGTAAAAGCCTTGGTGCACTAGGGTCACGTGAATCAAAGGTCCAACGATGCATTTTACATTTCACACCCCTTTTTTTAGACAGTAACGCATTAAGGCTCAGGGCGTTTGATGGTGGCATAAAGGATATTTGTCTGTGCCTCGAGTACCTCGCCAGATTTCCTCTCCTCCTACTCCATACGCCCACTTCTCCAGCAATGCAGCCAAACAGAATGTCCCGAAAATAGTCCCCGGTGGTACCAGAAACAACAGTGCATTATCCAAAACGGGAGAACAATGACACGGACAGAGAGAGAGAGAGAGAGAGAGAAGTAGAGCTCACTTAGGATCGTGTCACTTACCCGGCGACTCTTATCCCGGAAGGAGGACAGATCACACGCGGTTTCGTTCTCTTTCAGCCGGTGATCGTTAGCCGCGCGTCGGTTGGAGCGGGTTCAGGGGCAGAAAAATGGGCTTTGTGCGGGGCTCGCAAATGGCGACACGCGGGGGAGGCGGAGGGAAAGAGATGCGGCGAGAGTAAAAAAGAAGTAATTTGAAATGGAGCCCGCATGTGATACAGGCGTGTATATATCCACGAGTATCCTTCAGCTTCAGCACGGCGACGTGCACACGCGTACCTACAGCGCGACGACGACGCTTCTGTCCCTCTTTTCAGGGTTCGCGAACCACCGTTTTGCATTAAATCGCCGCTACGTGTGTAATCGCGAAACCAAGGGCGACAGAAAAAGGGGGAAAAGGCTCGTGCGCGGGCTTTAACGTTGCTCTGACTAGACGATCGCGCCCGTTGATGGGGGCTCGATGATGGTTTACAAATGAAGACTTCAAAATGCGCGGACAATGCGCGGAGAATCGCTGGCTCCTCTGACTCCATTTCAAACAGTCGGCCCGAATTAAGAGGGTGTCTACGTGTATTCGTTTTACGAGGACTCCAGCCCCCCGCGTCCTTCGTCACGTGTTTTTCGAGGGGGCGGAAGGTGTGCCCGACGAAATCAAAGCCGCCCTGCTGGTTTTAATTTTAATTACAGCGCGGTGGATACGGCCGCGATTAAATCAATAGCGGTGTTTGGATGCGATATCGATCATACGGGCGTTGGGAAAATAACGAAGTTATTTCCGCGGCATTGTGCTCGGGTATGTACTCGGCGCGCTGCGGTCTAACGTGAGACGAGACGCGTCGCTTTCGCGCTGTAAAACTGTGATTCGAGGCGCGTACTTTTCGCGAAAGAGCAAAAATAATAGAATAGGTATAGCCTCGGCGTAGGGGAAGCTCCCTTGAATCGAGCCCTGGCGAATATGTTTTACATGAATAGTTGTCGATCGACAAGGGCGCGTGGCTGAGGAAAAGTGAACGCTGACGCGCCCAAGATACGGTACGGCTTTTCTAAATTCCAAAGCGAAAAAATGTCTCGCGGCGGCGTGGGGCTCGTCTTTCCGTAATGCCTGGTCTGATATGCATCTACGTGCCTGCCAAGGGCAGAGCCGCCCCGGCTTATTAATATTAAACAGCGCCACTTTCCCGAACACGGCTGTGCTATTGTCGATCGAGCCACGCCGCGTTTAACGCGAGTCCAGGGGTCTTAACTTACCCGGTACACGGAGGAGGACACTTTTAAATAGCGGAACAAGCAATCCACGAGTGAAGGGATTGTCCCCCGGCCCCCGATGGATACTTCATCCCCCTTTCTTGCACACGGTCGGGACTTGCGCCCCCTCTCTGCCGTCGTCCCCTCTGACGAAATTTTTTATCGGGAGGAACGGCATCAAAGAGTTCGAACCGCGGATACGCTGGTCCCTTCGCTTCGCCTCGCAGCCATCGTCGAGCGCGTCGCGCGGCTTCTTGGGGATGTCCCTCTGAATCATTTTGTTTCGCGATTAAAACGCGAGATATCAACGGGGGAGATAGAAATGGGAAGTGTCGTATGAAAAGCTGGGACTTGAACGTTACGTGCACCTCTCTATGTAAGGGGAGCAACGTGGGGTTGGAATTAGAAATGGAAGAGTGGATGCTGCGTCTTAGACATCTTTCTCATAGTCACCATTCGATATATGAAATAAGTAGAGTCAGGATGACTTTGGTCCCTTTCTCCCCATCCCTGTTAACCCGAGGTCCAACCCCGTTGCATTATTATCCACCCAATACCCTCCGCCTGGTCCGTACCATGGATTATTAATCTACGATCGCAGCCGAGTGCATGTAGGAGGAGGCTTTTTTCGCCCGGCGAACCAGCGATTGATCGCGGCAATTGTCGCCGTGGCCAACTTATTGGCACAATTCCTTTTGTCCTCCCGATCCCAGGTGCATCCCTTAATCAGGGATAGCTTCACCTCCTCCCGCGAAAACCAGAGTGGGGGCGTTGCGGGGTGGACGATTATGAGAGGACGCGGGGGCGCGAGGGGGAGAGAAAGAGAGAAGAGGAGCGGTGGAAAGGTTTCGGGGGACAGAGATGTCGGAGGAGAGGATCGGCCGTGGAAAGAAGAGGCGCAGTGTGCGGGAGCGAGGGAGAGAGGGCGAGAGAGAGAGGGAGAAGAAACAATGAACGAGGGAGTTATCTGTAATGGAATAAGTTGGCAACAATGGCGCATTGTTTGCTGGGGACGTTCGCATCGTCCCTGTTGACGGACATTATCGCCGGACGTTGCGTTTCCGGCGCACAGCGAACGTCCTCGTCCCGTCAGAAGACGTGTCAGCCGTCGCGATTCGCGGGGCGGAATGTATGCCACGCGAGCTGCCTCTGCACGCAGAAAGCCGACCATTCAAATTCGCGACCGCGTATCGAACTATCGCGCGGGGGCCGCGAATAGAAACGCGGCCGCAGTCGCGAGCGGCGAGCGCCGCAACCGTATTTCACCCAACGACACCCAACTGTCTGTTCGACTTCTCTCCTCGCAGAGCACCTCGATCCGCCAACAATAACGCGACCGCCAGCTTGAAAGCCTAGTTATACAGCGGCGCTGGGCTACGACAGGCAGGATCTCCCGAGTCCCGATGGCAGACTATTGGTTTAAATTAGTAATGGACATCGTGGGAACAGCTCGCCCAACAATGGGATGAACGAGAGGCCAGAGAAGCCTTAAGAAGAGAAGGAAGTCGAAAGCAGCAGACTATATCGCGATTCGTAATCGTTCGGCGAGCAGGGACGGGGGTGGAACTGTTGTGTTCATGGGGTTCATCCCTTAACGCCGGTAATACCACAAACAGACACCCCGCGGATTAAGACAGCAACCCCTTCGGCTTGCAATCTTTACTTAACAGTCCGCCTACTCCCTCTCTCTCTCTCTCTCTCTCTCTCTATCTCTCCGTATACGATGCGTCGACTAAAACCCCTTTAAAGACCGCTCGAGCCAATCGGGGGCTCCGCTGCGGTCTTACCTGTGCTCGCAAACGAGCGCGAGAGATCACAGTCTCCTCTCGCTGTCTATTAATCCTGTCAATCTGCCCCGTTCCCACGTCGTTCCATAAATTTCCACGACTGTTCCCCAAGTGGAAACTAACCCCCGTTTCCCTATTCACGCGTCCCGCGCGATCGTTCGATCGCAGGAAGCCGAGGACGAAAGCGGCGGGGAGGTCTCCGCGATGCCTGATAACGGGAACAAAGCCTGGCGGCGCGAGTGTCAGCGGAAAAATGGTCCCGCCAAGCCTACCGCCGCTGAAATTATCTTAAAGACCCAACAAATGCATTTCCAGGCAACTGCTCGCGCGCGGATTTCGTTTCTCGACCTAAATTGCCGGCGGACCACCCCTGCTCCTTTCTGCCCCTTCGCCGTCGCGGATAGGCAGATATGAATGGTGAAATTACGCTCGTGAAACAATTGGCGAGCGGTGCTGGATGCACGTCGGCTGCACCAGCGGCGACAATGCGCGTCTGGGGGCGCTGTCGTTGCGGAGGGAGGAAGGAGGCAGGCTGAAAAAGAAGATTCTGATGGCGGAGTATCTTCCGCGGTGTCCGCGCGGGCGGCATTAACGTTCGCGCGGCGGTAAAGCGGATTATAAGGAAGTTAAAAGTATTAAAATCACCGCGTATTTCAACTCGCGCCGGCGACGTTGCGCTGTGAAGAGCGCGGCGCGGAGGAGCGAAAGGGACACAGGGACGGACGAGAAATCGCGAGGGGTGAGGCCGGAAGACGAGGAACGCGAACACGCTGGAGTGGTATGAAGCGCGGAGAACAGGACGGCGACCAAAGGGACCGAAAAAAGACGGCTGGGGGGACAGGGGAAGGAGTACGAGAAACAGGCTGGAGAGGAGAGAGGATGTACAGAGAGTGTATAAGTGCTCCGACTGCAGAGACCAGAGATGAAAGGCGTAGCGCGCTCGAGGACACAGATACATTTGTCAGGGAGGATACTAAAAAATAATGAAAAAAAAGAAGGCAAAGGGATGGCTTGGTGGGGATGAAAGAGGGTGTAGCTCACGGTCGTCCGGAATTTTTTTTTCGTTCTCTGGAGAAATCTTTTCGTTTCCTTTTTACCGGAGGAAAATTGGTACCGCGCGATAGTAATCACTTGGTAGGTATCGGTTATTAACCAAAAACTGTCCACTGTTTCACGCACGTGGAAGGAAAAGTATTACACATCATCGATCTGGAATCCAGACGATGTTTAGGCGTCGATTTCTTTTCAACGGTATCGCGAACGCAACGAACAATGCCCACGTGGAAAGAAGCGGTGAACGCGCAAGATGTTCGCTTCTACAACGTTTAGATACAATTTTCAGCGCGCCCGACGGGAGGAGGAGAATTAAAGAACAGAGGATTATTCCTCGAGGGGGCAGGGGGGCAGCAGGAGGAGAGGGAGGGGAAGCCCACCGGAGGGTGGTTGCAGAAGAACGGGGTGGAATTAAGCATCTCGCCTGAAGAGACTTCAAGTCACTTCAGCGTCGTTCCCTTCCCTTCACGGGTACGACAAGGATTAAAATCTGCCTGCTATAGCGTCCCGCCCACCCCTCGCTCGCTCTTCCAATATTAAACGGATGTTTCGATACCTCGGTGTCGATCGGTCCGCGTCTTTTAAATTTTTCTAAAACTCCTGCCTATCCTATCGCTCCTCATTGCTGGTGGATTCGCGATCCATTCATGGCGATCCTAATGATTCGACTAGGAATGAATAATTAGTGAACCGGTCCTTGTTCTAGAAACAAAACCTATACCCTGTATCTCGCGCCGCTGAATTAACAGCGCGCGGTGTCACCAACAGGCCTGACAATCCAGGAAACGTCTATATCAGGATCGATGCGAGCGCTGCTGATTACATGCAATTCGCGTTCCGTCGTCACAACGTCGAGATAGCGTGATCGCATTACAACCCTCGAGTGATGCTATCGTCGCTGGTTACAAGCGTGGTTAGCCCCGATTAAGCGAAGGCATCGATGATCCGTGCAACTCCCAGCCTCGAGCATTTCTCATGCGGAACAATAAGTCGTCAGGCGACTGATGGATGAGATTATTTCTTGGTGCTAGATGGATACGTTTAGCTTCCGAGTTTTCATATAATATAACTGTACCTCTAAAGCACAATTACACAAAATACCAGACACCCAGCAGGAGGTACTTGGTGAAACGCGAAGGAAACAGAATATCTTCCCTCGTATCGACGTACTCGGTGGAAGATCGAGGAACCATCGCCAGTTGAGGGTGGGTTCCTGCATAAGGTCTGCACACAGAGACGCGAAAGGTCAGAGTGCGACGGCAGGCGAGTTATGGGGACATAGTCCTAGGGTGGATGTGTCATGGGATCACCATAAGGTGGGATATTTCGTGAGGCTGTATACGCCACGCCAGAAGGCGCACAGGACGCTGCTTCTCCCGCGGGAATTTCGGGATCACCCGTTATATCCGTGGATAGCGGCCGAGCCGACGAACGACTGGAAAATAATTTGCAGTTCCCGCTCTCGTGGGGAAAATGACCAGGAGACGAGGAACGTGGAAACGTGTTTACACGCGCGTACACACGCGTGCAAGCTTCTTCTCCTCTTCGGACCCGCCGTTCCACTCTCCACGCTGTCTCGCCCGCAATTCCGAGGCCGATAATTGGAACGAGATTACCGAGTGGCTCCGATCGATTTCATCGTGACGCATTAATTATCCATTATCGCGTGTGCACCGCGCGAGGTGCAACGAAAACGAGAAGGAACCGGGCGAGCCAATTGGTTTTCCCTCCGACGAATGACCGTCTAAGGAGTTTACCCGATTCTCTTATCCGCGGTGCTTGGGACTTCGATGCGCGATAAATTTCTGAGCAACGCAAACATGAAATTGGAAGTTGAGCAGAAGAAAGGGTTCGAGGAGCATCCCCGAGGAACCGGGCAAGATCTCCTCGACCATGAAACGTAAATCTCTTACCCTTGTATCTGTCCACCCCGTGACATTTTCGAAAATCTACCCTCATTCATGTTTCAATAGCTGCCTTGGTGTCTTTCGAAGGTATCATCGCGGGGGAGAGGTGATGAAGAATTTCTAAAGATGCAGCGCCTGGGTACGACCGCTTGCTGTGGGGGTGCTCGAATGATATCGAATCACGAGGAGTGCGTTTTGGAAAACGTAGAAACACACACGGCGGCTAAACGTTTATAGGCACTTAGGGCAACTTTTCCTCGCGCAACGCTATATGAATAAGTGATAAAGCGGCGGGAGGGTGAGGCGGAGGGCCCGTAGTATAAATTCCAGAAGGTTGTCCTTTCCTGGCTCTCCCAGGGGTGCACCACACCCTCTAACCGCCAGCATAAGGGTTATATTTGATAGATACGGCCGGGCTAAGTGCTTATCGTATTTCGTTTGGATGCCGCCGTTACGCTTAAACCTACGATCTTTGTGAACGCGCCTTAAAAACGGCGAGTTTAAAGGTCTACCTTCAAGGATCCGACCGAATTGGAGCCGGGCCAAGGCGAAATTGTCGCTGGGCGGAAATATATTAGCGCCGAGCGTTCGTCGTTGTGCTGAATTATGAAATTTTTTTTGTTAGCCAAAAGGCGGCGAAAGAGCCAGGACAGAGGAAGCGTAGGGTGGTGGGCCATTGAAACGATTTGGAAAGAGGATTGCAACAACTTTCCAACTTCCCACCGCGGATTTGTCGCGATGATTGATAAGGCAATCAGAGTTTCGACACAGCGGAGAACGAGAGGGGGCGGGTTTCGTTCGTTTCGCAAGGCTAACGACCCATTAAACAGCCTATGGGTGGACCAACCCTCGCGGTGATACACGACTTCGCCCACTTCATTAATAATCGATCGGCTCTTTAGACCATTACGCGGTTCGAAGCGGCGATAATTGATAGAATTCGATCGCGGATTTTAGAGTCTCACCAGGGGGTAAAGAGAATCTCAATATCACCGTCCTTTGGTTCATGGCTGAACGGACACTGGCTAGATTTCCATCGGCTGAAACTTCGCGTCGTTCCATTACGTTCTACAAAATCTATTTAAGTAAAGAAGAGTCCACGGCGTGCTGTAGCGTGACCAGGTGGCGGCCGGAAATCTGTGGAGGATTTCGATTCGTCGATTCGTGGCAAGAGGGCCAAACGCGGAGAAGAGGCACGTCAGAGAATGGAACGAGCCGTAGACGAAGAGACCTAGGGATAAAGAAACGGGAGTAGGCTTACCCAGGCTGTTCGAGATCGAAGCCGCCTTATAGTATGCCTTTTCGATGGTCGTACGAAGGCCTTAAGGGATAAGGCCTCTCTCTCCCCCGCCTCTTCTTTCATTCGCGCTTTCCTTCGTTTCCAAAGAAGAGCCCCGAGGACGAGGGGGTGTACGCGAGGCACGTTAGTTTCGAGTCCTCCTTACAGCTCACCCGGGGGCTGCATTAAAATGCCTCGAATTGTTTACTGCTCGCCCCCGCGAGCAGCTCGCTATAATATCCACTGTAAACTACGCCTGGATAAAACTCACCCCTCCTGACCCCCCTCTGCCACTCCTTCTTCTTGCGCCCACCTCCTCCGCCATTTCGCGGGCGAGCCAGCCAAGCCTTCCAGGCCGCGGAATTATTTATAAAATTACAGGCACACCGTGTACGAATGCAGGGCGAAACTTTGTCTATAAAAACCGTCGTTCTTTCGGCCGGAGCCCCCCCCCCCGTTCTCCTTTCCCTTTTTTCCACCCCTACCCGTTCGCCATCGTGCCAGCCGCGGAGCGAGACCCGTGTAACAGGACCCGGCCGATCGCGCGGCACCGTTCGAGGGTTTATTTTGGCACCGATCCCGAGGACCAACCTGCCCCTCTGCCTCGGCTATTTTCTTCGTTAATCGAACCGGAAGGACCGCGCGGCGTAATTGCAGCCCGGGTCGTGACCGAGTTCCCGCGTATAAATGACACCGCGATATGGAATCACGGAGAAGCGAGTCGAAGGGCTGCAGTTTATTGACGGGCGTATCGGGTGAACGGGATCTGGAGCGGGGAAACGGATGTATCGATTGCGAGCGCGAGATAAGTCATGAATCCGAGGCGGGCGACAGCGGGATACAGACGGAGGAGAGTTGACCGGCGGACCGCTAACGAACGAGCTTAAGAATCGAATCGAGTGGCGTGGTGGTACCCAGGGAACGGCCATTCGTTATCGCGCAAAGTGCGCGCATTTATGGACGGAAATGCCGGGGAACAGCGGGTGTACTTTGATTTCTTTGTTCCCTCCGCGAGGTACGCCTTCGTTGCGCGCCTATACACCCGCTCTAGATCGATACTTGTTCATTCCACGCATGTAAACAGCGGGGCTCGCGTTTCGCAACGGGCCAACAGCCGTTTTGTTATACCCGAGCCCGAACTTTTGTCGTAAACTATACGCTTTATGCGCGGATAGAGAGAAAGCGCGGCACACGCATCTGTACGGGACGATTAGGCGGTGCAGGGCAAGAGGGGGCGGCAGAGGAAGAGTGAAATTGTGAGAGGGACAGAGGGAGCGCCGAGGGAAGAGGGAAAAAGAGGGTTTCCCGGCGAGCGGGCACGAGAAGGAAACAGCGCGAGAGCCCGGGATGGCGAGAGAGAGGGAGAGGGGGTGGAAAGGGGAAGCGGAGGGTGTGTCGGGGGTTGGTTTCAATTAGGAGGCAGTAACTCTCCCAGGCATTGTTCATTTCACTCTAGATTTGTATTCCCCGTTTGTTTGTTCCCTTTGCGTTTGCGTTGACCTGAGCGAAAACGAGCCGCCATGCGTGCGTACGCAATCAGTCAGAGCGGAAAAGACGAGCCGGGGACCAAAGAGGAATCGGATGATCATTCCACTCCGGCGTCATCGTGATTTTTCTCCTGAAAACGTTCGTTGTTCCGCGACCAAGGGAAATCGCTTCCACCCGACCTTTTGTGAAACGCGAACCGTTTATTAGACCGGTGCGCACGAGTTTTAACCCTGGATACGTCTTTGCCAATATTTCTGCAAATTTTTGGACCTTAATAATAAAATTTACAAATGTGGTGAATTTTAACAAAAAAAAAAATCGCTTTTATCCTCAACTATTTTTTCAAATACAAATTTCAACATATCAAGATTTGTGATTCTAGAAAATGTCTATTAGAGCATGATTGTACTAGTATCACCGATGTGCAATTATCACTCAAAACTTAAAAGATAAAAAAATACGAAAATGGAGCATTCATCTTAAAAATGACGCTGGGGTGCAGTAAACCCCACGTGACCAATTTGTAATTATAAGAAGGTGTGACCACGGAGGGTTAATACTTATCAGCTGTACTACCTAGTAAGACTAGTTACAAGCTACAGCTGTAAGCTTTTTAGGGAGCAATAAATAATCGAGAAATTCGAAAGATATGTTTGGTGGAACTAACTCCCATCCCCGAACCGTGATACGATTAGGGAAGGAGTTTTAAGCGCCACACATGTGGATCAACTTTTGAAAATGGTTCGCGTGATGGCGGGATGCTTATCGATGAGGAAACTGGCGGAACATTTTCAAACGATTAGCCCAGATTTGGCTTACGCCGAGAGTATTAACCAGTCCTCGCAGAAGGGGGCACCTGCTGTACCTCCTTACGTACTCGTTCATCCATGGCGTACGGGGGAAACTAATATAGAGACTTATACGCTATTTTACGCGATTACAGTAGACGCGTCGGCTTTTGAATACTTGCCCGCGAGGGCTGCGTGCCTCGTAACGAAATTCACGGCTAACTTCGTTCGCTGCCACCCCCTCTCGAACTCGTAAGAACTTTCGTTTACGTCCATATGCCGAAATAAACGGGGTCTCGGCCAGTCGATTATTCGTTGGACCGTGCCACGTCGCCCCCGCGTATTTCTCGTCGGTCGTTGGGTGCAATCGTAGCGTACCGTTGCCCAAGATTTATCGGACGTTGTAAATGCACGTAACCACGCGGCCAAGGATCGGGAGGCAGCTACGATAGAAACGAGAGGTATCGATCGCTCGAAGGGAAACAGTCGGAAAGTGGCAATCGGAATTTGTTATGCGAAACGTCAACGTGTGTAGCCCGGCTGGCACGTCGTGACGTGAATCGATCCCGGCAACATTATCACCGATGACGTACGCGTTTCTGCGTATATGCAAACGAGGTTGCTCGTTCGAGGATCTCAGTGATAAAAACGATACCAGGTAACGTATCCCGCATTATCGTGCAAGACGTTCAGTACCCTCTATGGCCTCGTCTTCGGTGATAAGTACAGGATACGTAGGCGAAGAGATTCTTACGCTAACTAAGATACCCTAGTAGCATTTCTGGTTGGCCAACGGTAGCCAACAGTTGGGAATTAGTTGGGATATAGTTAGAGTTTTGCCTACAAATTCCCAACATAGGGCCTACGGCAAAAAACTTACGGCAGTTTGCCAACGAATATTCAATGTTGGGCCTACAATTATTATGGTTGGTTAATTAACAAAAAGTTACGACAGTTTGCCAACTAATATTCAATGTTGGGCCTATAATTATTATGGTTGGTTAATTAACAAAAAATTACGACAGTTTGCCTACGACTATTCAATGTTGGGCCTACAATTATTATGGTTGGTTAATTAACAAAAAGTTACGACAGTTTGCCAACTAATATTCAAGGTTGGGCCTACAATTAGTATGGTTGGTTAATTAACAAAAAATTTACAACGATGATTAAATGTTGTCTTACAAACGTCAGAAAATTTGCAACATCCAAAAACCTGTTATTATATTCGAAATTGTGATTTTTCTTTTCTTATTTGTAAATACGTAATGCGGACGTCTGTCTTGAGACGAATGTGAAATTTTAAGGAATGAGTCTAAAGGTCGAATGATGATATTTTGTAGAATATTTCGCGTCACTGTGCAGTTTTTATAAACAATTAATACTAGTTATGTACTGAGAAATTAGAACTGGGAAGTTTGAGTTCGATTCTCCTCACCGCAAATTTTTTTTTTTCTTAAATCAGACCTGAAAAAGACGTTTACAACGTCTTTTGAAGTTCTTCAAGACGCCTTCTGAACGTTTTTAAGACGTCTTTTGGAAAGAAACTGTTGGGCTTATGGAAAGAAACCTTCAGGTGGGCCTATGGAAAGAAACCTTCAGTTGGACCTGCGTTGGTTACAATCGTTGGCCCATTTAAAAATAGCGCGACACTTCAACAGTTGGCCAACGGATAACACGTCATTGGCCCAACAAACTCCCAGCAAATAAATGCTACTAGGGTAGTCCTAGATGCAATCTTTCCCGTGCCATTCGAAATTGCAGTATGTAAGAGGTACTCGTAATTGGGAAATGATACCAAAGTGCTGGTGAAACGAATCTAACCGGCAGAATCCAGTCGAAGGTTCCCTGTCAATAATCGCGGAATCTCATCTCCACCAGTGTGTCCGTGACACATTTTGTACACAGCTCAAGCTACCGTTGCATCAACACCTGCAACGACGAGCATTCCCCTAACCGGGGTCCCCTACTGCATAAATGCAATCCCCTGTGGTAGAAAAACGGTCGGCTGTCTAGCCCCAGCGAGAGAAAAGCGAAAGCATTTCACGGTCGAAACGATTCTCGCGGCGAACGCACGGCCAAGGAAGTGGAGATTGCTCCTTGTTCCGTTCTCTGATTCCGGTGGTCTCTTTTCCCTGCCCGAACCAGAACTTCCAGCCCCCTTGTCCTCCTCCTTTTCGCATCGGAACGCCAAGTTATCAGGGCTAATTTTTCGCCTTTGTCGCATCCCCCGGTGTCCAACAGCCGGTTCGTTACTCGCGTTTAGCAGGCACTGTGTTTTTAATAACCTAATGGCTCTTACGCGGCACATTATGTCGGCGGGGTCCTTTTCTCTCTATCCGGCGAACGGCTCGCCAACCCCTCCACCCTTCCTGCAGCTACCTTTGCAGCTTTTTTTCGTGCCTTCGCCCTTTTATTCGCGATTTTTTCCGTTGAAACGACAAAAATATCCGGGAGCACTTCTCCTTCCCGCTGTGCCTGCTCGCTCGCTCGCGGCATGCGAAACTTTTGTCTGAGCAAAAGGGTGAAAGGAACGCGTGGATGCGGCGGCCAGGGGACGGAGAAGATGGGAAACGTGGAAGGTAGAGGGGACCGAGTGCTTTTTCTCGAACCGAACAAAAATCTTTTACGGTTCCACCCTCTTGCGTACTCGTTCGAACGATCGGTCCAGGAAGAAACGATCGCTTAACTCTTCATTCTTCGCGGTTTTTTTCATCCTCCTTCTCTTTTTTCCAGCGGCAAGAAATTCACCGCGGCTTGTTCTCGCGGTGAAAAGCGCCCGGGTGGTTGGGGAGACGAAGCCACTGAATCCCTTTGGTGTAATTAGCCCCGAGAGACTACGAATCGTGTCTCATTCAACCGTCTGCGATCGATCGTTCGCGGGTTGTTTCTGCGGGAAAATTTCTTAACGATCGTATCTGGGCTGGATCGGTTCGATGCGCGATCGTTGAAGTCGGCACGCTTGAAAATCCGGACGAGATATTAGGGAGAGATTCCCGTGGAACGCGAATCGGTATTGAAAGCGACAGATTCGCGATGGCCAGGGTTCGTTCGCGGTGAAATCCAGCGACGCGAAACGGGCAGGAATCATCGCCGGAATTATTCCCATTGAAACGCCTCTGGCCCGTATAACTCTTGCGCCGGCCCCTTCGCCGTGAAATAGCCTGGTTCGTTTCAAATTACTTGCCCTATTTTCCTTTGTCTTGTCCCGCGTTTCGCGTACCTCGTCCACCTCTGCGAGGGGCCTTAATTTAGTAACCAGCCAGCCACTCGGATGGCACACCGACCTCTCGCACAGTCACTCGCCTAAATTACCCCCGTAAAATTTGACTAAGAGCCTATTGGATATTAATTCGTGGATTCCAAGGATAAGCAGAGCGGTTCGAGGCTAGATAGGCGAACGGCCCTCCCTTGTAGAACGAAGGGAACCCTTTCCTTCGGCCTTTCAAGCGGTAGTGACCGAGAAGTCGAACGCTGGCGAGCGCTTTCCACGGGAGAGGTTGATTACGATTCAGGGAGCGCTGGCCCAGCGATATTTCACCTCTTTTTTTTTTTCGAGGCTTTACGATCGGACGTTTTTAATTTCCCCGCACCCGTGAGAAACGAACAGAACGAATGCAAATTGTGACAGGGAAGTTATACGGCACCGTGGAATTAATGACTTTCCGCTATCGGGACTTAATAGGCCGTTACGCGCTCCCGCGAATTTATTAAGCGGGCAACTTAACTCCGCGCCCGATTAATTGAATCGCGAATGCTGGCTCGCGCAGGTAGAACGATGAAGAGGATCGGGCCCGTGGTAGACGTGCTGGTTTGCGTCGTCTTCGTCGTCGTTTGCCCCATTCTCGCCTCGACGAGCGTCGACAAGTATGAACCTGGGGATGGATACGCGAGGAAGACTGAAGGCAGCGCGCAGACCTCGACAAACTCTAAGGAATCGAAGCTTTCCCCGCACAGAGACGACTACCATGATCCGACGGTGGGTGAATTAATTCGTACTTCGATAAATGCTAAGATAAGTCCGTGAACCGCTTCCGCTCTTGTACAAGCAGACCGTACACCTGCAGGTTCGCATTACAAGTGAAATAGTCCCCAGCAGCCAGCTGATTCTCTCCTGACCATAGCATCCTTTCATTTACATACATTCCCCGCAAAGTTTTAAGAAAGTTGCGTCTGCGGAGTTTGATTGAAGAGGAAAAACGAGCATCCGCCAAATGAGATTCCAGGCGGTACCGGAGCGGCGGCGTAGAACAGCCGCAGATGGACTCTTAAACAGGGACAGGAAGATCCGTGTCCAACGGGACGGACAGCCAGAGGAGCGTCTGCTGTGTGGCGGGAAGATGTGACCAACGTGGCAAAACCCCGCCCGACAGACATTTCCTTTCGGACGCGTTTTAATATCTCAAGCATTTAATTTCTTTTCGCGGGAAACATATTGTTCCTCTCACTTTGTCTTCGCGCTTGCCACTGCTCGTCCTCCGCGCCCCCCCACTTCCCCACCCTCAGCGATTCGTCCTTACGCCGGATGACAAAATGACAAAGGGGTGGTCGCCCCGGGCCAGCGATATTACCGTTTCCGTTTCGGAACTATGCGAACTGTCTACGCCCCTCCGGCCCGCGTATTACGCCCGAAAACGTCTCTTGATTGATTATGCTCGCCGTACTTTTGGCTCCTACCGCCCCGCCACCCCACCCGGGGTGAACGCGATTGATGGAGAAGCGGCGAAAGGAACTCGCCACCTCGGCAAACGATCGAGATATCGTTAGCGGGTCTTTCACGACATGGAGGGGCGGGTGGGTGCACCCAGTTCCACGGAAATATGCGCCCTAACAAAGCCGTCTGCACCCGTCACGACCACTGAAAGTGATTGCTAGGATCGCGGGAGCTTTTGCCGCGCTCGAGTGTACACCAGCGGTTCGGCTGACAGGTGGCAAGCAAACGGTGGACACGGATTCCTCGCGTGATGCAAATGAAACCGGAGGATTTACATAACATTCAACAAGTGATCGCGTGGGTGGGTATCGAGGCTCATTTGGGGGTGTGGAATTAGCGAGGAAAGTTGCGACAGAGGTGGAAGCGTCCGTGGAATCTCTGCGACCAGTGGCAAACAGTGTCCCCGGGCAAGAGGTGGAAAGTAGGGTACGTTGAAACGGGACTTCATTAAGGTCCAGGGGAACAGGCGGGGAGAAAGGGAGACGAGCGCGAGAGGTGCTAGAGGAGCGAAGGAAAAGCCTGCGATGGGGTCGAGGAGCGACCGCAGACGCGGGCCACCGCCGAGGGGGTGGAAGAGGAAGATGGCGAGTGTTTATTTAGTTAAATGCCGCGTGTAATTGGGTGTAAGGCGTTTTTTTGTTCGACGACACGGCCGTCGTCGACGGTGGCCACGAAAGGGGCCAACTCGGGGCTGGTAAGGGCAGCAGCCCCGGCGTTTCCACGGCCGTGGAGCTTTCCACCCCTTTTTCCCGCGCGCTGCCAGCCACCTGATGGCTGGCTGGCACAAGGGCCCGCCGGGAATGAGATGCAGATTGCCAGAGGCCACTTCAGCCGCTGGAGGGAGTGAATTTTTAATAACACCGTGCCCGTATCCGCGGCGGCCCCGCGCGCGCGTTCTCCGCGCTGGAATCCCATTGTCTTGGCCGCGTCGTACGCGCTGGAAAAAGGACGAGAGCGCGGACGATGCGTAGCGGAAACCGCGCCCGGTATTATTATCACGGGTGGAGGATTGTCAGCGACAGGACATGCCCGAGTCTGCGAGAAACCACGGGGCCCTGCGACTCTCCCCCTCCGGCTACCGTTCGCCGCCTGCTGGCTCAAGATTTCTTACATTTCAGCACGTTACAATTTCAATTACAGCGGGCAGTGTGCCTCGACTCTTGAAACGTTGAAATGTTGCTGGGGAAGACGATGGTACTCGAAAGTGCCTCGCTGGTTAAAGGGAGTCAATTTGCCGCGGAGTGTTTGGGGATTATTAATGACATTGTTTCTCCAGGTGAAAGGTAAGGAGCGACAGGGAAAAGTGAACGGAGACAATTCCGCGTTGGGTAGATTCCTGGAGGATGTTCTGAGAGCCCAGGGCGACTTGAGATGGATAGATCAGGCTGTTCGGGGCGTGAATCGCGAGAAGGATTGGGAGAAGTGAGTCTGATCAATTCGTAGCGACTACTAGGCTCCCCCGGCATGAATAAAACATGCGGGAATTCGGTGCTTGGCTTCTTTGGTAATTCTGACGGGATATTTTTCAACAAGATCGCCGTCTGCTCGCGCGAGCAAGTACTCGGAGTCGTCGCGCAAGGAGGGTACCACCTTGCCGGTTAACGTCCATCGTGGAGCTAAATCGCGCGAGAAGAGGGGCTTCGATCAGAACTATGAAAATATGTGGATGGGGATGAAGAAGAAGTGCGATGACAACAGTCCTCCTCAGAGGATATACTTGGACAACGAGATACCCGTTAAAAGAGTCGTCGACTTTGACTACTCAGATGGGTGCGGGATTTTAATCAGCATAGTTTTCTTAATACAATTAGTCAAGCATCGAATCAAACACTTGCACTTGTTTCAGAAGTGGAAAGGAGGTACCCTCTTCTTTAATGAACAAAGCAGGTGGACCCGTGTACGATAAAGGGACGATGGACGACCAAATACCGAAAGACTGGACCAAGACGGAGGATATTTGTTCTCTCAATGACTGGCTGAACTCGAAGGAGCCTGAAACGGAACCGGAGAAGCAGGGGGGTCGATGGGTCCGTGATTACGAAGCTGCTCCAAGTGGTCAATTAAGTATGACGTTAATATGGTAGACTAAATGGATCATTGAGACGCACGTACGAATCCTTTTCATTTTATCAGATTCAAATACAAAGTTGCACGATGGTCGAGGCAAAGGGAGAAGTGAAAAAGACGAAGCTAAAAAGGATGAAACACCGACGCTGGAGTCGCTGAAAGAAACAGTGCTGGAATTGAAGAAGAGCCTCGAAGAGGCTGGCAAGAAGGAGCACGAGGATTCCAAAAACGGGGACTCTGCTAAGGAGAAAGAGGAATCGAAGGATCGAAGAACTCGTGGCAATAACAAGCACGGGAGAGACGAGAAGGATGCAGACGGTACTTACTCGTTTGCACAATTGTTTCAATTTAATAAGTTCGTTCTTGATTTTGCAATTTGTGTATCTTTTAAGGAGATTCCAGCTGGTGGGAGGGCTCAGAGCCAGGAAACATGGATCTGAAAAAACGTGAGCAGGCTACCCGAGAGCTCGCCGACAGGAATGCTCGCCTGAAACTGTGGAGAACGAAAAGGACCGAGGAAGTTAATAACGACGATGGTAACCCGAAACTCTTCCACAGAGCGGGGTTTGGGGAGCCGTACCCTGACGAGAGAGCCCTGAAAGAGCTCCACGATCGTAAAAGACGCAGCAAAGGGACAACGTCCAATGCGAAACGTTATTTAAACGAGGCCCCAGACAAGGGAAACTCGGAGAGCGATGACAAAAATTTGGGAAAAGTGCCCAAAGAATCAAGCTGCAGCGATGCGGACGATTCTGCTAAAAAGGACTCCTCGCCGAATGATTTTCAAGGGACTCTGCCGAATGACGTTCAGGATTCCTCGAAGGATACTCCAGGTGTTCAAAGGGAGGAAAATGTAAATGCTGAGGGTAGTGAGAATTATGAACAATCGCATTTATCGCAGAAAGATTCAAACAATATGGAAAATAAGTTGACAAAGGAAGAGGGGAATTCTTTGCGAGCCTGTGATTCCATTCCCACGAAAACTTCTAGCGGTCTGAACACAGACGACAGTGAGCAGGCTGAAGCAGCCAGACTACAGAAAATGGAGGGGAATCAGGAAAATGTTGGCCCGGATAAGGCGGACCAAGTGGGCAAAGTGTTTGAGCCTCAGTCACATTTGTATGAAAACGACGAACGCAGTAACGAGGTCCTGGAGAAGGATCCTGGAAAATGGTCTCAGGTGTCGGGCGAAAAAAGGTCCGCGAAGGGCACGGGAAATATTAACATTCTTCTGCAATCGGAGAATAAGAATCTGCTGGAGTTCAGCAACGCGGGGGCCAAGGATAAATCGTTGGAGAGCAGGCAACAGCCGTTCGTGGTGAACAGGTTCGACGTGAAGAAGAAGCTGATCATGGAGAAGGAGGAGCAGCCTGGGAAATCGGTGGCCACGATCTTGAACGTGAAGATCGAGAAGGCCCAGGTCGACACCGCTGCGGAAGTTAAACCGGCGGACGCGCTGGGAGGAGATGGTGCCAAACTTCGCGATCCTGGCAAGAATAAACCTAACGAAGTGCTATATAAAGAGGCGGCAGGACTTAGGAACGACTTGAAACAAAGGAACGCCGATGAAGAACGGCTCAAGAACTCCGCGGAGTTCGACAAAGGATCGGTAGAGAGCGGTGACAATGAGGGTGAACGGAGCTGGTACGAAGGCGTACCTCGTAACCAGGTGGGTATGAGCATCGATCAGAGCGGGGCGGAGAAGTACAAAGAGGAAGGCGAGAAGGAGAAATTCGGGAACGAGGAGGAACGGTTTCGCGACGGTCGAAAGAAAGGGGGATCTATCGAGGTTTCTAATGACGGAGGGGCTTCGAGCGATGCCAGCTCCCCCGTTCTCGATGATAAAGTTAAAGATGACTTGGGAGGAGACAGGAACAAGATTAAGGAAATATTCATAATGACCGATGGAATGGATGATGGGAAAATGACTGATAGATACGTTCAGAGGAGGATGCTGCAGTATATGGAGTACTCGAACGATGACGTGGAGGATGCTGATGCGAGTTACAGTGACGCGGAGGAGGAGCAGGAGGTGGACCGGCAAGCTGAAGCAGCTGGTAAGTTCGAGGTAGATTTTATAATAATAATAAAAGAAGGTAAAACGTGAATGTATTAACGTAGCGAGAAGGAAAGACCGATCACCATCAGCTGAGCCCAACAAAGTGAATCCAGTGAAGGCGACGGTGAACGTGCTGATAAATGAGAAGATCGACAAGAAGCAGAGGAAGAGTCATAGGGAGAGACGCAATTCACCGACGATCATCGAATACTACGAATACGACAGCGATATGGCGCCAGATCGCGACACAGCATCCGCCGTTAGCGACCAGGAACTAGGAAAAAGCAATTACGACCAGAACGCAGTTGACTCCAACTTGGGACTAGGTAATCGACCTTCCTGCTTTTAAATCCTACACAATTGAAACGTAGAACCACCGAGATCCCGCGCGGTGGAATAGCAAAGTGTTGGGGTATCGCGAACTCCTCGGGTCGCGTTCAGTGTTTCAGAGTTGGCAGGAATGAATGAAAAGCTCATGTTCCCTTTCAACCGCAGCAGAAAGCATGCAGGACTTACCGGTTTGTGTGCCAGTTGGTCTGAAGAAGAGCGACTACCCAGAGGACACGCTGAAGCAGGAGAGGAAGCAGGCACAGACGAAGAACAAAGGAATCGTGGAGCATTTCATCACCATCGAAGGTATACAGCCAGCTAAGAACGTGACTGAGAGAGCTGGCTCGTCGAGCTCTTCAAGGTTGTCATCCAAGGCCGCGCTCGCTCAAAGAGAAGGATCACTGGGCGACCAGCAGCCGGGAAGGTTAGATCAAGGTGAAGACAACGCGAACGGCATTAATCAAGGGAGGTCAGCGGTAAATTCTCGAAGGGGGTGGTAAAGTCCGAAGGATGACACTGACCTAAAACATGGCGACGTTGGTCTCCACTTGGGAACGTAACTTCAACTCATTCAACTGATCAGAATGCTGTAACAGGTTAAACCAACGGCTTGAGGGGGACGAAGGGAAGTTCTCAGATGGTGGTGTGAAAGGGAAAATGGCGGAGGGCCCAGAAAAATGCGTTCCAGAAGAGAGTTTGAATGCTGGACTAATCGACGATCTCTACGAGGGCATCCAGTTAATGGATCCAAAGTACGCACTCTTTTCTTCCTTCGTATCTTGATACATAAAGTCACTACATACTTGGGTGTCTGTCTCCTAGAAACGAGAAGATATCCAAGGATGCTGATCCTCTGTACGAAGAATTGAAGAACCTGTACGATTGGAGCGACAGCGAATCGAAGAGCAAGCCTAGGATCAAGGGTGATCAAATGTACGGAGGTGACAAGGTAGATTCATCGGATACAGCTGATGAATCGTTCCGCGATCAGGTCGAATCTCCAGAGGCTCAAGGTCCATCCGAATCTTCTGGTAAACGTCGCGAATACCTCCGCAGCTTCTCGATTATTATCGGTCATAAACTCTCTGTCGTTCAGATTCCAGCCCGAATTTGCTGCCTCTCCTGCTGGCGCACGATGTGCCGGGGGATGCAGAAATTGCTGAGAAGCCCAGCACGGCCGTATCATCCCCGCAGCGCGAAAGCCCCGGTGCGGGCAACGTTTCCCAAAGTAATTATTTCGCTCTTAAAAGCACGGACGATATGTTTAAGGGCGGGTCGGAGCAAAGTAACAGCACCGGGGAGAAATTACGAGGAGCGAGTTCTATCGGAACGACCGCTGAATGGCCAACACAAAAGGTAAAAAGGGGTGAGACGCCTAAGCGTTTCCAATAAATTATTGCCCCGACTTACTTTCTTTCGCTCTATAAACCTTGAATCGCAGGTGAACGGGGCGAGAAACGGAGGGGCCGAGGGGAAGGACCCCGCGAGCTGGTCATTAACGGACCGTAGGCAATACGTTGACACAGATTCGCGTTCTCCTTACGAGAACCGTAAATATCTGGAATCACAGCTGCCGCGGGAGCACGTCCAGAATATGGATCGCGGGAAACAGATGGTTATTAGCTCGATGGACTTGCACGAGTCCTTCGTGGAGCCTTTGGACTGGATCGATGATTTCGATAAGGACATAAGGGTGAGGCTGAGCAGAGGCTTGAAGGCTGTCGATGACGCGAGCTCCGATCCGGCGAACAACGTGCACGTTCCGTCTAATGTGACGAAAGTGGAGGAAAGCACAGTGTCCAGACTGGAAAAGACTTCTACTGAAATTTCTCCGGCATCCACAAAGTCTCCAACTTTGGAGATTGCTTTTATGCCGCCAGCTTCGAACATTCATGACTTGCCAGGAAGGGATAGTGTCAGAGTTAGAAGGGAGATTGACGTCCCGTACGAGACTTATTACGACGATATTAATGAACATCAACAAGATTCAGAGAGGATGGACTACAATCGGCACTCGAAGAACGCTGAGGCGATAGACGATCGACTTCAGCTTCTGAATTCGTACGGGGACGTGGAGGATGTTCGTCGTAGGCTATCTGAGTCCCATACGAAAGTCAAGGGCCACGATTCCCTGGATGATGACGATTCAGAGGGTAATTACAAGGAGGTGGTGAGAAACACTAGGTCGAAGAAGGGAGGAAAGCGTAAGAAGAAAAAGGAGCAGTACAGGGACGCTTATAAGAAAAAAAGGAAAAACCACGGGGGTAAATCTAAATACCCCGGCAACAATCACAGAAAACGTAGGCACCATAAGAAACACTCAGTCTCGAAAACTAAGAACCACGAGCATGATCACAAAAAGCACAAGAAGCATGTGTCAAAGAATCCGAATCATCACACTAGCGTTAAAAAGAGCAAATCTACCGAGAACCAAGACAAAGTTCACAAAGATCGTCACGGGACATCCATAAGCGGGAGGAAAAGGCCTGGAGAGGAAATGGAACGCGATGATGTAAGCGATGAACTGTAGATTACTGCGAACGACAGAAGCTACTATGATACATAATTTAATTTAAGAAAAGGGTGGACGATAATCTTTTAGACAATGAACTCTCACGCTGATTTCCATGGGAGAAGGATATCGTTGCTCCTAACTGGAGATGACATGGAGGACGAGTCGCAAATGGATGCAGCCCTGCATGGCGAGCTTGCAGGGAAGATCGTGGAGCAAATCTTGGAGCAGGTGCTTTTCAAGTACCTTCTTCTCGATTATAATATTCCTTACGCTTGATTGGAATTATTAGGTCCAGAAGAACGAAGGCTTGAAGGTGTCCCTGGGTCCAGGGCTCTATCAGAAGCACAAAACCGAGGATTCTGTGGCTGCCAATAAACGATATCGCCAGTCGGTCGACAGCGACGAAGTGTGTAATTCTTCGTGACGAATCACTGTGGCGGGATTAATTTATTGAATATTTAATCGGGGACAGATTAAGCACACAGAGGAGCTGCTGCAGAAGGTCATGCTGCTTCTGAATCAACTGATCTTCGACGAGGTTCAGAGGAAGACCTGCGTCTCCCTTTCCCCCGATTTGATCGAGTTTTTGGACTGGATGCTAGACGTGAACCTCCAAGAAAGTTCAATGGAACAGGTGCTCGACCTTAATGCATGCCAACCAACGATTCTCGAGTGTCCTACATTAAGTCTTTCGTGTCAGGTGCCCTCGTTGCCATTAGTGCACGAAGAAGCCGCTCCAGACCACTTTCCGCGGGACGAGTTCCTCTTTCAGAGCTCCGGGGACCAGGGAATGGAAACCGACGTCGCGGAGCTGCGTAAGAAGCTTCGATTAATCGAGAGCCTGATACGGGAGTACGCCACGCTGTCCGAGACGGAGAAGACGAAAGTGGAATCTGTTCACGATTACTTGGCAAGCTATGACTTCCAGCGTCCCTGCCAGAGAGTTTCGCGATTGCTATGCTTTCTCGCCGGCTGTTCCAGGCGAAACAATTGGATCTGCTGCTGGAGTACATCGGCGGAAGGGAGAGAGCCGAAAAGAAAGGGAAATCGTCGCCCTCGATGAAAGAAGCCAGTGGGCCGAAGGGAAGGATTCTTCAGTATCAAACGGGAATAAGAAACGCTACTAATGGCAGCTATTTGGAGGGGCCGGACGATTTTTCTCCTTTCATGGGCGTGCCGAACTTGTTGAAACTGAGCAACGCGGGCGTCCTCGAGGATAGAGAGTATCTCCGAGATAGTAAGTCGCGGATAGGTGGGTCCGTAATAATCGCGTAATTGCGGGTAGGCTTTCGCGGCTTCAGAGGCATTTCTATACGCTTCAGACGGCATTGACTATCGGCACAAAGGGCGCAGGACAGTCCGCAGTCTGGGCAAACAGCGTAAGAAGCATAGAAAACGCAGAAAGCGCAAAAGGGAGCATCGCAAGCGTCACAAAGGTGCAAGTGCTATTGATCAGTCGCGGCATAAGGACACGGCGCACAAAGCCACGGCTGCGAGGCACAAGCGTGGATACTTGGACAAAGATTTCTGGGACTCCCTTGACTCTGGATACGAGGAGCCGCTAATCTACAGCTCCATGGACATGGCTAACGTGGCGGCGAATGGCCGCGGGTTTCTCAATGAAAAGGATAATTTGGGAGACAAGTATGTACCAGATTAGTGGAGCGATGAAGTAGTATGTGTAATTATCGGTATATTTTTATACAAGTACAGGGCCCGCGAGTGGAAAGACGTGCTCGAAGGGGTAGATAAAAGTTACTTGACGAAAGCAAAGGAAATCGATGGTAAAAAGGAGGACAATGAACTTTACAGGTCGAGTAATTCGATGAGGAAGAGAGAGGTATCGGGAACGATGAAAAATCTCAGTCACTCTGAGAGTCAAAGTGGAAGCAATGCAGGGGGCGAGGGAAGGGCTACTGAGCCTGCTTCGAATTTGGAAACGGGACGTAGCTTGAACAGAGATGCCAAAAGTATGTGAATTACGGGCATTCTTTTTAATATCGTAATAATGGCTATTGAAAACATGGCAATTTTCAGATTTACTGACGAAGGAAGAGGAGGAGCCAATAACAGGGAAGAATCAACTGGAGGATGAGGTGATACTGCTGAATAAACGCCAGGCATGGAAGAAGGAGAACGAGGAGCAACTGGAGGAAGTTGCTTTCGGCGAGGATATGAGGAAAGGGTTGTGGGATAAAGAGTTGTTCGAGAAGCTCACCGAATTGGACAAAAAAAAGGCCGGGTCAGGGTCGAACGAAAGGAGCAAAAGAACGAATGAACGCGCGGAAGATGCTGCTCCCGTGGTTGGTTCAAGCGTAGGGCAAGAAAACTATTTAACGCAGGAACAGAAGCAGAAAAAATGCAGTTCCGTAGATTGCGCTGCAAGTGAGCGGAACTGCAGCTACGATTTATCGAACGAGGACAAGCTGAGAATGCTCGAAGGGAAGATAAACGTTTATTCAGATAATGACCGCGATACACGGCTGGTTCGCTAGGAAACAAGAAGCTGAAGGCGCGAAGTTAACGCGGAAGAGAAAGTTGCCGGAGGTGAAGAAGCCGACAAGTTCGCCGAGGATGAACTACCCGCGATAAATCGCGAGATTAAGTGAAATGTTAAAGGGGCAGGTACCGGAACAGCCATTTAAGAGGATCGGGGACGGGCGACAAGAAAGGTTGGGCGATTGAAGTGAAAATTAAACATGCAACAAGGATAGGTTAACGATATCGAATCAAGTTTCTTGGAGCACCTTGATGAGTTTCGTGGAAAACTTCCAAGGAGCACCTGGACTAAGAGCCGTGAAATAAATTGAGGATCCTTCCATCTGAAGCATGGGCTGTCTTGAAAAGAAATGAAAAAATTCAAGCAGTGACGACAGAACCAGAAAACCTGATCAGAGCATGACATAGCGTAACTTTTATCATCCTTGCAAATATAGTGATACCTGTCGTATCGGACTAGCAACCAATTTTGAGACTGTATCAAGTAACATTTATAATAAATTTTATTGACAGTATTAATTTCATTAATTTCATTAATCGTGCTAAATACAAGCCTTTCATAGCTCCACTTAATACACACCACCTATTAACATAGTCCCACGCGTATATAAATAAAGCAATAACTGGGGTACAACGACGGACATTTATAGGCGGAGTAATTGTATTTGCGATAGAATAGTGCGAGGCTGCGTAATATCGCGGGCAACCGGGCAGGTCCGCGTCGTTGCTGGACAGCGGCCGTCTAAATAATTTCATCAGATACATCGATCGCCGATGAGCTTTATCGTAATTGACACATTCGCTCTATCTGGCCGACAGGCGGGCCAGTGAAACCTCGTAAATCGTCCTGTCGTTGCGATCAACTCGCCTCTCGTACGTTTGCACGCGCGCACAACGCCCTGCGACTGCTAATCTACGTACGAAAACCTGCCCAAAGCCTGTGATTATCGCTAGCAAATTGCTGGTCTGCAGCTATGCGATTCATAAATCGGTACCGCTGGCTAGACTCTCTTTCAAGCCTCGCTCGATTCTCACGGCTTAGGCACTTATCTAAACTCTGTTCCTTGCGCTTCGACGGTTTTTAATGCATAGAAGGTTAAGTGTTCCTGCAGCTGGTTCTTCGGAGCGTTCGCCTGGCCGAAGGATTAAAAATTGCAGTCGATAAGGCACGAAGTACACCGTGAGCTCATTCAACATTGACAAGCGGCGGAGGGTTCGCCTCACCTTGCCCGGGATACATTTATACGGTAAATTATCGGTCCCTCGGGGACAGGCCGACAATTTTCCTCCCCCCCTACGAATTCCACTTGCTATATAAGACCGCGGAGTCCCGCGAAAACGCTGCATACCACAAATCGCGAGCCACCGGGTGGAGTGACGAAAGTAGCAATCGTTAATGAACAGTTCCATTAAATGGGTGATTCTTCAGTGTCGTTACCATAAATTCGTACTCCCGATCGGGGAGGTAAAAAGATCGGGCGCGGGAAGGCAGAAGAAAGTCGAAGGGAGGAGTGGAAAAAGGGGAGCATGAGAGGGGAGGGAATTTCGAAAGTCATTCCAGTTACGAGGTCTTCAAACTTTACAACTTTGTTAAACCCAGTCAGGATGTATATCCTGTTTTATCACGGAACTTCTTGCTCGAGGAACGGGAGGGAATTAGTGCCTCCAAACACAGAACGCTACTCTCCCCGCGGTGCATCAAGCAACGACCTCGCAAATGAAAACGTTTCAATGTCGATATCCTCCACGCTCTTCTGCGCGTTCAACCGATCGCCTCGATGATTCTATAATCTACAGGATCGCCCACATCCAGGACGACGATACTGATTAAATCTCGCCACGGAGGAAGAGCGTCTCGCCGCGATGGCTGGTCCGATCTCTTACCACCCCCATCTCCGTGGTTCCGAAACAGAAAAAGCTACGCATCCTCTCCTCCCTCGCTCTCCCAGGACACGGAATATCCAGAGAAAGTTTGCCCGTAAAGTAAGTCCAACGCGGCGGGATTCCCCCAGGCCAATTAAAGTCCCGAAATCGGACTAAGCGCGTCGCTTATGCAGCCGAGGGCAAGACGGAATACGGAAAAGGGACCAAGGAGCTGCTAGCCCGGCGCGGCGAGCGTTATTACTTATTCGACTCAAGGATTTTAAGGGTGGCCGACACGCGGATTTATTTAGATATTCCGCGCGGTGAGCATCTGCTCGAGGTTCGACTGGCTCTTGTCTGCCTTGCCTCGCGATTCTCCTCGTCGCTTTCGCTTTTCCTTTCGACCACCACCCCCGCATTAATATACACAGGGGGAAGGAGAGAGAAGGAGACCGTCTGTGTCTGCAACCATCCGGAAACCCCTGCTATTTTTACATAACATTAAGTTGTAACGGAGCTCCTCCTACTCCCGCAGTCGCCGGGGGGTTGGGGGGGTCACTAATGGGGGTTAAAACGCGGAAGCAGAACCACGACACCAGACGCGTAGACGACGACCACGCGACGAGAGAAATTTCACCCCCGTCGACTTTCACCCTTGCCAATATGTAGCTGCTCCGAATAGTAACCCCTTCGAATCCTGTGCACGTTAGAATTCGGGTCTCTTGAACTGCGCGGGGTGCTCGGTTGTACCGGTGTTCAAACTCGAATTTAATTATATCATAGTATTTATCGAGTCGCGCTGCCAGTACACGGGAAATCTGCGTTTCATTGCGATTGAGAATTATCTATCGCCCGGGGTAGTAGTACATTAATTTCCCGCGGCTATTAATCCAGAACGGATCGGGGCAGACGGAATTTTTAATAACGCGAAGCAGCGTGAAGTATTAATACTGAATTCGCTAGCTTTTAAAGGGGGGCTGATACGAGTTTTATGCGAAAGAGGAGTGGAAGAATGGAGGCGAACAATCGTAACAGAGGGAAAAAAGGAGGCTGGATCGCGGGGGGGGGGGGGGGAGGGGGGGATATTCAGGATATTCGGTGCTGCGATAAGTACACATTGTTCGACGCATCGCGTCGCGACGTCGGAGGCAATCGTTAGCCACGCTTAGCCCCCCTCGCGTTTTTCGACGCGATGATTCCCGTCCAACGAACGACCTCAATTTAGTGGCACCTATCGATCGAGCAGCGAGTCAAATGCAAATCGTGGCTCTTAATTGGAGAATGAATTCGACTACCGAGCACGATTATTCACGAGACTGTCGGCGGCAACTAGTTCCGATACCCTACCGCCGTTTATGCCAATCGTTTCGAATCCTCAATTGTTTCGGGATCGGAACTAAGTGAATCTTATGATCGTGCTATTTAAGCAAATAGCTTCCACGTTTACTGGCTTTAAAAATAGAGGACTTGAAACTTCAACCACTATTTTCCATTTTCTAAATGAGAACGAATCAATTTACGGTAAAAAAGTCGCATTCCCTAAAAAAGTGCAATTGTGCAATTAAGGGGTAACACCACTGTAAGAGCTTGAAAAATAGCGTTTTTTTGGCAATTTTTCTTGGATGGAAGGAAGGGTAATAGAATAACTATACTGGAGGAAGTTATTAAGAACATATTTTGTTATTAAAAAAAAAAAAAGTTATTGAGAAATATTACAAAATGGCGGCACTGAAGCCATTCTCGTGAGGCATGTTGAAGTTTTAGCGCTCTGCGGCACGCAGTGTAGCTGGTGCAAATTTGAATTTAAAAAAAAAAAAATATGACTTAAATCTACATGTTTATAGCTAGAGAAATACGTAGGGGATATTAAAAATATTGATTTTTGTGTGATTGGTGAACATTTGAATGAAAAACGTTCAATTTTCTATAAAAAGAGGGCAATCATTTGTTAATAAGTAATATTTAAATTAACTTATCGAAAATCCCGTACGTATTTCTCTTGAAAATGTTATTTTAAAGATATTGTTAAAAGTTCGAATGAAAAGAATGAAAATTGTTGGAGTTATGCTGCGTGCCGTGTTGAAAAATCGTGTTTCGAGAAAAACGCGTTTAACGCCGGTAGTCGTTTCGAAGCAGTCCGATGCGCTTGGGGATGAGCTCGAAATTTCAAGGAAACAAATTTGTTTCAAGTAATACAGTTTTTGCCCCATATTCTAAAAGGTTCAAAGCATCTTTTAAGCAAATAAAAAAAAATCAATTTTCCGAAAAATTTACAGTGGTGTTACCCCTTAACGCCGGTAGTCGTTTCAAAGCAGTCCGATGCGCTTGGGGAAGAGCTCGAAATTTCAAGGAAACAAATTTGTTTCAAGTAATACAGTTTTTGCCCCATATTCTAAAAGGTTCAAAGCATCTTTTAAGCAAATAAAAAAAAATCAATTTTCCGAAAAATTTACAGTGGTGTTACCCCTTAAATCAGTCATTACTGAAGTCCCCATGAATTTTCTAAACATACACTTCGTCTTGTTGTTGTAATTCAAGAAACACTCCACATTTATTTAACACAAAACAGAAATGAAGTACATTAGCTTTCACGTGCAATCGCGAATGCAATTACCTATCCAAAATAGTTGCTTACCATAAAAATTACATTAAAACAAACGTTTTCGCGTGAACCCTCGTGGTAACGCTGCAGCGCATTCCCCAACAGAGGGGTAGTTCTTATCCTCATTGTCCAGCGAAAGAAAGCGCCGAGAAGCAGACGAACGCAGAGAGAAAGAAGAAAAAAATAGGAGGAGCGCCGAACGAAGGGGAAGGCAAAGGAACCGAGTGAAAATCGGGGTGGGAAGGGAGGGGTGGGTGGTGGTGGACCGTTGGGACAGGGTCTGGCACGCACCCCCGAATGACAGATGGTATTTTCGCGTATCATGATCGCGGCTAGGATAGTTTCCTATATCGTGGAATATACAGCCCCGGCCTGGCATCGTCGACATGTCGATAGCAGGCCTCGCCGTGCGATACATCCACCGATATCCCCGTACCATGGGTATCCGCGGACCATCCCCTTCGTTCGACCGCTAAATGGCCAACCGGAGCCACCCCCATGGTGCTCAATTATTGATACTTACCCCTCGATGCCGCCTTGCGTTTCCCTGGCTGCATGCTCCGCGACGCGTTGCGTCCTCCGATCTCATCCACCAGGATGCACCTTTCTAAAACCCAGAAGCAAGGGCCAGGGGCTCCGCGATCGACGATCTATCAGAAACAAACAGAAAACATATTGCAGATACCTACTGCAATTTCGAGTTTCAATTGATTTACATTTTCCCGCATATATCAAACAGATTTTGACGGTGCTTGGAATTTTCGTTTAATTTTGGGGGTAGTTTATGGGAGATAGATTGGTTTGCAAGATGAAGATGGTGGATCGTGGTACAGGGTATCTTTGTTTGCTCAAGTTTGTCGTGACGGAGGCAAGCGGGGGTAGAAACGAGTGTAATCGGTGAGCCTCGTGGACGGTGAAGTTCGCAAAGTATCGCCAGTTGCAGAGTTGCTAAATCGGAATGAAGAGGGTAATAGCTGAGAACCGCTGTCGGCCGCAATGGCCTCGATTAACCGTTTGACCGGCTAGAGCGAGTGGTCAACGTTTTCCAGGCGTCCAGCTCGCCCTATTAGATCTACAGGAAGCCTGGTACAGATATCCGGGGGCGGACGTACCCGTTTCAATGTTTCTTTGCATCGAATTCTGGACGAAGCCCGGTCGGTCTGTTCCGAGGGAAACAGAGGGGAGGGGGAGAAAAAAACGAAAGTGCCGCCCCCGCTGATTAAAAGTTTTCCGCTCGATCCCGTGGCCGTTCCTTCGCGATGAATCCGCTCGATCGTTTGCCGCCGGGATTAATCGCGGCCGTCTTCGACCCGCGGCAACCAAAAACCGATAACGATTCGGATTCGAAACAAGAAGAAGGGGCGAAGAATGAAGCGAACGGGGAGAGACCGAGGGTGGGGGTGGGAAATGAAAACGAATATCCCCGGGTGGCGTGGAAAATATGATCCACCCCACGGTCCTTCCGTAAACTTTAAGACATTCGTCTATTCGTGGCTCGTTCGTCAAGCGAGCCGAGGAGAACGAAAAGAAAAGAGGCAGCCTCTCCATAAAGCGATCGGAGACCACCCTCGCCCTTCCACACCCCCCCCCGATAGACGCGAGCAGCCTCGCGTCTCTCCTCTAAGTGTATTAGACTCGCGTTTCGGGTCGTGGAAGAAGCTAGGGTGGGGGGTTGGGTGCAAGTCGGAGGACGGTTTCGAAGGGTGCGAGAGGGTGGTCCGAGGCCTGTACCCCGCTAATGGCACCCTCGGGGTATTCCCGAAGAACCCTCTCGTATTTATTATTTAGCGAGGATACTGGTAGTGCGGGGGGAGAGAGAGAGAGAGAGAGAGAGAGAGAGAGAGAGAGAGAGAGAGCGAGAGTGTAGGGGAGGGTGTGAGCAAGGGAGAGTTGGGCGAGAAGGTGAAAGAGAGAAAAAGAAGGCGCGAAAGAGGGTCAGCTCTGGCGAACCACGAGGATTTATCCGCAAACATCACACATTGGTCCTAGACTTCCATCGAGCACGATTTTCGAGGATGGAAACCGCAGGAAATGAACGGCGACACGTGGTGCTCGGTCTAGACACGTGTTTAGCTCATCGCTAACGATGAAAAATGCTGTATCGCATCGCGTTCCCATCCAATCCGGGTCCCCGGAAAACAATTTGTCACGCTTCCTAGGCACCGCTTCCCCCCCAAAAAAAACGGCACACTTTGGAAATCTCTTTGGAACCTCGCCTACTCTAACGTGACGTTGCTGAAATCGTTTCTATTATGCTCGAAACACCCTCGCCGCGTTCTCGAATCATCCCTTACACGGCCAGCCCCAATCCCCCACCCCGTGCCGCGGATTCATATTCGGAAATCGGTCGGATCGAAGTTCCCCATTAAAAGTTCGTTACACGGTGGGTGGGAAATGGGGGCGAAAAAGCGGCCGAAGACTCGCCGTGGACCGGTATCAATCGAAGGATCGATTCGCAGATTACGCGGTGGCAAAACAACTGGAAAAACATCGAGACGGGACAAAAACGACAGGTGGAGCAGGGGAAGGTAGCGGGGGTGCGACGGGGGGGTAGGAGGAATGAGGAAAATCGGAAACAATTGTCGCTCGTGTAGGTCCGAGGAGGGACAGAGCGAGAGGGGGCGGCTTGTAGCGGCGCGCGGGCGCGCAATTTGCGCGTCAGGAAAATGCATGCTTCGATGGCAGCAGCTGCGGGACGTTATTGATACTACATTTCTCCCGATTTGACGAATTGCCGTATTGGGCTAATGGTCCGAATACGAAGGCCCTGGCCAGCCGCCGGGCATCTCACTCCGTGGCTTCCTAGCGAAACTGTTCGCCGCGACTCGTAAAACTATAACCCGCTCATAATTCTCCGCCATTTCGGTCTGGAGGGGGCCCCGAGGGAAAAAACGGGAACGGTCGCCGAACGAATGGCACGGGAAGTACCGATGCTTCCGCTCGGTTTGCCACTCGAAAGTCGATGCTAGCGAGTCACACAGCCTTCGCCCTTCATTTTATACGATTTTTCTAATGGTACAAGTGTGTAAGGTAAATGTACCAATAACTAGCCGTTTAAGGAAACGGTGACAAAGTATAATGAATATTGTGTATAAAATTAACAATTTAAGTGAAACTTTTTTTCATTCATAAAGATTTTGTTGTTTCTCATCAGTACTCACATAACAAAATTTTGTTTTTTTATATATTTAACGTAAAATAAACAAGAATATTTGTACGTGTAAATGTACCAATATATAGCCAACCTCACGCGATTGACCTAGCGGCCCGATTTTCATGTCCCAGTACCTAGCCATAGGTTTTATAATCGTGTAAAAATTATTTTAAAAACTGATTCTTTGCCTTAAATTGAAAAATCTGTTAAGGAAAATTAAGAAGTATAGAAATATAAAATTATTGTATAAATAACCATAATAAACAGATTAGAAAATAAATGCAAAAAACAATAAGTTTACTTACACTATCAATAGAAGTTTGTGGTTATTTTATATAAGACTCAAAACAACCACCAAATTCATTAAACTGTACATATACATAAACTTTAATAAACTTAAATTAAATGCTATCATTATTATCTAGAAAAATAATGTTTATATTATGATTTATGATCAACATACTTACCGGCTTTATTCCAAATATCGAGTCAGAAATTCACACTTTTTTCGTAATTTTGCTCTGGCGATGCCGATTAACATTTGCAACTCACTTCACCCGATTTATTGAACACGTGGTTAGTTACTGGGCTAACAAGATTTGTTTGCACCGATAAATAGCCATGTAAATATTTAAATAAAAAATAGTTTTCATAATCAAATTTTTTCTTTCTATGTGTTACAAATATTTTCAAGATTCTAAAACCCTTTTTTCCATCTAAAAAACTATTATCCTATAATAATTATGCTCTTAACAAGAAGCACGCTCTTCTTAGCCATATCATAACGAATATCTGAAAACGCGTCATATATCTGGCCTCGAGACTATAAATGGTATTTCTAAATATCTAGACAAAAAAAACAAGACGATATAACTTCAGATATTAAACCGAACAATTAAATAATGCAAATTACACCAAATATGTATTTTATCTTACGCGCATAGTTTAACAATTATTAATACTTCAACAGATGGCTAGGTACTGGTGCATGGCTCGTTATTGGTACATTTACCTTAATGCTGCGGAGGGCATGTTGTAGAGTCGATTCGATCGAATTACAATATATGTAACGGAGAATTTTTCAAGTAGTGTCAGCATAAGCGTAGTAACGAAGCTAATTATACACGCGAAGGTTGATTCCCACTGAACACTTATCCAGAATCCATTCTAACATTCCAAGTATATTTAAAGACTGATATAAAATAGAGAAACTCACCAAAAATGTGTATCACGTGATGCCACGAAGAACACACACGACGAGAAGGGAAGAACCACACAGAAATGTCTCGGTGGGCGAGTTAGGGAAGATAGGTCGATTAAGTTCGTCGATCCACATCAAGCCGTATGTTAAAATATTCTGTAGCCGCGATCGCACGATAATCTCCGAAACAGAGGCACGGAGAACGAAGGAACCACACATGTATGTACAACTATCCAGCTCGGTAGGGAGAAGGGGACTGAGGTATGCGAGGAACGCTTAGCCAGGCTCGTTGATATCGCCGAACGTAACGAGAGGAAAAAACGTCAACAGAGACGAGTATGCTCTAAGAATATATACAAGCCGGTCGGACCCGGCTTGCTCCTCGCGGACCGCGGATCTGTTTACAAAGTCAACGCCTTGGCACGTTCATTGAAATACATCAGGAAGTCTTGTGCTCAACGGTGGAACGAAATATTCCACGATACCAACGATAATGTTACATAGACTTGAACCATTCGAACTCCCACCGAGGAATATAATTTTTGTAATGCTTACATGTATATTTTGCTTCTTGCTATGAATCTTCTGCTTCCAAAGGGTTTTACCCGTTAACAATAATAATAATAATAATAATAAGTATATCTAGTATTGCAATAATAAATTGTAGGTACCGTTCCATATTCAATGCACGCATTGTTAAAATCTATGCTAGAGACATATTATCCTTCACAATTCTACACAATTCATGTGTATCTCCTGCACGAACACAAGTTCGTTAAGCGAAGTCATTTCTCACGCGCAATCAAATGCATTGTCGCTAATGGCAGACATATTGGATTCCGATTACGAGGTTGAATCGAACGATGGTTAATTGAATTTAATTTTGTATGCTAATACGATATTTCAATGAATTTTCCATCTGCAGTTCTTAGCTCTGTCGAAAACTCAGTGACTTTTAAAGTATGTATGAGATAAATGGTCATATTTCGTCGAAAATCGCTGAACGGCTTTCCCGCCACTTTCGGAGCATTGGAAACTTTGGTTACAACAATTATATTTACGAAATTATGCTCACCGTATGAGTTGTTGAGTAGGAATTTGCGATTCTCTGATCCGCGACACCGAGGGGACCAACGTGTGACCATGGGGTTTGTAAATTCAGCAACTTCTCGCGATTAATTCAAAGAAAATAACTGACAATAAACGACAACGTGCACCACTTCGCGTCAACAAACAACTTCGAGAAAGAAACCCAAATTAAACGATGCTACGACCGCGGGCGTTCGTGGCGCCACCTGCTGGCGACAGCAGGAACTAGATCGCACTCTTGGATTCGAATTACCCACCGCGAGTCATCGAACACTCGAGTTATTAATTTTTACCATCTCTACGATTTAATTTTTATTATTTCTATTCTATTTATTACTATATTTTAACGTACAAGTGGTGTTTTTTTTAGTTCACCGTGGATCATTGATATATAAAGAATGATAAAAGATTACAGCTCGAATGGATTATTTATGCAAACATTATATCTTCCAACACACAAATAAACTATAATAAATCATCGATAACAGCTGGCGTTGCAAGCGTAGAAATAAGGCTGAACAGAACTGCAGCGGGATAACTCGTGCCTTTTTTGCCAGATATAATTACGAGCCTCTCGCAATTAAGGCACTCGTAATTTCTTATTTTTCGTCGAATCGATCCAGAAAAATGGCCCGCCGGAGCTGGAGAAGAGCCGAAACTACATTATGCACAGCGAACCGTTTTGCTTGCAGCATTCTCGGGATGATAATGGCATCGTTTGAAGTGTTCGCGTAATTAATGAAGCTAAAAACTTTTGACCCTTAATTACGCTGCCTATTGTACTTGGAGAGTTCTTTCTTTCTGCCGCGCGCTGTGAGATTGCGAATAAAGAATACGGGGCCATATTGCAATCAACGACTGTCCCACGGAATATATTATACATACGCAAGATCTTTGTTTTCGATGTCTACCTGAATCCCTCCCACGCCGTGAGATTCCTTTCTTCCAATTAACAGATTTAAACTTCAAGATAACCACCTGAACGTTGTGACAACCACTTTAAAATGGTCAATTTCGAATGCTGCCTTAAATTGAAGCAAACACATGAAATATATGGTTCAACACACATCCATAATCAACGACTGTAGGGTAAATCCGGGAGACGCGGTCCGGCCGGAGAGTTGGTCGTGTCGCTATGTTTCAGAGTCAATACGTAAAAATGCATTAAAGTGCAGACCAATTACTTCTCTAGAAGCCAAACGGTTGAATGAATAGCGTTATTTCGCTTCCTTCTGTGTTTTTCTGGATTTATAGGCTATAAAAGGTAAATTGATGTTACATTTAACGTCTTTTGTCAAACAGCGGTTGTACGGAATCGTGTTTAAAATATACTTCTAAGTTTATTTTCCTTTAATGTTTGGAATAATAAGATAGTAGAGATATTGAGGGACAATGCAGCCAAAGTATTTGGCCATATTAACTGTTCCTCTCAAAGCTAAGGAGAAGACCATGTCTCGCTGCAGAAAGGTGAGATGGTCGAGTTATGATTATTTTATTATTTTTGTTTATTTTTTTATTTTTTATTATTATTTTATTATTATTTTTATTTATTCAGTTTATTTATTCACTTTTGTATTCATTTGCCTTGCTAATCGCCAGTAGGTAATTCACGTTTTTCTTTGATGTGTTCTTTACTTGTTTAGCGTAAACAAATTAAATATCAATGAATCCGTAGTTGTATTCACGCATAAATAATTTTGCTTTATCCTTTGTTAATTTTCCATGAATAATTATGTGAGTGGTCTCTGCCAACGACGAAAACCATTTCTCCCGGCACCTCGGGAGAGGTGGTCAGATGTCATGACTTTAGTTTTCAACCCGATTTACAGTAAATATTGTTTTAAAGCAAATATCGACTAGTTTTTCTGAATCGGCATACAATTCTGAACATATTAGGTTTGTTCTGATAAAATAAGTAATATCTATATTAGTTTTAATAGCCATTTTACATTAGGTCGACCGCGTCTCCCGGATTTACCCTATGGACAGATGAGAACACCATTTCGGTAAACACTTCTATTCCTATTTTATCGGTTTTGGTATACAATATTTATCTGGAACGAATCCGAAACGTTCTGTACCTCGTCTGCGATTAAGCGTCCGAAATTTCAATGGTCACGGAGAAACCAACGATCGATCGGTAAGAGACCATTCCAGGTAGACTCTCGGAGGACGTGACTCAGTGGATAAGCGAAAACTCGTACCCTTGGATACGTAACCAGCGAGGAATTTTTATAACTAAATTAAAGGATAATCAGGATCACCATGGTTATCCGCAATTACCCGTGACCCCAAGTAATTGCGTTAATAGAACAGAGAGGGGAAATTTGCAGCGCACCAGATCCGGCTCGCTGTTTTCTCCTTAAAAATTATACCCTTACGCTGTAAACGCTTATAAGCCGAGCTCGTCCCTGCCTCAGATTCCACCTGATCTTTTGTACTTCCTCGAAGCTCGTTTGTCTAAGCGAACAAGCGAGTACTTGATCCCATTGGAAATCTCCAAAAATCTTCTCCCGTACCTGAGTCACGATGTTTGCTCTGTACACGGAAGCCATTGTGGCCGACCACAAAACGAATAATTGTAATCCGTATACAGTGATCGAGGATTAAGGGGACGAGGATTCCGTTCTACGAAGGAGGCGTTACGGATTTAATACGGCCCTGATTCCGTCGTTTAAGAGCGCCGCAACGATCTACCCTATCCAACGAGTCCCATCGTGGCCCGGGAGAGTGGGTGGGCCTGACACTCGCGGTCCCTGGACCGAATCGACGGCCGAGCTTCGAATGGCGTGGCCTTAGCGGGGTCTGCGGTGCAAGAGTCGGGGCCCCGGGGGCCCCTCACTCGGGCTTCGGGCCCGGTGGAGCAGAGGAGGAGGGCGCTGGAAGGGGGCAAAGGCACATTCCAAGGTAGAACGGCTGCCAGTGAAGGTGGAAGGCACCGACTCAGTCTCTCACGACATTGCGCTCCGTTGCTATCCTCTCCGGTCGCCTCCTTTCTTCGGGTCCCTCGTTCTCGGTAGGCGACACTCGGCGCCGGATCAGCGACGATTTGTGGCCGCGTGTGACGGAGGGATGTGATCCCGAGCGTTTCGTCCGCTGCCCGTGGTCCAGAGTGCGGTCCAATGGAGTAGAAGTACTGCACGGGAAGTGTGTGGTGGTGTTTTTTTTTTTTTTTTGGCGCCACGCGTGGCGGCCTGACGATTCGAAAATGCGCACGCCTAACGACGTGCCGCGGTATTCCAGTGGGGAGGCCAAGGAGCAGAATCCGCACGGCGAAAATAGACCTCGTGTTCAGATCCGTGGCCCGATCGCCGGGCATGCGGAAGGAGCGTCGCCGGGAGACAGTGATTGAGAGGATCCGGCGGAGCAGACGGGAGCATACTTGAATATTCGATCGCGCAGGTGAGGCCACGACTATCTTGTTCGCTTAATGCGGGATACACGCGATGGATGCCGATTCACGAGAGCTGCCCTCGCGTGGGCACCGAGCACGGAGGCGCGGGGGAGTAGGAGGAGGCATATCGCGGATCGGAAAATGGGTTTGGAGAGGCTGGGAGCGCTCGGTTAGACGGAGATTTTTCTCACGGTGTGCCGCATAGGTCGGCGTGCCACGATCCCCGAGCGAAACAATGATCTGGGGCCCCTGATATATCCGCGAGATTCGTGAAATTCCACGGTAGGTACTCCGAGGGAGAATCGAAACAGTTGACACGAGCAGTTCCATTTATCCGTGACGGGGAAACCGGTATTCGTAGCGAACGGGGCAAGGTGGATATCTTATCTGAACGATACGAAATTAACTGCTCCTGACGTTCTGATAACGGCTACCGTTCATTCTCGTCCTACCCCTGTCGATATTTCATCCTCCGTACCCCTTTCCCTTTCTGTTCCCCTTAATTTAAGAAATCGAATCTATCGCCACCACTCGCTTAATGACCACGCCGATCGCGCGAGTCCCACGACCCACGTAAGTACGTATAAACATCGGGAGAGATTTTTTTTTACCAGTCAGGCATCCGATGAGAACCGTCTGGAACACGGTGACCGTAGGGAGGGGGCCGGGATCGTCGGTCCGTTCTGCGTGAACGAAATTAAATCCACGTGCCGCGAAGTATTCCCATTCTTCCCCCGGATCGGGAGATCGTCGAACGACAAGAAAAACTTAACCGCGTCCGTGCAACGCCATCGGCATCGAACTTGACCATGGCCTTCGGAGCGTTTGCGCTCGTATAACGAGATACGAGGAATGTGAGTGGCCGAGCAGTCAGCAGAGTCCATCGACTGTACTTACGAGGACTACTTCGGACTGGTTTGCCGCAACTAGATGCCCGATACCGAGCGGGCTCCGAGGTGGCAGCCGATGTTGATCGATTCTGCAGGTGAAACGCGAGGGTGCCATTAGGCTAAGCAGATGGTGAATAAACCTTGCCCGTGTCGCCGATAATGGCTAATAAGAATGATGATTACGCGACATTTCGTTTGGCCATTCTATGACCGTGACGGAGCAGCGTGCAACGGTGGACAGAGCTCGCGCAACGTGAAATGAATCGGCCGGCAATCGTCGTGAAAGTGATGCTTGCGGTTACGTTGATTGGTGCAATTCGTATTCCACCTCAGTCGACTTCTTACAAGTGGACGTGTTAACTTTAACGCGTGTGCTAGATGTCCCCGTAACGATACCCCGGCGTGAGGTTTGACGGCCGCGATAAAGGACGCAACAACAGCTTGCGGGGGATGCTTATTATCGGAATTCGCAACAATTTCTTAACAAGATAATACGGGGCAAGTTGCGAGGGGGCGGAATTCTTCTGAATAAATACAATAGCGGGCCGTGAAAGGCCGCTCTTCACAACTCAAGAAAAGAATCGTCTAATATTCGCCCCGGTATTTATATAAGTTCCGCGAAAGCTATTCGAGAAGTTTTAACGACGGAAGGCGCTAATAGGCTGCGAAAGTTTTCCGCGTTTCCGCGTCCGGAACGGAGTTAGGCATCATCCCATTACTCTGGGCCCCGCGCTGCGTCGTAATTGGGAGATTCGTTAGTTCTTTTAACCGAGTGTTGGCTTCTCGTAGATCATCGACAAAGCGCGAGGCTCGCGAGTCCCTATCAAGGGAGACCCGAGGCAGCCATTGGGTATTCCTAGGGACGGAATCGATGCTTTTATTTCTCGCGACGCTTACGCTGGCTCCCGCTGTTTCGTAATCCGCGGCGATTTATCACGTTCAACGAGGCGGCGAGATGGAAACGAATAATCGCCCCTCGACGAGATGTGAGGAATGCGCCGGTTCCCCTCGTGATCGATCGCGATCTCGAAAATGGACGCGTCAGCGTGTCTTCTTACCTAGATCGTCCGATTAACTCGCCACGGGCCTATTACGGTGGTAATGAGCTTTTCCAATTGTTACATGGAATCGCGATTTCAGGTACCAAGATGTCCCAGCCGCAGCTGACCACCGACCTGGACGTTCCGGAGAGTCCGCAACACCCTTGCCAATGCTCTGCGATGAGTAGCATGGATTCCATGAGAGCGCAGAGGGACAGGGGCGAGAGGAGCGTGGGAAGTACAAGAATTTCCAACAGCCAAGAACTCCCTAGGGGTCTGGAGGCGCTTCAGAGCGCTTTCGAGCCGATAAGAAGGCTGGAAAGCCCGTTGTCTCACCAAGAAAGCCAGCAGATGAATTTGGAGAACACGAGGAATGTGGATATGTTGGAGCATCAGGCGGGCCTGTCGCCGAATCCGAGGTCGATGGAGAGCCAGAGCGCCATTCTGTCCAGACACGGTCACAATCTATCGTGCAGCCCGAGGAACTTGGATCTCTCTCGGAACTTGGCGTTCGAGGCCGCACGAAGAGTTCAGGAATCCGGCAACCTACAGGACAACCAACACAGCCTAACTTCCAGCCCTAGCCCTTTGTTGGAGGCTAGCTCGGCGTTGCTCGAGACGTCCGCGAAAGATCTGGACAAGCAGCTGGAGGATCACGGCGGGTTATCGCAAAAGCAAGCCGCCGCGAGCAAAGATAAACTGAAGAATATTCAGCAAGTACTGAACCCTTATCAGCATCATCACGAGCCGACGTCAGCGGAACGCAACGTCCACGGGCATTTCCACGGCGATGCCCATGCCCACGTTCACAAGCATGCCGACAATTTTCGCGGCGGCACGAATTTGGACGCGGGGGATGGATTAATGGGTTTTCAGCAGCACCAGAGGCAGCACACTCATCATTACCACGGGAACGCCAAGGCCACGAGCGTGGCCCACCATCACGGGCCAGCGACCGTGCATCATCCGCACGGTCCCCAAGGGATGACGGGCCATCATCATGGGAACCTGGCGCCCAGCCTGGCTGGTCACGTTCATGGAAACTCTGGCCCATTGAGCAGCTCCAGTTCAACGTCCATGAGCCATGGGAGCCAAGGTACCACTGGGAATCCAAGTGCCCATCACCACTCCAATCAGATCTCCGCGTCCGCCACCATGGGTCACAGAAACTCGCCCACGAGTCACCATCGTCTCAGTGGCGGAACTGGCCTGGGAAGTCACTACACGCAGAACTCAGGCTTCGCCAGTGATCACCATGGTACTTCCAGCGCGATGAGCGGGGCATCGTCGAATTCGAGCATGCTGAACCACGGCGGCTCGCCAGCGGTTCATCGGCACGTGGTGAACGCCAACAGCAGCCTATCGACCACGCCGCTGGCTGGCCATCATCATGGCAGCTCGTCGGGCAGCTTAACCGGACACTCCAGCGTGAATCATCATCACGTCAGCTCTGGTATATCTTGCGAGTCCTCCTCGTCGAACGCCAACACGAGAACCCACAGTCGACTGGATCACGTTCACGACCACCATCATCATTTGCAACAAGTGCATTCGTTGCATACCAGCCATCCGGATTCCCGACAAAGGGACAGGGCTCCGTCGAGCTTGGAGCACCACAGTCATCACCATGGACACATACATAACCATGGGCATCAGCACTCGCAGACCAACGATACCAAAAACACGTCTCTCATTGGGGTGGACTCGATTCAGGTACCGTTTACAGTTTTCGAGAGAACGTTTGATAGCGATAGAGAATTCTTTACTTGGCGGTGTTGATGCAAGAGTGTCTTTTAGTAGCCACTTTTCGAGGGGATTTCATTCTTTGCTTCGCGTATTACGAAATGGCACCTTTGACATTTAGGTATCGGCACCTTCGAAGAGCAAGTGCCAGTGTCACGTGGTGCAGACTGGAGGGAACAAGAGAGGGCAAGAGGGTGAAAGCGATGCTGGCGTTGAGGTGACATCCAGAACGCACCAACCCCCCGCGCTTCCTCCTCGACCACCCCCTAGGCCAACGAGGAGATACGAAACAACGTCTTCTAATCAGTGTAAGTGTTACTATACTCAAAATCCCCCGCGCGATAGTCCTAAAGTCAGAGAAATATTTTGTAAAATACCACCGACTGACAAGGAAACGTTGCTTCCACTTAGTATTCCTCGGAACGTCGAATTAATAACTCCCACGCGTAATCTCTCCAATTTGAACGTTTGATACACAAGTGCTGCTCCCTCCTCGCCTGATTTCCGCTTCAAGCAGGCATGACACCCACTCAGACATCGTTCCCCAAGACTCGAATGGCATTAGACGTACAAGAGAAGGTAACCGCTAGCTCCACCTAAGGGTGGAGTAAATCGCCCTACGATCGTGAGAACGTCTGTAGTATCAGCAGTCTAACGGCCCCTCCTTAGGCATCCAGCGTGACAGCCCTTGTTATCAGTGGCGGCCACGCGGTTATCGACGCCGTGAAGCGCTGTTGAACGATTCTACTTGCTTCGAGGAACAGCCCCCCCCGTTGAATTTCAACCCTCGACCGCGTCGAGTCGCTCGAATCGTCACGGTATATCGACCAGTCGATGCTCGCAGTAACCGAGAGCAGGAGCATCGTGTCGAAGAATGCTGCGAATCGAACAACAAGCTACGATACATTTACGCCCCCCGCCGCCGATCGGACCTGCTCGCTGAATAGACGTGGGAGGAATACCGTCTTGGGTGCCCTTTCAAAGGAATTTCTAAGCTCTACCTTCGGCCACCCGAACTTACCACCACCACCTGTGGGACACCCCAGCGTGCGGAGCAACAGAGATCTCGTGGAGTATCTCTCGAGTTGTTGCGCTCCCGCATTCGTCTCCAGCGGTCCAGCGGGGACGTTCGAGAAGCTGAGAAGTGATACTGTTCGGGAAGAATTCGCGTGAACTGTGCGCGAGAGGACTTACATCGGCGGTGATATCACTTCCGAACACCTTCGATCCCGCGGCTAGTAAAGCACCCCTAACGGAAGGCTGTGTAAAAATAATACACTCTGATTCCTATGCAAGGTCCAGAGCTAATCAACGAGAAAGTGCACGCTGAACGGTTGACCTTGAGCGGCAATCCCCTCGTGGTGACATGTGATGCGCAAACGTAGATCATAAAGCGTCGGAGAAGATAGTGACTTCGATTTCTTTCGGTGCCAGTTAACGAAGGCTCGCGCGTTTTGCAATTCAGATTCGTGGCGCTTGAACGCTACGGTTGTGCAACACGAATACTCCCAGAGGTCTCGCGTTTTCGGGCAGTCGGCGAAGAGAAACATTGGCCTTGCCTGCCACGTGCTAGTTGGCGAAGACAAAATAGAGCGGAATCATCCAGCGGGGGTTGGCGAGGCTTCGACACAGCTCGCGGCTTGGGACAGGAGGAAGATGGACGGATATCCAGTGCTCCAGATAGTGCGATGCCGGCTTGGAACGGAAATGGAGATGGATAACCAGGGCTATCCATTCACAATGGCGGCACACTCGCATTCCCACTTGCCGCATCCGGCACACCACGCGCACTTCCCGAGATCGCATTACCCTCACCCCTGCGGTATGCCGATTAACCCTTCTTGTTAATTTATCAATCGGCCCCTGGCAACCCCATTCCGCCACTACCACCGATCTGCATACCCGTATAATCCGCTATTAGCCATTCCATTAAGTCGCCTGTGGCACAACAAAAGCTGCCCCAAATCGATGATTAATTCTCTCGGACGCACGAGCGCAGTTTCTTCATTTCGGCGAGTAGAAATATTTAGAAGTTAAGACGTAGGTACTTTTGCGCGATTAGGAACTGACGATTGTATGGAATATTTGTTCGGAGTCGACGAGAGGAGATGAAGAAGTAGCAGAATCCCTGTTTAACGTGACGAATGTATTTTCTATCATCCATAGTCTATTTTCGCACGCGAGAAATATGTTACAGTGTCGTGGAAGGCCACGTGCATGACGAAAGGTTGCCGTATAAATAGGTATCGACAAGTTTCTTCGTAAAACGTATTCGATGAAGTGCCAGTGGCAGCTCGATAAAATCTTGAATATTCACCATCAATGCAGAGCGAATCCGAGTGGCTTTTGGGCAAGTGTGCACGGATAGAAGAGAGTCAGTCGGTTTTATCCGTTGCATCTGTGGCTGCCCGAGGCGGCCTTTTCGACGAAAATTGGAGAACCAACCGTTTCCAACCCCCCGAAAGCTTTGTTTGCGTGCTGATCTGTGAACGGCAGTCTCGCTTCGTTTAGCCTGAAAGCCACGTTTACCCAAGTCGTAAATGTACCGACTCAGGTAGTACAGGTGCAGGTCAACATTTCTCCTGGTCGAATCCACGAGAGGCAGGTATACCTAGGTATTCGGCGAAACGATTCACCCTAACGTCTTCTCAATAGAACACGCAACAAACTGTTGAAGCAAGGTTGCTTGTATTGAAACCGAAGGAAATGGCTTCGAAGTCATTGAAAAAGGAGTCCCAGCAGTTCAAACATCTCCTTCGACAAAGTAGAGCCGAAGAAAACTAGTTTTCCTGAAAGAAACAGCTTCCAAAATCGTCCCCCAAAGGGACCTACTTGTTGAATCCGGACAAAGGTGGGAATTCCCACCGAAAATAAGGTTATCCTGGAACGTTCGTTGCCAAGAAGGTCCAAAGCATCCCCTACCGTTCTCGTTTCAAAAGAACTTTACAACTCGAAGCCACCTCTGGCGCAATCCACCCAGAATTCTACTCGTCGATAGTAAAATAATTAGATTTTTAATTACAGAAGACGAACACCCCACTCGTCCTTTGTCCTCGGCATAGAAAGACTCAGTGCTCTTCTTTATTAATGGGAAGCCTGATTAAAAAGTTCAGCTCTGTCGACTCTCTGTTCCTCGACAGAGAGAGAGACCGAGTCAGCTCTATTGTGTTTGAAACGACGTAGTACCGACGCTTCCATCGCTCAACATTCATTGAAGGAATTTCCAATACAGCGTAGTCGGCTGAATTGCGGGCTTCGACAACAAAAGTCGATCCCCGAGTGACAGGGAATGGAAAAGCGCTCCTGTTACAATCCCAGCGAAAAGCTAGCCCTAGCGCGACGCTCGGATCGAGCGGAGGGAATTTTTGTACGCCGACGCGTGCTCCCGCGGCAGACGATACGCAATCAGCAGCTTGATAGGGGAGCGAATTCTTTAATTAGCCCCGAGCGGGCAGGAATCTCTGGCGATAACTGATTAGAGGTGGCTGGTAACGAGGAAGGGCGAGAATCGACTCGATCTAGAAGGTAATCACCGAGCGGAGAGATTCGAAGGATCTCGCTCGCGGCACGTTTCTCATTGTGGTCAGATCAGCGCTCCCGTTGCTGGGTTCTCACGCAAGGACAATCATTATCCCGTGAAAGAAGGAGCGAGCACGACGGGGATAAGTCGTGCGGGAGCTATTCTGAAAAGGGTCGATAGCGGCACAAAAGGAATCCGTTTCGGCCACCGAAAAATATCCTTCGAGCTATTTCGTCTTTCAAGGAGATGCTTTTCAGGCGATAGCGGGCGGCGAGATTCCGCGCGAGATTACGTCCGGCTCGAACGCTCTCCACTTTCTACGAAGCTGAAAATATTCGAGACGTCTCATTGAGGGGTTTCCCAAGCGTGCCTCCCCCGTATCCCCCCCCCCCCTCCCCCTATCACACCCCGGTCACTTGAAAATTCCCCGCGTATCGCTCCTCCGCTATCAGTGACCGATTTTAATTTTACAGGCCACACCGGGGAAGGTGGTTGCTGCAAGAAGTACGTTGTCCTTTGTTGCCTTTGTGGCGGGCTGAGCGCTGCGGTCGGTAGTCTCTTTTTGGCGGTACACGCGGTCCTTTCAGCCCACACGGCCAGTCTAGCACTCTTTGAGACTGTACCATCTTACATTCCTGGCATAATGGTGAGAGGCAAAGATCGGAATCTATTAACCGGCCTTTCGTTCGGCGTACACGCGTGTTCACAGAAATTTCCGACTAAGTCTTGAACGATACGTACGCTTAGATTCTTACGAATAATAACGCACGTTCGATGCACTTTGCAGTTAATATTAATGGGTCTGTTCACGATGCTACTCGCGAGGCGGAAGCACAGATACGGGCTTCTGGTAAGCACATTAACTCTCTTCTTAAGGCAGCGTTCCACTAATAGCAATCTTATTAAATCAAATTTGCAATTCTTTCTCAGATGAAGGTGTGCGGCTCCGTCGGTGTGGTTTGCGCGCTGGTCTGCGTGCTAGTCACCGTTACAACGACGGTGATACACATGTCCCGGCTGCAGGGGCTTCGAAAATGCGTGTACACCGTGAAAGCGAGGTATGTGCTGCCTGTACTTCAGAAATGAGCTACGAGGAAGAGAATGTTAGACCGGTAACGATCCATATTTATCACGTCAGATCGTGCACTTGCTACGGGGCACCGGAAGGAGATCCAGGGGTCCTGTTCGAGGGGACTCCGCACTGCGAGGCGGTGCACGGGGCCCTGCACGCTTGCTTGAGGGCCCTGTTCGGCGTCTCGGTCGCAGGAATCTTGGCCTGCATATTCTCCTGCATGCTGGTGTACCAGCTGTTGAGTCACGAGAAGAAGAAGATGTACTGGGAGCAGTTGGAGCTCAGATGCAGATCTCTCTACGGCCAAGGAGGCACCGTGGGACCGCCGACTGGTTCCTGCGGATGCTGCAACGACTGCGGCGGTGCTAGCCCATGGTGGGCGCAGACACCGGGGAACCTCTACACGCCGAACCCCGACCTGGCACCATCCAGGTACGTGAATTCAAGAAATCCATCTATGAGCCTAAGTAATTTCAAATCGGCCAAGTTATGCAGAACCCTATCAACCCTCAATAATTTGAAATTGAGTTTTAGTTTGATGGTTTTAATTGTTAAATAAAAGTAGCGAGTATATTTTACTTCTTGTTATTCTTTTATATAATTAATATACCTTAAATTTTCTGTAGCTTTTGTTTCTTAACCCTAAAATGGAACTATGTGTTGGTACTTTTAATAATAATTGTATAACGCAAGAGTTGTCCAATGGGATGATAATTTTTTGCAAAATAAAGATCACAAAGTCAGAGGATCCGTGTATTTAACTAACTTTTTGTCATTTTGAGGGCCGGTAGGTTTCTGCATAACTTGGCCCAACTGAGCTCGAGCGTGCCACTCGAAATTCCGATTGAAAGCACCCCTGAGGGTACATTTCCTGTAGCGTGTCCGTGAGATCTAATAGCGAACGAATAATGGAGATAAAAGTTATCAACCGCCGCGACGGCGCACAGTTCCTAGAAACTCTAACGTATCGGATTGCATAAGAGCAGCACACGGTTGAGGGTACAGTTACGTCGTTTGCATCATCGCGATTCCAGTAGCCGAGGATGTGGCCCGCGATGAACTTCATTGAGCAGTTATTGATGCAATACGGAGATAGAGCGCGTGCATTCGTTCCCAGGGCGAGGCGATACATATTCAATAGATTTCATTCACGAGTGTCACGAGCGCGGGGTGCAATAAACTCGTAAAAGAGGCAACGATCCTCCGCTCCCAGGACGCATTGTATTCCGGTAATTCGCTAATGTATGGCATTAATTAAGCCGGCATTCCGCCCTGGCTTCTGACATTCGGGGGAGAGAGACTTCTTCGCCCGGGGAATAAATTATGATGGACGACGGTCCTCGTGCGCACCGCGCTCGTCCAGCTGGCAAAAAAAGCGGCGATCGTGCACCGTGATCGTTTTCGCGGATCCGTTCGTGGAAAGATACGATCAGCGTCGGCTGTCGCAATATTTCGCCCGAAATATTCCGCTTCTCCCGCCGGGGGTTGGAGAAAAAAATTCCCCCGCCCCGGTGGAACGCGTCCGGCATGCCTGAAGCCCGCCTCACGGGGACACCGAACTACACGCGAAACTGAATTTCGTTTAAATCCTAATCTTGCAGAAGATGGAGGCTGCCTTGGTCGAGGTCCAGAGGGCCGGCGCCGAGCCCGGACTCGAATTACGGCTTTCACACTCAATCCAGACAGACGGAGGCCAACGTAGAGAACGCGAACGGCCCCTACAGTGTCCTGAATTCTCAGTCAAGCGGGCCTTACTCCGTTCTGAACACGCAGAACGGGCCGTACACCCCAAGCACGGCGTCCTACAGCGTTCTGGAGGCACCGGTGCCCTTGTGGGGCCCTCCGCCGCCCTACAGCGACCCCAACAGCCCGGCTAGAAGACCGCAAGTGGCTGAACAGAGGCCCAGAATTGCCAAACGGATAGAGAACTTCGAGAGCAACGAAGGTGGAGGCTCGCAGTGATAATTGAATTGAGATTGAATAAGGATGCCTGCGCCTGAGCATCTTCTGAAGTGTTGAACGCTGTTACAGATCACAGATCGAGGCCGACGAAGCGCCCCTCTGATAACTACGAGAACGCCGAGGAGATATCGAACAGCACCGACCCGGAGGGAGGGAACGAGGGCACTATGAAAGGTAGGAGGGCCAGGAAGCCCCTGAAGGGGGTGGAGAACGGAGCGTTTCAGCAGGAAGCGAATCCGGGACCGAAGCAGTCGGAGAGCGAGCTGTACTTCGGCGACGTGTCCTCGTGCTGCGGGCCCGAGAGCAGTTTCTATGACTTGGCCGTGGAGAAGGAAGGTAACAGTGCCCCGAGAAGTCACAGAGCTTCAACACTCGCCGACTATTGTCTTGAGCATCGCTGATCAGTGTAATCGTTCACAGGCGCAGAGCATTCAGAGGGCGTAGACTACTTGGCGGCGCGTTTAGGCAAACGACAACTGTCGAAGCGATCCAGGCTGCCTCTACCTCTGCCATCGGACGGCGGCGACATACCTTCTGACAATTACGCGAACAGCGACGAACCTAGAAACGCCAGAGGACCGTTTCTAGCACCTGACGCCCAGTACGAAGTCATTCAGCAGGGTCGATACTCTTATTACGCGGCCAAGGACGACGAGCAGCTTCAGGAAGGTCCGGCGACCTCTGGATACTTTAGAGAAGAGGAGACTGAGAGAGGAAGGGAGAGGGATTACAGGGATTACAGAAGTAGCCAGGAGGAAGAAACGCCCCAGTGCTGCCTCAGCGACTCCACCACCCTGGACTCAGGCTGGCAGAGCGGCGAGCAGCAACAATCCGACGACAATGTTCGACCAGTGAACGTGTAACTGAGTTTTTATTATTGAATCTTCTTGGGGGAATATCAGAGCTCTTGGATGTCCCGAGAGAATCAGCCCGAGAAGTAATTATTACGGAAGCAAGCCTGAACTTTGACTCAGTACAACTCATCCGTTGATCTGCTAGAGTAGAATCACTGGAAGACCGTGTCCGCGTAGTCTTTTATTGCGTTCCTTGAAAGCCGGTTTTATGCCCAGCACAGTTTATATACGAACTATCGCGAGCTAGATAGAGAGGTGTCCATGTAGAATACAAAGATGGTGATAAGTGCAAATCCGAGATTACCGTATTCGTAATAGAGCCGTAAGTGATGTGATTTGTGGTACAGTTTAGATTAAGACGTAAACCTTAACCGTTTAGGAAGTAAGCGAGGATGCGTAGCGATTGATCCCGATCATCTCGCGATCAGCGCGGAGCGATAGAAGTCTGAAAAGGATTACGAAAGGTAGACTCTGTTTTGTAAGAGATCCTGCGTAGCAATGTATTTTTGTTAACGATGTCGCACATGTTGGCTCGTAACAGTAATCGTTAATGTATGCCGAGAAGTCGCGCACAGAGAAAGACAGAGTTTAGTTTCATAGTTAAAACGCCACAGGGAAGGTCTAAGGGCAGAGCAGTTAAGGAAAAGCGAGAAGGTAGATTTTCCGAAGTCACGATCGCTCCACGCAGATCTTCCCTTTGGCGGCTCGTTAGAAACGTCCATGTACAAAAGTGTGTGCTTTACTCTTGCCAATACCTTGCTAGATGTCAGCTCGATTTCGCACTTAGACGCTAATCATCGAGAGGTTCCGATAAGTTTACTAAATACTCGGTCACTGGCCACTCCACATTTATGTCACCCTCGCCCCGAATTGCACGCGTGCTCGTCACGCTACGGTCCAATCAGAATCTTGGCTCACTTAAAATCACTTTCCCTACGATTACCCTTAATTACTCCCGTTTTTACTTCACGCGAGAGCCGTATGGATAATGAAATAACGTGGCAGGGATAGCTAACGGTGGCCTCGAGCAGCCAACTGATTCTGCCTGGACTGTGGCCATTAAGGAAACTAACGAGCTGCTTTCGCACGCCTGCAATTCGACGCGAAGACCGACTTTCACGAATCTACAGTTACTTTTTCAAGAAAACACGGAACATTGACGCACACGTTCGTCGTGCATTCCTGCTTGTGGATGGAATTATGATGTTGGTGGTCAGCTTCGTCGAGCTTCGGTCACAACGTTGAGCCACGCTCGCTTTCAAACGTTACAATCCAGGTGGACCAAAAAGCGTATATACCTAGAATCGATTCTACTCGATTACCGTAACGGATTAGAGACCGCCGTCGAACGACTAACGTCTAAACCAGATGCATATTTTATAATCGGCATTCTAGAGCGAGAGAGAGAGAGAGAGACGAGGCCAGCTTAGGGGAGTAGTTTAACGTTGTTTACTCGATAAAGTGTACCTTAAGAGCGATACGTAGCAAGTCGAACGATGTAACAATTATCAAGAATAAAGCTTCTCGTTTTGTAAAGAAACCGTGAGGCTGGATCAGTCGCAGCAATTCCTTCGAGCGCGTTAAAAAAGACTCGCCATGGATGATCGTTTCACCCGCCAATTAAGGGATACTGGAGGCTATAATTGTTCCCCGGTCAACGATTTCATTCGTGCCCTACATGTCGCTGAAACACGCCCAGGTAAGCATTTAACGAGGAATGCGTGGTCCACGGCGACCACCTTCGCCATTGTCAGCGCTTTTCTTCGCGAACTCCCGCGCTGCACGCGTTGGCCAATATCTGATTATGGGATTTCGCAACCGGCGGCACGATCGTTGAACTTTCGCAACACGTATGCGCGCACGAGAGAGGCAAAGACCATTGTACGTGTAACATTAATTTCGCGTAATCTAGATCGATCGCTGACGGTTGAATAGAAAAGACACTATCTCTTCCACCGTATCGCCGTATATTTCTCCATATTTATCATTCAAGTTCAATCGAACGCCACAATGAATGGACTTATGTGTATCTTAAAATGCTCGGGGGCATTTTAAATCTTAAGGCGTAGATAAGACAGATTACGAATTAATGGTTAATTAGGAAGTATAGGTACACAAGTTTGCATAACTTTCGTCGAAGTCTTCTGCGTGCTGGAACAATCCTTTGAAACGGTTTGGTGCTGTACCCGAAGCGTTTAATTAACAGTAACGAAGGCACGTAGCGGCCAATGTTAATAAATTGCAATTAAGTGTTTTCTAGGATCGTGCCGCCGGAGATACGATCCAGCGGAATGAAGACTCGTTTATAAATGACTACCGTTCTTTAACTGTATCCTGTATCCACTCACGTGCAGCAAATGTGTTGCAACCGTCGTCGACATTATGAGACGTTATTTACTTACAAATTACTTACAGCATATTTAACAGTACAATCCTACCGCCTCGGACTAATTAACGAATTAATTACGCGACAGCGTATTCCTCACGTGAAGCGTTACATAAAGCGATTCGTACTATCGCTCAACTAATCCCTATAATCATGGCTACTGAGATCGAAGAAGGTGTGCAAAATTTTAAAAGCTACAACATATTGCCGCATTATCGTCTTTAGTGATCAAAGATACTGGACACGAGGATGCACTGTCCTTTATTCTTCATTGTCCTTTCACACGCGACCCACTTTCGCCTCAAGAGCAAGATCCTTCGACGACCCTGTGCGCCGCCTGGTTCGCCAAGAACCTCTCCACCCTTTCCCTGAACTCTCTGCTGGACTCTGGCAGAGGTAACCTCGGCCCGGAGTTCCTGAAGCTATGCAGCGCGTTTAAATTCTGCAAGCTCTCCGACAGCCTCCTATCGTGATCCAAAATGTCCGGTCTCGGAGCTGGTGGCTTCCTCTTTCCGGCTGCTCCCTGCGAACCCCCGTTCTCATTCCCGCCGTTCGCGTAGCCACTCTCCGGCAACCGATTCATCATCCCTTTCAACGCGATCCTCGCGCTGAGGGCGGACCAAAAGGCTTCTAAAAGAGACGCGACTAACACGTTCACCGTCAGTAGAATCCTGGCGTGAGAAGTGTCCTGGTAATTCTTCTGCCAGAACGACATCACCCTGCTCTTTATCGTCTCCAAGGATTCCTCAGTAACATTGCCAGAGTCAATGTTCCCCTTCACCAAGGAGCCTTCGTTTTCTAGACCATCGTTAGCCAACGTTGCGCTAGAATTCTCGTAATCATCCTCCCTCGACGATGTTCTCAGAATGTATCCAGATATGTTGGACATGTTATCGATTATAATCCCAGGAGTTGGCGCGTTGAAATTCATCCTTGGAGCCTCGTCATAGGCTCCGCTGTCGTTGAAGGCATCTTCCCTAAGCGAGGCCACGGTGTCGTTTCTAGGACGTTCATCCAGGTGTGGATGCTCCAGGATCTTCTCCAGCGACCACAGAGACCCTCTGCTAGCCTCCGCCGTGGCTGCAATGTCGAACGCCGTGGCTACAAAGCAGAGGACCGCCGCGACCATGGAGAACACGCTGCCGTAAAAGAAGATAGCGATGTTCCGATCGATGTACCATCTTCGCCAGGCGAGCAGGCCCGTCACAAAGGGGACCAGGCACGCGACCGATAGGATTGGGCCTTGAAGAGATAAGGCGAGGCTGCCCAGCAGGAGGGAAAGCGCTCCCAGGCCGAAATGGACGAAGGACAGACCACCCACGGTCGACGCTGAGTAACGTCGCTCGGATGGGTACAAGGAAGACAAAGCTGGCTTCGTCTTCACCTTTATCACGTAAACGTTCTCCATCATTGTTCCTTCCCTGACTTTTACGAACTGCCCGCCCCACCGCGGTCACGTCAGCATAGGGAGCAAGGGTAATTAACACGGGGGAAGGGAATTATCGAAGGTACGAGCGAAATGTTCAGCACACCTGCTGCGGAAACGCATCGTCCGCGCCGAGTTTCCCAGACACGCGTATATGCGATGGAATATTAACTCTGGATCCCTCCAGCGGAAATTGCCTCGCGCTTCCTGTCGCTCCGGGGCAAGAAGCACTTGACCGTGAACGAAATGCACCGGGCGACACGAGTTCACGGGGCTGCAGTGTCACGCGCGACGGAACCTTACAGTTCGAAGGATGAATCTCGCAGCGATGCGAAGAGGAGACGCAGCTTTCCTTGAGGAGAGTCGAGACTGGTTCCACGGCGTAGAGCCGTGATTATTCATCAAGCGCAGCGTGCGGCCGCTGGAACGTCTACCTCCGCGCTAATCCAGAAAGAGTGTTCAATAAGTTCCTGGCTGGCAGAAGGGAGCAGCCGGCCAATTATACTAACCGCGTCGGCTTAATTGAAATCCTCGTCCCTCCGTCGCGTGGATTTCTTCGTGACTCTCAGCCAGAGCCGCGAGAGCACGCTTGTGCAACGCGAGCCCGTAACAATGGAACAAGGACGATAACCAGCGGGAGGGAAGAAGAGCCACGCTGCCCAATGAGCGTGAACGCGGAACAGCGGATAGGTTTAACAAACCGACGACGGTTGCTTCAGCTTCCCTCTTTTTTTCCTCGCCCCTGGCGAATTGTGCAATTCAGAGGTTGATTACGAAGCGGTGCAATTATCCGGCTGCACGCGTGCACCGGTGTTCCCTAGCCCCGAGTTTTCTCAGACTCTGTTTTCGCCGACTACTTGCCCCACCTCGAGCGCTCTGGATTTTCGATCTCTTGGGAAATCACTGATCCAGTTTCCACTCGATGAGAAGACTCCGATGATAAATCGATTGTCCTCGATCAATCTTGCGGCCAGACTGCGGTTTCCTCGCCTCTAGCAGCTTACGCGAACCTTCGCAGCGAATGACTACTGCTGCTCCGTCGAAAACGTTTTGTTAACGCGAGGAGTGATCTAATTAGCACAGTTGAAGCTGCCAGGAGACACTGCAACGTTCCATTATCACTGGCACACGATTTTGTGTAATGCCTTGCTAAACGTCGCAGAAAGACACGCGACTTTGACTTGGTGAAACTCGAAGGAGAAACTGTACAAGTTGTTGGAAATTCTTAGTGAACGCTCGCTGTATTTCGCAGCTGATTTGCGGGGACAGATGATTATTCGCGAGAGACACTTCGGTGGAGACTGAACCGCGAACGAAGACTAGTTCGGGTGGAAATTGCTACGAGATCCTGAACGTGCCTCCCACGCGGTCGCTTTGCAGTGAAAGGGACAACACAGAACGACGGATAGATGAACCTTCACGTTGTTTTAAGCCTTCTTCACACCACTTTCCGCGGTCGCGTAACGATGTCACGGTTTGAAAAGGGAAAATGAAGCACTTCCACTTTGCTACGCGAGAAGTTTTCCGCTTCCAAGCCATGGCATTTGAATGACTCTAATGGCACGCTTCAGAAAGTGTATCAAACGCTTCAATTATCACGTAATGAACGGCACTGGCTTTAAAGTGCACGGTGGCTTCAAGTTCTTGCGATATTCATTGAGAAATTTTATTAAAAGATACTATGGACAATTGATGTATATACATATATCCCCTGAGGAAACCTGAAACGAATCCCAGAATCCTCACGCTAACCTTTATTCTTCGAGATGGAAACACATGGGCTCGGCGCTCGACCTTTTCCCGAAGCTCTTGCTAAACAACAATACGAAGGTGAGTTTACCACTGATTTTCTCTGAGAGAAAGGGCTGCCGCACAAAGGAGTACCGCCTTTGGTTGACATCGACTCGCAGTGTTTCCCGTCAAGACGAGTCGTAACAAAGCGCAGGCTAATCGAGAATGTCGGCTGCGCGGTATTAACGGAGCAATTAAAAGAACGATTAATAATGTTTGCGAACCCTCGGACCCGGCCAATTGTACCTCATAAAGCCCTCGTTTGACTGTGCAGCGAGAACAAGCTGGTTTTACGATCGAATTGCTTTAGGATATAAAATGGTATTTAAAACAACTTAAGTAGTAACGGCGGTAGTTTAGGTATTTCTATAGATAAAACAGGAATATCGCTAAAGCTGTTCAGAGTATTAAGAGCTGTAATTATTCGAATATTCGAATATTCAAATCTCAAATATTCGAATTCTCTGGTATTCAAATATTCGAATTCTCTGGTATTCAAATATTCGAATTCTCTGGTATTCAAATATTCGAATTCTCTGGTATTCAAATATTCGAATTCTCTGGTATTCGAATCTCATTTTCAAATACTCTAGTATTCGAATATTCGAATACTTAGATTATTCGAATATTCGTTATAGCCCTAAGTAATTCTAACGTCAATATTTTCACCAAAGTACTTGGACTACATTAAACGACGCATCGACAAAAGTTGAATTTGATATTCTGCCCCAATCTATGCAAATAATCGAGCAATTCAATTGCCTGCAACTTCGATGCTACTGCTTCAATTCGATGACACAGAGCACGGTTCAAACGGCCGTCAAAAGAGGAACTAGCGACACGCGTTTTGGCGCGTGTCGCCTGAATGACTACGCGCGTGCGAACTTGTGTTTTCTAAATCGATTTCTCCAAGTATCCTCGCCGATGAATCGCTGCATGTTTCCAGGATGCACGTGGTCGAACAAACACGCGATGTTCATTCGACGTTCGGACACGAGGGCCAAATTATTTGACGGAATTTTAAAAGAAACCGAACGCAGGAATCAAAGGTGAAGTACGGGTGAACTCGATACTTGTCGCAAGAAAAGAGAAAAGCTGACTTTCTTGATCCTCCAGAATAAAATTCTTCTATCGCTGATAAATCACTGAACCGGAAAATCTCCTACACTTTCCTGAAGATTGATTGTTATCCCGAGAAGAATATCTTGAATCTGTCACTTAATGAATTTGTGCATTAATAGGTACGTTTTTTAAGAAGATACGATACATCTACTAGAATCTATGACCCAACACTCAACGCCCTTATCATTTATTTAAACGAAGAAGAAAGTGCATATCCTTTGATGGAGGTTCTTTCTGCCCCCGATTCCTAGCGCAAATCGATCCTTATTTTCACCATGGCGCATTCCTTCCAAGATTTTTGCACCCAGGTCTCTCGAATCTCGAGAAAAATGGCTCTGTTCGCTGGAGCATGAAACCAGTCACTTCTTGTGGAAATCTAGAGTGTCTTGACCCAGCGTCGAAGTCACCGACGTTTTCCAACGACTTCTGCACTCTGGGCTGCTAGTAGCTGGATTCGCGTGCGGACATTTAACGCACCGAGGTCCTTGCTGCTCCTCTAAATGACTTTTTGGCCGTTAACGTGGCGTTGGCCGGTATGTAGAAGCCGGCAGCGTATTTGGTGCACGAAGAGTGAAAGATAAATAGTGTGTGTGTGATCGACATGCATCCGTGTTGGAGCAGCTGTTACGATCGGGGCACGCGTCCCAACGGTCGCAGCAGCTGCCCAGAAAATTGTCTATAGTACCCTCGACACGAGTTCTTTCGTACCGTACACGTGACGAGGTTCCGTGTTTCGTGCCAGCACGTTTATAACAAATGGTTCTCTCTCTCGATGGAAGAAATGTAGGGATATCGTAATCAGGAGAAAGTTTCACAAAAAATTACCAATGCTACTACTTAGAGTCTTAGAAGTATCACTGTGTTACTGTCGTTAATCTTCAAAGGTTCCAAAATCGTCATTTGTCAATTTGTTATGTTTTACTATCAATACCTAAAATTTTCTTTCCATGTTATGTAGAGTGACTGTGGCAGAGATCGATAGAATTATTATTGAATCTACTCAAAAAGTAAACTCCACCAGAATTAGAGTTCCGAAGATTGCATCATAGGAATCACATTTCCCAAAACGTGGAGAAAGAAAAGGGAATATGCGCGGCGACTGAAATCGCGAAGCTTGATATCGAGCGGGATTTAAATTTTAAATGTCGCGACGCAAAGGCGGTTGTGTAAATTCCTTAACATACTGTCGAGGGTAGTAGCATAGAAAGCGTTGGAAAGAGGGTACTATAGGTGACAGGGCCCCCACCCTCTGATGGGACACAAGGCCCGTATTATGTGAACCCCCTGACAACCCCTCAGGTAGTGCAGTGCACATATACACGCTTACTCGCTGGAAACGCATGAAGAACCGCCCTTCGCGCATCTGCTCTTAAGGGAACTCGTGTGGCAGTTTGTTGGAGGCAAGCGTGGCATACGGACCGCACACGGTTCCGCAATTGGACTGTGCCGCAACGGGCAGCGTTCTGAGGCGAATTCGACGCAACTGCTCTTCAAAACCGTGAATTATCTGCAATATTCTGGAGCGTATGAAAGCAACCACTGGAACGAAATTAAGGACAGTGCTCCGAATCGTTGCCTCTGTGAAAATGGTGTAGCCCGTGGGACGATTCCTCGAAGAAATATCACCGAGCGAGGCATTAGTGATCACCGAGAAAAGCGAGTATTGAGGAAAATGTGCAAGAAATACGAGGATCCCACGCGAGAGATCATCTCACCACCCGTGCAAACAGTGACTTTCTCTTTGGAAACCTGGACAACCCCTACGTACGTCAGCAGCACCTTCCTGATTCTCATGAATCGAGATTGAAGACCTCTGAAACGCGACTCATCTCGAACGAGCGTCTGTACGAGCGATGAACGTTGGAACGAACTTTAAATGTGCGTGACGAGCGTGGTGCATGTCTTAATAGAGAGTCATCCATTTACGTGCAGTGCCGCGCGTCGACTATCAGGATAGGGTCTCGTGGGGCCTGAAGCAAAAACGGGCAGTTCGAAACGCATCAATCATAGCTGAAGGGATGATCCGCGAAACGATACGAAACGATAAAAACATGGCTCAAACGTCCGAGCCGGCTCCAGTGCACTGCTACACCAATCCCTCCTTCTGCCGACAATCCGAGTACATACCGGATGATCATTCCGGCGAGCTACCGCCGCCACCGCAGTTCCAGAGCCCCGACGATCTGCCACCGCCCCCGCCGCCCCTGCAGCTGCAGTGCAACGGTGGACAAAGCAACCCCGCGTTCCAGGGACACGGCGAAGGCGGTGGGATCGATCGCAGCGAGGTCAGAGACAGATACTGCTACCTTGAAGAAAATAGAGGGCCCGCGCACCGAAGGTATGGAAGCCTTCCCGTGGAGGAGCACCGAGCCATGTACAATCAGAGTTCAAGGTACGAGTACGTGCAGGACGAGCAGAGGGGTCAGATGCAGAGGAGGGGTTCCTCGAGGTACGAGTTCATTCCACACCAGCAGGTGCAACAGCGTTCCGCGCCGGCGGCCAACCAAGACGACGGCAGGGAGCTGCAGATGCAAAATCGCCGGAACAACGCTGGTAGATACGCCGTTGTACCGGGTGACCAGGATTACCAGGACGAGGAGACCGCCTGGAACCACGCGAAACACGTTTCCCCGGTGCGCAGGAACGTTAACACGCCCCAAGGTAAGTCGTTTCGGCACGGTCGTTGTAAGCTGGAGTTTTAATCACCGCCACGTGGATACTCGAGATTCTACTGTATTCTTCTTGAGAGCGTGATAGTTAAGCAGTAGCATGTTACTAGGTCGTTACAGCCGAGTGCCCCTGCAAGAAGACGATCCCCCAGCTCTGCCAGAAAGGAACGGGCAAGAGCTATCCGTCTCCCCGAGGAACAATCTAGCCACGCAAAAGCTGCACGAGATATTGACCACACCCAGGAAGCCCCGATCCAGGTCCGAGGAGAGGACCCTATCCCCAAAGAGGCAGCAGTCGTTCAATCAAACCGGTACGCCACAAAGAAGAGCACTCACTCCAGGTGGCTCCCCAACCGGTATGTATCTCTTTTGGCACATGCACGTTTCGCGCAACTGCGTCTTGGATGCTCAGGGACTTGAGGATTCGATCCAAGTCGCGCGTACTAGGTGAGCAGGGTAAACTTACATTACCAATGGAAATCTAGGTCGGACCTTCAGCCCCAGTCGCTCCACGCCTCACGGGACCCCCCAGAACCGTGGCTACCCACCGGGGCCCCAGACGTCCACCCCCAACAAAGAGTCATCAGCCCGAAGGTGCCTTCCACTGCTGGAGAACCCGCCTCGGCAGCAGGACCTCTGCCCAGCCAGCAACTGCGGCAGGCTCCGTTACGTCGGCACGGCTCCCGTCGACCTTGTGACGATGGGTCACGGCGATCCACCGCCTCGTTACGGGTACATGGAAAATGGGCCTGAATCTATGCCGATGGTGTCTGGTTCGCCACGGTATCAGGTGGTGCCCTCGGGCCAGAAAAGGAACGGCTACCAGAGCGTGGAAAGCGCGTTCATCGCCAGAACCGCGGTGGTAAGTGGACCTGACGGTTTTTAGGATAAGATTCCCTGCGGTGACGCAGCGGCGGACAAACGATGACGCGATCTAATTGTAACCCTGGTTCACGCAGGTCCCACCTCTGTCGCCGCCGAACAGTGACGCGAACACAACCTTGGCTAGCGGTCTGGAGAAGAGCGATAGGAGGAACGCGCCGCTGCTGTTGGTCCTCGTGGGTATATTGACCTGCGGTTTGGCGCTATATTTATCCTGGACGCAAGGGAGGAGGTAAATATCCGTCGAACGAGAAAGGAATAGCGAAGGATCTGTATTCGAAGATTCGAGCGCTAAGCAGAGCATTGTTCCTTTACAGATACTACTACGACAGCGCGGCAGGCTGTGGCGTATGCTGCACCCTCGCAGGCGCATGCAGGACATTGAGGAGGACCTGGACGGGGCTCGGTCTCGCAGGACTCTCGGCACTGAGCTGTGCAGGACTTCTGCTCCTAGCTGCCAAGGCACCCAAACCTGGAACTCCACTCCACGATGTCACGGCCGGCGCTCTGTGCGGAGTTTCTCTGCTGGGTGCTGCTCTGGCGCTGCTGGCGCTTCTAGCACCTAGATGCAATCTGGGCAGGCACAGGAGGGTGCACTCTTGGATACCTCGCCTGTCGCCTTGATTCTTAAATTTAGACCGTACTGAGTGTTCTCGGAACGCGTTACGCGGCGTAAAGATAATTCTCGACGGAAGTCGGCCGATAACCACTGCAGATACACGCGGTTTCGTGGCGAGCAAAACCGAATCCTAGTCTGCTGTTTCGTCAACTGCATGAGTCATTGTACAACGTTGTTTAAGGAAAGGGGACGATCTGTACCCGTAATGTATCGCTTTTGCGCGCGACGCGGTGTGTATGAATTTTACGACGGAGCCAAATAAATCTGTAATGTCTACTTGATAAGTCCTAATGCTTAAGGAAACGTACCAAGTTACGTGCTAACGATAGGTAACTAACGATAAGTAAAAAGACAATCTACTCATCGAAAGGATGATACTGTAGGACCTTGTGTATATTTTGTACTGATTCCTAAATAAAGAATTGACACTACGAATACAGGGAAGCGTTCATTCCCACAACTGAAAAATACGAAACATTCCGAAGAGTGATTTTTCATGCTATGCCCTATCAGTTTGTCGCTGAATCACGAGTACCGGATACATTCCTTATCACAGATTCACCACTGGGAAGGCGAGTTCCTCTGCCTCGTGCAGTAGCATGTAGTTTAAGTTTCGTGCGTGTGAAACGCACGCTGCTGCTCGAACCGGCAATTGCAACAGTGTAGCGATGAGATGTGATTTCTGTTACGCGGAGAGGCTGCGTCGAGGGTGACGGTTATAAAAAAATTGATCGGTACTTTTTATTCCCGGCGTTGTGAGGCATTATTCTCGAGTTTCACTGCGAAACGATTAAATGATGAGTGTATTGGCGGTAACGTTGCTTGTGATACAAGTATCTGCTGTTTCTGGAGGACTGACTGTCTTGAGGGAAACGAAGGAATACTCGTATAGCAGGAAGTTGCTGTGCGTGTCGGAAGACGACGGTGGCAGTTTAGTATGGAACAGTAACTTAAACTGGCAGTACAGTAGTTACGCGTTCTCTGATAGAGCAGAGGCTACTGGTAAGTCTTCAAAGCCACAACGGCCACGCTGGGCTAAAAGAAGTCCATGGTATCCCTTTCACGAGAAAAACACCTAGGGTCCATGTCAATTTCAGACTTCCAACGATTAGGTGGATATGCAAAGGGGCAAGTAGATTGCGATCTACAGACAAGTTCAGACAACAATTGCGCATTACAGTGGAATACAACGGGTTGGCGCCTAACAAGTTCCAAAGACTGGTCCATAGGCCCAGTATTTGATCATCGATGGGAAGGTTCGACTTTGATAATTTCTTAATAACCATCAACGAGAGACCCCGCGTAAATTCAAATTTCTAGGCTTCACGGAGTACAATAATTTCCATACCCTGAACGAATACGATCTCGTCGATACAGTGCCAAAATCTGGAGACTTCGTGGTTTCGATCCGAGCATCCACAGACGCCCATATACTATTCTGCGAGACCGATGAGTACGTGTTTGGCTTTTGTTACTGGATCATCATCGGTGGATGGGCCAACACGGAATCTGCGATAAGAGAATGCGCGGATGGAGTACCGATCCCGGGGACATACCCCATCGAGCCTGCGTGTGCTGAAAAGAGGGCTTCGTATATTGTAATTTCTTTAAAATCTCCACTGCATTCGAATATCTTATTCGTTGAGCCTCTACGCGTTAGAGTACATTGATTCCTAATTATTTACCACGGTGCAGCACACACCCCTGTCTCCAACCGAATGGAGAACTTTCGTCGTCAGATTGAACGCAATGACGAAGGGCATATCCGTCTACGATACCGAAAAGCAGATCCTCGCGTACGACAAGGGATCACGTTCGCGATACTATATATCAGGGAGGTACAATCTGTTCTTAAGGAGCAGCGAAACGATGCTGGTTCGATTTCACACGTGTGAGTGGTTCAAGTAGAGTGGAATTGGAATTTATAAAGCTAGCATAATGCAGTGAATCGATTTCAGACAATCTCCTTCAATGCACCAAAACGAAAGCAGATCTGACGAGCCCTCCACTGCATCTGCCCCACTCGAATATCTGCATACAGATGACAATTAACCTGTGCCCGATGTGCGAAATTGAAGTGGCGTTGGTAAACCTTTCCAACGGAAAGCAGGAAAGCTTAGAAGTAATAAAAGGATCTACGGCGGCTGCTGCACATGGACTGCCAATGTGGCGACACGTCCAGATCAACAGAACAGTTTCGTTCGAACTTGGGACGACTGTACAAGTGAAACTGATTCCAGACCTCCCGTTCGGAGTGATCACAGTTTTGGCGGTTGGAAGCATTCGTTCATGTCCGCCGACAGGTGTGTCTCTGTGAATCTATAAAATTGTAACGAAATTAATTGACCTCTCGAAGTATAACACCATAACTCCATAAAGCTTGGATGAAAATCGATGTGATCGTGATCGCGTTTCGTTTGTTCAGATTCCGTCAGATACGCTAGCATGAAACCCAAGCAAGACTACGGCAACGGTCATTACTTCTGGCCAAACGTTACGTGCCAGAAGCTCTTTTACAATGAAAATGTCGTCGTCGATTCGCTGCCCGACTCCACGTTGGGTGTGGACTACGGTAATGGTCCAAAGTTTCCTTGGAAACGTCTGCTGGAACAATATTGTAGGAACTCTGTCTTATCGTAGATGACTCCAACTGCCCCGAGGGCAGGGTGGGGCCGTACTGTTCCATAAGCTGCAACGACCATTTGGAAAGAAATCCGGATTGCAAAAATACGGCGATTTGCGAAAGAGCAGGCTGCACGTGTCCATCCGGTTTCGTCGGCAAGAATTGCGAACTATGTAATAGCCGTAGATTATGATAAGGGAGTACTAACGCGAGACGATGATTCTTGTTAACAGATTTTGTTCCTAGCTTGCGAAGTTGGCCGGTATGGACACGACTGCAAGCAAACTTGTGGCTGGTGCTTGAGAGACGACTGTGACTTCAGAACAGGAGTGTGTAAGTCTGGCTGTAACAACTTGGAAAGATACAACATCCCACCGTATTGTAAAAGAGGTGACGAATTGGTTGGAATTTTGAATCAAATAACTATCATTTTATGACTATTATCTTTTCTGTTCCGAGAAAACTGTTATAAAATTCAGTGTATTAACTGAAACTTTTATTCCATACATTTTTCTGTAAATAAGAAACTATTCTTTTCTTGTAAGTAGTTATGTATAAAATTAACTTAAGGGGGGAGCCTGGTGTAACTAGCTGGAAATCGAGGCATTTCTCGGGAATTTTTTTTAAAGAAAGTATTTAATCGATCTTTCTGAAACTTTCAGGATATAGTATTATCAGGTTAAGGAAGACAAAAAAAAAATTTTATTAAAAATGAGCGGCAAATAACAAAATTATAAGGGCTTATGCCCAGTCCGTTGGCGACGCAATTGTTACACTGCGGGCAACGTAGCGTCTTTTGGTTTCATCTAAAACCAAAAATCGAACAATTTTCGTTTAGTTTATGAGTGTACGCACAGATCGTATAAATTCATAACTTAAAAGTGAAACAATAACTTAAAATTGAACAAATGGCGGCCTCTTGAAAAAAAAATTAACTTTTTCCAACGAAATTTTGCCTTAAATGTGTAAAAAAAGTTATTTATTTAAACAATATCATTATACTAATAAATTAGCCCTATGAAGAAAATGTTCACAAATATCCGTGTACAAGGTCAAGTCGATTGGTTGAATATTTTTGGAGTTACATTGCCCGCAGATTGTAAAACTGTCGTTTCGAGAAAAACGCATTTAAAGTCTTGTGGTAACCTGGCGCTCCGTATCAACACCGACCATATCCGCTTTTATTTTTCGAATTTCGTTTTGCGGCTTTGGGAACATATTATTGTGATGTTCAACTATTGATTTATGCAAAAAAAAAATCGATTTCTTCGACCCGCTACACCAGGCTCCCCCCTTAAAGTTTTGTGGTAACCTGGCGCTCCGTAGCAAAACCGACCATATCCGCTTTAATTTTTCGAAATTCGTTTTGCGGCTTTGGGAACATATTATTGTGATGTTCAAATATTGATTTATGCAAAAAAAAAATCGATTTCTTCGACCCGCTACACCAGGCTCCCCCCTTAAAGCAGAAGAGAAATGTTTTAAAAGTTAAAAGTTCGATGAGTAACTTTTATTTATAAAAGCTAACAGTTTCAGTCGACCCTTGGATGGAATGGTCTGGGTTAAGAATGGAACAGTAAGGAGACTTTTGTATAACTACCGTGTAAGCGTTTTTTATGTATTTTTTTAAAGGAATCGACGTCCTTCCACCACCTAACATCGATTTTATCAATGAAACGTTCGTCCGTGTGATACTTCCAGCGAGAGAGGAGTATAAGTTAATACCTTTGCGTTATCTGTTCATCGTGCAGGTGAGAATGATGCAATTAACAGGATTGCCATTTTACTTCGTCGAACGAATGTATATCTGTAATAGAAAGATGACGATGCCCATGCCCGCTGGTTGGGAGGCTATGCAAAGATGTTTACAAACACTACGACACTCATTGGATACACTGATGGCTTAGAACCTGGCACTTCCTACAAAATTGCTTTTATGCTATTGGTGGAGCACGATGGTCACAAAATAAACGGGGAATGGAGAAGCTTCGCGACTCCCTGCACGTGTGAGTTACCATAGGGTTAAGCAAATGCCCCAAGAAAATGGGGAATTGTAATGACAAATTATTTCAGCCAGCGACTTTAAGATGGAAGCAACGAACACGAGCTTGACATTGAAGAAGATTCCAGAAGTGGTACGTAGTTGATGATTAATTCTAATGATAAAAAGTGGCAAGGAATATTGACTTCCAGGAGCCTTTGCACTCGTGCCCAGACAAGTGGTACGATGTCACTTTTGAAAACAGTGCAAGACACGGTGAAATATTCCAAGGGACGCTGCCTAAGATACCCCACCAATTTGCACCATTAACACCGTATACACTTTACAATGTCACGGTCAGCAAAGGGTCGACGATTTTCTTTTCGCGGGAGGTTCGAACCCTCGATGGAGGTGATTATGGGATCCAGACTGAAATTCAACTTTTCTAAATTAATATAACGCGTGGTTAACATTCCTCGATATTAACAGCTCCGTCAGAAGTGAGAAACATCGCGGTGGAATTGACTTCGAACGGAGAAGCGACACTTAAATGGGACCCCCCTCAACATCCACGTGGAATCATAAAAAAATACGAAATCGGATGGCAGGTAAAGGGGAATAATTAATAAGGTACAGGTGGTTTCATGTCCAAAAATACGTTAATAAAAATTTCAAGATCCAAAGACACTTGGGCTGCTCCGATCTGAAGATGCACGACCCAAGCAAGCCCGTCAGAACATTCTTCACTGAGCTTACCAATGCTACATTATCACCTCTGATACCATATGCTAATTACACTGTAGAAATCTCAGCCCACACTTCTTCTCCTGGGCCAGGAGAGCGGACCCAGTTTTCCACCAAGGAAAGTCGTACGTTTCCACAAAAAAAAATGAAAAGTACCTCCGTATAGTTTAAAACTCTTCATTCTATGAACAACGTGTCTATTGCATTCACAGACATACCAACAGCTGTGTACAGCAACCTGACATTTCAAAATTATACGTTGTCGTGGGGCCCTCCAGAAGATTGCACCACGATTTCTGGACCAATCAAAGCGAGGATTATCGTCAAAGGTGTTAGCAAATTGGTGGCTGGTTTCGATATTACGAAATACACTGTCTTCTATTCCATTGATCTGATGACGAAGCTTGACGGTGCGGAAAAGTACGAAGCACGGATCTACGCTGTTAGAGACTACCACAGCACGTACCAGTCTCGTTATCAGGAGATCACCTTCACTACCCCGCCAAAAGGTAGGGACCATTGAAGAACCTTCCTTGAATGGAGCATTTTTGGTTGATAAGCACGATTTCTTTGCAACAGCCCCGCCTCCGGTAAGGCACCTAGAAGTCTTCGAATTCGATTCCAAAACTTCGGAGGTCTACTTAAGGTGGCAAGCGCCAAAGCCACCTATCAATGGAGAAATACATTATTACACAGTGAACAATATTTACTCGATTCGGAAGATCGTATTCTTCGTGAGTCCCACGGAATATTGCGATTTGTGGAGCAAATACATTTGCGCGGTCATTAAGCAACCTGGACCACATTTCCAACAAATTACGGTAGACGAACGTGTTCCTTAGAACTTGACTAAGATTCAGCGAAGCTGACAAGTCGACGATGAATATATTTTAGGTATCAGCCGTGAACGTAAACGTTTCAACGCCCGGCGCAGAAGTATCCCGGCCAATTGTTCCCAATATGAAGCCAGATGCGCCTGAAAACTTCACCGTGGAGGCTCTCGACAAAGGACTCGTCAATGTGAGCTGGTCCCATCCGTGGATAACAGGTGGTCATCTCGAGAAATTCATCATCGCCGCGAAAATGTTGTCGTCGAATCTGACAATGCAAATTCGCCAGCCGCTAATGAACGTGACAGAACACCTAGTCAAAGAGTACCATATTTCGTACTCCGAGCAGCTGCATTTATTGCCATCTACCGTTTACGAAATTTCCATTCATGCCGCGACCAACACGAACTTACCCGGCGAGAAGAAGTTTGCGAAGGTGCAGACACCACTGGCGATAGCATTCGAGAAGAAACTAACGTCGAACGCGAGCATCGACGATTCGACGATCTCCTTGCACATCCCAAATGTTCTGAACGACACCAAACGCAGCTTGATGAACGTGGTCGTAAAGGGACCACGTACTTGTGAGCACTCCGTGGTACTGAGCCCTCCTGTCCAGGAGCAAGTGGGAATCAAGGAGTACGAGATTAACTGGCTTGCTGCCACGTTCCCGGTAAGTATCTTTCGAAATTGAATTCGGAGGTCCTCTTTGTGGAACTCTTTAACGAACGGTCTCCGCCATCACAGACGAGTATGTTCGCTGGCAAGACGTTCACCGTGGGCGATAAGAAGCAGTACAACGGCGCCACAAATTGCCCGCTAAAGCCAGGAGAGTCGTACCAAATAATGATCATTGTGCAAACTGATGGAGGATCGGGGAACGATCAGATTGTGGTGGCGAGCACTGCATCGATTCGTATTAACGAGATACCGAAGCGGCACGAAGCGTGGATCATTCCTATTACGATATTTGTCATCGCTGTGGTAGCCCTCTACTATATTTATGGAAGGTACGACTAAGGGAAATTAATTCATTTTATTACACTCTGACTGCTCTGTTTTCTTTATAGGAGGAAAAGGAGATCTTTAAAGGATATCGGTTCTCACGAAGAAATGGACGCGGTGACCAACGCAGAAAACATGGGGGAAATTCTACCATGCTCGACGCAAACACTTACCACGACGTTGAATGTGCCTGGTAAAGAGACATTATCGCCAACGAGCACGCCTTTGAACGATGGAGCCATACTCGCAAACGATGTTAATCAGAGCGAAGGAGCAACTACCCCGGTGCAAGTGAAGGATTTCGAGGATTACGTGAAACGAGCGCTCGATTCTGGGCTGCTGCATAAGCAGTACAATGTAAGCGTTTCGGTACCCTCAATGATTCATATTCTATGAAAACTCCATGATTCCTTTTCAATTATTCGAAAGACACTGCCGAGGGGCCAGACGAAACCATGGGATTATGGACAGCTGCCGCAGAACAAGCCGAAGAATCGATACGCAAATCTCGTAGCTTGTGCGTAAAATTCTTTTCTATCGCTTTAGGACGTGCAATGATATTCTCGATTAACAGCTAATGAGTCACCGATGCTTTCTAGACGATGAGAATCGCGTGATACTAAAGACGCTTCCGGATGATCCCCACTCGGATTACATCAACGCTAATTACATCAAGGTAAGCAGAATTATTGATCCCATGAAGAATCTATTAAAATTCTGTCTGATAAAGCAGAAAGCTTATAGGTATGTTTGTCTGCCGCCTAAAAACTTTCGAACGATAAACTCTGGGGTACGGAATGTGCCTCAGCTCTTTATGCCTGCCAAGACAGATGAATGTACCTATTAGGTATATCCACAAAAAAATCAGAATCTAAATTCCGGGCGAAGCCGGATAGTAAAGCTAGTATCTTCATAAATACTAAACATCCAATATGTTGAAATTTCATTGCTAAAGGGCTACAAAAGGGAGAAGTGTTACGTAGCCACGCAAGGGCCAAAGCCGAGTACGGTCATTGACTTCTGGAGGATGATCTGGGACGAGGAAACCCTTGTGGTTTGCATGGTAGCAAACACAATCGAAGGAGGGAAGGTAGATTTGTCTCAGACCCGAGATACTAACCATGCTGATACATAAGTAAATGAAGAATGAAATGTCCGTAGGCAAAGTGCGAGCAATATTGGCCCGACATTGGGAAGAAGGAGAAATACGGTGATGTGGTGATCTTCCACGCTAAACACAATGTGTTCGCGGATTACACGTTTCGTACCTTGCACGCGACGCGTGGGAACGAAACTCGAAAGGTAAGAGCAACGACAACGAAACTCTTTAAGATCAATAGATACTTCAAGAAATGATTATTTATGGAATGATTAAAAATCAGATCGAGCATCTGCATTACACTGCCTGGCCAGATCACGGAGTGCCCCTGTCCACGCATTCTGTGGTGACGTATTTAAAGAAGCTGTTGGCCACGTCACCCGGAAATGGACCTGTGGTGGTGCACTGCAGCGCAGGGGTCGGGAGGACCGGAACCATCATTTTGTGCGACATTTGCCTGCGGCGAGCCGCAGCAGAAGGGGTGAGATATATTTGAAAAATACTCCACAGTGCCCAACGGAGCGGTACGATATTTTTGAGAAATATTTTCAGGTGGTCGACGTGTTCGCTGAGATGAAGGCGATCAGAAGCCAAAGGGCCAACACGGTGGACACTATGCAACAGTATCTGCTAGCTCACTTGTCCCTAGTCGAGTGTTTACTCTCTATCCCAACGTCACTGTCTTGCGACAAGGTCCTGCCGTCGAAGATCAAGACGCTTAAAAAGCAATTGGTGATGCAGCATCAGAGGTAACATTGATTCGTCGCTTACAATTAGTATCAGATGTTAAATAAGATAAAAAATTTACAGTTTGAAGAAGACAACGTGGCAAGACGAAGCGCTTCGATCGCCGGCCAGCCTAGCCACACTTTCGAAATGCAACCTTGCCAAAAACAGATTCCCAGAATTAGTTTCAGGTTCAGAATTATTCCCTTGTGCTTCCCCGCCGTCTCCCTGACTCCTGGCTGCAATAACGCAACGATTACTTTGCAGCGAAGGTCAGCAGAGTGTACTTAAGTCGACACCCACCGACAGATGAGGACAGCGATTACATATCCGCTGTTTACGTGGACAGTGTGAGGTTGCAGAAGCAGTACGTAGCCACGCAGTTGCCGTTGCCTGCGACGTTCAGCGATTTCTGGAGGATGATCGCCGAGTATAAAGTAGAATTAATCGTTCTGCTACAACCGCACGACCCGAATGACGCGGTTGGTGTTTGATCAGCCTGACTGAATCGCGTTTCTATCAACTGATTAAGCTGTCGTTCGGAATAACTGTTTTCAGACCTGTTGCCCCATTGTCCCGAGTGAGGAATTTCAGCCAGCGCCATACATAAGTATCAGGGCAAAGGAGACTGTCGAATTGGAGCATTATACATCGCGGAAACTGATGCTGGTGGATAATTCAGAGGTGAGTCGAAGGAGATCGGTGCGGCACGATGGGCGATGATTGGTGTACTGTTTCAGAAGCCCGCCGCTGAGCAGCAGGTAACAATTTTATGCTCCGCGGAATGGAAAGCTGGCAGGAATCAAGAGCCACCATCGACGATGACGCTGGTGACGCTGTGGCAAGCCGCGGAGAGGATTTCGAGAGGAGACGGGCCGACCGTGGTGCTATGCCAGTGAGACCACATCGAATTTCCAGAAATATCTTTCTACAGATCGCGCGGTTATTGCGAAACACGCTGAAATGTTTCTGTTTTCAATTAGCGACGGCGTAACCGGCTGCGGACTTTACTTAGCCTTAAGCTTTCTTCTCGAGAGAATGGCCGTGGAAAGGGAGTGCGACGTTTGCCTGGCAATTCGCGCGATTAGGAGATCGAGGCCCGATTTCGTCCAATCTTTGGTAAGTTTCATCAGATTTGAATAAGGTACTGTATTAACCCTCGGCAAATATCACGGTACCTTCGGGTCTCATTACTGGCGCACTCAGGATTTAATATTGGGCGGAGCCGAGTTGAAGGGATAAAAATATTTTTCATGCAAACGCAATAAAATTCATTAGGTGATTATAAAAATTTATTTAAAGAATAAAATCCAGTTTTCTTTACTTTTTGCAAAGCTCTTGAGTAACTTCAGTCGTCGTTACATTAATCTCCCTTTTCCTCCTTCTTTGGGGGGTGCCAGGGCACCTTAGTCCCCCTCTGGGTGCGCCACTGAGTCTTATATATACACTTTAATTATTTAGGGCCCAGTGTGGCGTATAGGTCCTAACATTTTCGAGTGTATAGAAAAAATCGATAGTAAAAAATTTCGGAAAACTTACCTGAAAACATTTTTTTTAGGGTATCTGGACACTAAAGGGTTAAAATAGTGTAAGAAGGCCCTAACAGCGCCGAAATATTGATAAGCTTCGTGGTATTTTCCGAGGATTACGAACCTTCAGATCCCTGAATTTTGCGTTTGCACAAACAATGAATCTTCTTTTCTGTTTTAGGAACAGATGGAGTATTTATACGACGCAGCGATAACATACCTCCAATACTTCGAGACGTACGCGAACTTTACGTAAAACGTAAAACAATCCCGTCGCCGCTCGCAACGGCAGCAAATCGTACGATCCACCGACGTAGATCGATTCGATTAATCTGAACGAGTTCAGACAGCTTCTTCAACGCGCGCATCGTTTGATTTATGAATTAATACCGTTACGTAAATCGTTGGATACCGAAACCCCCTGGCCGCACGATTTTTTCCAATTTCCCGTGGCTTTTCCGCCGCGCAAGGCTAGCAACTTTCATTCCCACGAATCGTTATCGCGATTTATCATAATGTATGCAGCAATGACCTCGCTGCACCGTGTGCATCATTGAATGCATCGAAGAAGCGACTTCGTCTCGTTAAATAATCGTAATAACGGTTAACAGGAGCATAAAAGTTTTCACGAGGACATTCAAGTGTCGGTCTCAACATGGCCGCGGTTATTGAAAAGAGGAACTCACGTTGCTTCGACGATTTGGATGAATCCGTCTGTCCCTCAATCAAACCGGTCCCCGCGGAACATCGCCGTGTACAAACGCTGGCAAATCGCGGCTTCGGTTCTTGACAACGCCGATTGTCATATTGAAACAGCGAAACACTTACGTCACGACTACTTATCGACAACGAAAATTCGCGCGGGAACTATGTGCCACTGTTCCTGCCCACTATAAATATTCACTAGGGTAAAGAGTACAATGGTTGGCCACTTAACGGGACCTTCCGGTCTAGAGGCCCAAAAAATAGGTAATTTTTAGGAATTAATTAAAGGAAAATTACTACTAATAATTTAATGGGACTTTTTGCATTGTATTAAGGATGTCTTAAGTTATAGAAATATATTTTTTGTTTTATAATTAATTATTGCAGACGGCCCTGGGGAGTCGTTAAAGTCAGGGCGTCAAAAAATTGATCCAAATCGGTGGGACCTGTATCTTCAAAAGTTATTATCCGATTCGACTGAAACTTATTTTATTTTGAAGATTATACTTCTGGCTAAGGGGGAACTAGAAAAAAATTAAAAAAATTACATTTTTTTTAGAAAATAACGACACTTGAAGTTTGAAATCACTTTTCCCTGTACTTTTCGTCCTTTCAACGCCTTTAAAAATTATAAATTTTCAATTTTTTGTAATTTTTCTAGTCCCCCCCCCCCCCCTAGCCAGAAGTATATTCTTCAAAATAAAAAAAGGTTCAATCGAATCGGATAATAACTTTTGGAGATACAGGTCCCACCGTTTTGAGAACACTGTTTCGAGAAAAACGCGTTTAAAGGTTACGTGAGCGCCGAGTGCCCGGTTGTTGCCCATGCATTTGCCGCTACTCAAATGCCTATAACTTCTGGAATTTTACGAATTTCAACAAATCCTTTTAAACACGTATTCCTAAAAGGTTGAACATTCGAAAAATGAAATAAAAAAAAATCGACTTTTAGACCGGAAGGTCCCCTTAAGTAAGAGTGTCACATAAATAATGAATTATAAGTGTGAATTTAGTAAATTTGCATTGAAAATGAATATAAATAAGTAAAAAAAAGTCCTAATAATCTAAAAATAAATGGAGTTTATTTAAAGAAAAGCAAGAATTTATAAAAATATACAAAAAATGTGTTGACTACGAAAAAATATAGTTATTGGCATGGTCACGACAGTAGTTGTCCGATCGGTTCGACAGTGATTGGCCGCTATTTGACACATAATATAACCTAAAAGAAAATGTTATATGATTTGTTGACAGAAATGGGATTAAAATTAATCAATAAAAAATGGATATATCTTATGTATGTATGTGTTTATTAAATACAAATAAATATATTTGTTCGTATACATCTTATATTATCACTTATCTCTGACAAGGTATACTTTCTTTGGGCATCTTTCATTGCTTATAATTATTGGTTTTGCTCTTTTATTTTGAACAGTATTCTCCTTGTTACTGATTTTTTCTTTTTTAATGTTTTTCTCTTGCTGCTTTAGCAGCCTTGCTAATTTCTTTGCTTCTTTCTCTTTTTCTGCTGCTTGTTTCTTTTTCAAAATTTCTGTACGCTGTGACATTCCTTTTTGCACAGCATCTATAGCTTTTATAATGTGTTCATCTGTATATTCTTTCCCATATTTCCTATCACCTTTTTTCACTTTTGGCATATTTTATAGTGGGGTAATTCAGTTCTACTAAAAAATTCAAAATTTTTACAATTTATCTACTAGGAAAGCACAATTTAAATTTTAACTTCAATTTACTTAAATAAATTCTGTAATCAAATTAAATTTGAATAATCTAATTAATTCAATCAAATTTCATTTTTAATTCCAATTTAATTAAATAAATTTAATAATCAAATTGAATTTGAATACACCAATTAAAATTCAAATCACAGGAAACTTAAAATATAACTATACAATGTAACATACCTAATTGTACTTCTTCGTTTTATTTAATTATACTATGATTATATAAATGTTGAATCTTTCTTACAAATGACCGTTTCAGTACCGCTAATGAATAGGGGGCCAATAACCGTTTTACCGTTACTAAGGTTATAAAACAGTCACCGGCCGCCCGGCCAATTATTGCCATTCAACATTATTCATATGACAGTTGTTGGCCTCCTGTATTTTTCATAATATATGTATAATTTTAACAAATAAATAATTCTTTTATAAAGTTTCAACTTTTATTTATCGATATATACCGAATATGAGAGATATACATATCATAAATACATTAAACCATTCGTAAACTTTTAACTGTACTCTTATGGTTTTTTGATTAAATGGCTGTAATTTCCAAGCTTCAAAGCCGAGTCATCCTATTTGCTTTTATATATAATCACAGTATATAGTGAGTGGAGAAATGTTGATTACATCCGAAGCAAGAAAGTACAAGGAATATGAATATGTTCATTAAAAAAGGCATAACATTGGTATTTCTTTATATTCATTTATTTCTCAAAATATGGCCAATCATTGTCAGGTGGCCAACCACTGTACTCTTTACCCTATGCGAAATAAACTATCTTAAAGCCTTTAATTTGAAACATCAGAAAGCCCTAACATTCGATCCGCGGCACTGACCTACCCAAGTTATCGTTAAAAGACAGATACATCGATCGAAAGATTATCCCGCGTAATCTGGCGTTTGTTCGGCAAGAGACTAAAAGGGTAAGCCGGAGTGTAGGTTACTTACGCACTTCCTGGCATTCATTCATCGTGTCAAGCGATTCGGGAAAATCGCGCCGGCTCAGTATCGGCCGAGGAATCGGCTGGTACCCGCGAAAACTGATCAACGAGACGGGAAACTGTTGAGAAACGGGAAAAAAGGAAGCGAAAAAGCGATCGTGCCGCGGACGCGTTTCCCTTCCTCCAGCCGCGAGCTTCCGCTGTCCGCCGCCAGGGCGCGCCTGTGGCGCCAATAACTCGCAATCGCGAAAGGTATAAGTCGACCTCCTGTAAACGTCCATCTCCGCGGATATCTTCACGTGCGTTTTCCGTGGTAATCGGGTGTGCGCCGTGAATCCCGAGTGCAAAGTTTCCGAGGATTTACCGAGGCGTGGCTGACAGCGTGGCACGGGTTTCGTCGGTTCCGTGTCTTGGAAGTAGGAACGGGTGGAGAAGGGCTAGGCGTTTGGAAACTCTCGTGCGCTCTCACAGCAGCAGGTAAGAGAATTCCCATCGTTCACGGTGTCGCTGGCAGAACGGGCGAACACGTGTGCTCTCCGTGTGTCACTGGCCATCGGCGTTCGATCATGTCACGGGACGTTTCCACCCGATCGCCAGTCCGTTTGTTTTGTTTGACAAGATGCGGGACACGCGTGTCACGTCTCGTTTCAAGGCCAGGGAAGACATATTGGCGCGTGAACAGGACCCATTGAAAAACGGAACGCCCCGAACCAGGGGGACCGCGAGTTCCCGCTCGATTTGAACTGGTTCGGCGTTTCGGATCGGTGGTGTCGATCGTGTCCCTCGTCGAGCACGCTCGCCTGGCGAGTTTACGTTTGCGCGTTCTGCGTCACTCGAAACCCGCTTGTTGTTCCTTTTCTGTTATATAAGGAACACGCTTCGCACGAGTGTGCCACCACCATCTTGGTCGACGTAACGCAGCGCGAAATTTGACTTCCCTCTCGATCGTTAACGGTCGCAGCGCGCCATTTAAAATCGCTTCTGGTCAGCTCAACGATTTATCCTCGATCGTTTCTCGCTTGCAGGGTGTCTCCGTTTAATATCGCGATATAGTAGATCGAGTCTATTTAAATGGGGAATGGTGTTTGGTAATAATTTCGTGCACAGTGCAGAAACGTTTACATCAGAATTGAAAGCACAGAGTAATAATCCGTGGTCCAGATAATGTTCAGAAATGTTCCGTGACCCGACGATAAAATGTTAAGAAACAATCCGGAGCATTGATTAATAGAATGACTCAAGAGTTTCTTCGTGTAAAATCAGAAGGATACGTTATTGCAAAAGCTGCTGCGTTGTTCCTTCTCTTATCTGCGTCAACTTTCAGACAGTTTATGTAAGATTTTTATTCGAAATTTTTCTCGGCATCTTGCGACACAGCTCCCCTCGTTCGCTCGCGTTCTTTCACCGCGATGCATAATAAAATTATCATCTCCGTAATGACCACCTTTAACAATAACCTCGTATTCGCGGTATGCCATTACGCTATGAACGTTTTATAATTTAATCTGCCCTGTCCACTCATTTATCCATTCACGAATCATCCGACCGTGGCATATTTTCCTCCCGCTGGTTGTTAATACGCTCTAAGAAGTGACTTCCTAACCAGCATCGGCCAATAAGCATTTCCTCTACAAACAAAAGCCCCTTTTCCCATCTCTACAAAAGTCAAACAACCACGACCCACAATTTCCACGATACTTATCAATTTCTTCCATCATCGTTCCCACTTATTCTCCAATTCGATCAATTACACGCGTCCTACGAACCACCCCCTCAGATTCGCAGAAAGGGATTCGCTTTCCAGAAGCTGTTACACAGCAGCGTCTCGATAAGAGCGTTTCCTCCATCGCTGACCAATTCTCTTGAATCCCAGAATTTCCTATCTCACTCCCAACGCGCTCGAAATCGTAATAAAAAATTCCAAACGCGTGTTTTATGGGTCACGAAGAGCCTCGGAATCACTATTGCTCGCGTGACCAGTTGTGGCTGGCCAAGAAACGCACGGGAAAGTGGATTCTGTAGAAGTGTGAATCCGTTTGAACCGCCAGGCACCGAGGCAATGACGATGGTTTTTGATTTTAATTGAAAAGCGATTCACGGCGTGAGCGGCGTGGCAACAAAGACGGTGTTCCTTCTGTCCCGCGGACCGGCGTCGTACAATTGCGCCTAACTCTGACAATCGATCCGACCGTGGCCCAACTTGACAGCAATTTAAAATCGCTTCTCCTCCTGCAAGTCGTAACCAAGTGCACCGCCACCAAGCCGACTCCTCTCCCACGAAGCGCACTCTTCGTCGCGGATGCTCTTCCGCCTCTTTTCGCCGCGCTTCCTCTTCTGCACGCGCGCGGGCAACTATCCCGAGCAGCCTGTTAACAAACAACTTTCGCCGTCATTCCAAGCTGCCGCGCATTATCGGCCCTCTTAACGACTACGCGGTACAAGAAACACGCTGCACGGATATCGACGCTGCATCACGACGATGTCTCCGATGCAGGCGGTGTTGGTTATATACACTCGGTTGAGTAGCGATCGGGTTTCCGAAAGTCCATGGACGGTCTATAAGACACGGTCGAATGGAGGTGAATCGATGAAGATGATGGGACGTAAAGTGAAGGCACCGTCTTTTCAGGGGAAATGGCGATCACCTCGCCGAAGCGCGCCAAGGAGAGAGAATTGGGAGCCGTGGCTAGAAGCTGGATAGCGAGGCCGATATTAAGCACCGAATTCACCGATGATCCACCGCTGGAGGACGTTTTCGTGGGTCTGCTGAGGCAGAAGAAGGATACCTCCACAGCGATACAGAGAATATCCTCTGTTCTGCCAGGGTTCAATCACTTGAAACGTTGCTCCTCCAACAAGCTACTATTGGCACCGCTCAACTCTCCAGAATTGGCAGCAAAAACGGACGAACCATCAGAAGACAGCGCTTTAACTGAAGACAGATTGAAGGCAGCCTTGAAAGAGAGAGAATTTGACCTAGCTTTGCTAGAAGACGAGTTTCAGATAGTGAAAGTACCAGCCAGAGCAGCGAAGACGAAAGCACAGTCAGCACGAGCGTCCAAGGTTTGGCCCTTGAATTTCCACCCGGACCCCAACGTCGAATGCCTGATCGATGGGTCCATTTTCACGGAGCATCAGCTTCAGCTAATAGAAAGATACATGCGCGTCGCGGTAGAAGCGGGTAGGCTGGAAGCTGTTGGCAATGGGAATTGCAACGGTAGCGCGGTGATCGTTGATCCGGAAGACGGAAGGATTCTCGCGATCGCCGCCTCGAAGATCGATCAGCATCCCATGTGGCACGCAGCTATGCTGGCGGTGGACCTGGTGGCTAGACTTCAAGGTGGTGGTGCTTGGCAATTACACGAGTACCTTGAGAAAAATGATGCGGTATTAGAATCGTCGGATCCCACTGAAAAGGTGAAGAGAGACTACGCAACGAGGGAAAGGAGGATCAAGAGGAGGTACAACGAGGATGCTCCTTTCTGTTATCCAGAATCGTTGTCCAAACTGACTCTCCCAAATGAGGAAACTCTTAAATCGACCGTTGCTCGAAAAGGGCGAAGGAATAACGATGCGAGCACGTTGGATTCAGAGAAGGCTGAGGCAGAGAAATCCGGACCTTACTTGTGCACAGGATACTGGACGTTCCTGCTGAGGGAACCATGCCCCCTTTGCGCCATGGCCCTCGTCCATTCCAGGGTCTCGAGGATATTCTACGGTACACCTAATGAGGACAGTGGAGTGCTGGGGTCGAGAACTATTCTGCACGCCGTGCCCGGATTGAATCATCGGTACCAAGTGTGGAGCGGGATCCTGGAACCAGAATGCCAAAAGGCGTCGCGAGAAATCGAGCACAGAAATGTGGATTGACTCACGCTACGCCTTCGCGACAATTGATGGTAATTTTCTAATAACCAGCGACTCGGCGGAGCAGAGGATCACGGGTGTATGTGAAAAGTCAGCGAGTGATTTATCGATGACCGTTCCGCGACCGAAGACCATGCTTGTATTTTCTGCGGGATTAAAGGAATGACGAAACAGCTTCCCTGGATCGATTCAATGCAATTCACTAACTGATATTCATGATTTATCGATTCCCCATTAACGGCATCTGCGAAAGCTTCGCGTCGGAGCGCGCGGCGATGCTGTAACGTCGATGTAACGACCGGTTTATGATTTCAATCAGAAGCCAAGCGGCGCAGAAGATCTTACACGTGGTTCGAACGTGCGTCGCTCCATTACCGAGCACCATGTGCAAACGACCTTGGTGTCTTAGTATAATTTGCAGAAATAGAGATGTGGCGTCCGTGTCTATTGCCGTTCCTTCGCCCGCGCGGCTAGCCGGCAGCCGCGGTTACACAATGCCCGCCTCTCGGGGATCATGAAAATCGTTTTCGTGAATTCGTTTGCCCTGGTATCGTTCGAATTAGACCCAATTAAACATCGCCACGGTCTCAGCGTTTCGCGACCGCTCGAGCGACAAATTCGAAATTCTTGGCACGTAATCTGCGCTCGGGGACAGGCAAACTGCGCGCGGTTAATTGAGTAGAATGTTTAAAGACATTGCGTCAGAGGTAGAAAATGCCCACCCTCTGTCAGGGAAACGAAATGCTTGAAGGCGCGCGCCTCGTTAAACGGTTCGGTCACCGAGCGTTGCACTGGGCGGTGGCGGTCGAAAATTCGGTCGGTCGCTCGGCCATTGCCATCTCGAGGGACGGTGACCGAATCGATGACACCAAGAGCAATTCCAACATCCACGCGGGTCGATCGGGCCATCCGAAAAGTGTCGGCGGTTGCGAGCCGAATTGCGGTCGCATAAACGAGCAACGAATGAAGACGTACCCTGGCGTAGTGGCCAAACAAGGCCGCCGAGCAATTCTGCGATGCAGGGATGGTCGTTGATCTCCTCGCAGATCGCTCGAAACGTCGTCACGCGCTTCCTACGGAGCTCCTTTCCGCGGCGGAGGAATCCTACCAGCGCCGTTGGAACGCCGATCCTCCTCGAGTCTGCGATCTTTCCTGGTCAAGACACGGACGGTTTAATTTGTGTGGAAACGAGTAGCGCGTATAACAATGACCTCGCGGATTAACTTCAATCAGCGAAACTTCAGACGTCTAACCCCGTTGAGCCGTACAGCTTTGCCGAACGGATGTGGACGCAGAGAACGGCTGATCAACGCTTGCACGGGAACGCTGGCGAAGAGAATTATGTATAGGAAGCGAGACTAGGGGGCGGGATGAGTGGCGCCTCGATGTCCCATTCCCGTAAAAAGAGACCCCACTCTGTAACAATTTGCTTGAATGAATTGCTTGTAACTAAAATTGATTTGCTGGAAATTCCCTAGTCCATCCGGCCAACCTGCTCCATAGACCTACACTGATTTTGTTGTTGCAGGTTCTGCTACTGTCCACGGTATAACTTAAGCCCGTCGAATTTCTCGAGGCGACGATTAGCGACGAGGATTACGAGCAGGGAGGAGCCTGGGAATTCGTTCAGCGAGAAAAGAGTGCACGGTAGATCGCGTCGCGCGATACCACCGCAAACGGGCTAGAATTTCTGTTGAAAGACACCTTAGCGAGTCGCCGAGAGGCTACAGTAACGAGTAGCAGTTGTTCCACGTCCTTCGTTGAACCGCACAGGCACGTGGCACCAATAACGTAACCCGGAAACGCATCAGCGCCGTCTCTTTTCACGACCGACGTTCGTCACACCCGAGGAAGAAGGTTCGACTGTTAGACCCTCGCTGAGAATTACCTCGACGGAAGCGCGCAGTGCCAAAGATAACGTCTCCATAATAATTAATCCGCGTCAACTGCAAACAGATAGCTTTTACGGCGCGACTGCTCGTCAAGTAGACGCGGACGTCTCCTCTTAGATATCAATCGGCGCAAGGATCTTGTAAATCGGTGGAAAAATTCTCGCCAGGGCTTGTGGAGCTTGCACGCGGTATTTCGGGGCAGATAAGAAGGCGGGCCAGGTCAGGTATTAATCAGAATTCGAATCCAGTACGTGACCAAATACGGGACGATTGTACGAGGTAAACCGAGTCACATTTTGCTCATCAGCACTGAGTGGTTCCAATTGACGGGTCGGGTCGACCCTCCAGCGTAGACACTATTGGTCAGCCTTTTAATACCGGCGGTCGCGATTGGATCAGATACCCAGATCGTTCTTAGACAGAAGACATCGGCTGGAGCATTCGGTTGAAAACTTTTAACGTCGTCAGTGTCGCGCAATTTGCTGCCCCGTCGTCGTTGTTAACAGCAGAGGAACTCGAGAGACATCCGTGGCTGTCCGGTTTATCTCAGTCAATTTAAGTCGGTCAACGGTAGCAGCCAGCTCCCGCGAGCAACGACAAGAAGAGTCCATCGGGCCGACCGATCCACGTCGCCTGTTGCCTGCGTGCTTCCACTCCCACGCACATCGTTTTTCCGAACGAGGGCTCACCTTGATTAACGTATTTCGCCGTTCGTGAACAACAACCTTCGAGTTCGATAAATACTTCTCTCGTACGTGAATCCAGCGAGCATTGTCGTCAGCGTTCACCAGCGAGACGGTTTTTATCGAAGACAGCTGTGCACTTGATAAGGCACGATAAGCAATGGTACCGAAATAACACCTCAAGTCTCGATTACCAATTGGATGGCTCAGATCTATTGGCTGTTGCTCTTTGAAAGATCTTGATAGTCGCATCGCTTGATTCGGGAAGCATTCCGAGGAGAGAAGAGATAGGGAAACCCCGCGAGAGGCTCCGACATCTGTGTACCTGGCCGAGAAGACAAGTTTCTGGGCAGACCGCTCCGACGTCAGAAAGGACTTTTGGGGAACGTCGACGCGGCAAACAGCCTATCCCAGTTGGCTCTTACGGCACGAAGCCTCGCTCCTTCCTCCTGGATCAAGTTTCTATTTCCATCCGCACCATGGAACGAAGAATCCTGAAAATGTGGTGACGACGTGCCAGGCGAAGGCCTTCGATTCCCAAGACACTATCGAGTGTGTGAGCCATAGTCGTTAGAAAGCAATCGAGAGTATATCTCACGTGTCCAGTGACACTCGCAAAGAGCAACAACCCCTAGCCGCTAAAACAAATTAATAAACGCACGATCTTCCCAAGGATTAACGAAACGCTCCCCGGTATAATCGACATTAAACGTTTGTTCGAGCGGATTGAACAGTGATAAGTTCCCGTCGAGCATACACTCCTCGTTTCGTGAAACCATTGGTGCCGCAATAGTGGAGGATACGCCCGACAGCAGAGAGCCGAGCAGACCGTCGCCCTTTCGCGCAGCTTCAGCTTGCCAAGGAAAATAGTAACAAAATGCGTTGCAGCCAAGGTGTGGCGATGATATTCGAGGACGCGTTCGTCGTCTTTTCGCGTTTTTTATCCCTCAAGTCGCGGGGCTGCGCACTCTTGGAAACGCATCGGCAGCGCGAGACAACTGGCATCAAGAAACTGTACAATAGCTTCTTCGTGATGTTCTAAGGATAGCTCTCGCCCTGCGAAAAGTCGGCCCTTAGTTGACGGTAGTCGAGTGATGCACCCTGCACTCCCGGGATCATCGAGGATCCTGCAGAAGGAAACGCGGAGAGCGAGCGAGCTAGGAGGACGTTTTGGTTAGACTAGCCAGCCAGAAGAGGGAGAAAGGGGAGGCAAGTGGAGCGTGGAAATCGTGAAAGAACGTAAAACGAGAGGGGTAGGTAGACCACAGAATGTACACGCGAGTTTGAAGATTTCGAAGAGAAGACCGCAAGTCCTGATCGATCCTGGAACCAAATCGTGGATCATCGGCGAAGTTCTCACAATCTCAGCCCGGACTTATCGCCTTCTCTTCCCGACAAGCTACCAAAGCGTTCTCCGACGAATCTTGAAGCACTCAGAACAGCGAGGGCGAACGGAAGTCCGGATCGGAACGATTGGTAAACCAGGGGTGGCGTAGCGAGAGTCAGAGCCTGGTACGAGTGCTTCGAGATTCAGGGCCGTTGAATGGAGCTCGAATTCATCATGGACGGGGGTGCAGATGCTTTGAACGGGACGATATGGTTCCCCAACACACCGTCACCCCCGTATGAGCAGCTGTCTCCGGTTCGTCAGAACAGATGCGACGCCATCGCCACTCAGCACGTAAGTTTTGCACTGCTCTGTCTTCGACGCATGTAACAATCCCTTTCCGCGGTGCTTATTGCCAAACAAGTATTCCGAGACAGTTGAATCTATCTTCCCTCATGTTTTCGTCGCCAGACTGACGATATCGAGTAGCTTCCTTCTCCTCTGTTTGCCCGTCGCAAAGCTATAGTCGCGTCCAAGTCGATTTAGCGAACGGGTCAAGTTCGTGAGAGGTTCCGCGCTAATCGTCCCCCGTGAACTCACGCTGATGAAACATTTTATAGGCGTCAATGGGATATCACAGTCCACAAAATTCTTTATGGCAGGACAAGTACAACTCACCCAAGAACTCTCCAGAGGACGGTGTCCAGATACGCTCCAACAGCGGGTCGCCGCAGCACCTAAGCCCATCCTCCGATCACGCTTCGAATTGTCAGCAGAGCAACCTCAAACGCCGAGCCGTGGAGCCGTTGCAACAGATCACCGAACTCGAGAAGAAGCACGCTAGAAGGGACGGTCAGTATTCCTAAGATCTCTAAGCATCAGAAACTCGTAGAAGAGCGAACTTTATCGGCTTGGTATCTAGCGGAGCTTGGGGTTAAAGTTCACTTGATGAGCTAACCAATTTCGTCGTTTAAAAGACACTTACTCCTACTGTCCTACAATATTGTATCTTGAAGCAGCAGGGGGAATGGTACCTTCGTTCTTCTCGCTGAAAAATTAATGTATCGTTAGAGTGAATTTTCCTCCAAAGATTTCCCCTTTGTTCGCCTGGGTTCCATAGAATATTCGCATCGTCGGATGCAACGCTGTCGTCACTATCGTCCAACTCTCATTGTAGATATACGAAAGGTCGTGCCCAAACGACCCCAGATACACAGTCGTAGGCGCGACGTTTCCAAAGTCTTACCTCGTTCAGCTCTGTTAGCCGCGTTAGGACCTTCGATTGGCCAGGTGGAATATGTAGTCAATAATTTACTAAACACACTGGTACTTTGCGATTCCCAAAAGTTCCATTCACCATTCGTCACCTGCCTCCCGCGTCAGAAGCTCTCCAGATTTCGTCCATGAGTTTTATGGAAAATCGTCTAGCCGAGATCGGGATCGAGAGCGCGGCTCCTTCGTCAAGCATCCGCCAGTGAAAATCGGCCCTCGTTCTCTCGATAACGTGGAAATGTTGGTGGGTGCATATCAGAGCTGATGCTACTTCGAGGAACTCCACGAGACTGATTCGCGAAAAGAATCGCTCGCTACGTTCGACGCCTTTTCGACCACGTGGTCACAGAAAACTGATAACTCTCGAGTACACAGTGTATCGCAGATTAAGTCTGTCCGAGGAAAGAGAGAGAAGAGGGCCGACACTAGTTCTCCGTGCGAGAGGAACCGAGCGGTGTCATAGCGTCTTTTCGTTTCGGTGGTGTTCCGTTCAGGTGGTGATCGATCATCTAGCACCGGCGAAGATAGAATGAAGTGGTGCGAAGTCGATAGCTCTAGGCTACCGTTGCTACAGAGCAGACGATATCCTCCCATTACCACGAAGAACCGACGACGAAACACGGTCACTGCCCTCCAGGACGGCAAGTCTAGGGTCGGAGCCATGCATCATCAGTTTTACATCAATTATGCTAATGTGCAAGGTGATACGTCGATGTGGTGAAAATGAAGTCTTGAATTTCACTCGAGCGAACGTTGTCTTTGCGAGATTCCTCTCTATAGAAGGGTGGCGACATTGCGTTAGCAGTTTCACTCCCCCATGCATTGGGTGACCCAAAGAACGTGTACCATTTACAGTGCACACGTAACGTAGATCTTAACGTAGACTTTCCGGTTGTTACAGGCTCTATCGGGAGCAATGGCTCTGGACAGGGCTGGTCGACCCAAGTGGAGGAACTGGCAGAACACCTTGCCGCCGACTTCGATGGATCTCTATCAGCGCTCGCGGCCTCCGACCTCGCGACAGCCGTGGCCTCCTACAACATGAGGTAAACGCAGTCCTTTCTCTCCCAAATCGCTCTCGATCCTCCAGCAATCTGAAAACGAGAATATTAAGCTGATGTAGTCAAGGGAAGTCCAGTATGCGCTTGTGACTTGAGATTCCGATGGAATGGTGCTCGATGCCTCTTCAAACTCGACCAGTGGTCGATCACGAAGATTCTACTCGCGCCAAGTTGTGACCGATAAAGTAGGTTCCTCGGGATATTCGCTGTCGAGTGAGAGCGAATCGAAGAACGATTACAACGTGGTCTCGCGACGGTGGTGGGAAGAAGCGTGTGTCGAGCCAGAGATCCGGTTAAAACCAGACACAGTTGTCGATGTTTCAACGTCCGCGCGGCATGTACTGAGAAATCACGCCCGGCCACAGACGCTTAGACGCTTGGCGAGTGTTCGCGCGAGTATAGCCACGTGCGTTCCCGCCCTGGAACCTACTGCACTAATTAACCGTAGAAGCTTTGATTTTTGCTTCGTACAAGTCGCTCGAGACCTTTGTAATCGCTCTTCTAATCGAGCCACCGTATGTATATCGAGATATCGCAACCAAGTGGGTTTAACTCGTCTCTGCTCATCGATCCAACTCGATCTTTAGCAAATTGATTTCTTAAGAGATCCTTCACTGTTTCATCCCACGTTGATTTCTAAAAGTTACTAGAAGAAACTCTTATCAACCTTCTCCACACGTTTAGACGTTCACGTTGACGCTTATCTCCTTGCTCTTTTTGCACCATCCCACTCGACTGTTGCTCCAACCAATGTCTCCAGTGATAAAACAATGGACAAACGATTAATCAGTTCACTGTAGCCGTTCCTCCACGGGAAACGTTTAAATTGGGGCCTTTCAGGCTGGCCGCGGCCATTCGCGAGAAGTGGAACCGGAAGTAGAGCATTGTTGGGGCGAATCTCTTGTGTAACGTTCTCTAAGGGCACGTGTGCGCGCCAGTGAGAGACAGCATGTGAATCACCGTCAGAAATCAGCTGACGACCGGCGGACACGTGGCTCGAGACTGTTCGTCGATTTGCAAAGCACCCTCCGGGGTTTTTTCGGTGTTGATGAATGAAAAGTCTCGCGAAACGCGAACCGCGCGACACCATCCTACGAGGGACTGATCCCTGGAGCTGCTCGCCAGCTTGGAACCAGTTATTCTTAGCGATTTGACTTAGCCCCCCCGGTGAATCACTTTCCACTTTCTAGGCGGACTTCCTATTCAGAATGCCCGTGACTCCTCGCGCCCACGTGACACTAAATTCCTCGCTGATACTCTGGACAAAGCGCGTCACGGCGAGTTCGATACTTGTTTCGTTCGGCGTCCGTTTTCAATGATCGCACGTGACCGCGAGTGTAGATGAACGAATCGAACAGTGCCAGTGGAATTGGTAAATGCTCTCAAAGAAGAGGAGTCGAGCCTAGCTCCCCGCATCTCGATAACCATGCACCAGTATTTGAAAAGTAGGTGAGTGATAGATCTATGGAGACTTACGTTTTGTCCCATCGCCACTTACTTCTTCTATTGGCTGTTTCCTTTCCGTAGCAGTTTGCACAGTAACGTGTAAACACTAAGTTCACGTAATAGACACGCGATAAGAAGCCCAGCGTAGTTTTTCACTTCTATGAAACGATCAACAAGTTTATCGTACATGTGAGTTGCCTTCCTCTATACTGCGTTAATTTATCCTCAGCTTCCTTTTAAACCAGCTTATCTAATAATGCCACTTCCGTTACTGAAAATACCGCAGAAGATATTTAGAACGTTTCCACTACGAATTAACCAATACCCAATATCTATTCGTTCCAATAATACCCGAAGCGTGCTTTGTGAATAAATTTCCGCGGTATTTTTGGCGATACCTTATCGCGGCATTTCGTGGACCGCTGATATTCAATTCCCTGCATTACGAACCAGCGCGCACCGGTTGCGGTTGACCTCAGTCGCTTAATTCTTATCAGAGCGGTTCTCAAACGATTCTTTCGCTCTCTCCTCTTAACAGTCGAGCTGCATCCTGGTAGCCTGTCTTACCTGTTCATCCACCTACGACATTCCAACACATCGCACAGCCACGTCACTTCGAATGGAAAAAACAGACTGTCCCAAGACTAGAAGTATCTCGCAATTATTTCCCTCGGTTTACATAAAATGTTTATGTAAGTCACGGTTAGCGTAGTTCCAGTTCGTGCTGGATTTCCTCTGACGACTCAGCCTTTATCTTTCAGCGTATTGCGAGAGGTAATTACACTGAATGCTAAGCACACAGCGAGCTCGGGAGATGAGGCAGGCGTTAAAGTTCTAGAGCCGTTCGGGGCGCTCCACTTTAAGCTCACGTGCGTTTATATCGTGGGGGTGAATGAGAGCCGAGCGAGAAGTCCGATGAGGGAGATATCCACCCCTTAAGACCCTAGGCGAGGCTCGCTTCTTTTCCACAGATTTTTTCCACTCCCTTATCTCGAAGCTCGAGGTGTGTTTACTTCAACGCCGGACTGGACTCGCCCCCACTTCTTTGTTTCGCCGATCACGCGTATAGCGGCCGTGGAAGAGAAATAGGGAAGTGGGTCAGTACATCCATGCGTTAAAGTAAACACACCTCGAGAGTCCGAGCAAAGGCCTCGCTTGAAAAAAGAACGTGCGAAAAGAAGGAACTTGCTTAGGATTCTGCACGTAGTATCGACACTCCCATTCAATTCTCTCAGTGAAATAGAAGGGCGTTTCTGCTTCAGTTCTTTCTGTGGCCCTTTTACTATCGAGTGTGTGACTTCGCTGTATCTCTGCGAATAAATACACCCAGGCATTTGTACGTATTTCCAGCAGCCTTTTATCTAGATCGCGTACACGGCTTTCCTGTCGACAGTGATAAAGCGAATGTTTAAACTGCTTCAAGTTATCGATCCCAATCGAAGTTCAGAGTCATCTCGCCGGTTCGTTTACAAAAAAAAAACTGAAGCTAAAGTTCACACGGTACAGGCCGTTTTTATCCGCCGAGACTATTCTGCAAACGAAGAGCACGCGTTAACGGGAGCGCTCTGAATAGATAATTGTCGATCATTTTCTGCGACGCTCGCGTAACGGCACCCTAATCAATGGACGTCGATAACGAGAACTGGAATCTATCGGTTATTATCGGATGGAATATCCTCCGATCCGTAGGCCCGAATCGATTCCAGTGGCGTTTCGCGAGGGGTGAACGTGACGGATGGTAAATACGACCGTTAAGATTGCCGGGAGTCTGCTTACAATTAGAAAAATGTGTCAGATTGTTGCGAAAACCTCTCCTCCGAAAGTTCGGGCTGTTGTTGCGCAGTGATTGCTCTGTACGCTGGTAAAAGTGCACAGAGAAAAGTGTACGATAGTCCAAGATTGTAGACAAAGTCTCGTTTACTTGCAGCGAAGCCCTGCTCGCTTTGCCATCGTTAACGGTCTTCAAGCAAGAGGCACCGTCGCCGGAAAATCAGCAAAATTCCAAGTAAGTTCGCCACAATATCCACAAGAAACGTTCGCGTTTCTGTTCGTACGACATTCGAGACTGAATCTACTTGTGATCTAGCGTCAGTTTGCTTCAGTTATCACGCCACAAAACTGAAACGTTGAAAGGTGCGCCTACATTTCATGTGCACCAACCAGAGTTGGGCAGTAACTAAATAAGAAATTATTTAAATAACGTTTCAACTTCAGGGTCGAATAAACTTCTCCACTTTAGCTTTAACTTTTAACTTTTACTTGAGAATTGTATTCAACGCTGCAGTTGAAACGTTCGACGAATAAAAAGATTAACTTTATTCGACTCGTGACGAATAATTTTTTCAACTTTTATTCGTTATTGAAATGTTATTTAAATAAAAATTTTGCCCACCTCTGGCACCAGCCTACCGTTTCCCCCATTTCCATTCGAACACCTATCGAGGCACGCTCCGCCGTTGCATCGGCGCCTGCTTTCCGCGCCGTTATGAGTCGATCGGCAAGAAACGCGAAACGGCAGTCGCGATCGATCGCCATCCCGATTGGCAGTCGCGCTGGAAGAAGCGGCGGAGGAAAGCGGCCGCGCGGAAAAGGAAAACAACAGAGACGCCAGCGGAATTTTCCCACGAGCCTCCCCCGCAGAGACTCGGACCCGATAAGCTCGCTATCGGCCCGTTTCTTCGCGAAATTATCAGGCAAATGGCACGCAGGTCAGACCTTTAATCTTACGAGACTCCGCAGCTATCTCGCGGCGTCACACTCTCCGTCAGTGTTAAATGCCATTCGACCATTCGAAAAACGTGTCCGCGATATCCCGCTTCACCGAATCGTCGCGCGGTCCCGAGGAATCAGTCCCCTCTTATTGCCCCGCTGGGATCGTTCGAAAACGGGACGCGCGGTCGTATCGCGTTCCTTGGCGCGCGTTTCGAGCGTAAACACACCGCGATACTCGGCCCCCTCGATATAAAGAACGGGTATACTGTAACGTCGACCGCGTGCATTCGGGAACGTTGCGTTCGTAGACGAAAGTTTCAGCGGTCCTCGCGGCGCAAGAGATGGTAACGCTGAGGGTATCCTACTTGGAGGGCCGCGCGAGTAATGGGTAAATCGTTTCCATAGAAATTGCCGTCAATCAGGGACGCGACAGTGCTACCTACGCGCGAGTAACTGGCATTTAACTATTTGGTCCAATTAGCGAAACCCACGGTGTGACGCGCGAAAGCCGCGATGAGAACTCCCTCGGATTTGGTCATTTCCCCTACGGCGTTCTTTAATCTCTAGTGAGTGTAATAAGCGGATGGAGTTAGGCATCCCCTAAGGGTGTCCGTGGAAATGTATGGAAGGTAAAACAGGATAGTACCGTAGGATTGATTCTATTTCCCGTTCAATGTCTGCTTCAGTTTAAACCACGTAACACAGAGAACCGTAAATTCAGCGGCAGCAAACAACGCGAATGGCGCCGTCGAGGCTGACAGTAACAATAATGGACAAACAGCGACTAGCCTCCATCAGTTGCTCTACTCCAACGAAGAGTACCCTCCTCCGACGTCGTCATCGGGGAATCACGTTTCCTCCTCGCAGCAGGGCAGCGATCTCAACAAGAATTGTCGGTGCGTGGTCGTTGGTTAAAGTTAAAAAGAACATGTTAACCCCTTGCGCTCCAAATGCCGGGAAATAAAATGACATTTAAAAGCCAGAGATATATTTGCTCGACCCGTGGAGCGCAAAGGGGTGAGAATAGGCATTGCCGCGTCGAGAATCGTGCCAGCTAAACGTGCAACGTTGTTATCTCCAGCTTCCAGTACGTGCTGGCCGCGGCCACGAGCATCGCGACGAAAGTCAACGAGGAGACGCTCACCTACCTGAACCAGGGCCAGTCGTATGAGATCAAGCTGAAGAAACTGGGTGATCTGTCCGCCTATCGCGGAAAAATCCTGAAGGTACCTTTCTGCTGTCCGTCACCCGCCGCACCAGGATAAACCCGATGGCTGTCTGTGTTTGGGTAGCGACATCTTAAAAAACGTGCTGGTCTCTCAGGACGGAATCAAGCGAGCTCATGCTGGTGGTGCAGCGTTGGATCGTTGCAAAAATAAGCTAGCCGTCCTTTCGGGTGAATGGAACGGTGTCGTGGAAATTCTCGCCCCGGCACACGCGGAACGTGGTCGGGAAGAAAGATAAATGAATTTAGCGACGTCAGAATTACGAGGATACAGTATTTCCAATCGTTCGATCGATACTCGAACGTCGGCTCTTGAAGTATCATCGGTTACGCGGCATTGGCGCGATTCCTGTGTACGATCCAGCGAATGTTGAGACCTTGGAAGCTTTCACAGAGCAGTTGGCATTTAGAGAATCCTGAGATAGAGAATTTAAACGTTAATTATTCCGATGCTCACACCTCGTGGAATCATAGATTACTCGCCGTCGTTCGTTACGCTTGATCGATACCTAACTCGGCGTGAGCTCATAGGTCCTGGACGTTCGAAAGATGTGAGTGACCCAAACAGTGCTACAACGTCTCTGAAGGGACATCCGACCTTTCTGTTTCAGTCGACGATACGCATATGCTTCCACGAGAGGAGACTTCAGTACACGGAAAGGGAGCAGATGCTCGCTTGGCAGCGCGCGAGGCCCGGCGAGAGATTGCTCGAGGTCGACGTTCCCCTCAGCTATGGGATGGTGGACGTTTGTCAACCGTCCCCGTCCAGTAATAGCGTGGAATTCATGTGGGATCCCACCAAAGAAGTCGGCGTTTACATAAAGGTACGCGAATCTGGATGGCGGATCGAGCTTGAGTAGCCAGCCTCATCTTTCGACGATCCAGGCTGCGAATACCGAAGCGATTCAATTGCTAGTTCAATTGACAATCGTGCCCAACCCCTTTTGAGTGCAGGTGAACTGCATAAGCACCGAATTCACGCCGAAGAAGCACGGCGGGGAGAAAGGTGTACCGTTCCGAATCCAAGTGGAGACACGATTGCCGGGCGGTCCTCGTCTCCACGCAGCCTCTTGCCAGGTGAAAGTGTTCAAGCTGAAGGGGGCGGATCGCAAACACAAACAGGATCGGGACAAAATTTTGCGACGGCCGCTACACGAGCAAGACAAGTACCAGTCCAGCTACGACTGCACTGTTCTCTCCGACGTAAGTAGCCGTTCGATGTCGATCCTTTACGGGAAAGTGAAATGTTCGCTGCCTATGATTACAGATTCCTCTTGAATCCCTATCACCGTCCAATCTGATAGTGCAAAACGGAGGCAGCCCTTACGCATCGACGGAGGCAATGTAAGTACAAATCCACCCACAATTTTCTATCTGAAATGTAATCGCGACGTGTTCGCGTACGAAATGATATGAATTGCGACTCCTTGCGGTAATTTGCGATAGGTCGCGTCTAGTCGACACTCGATATCTTTAACGTCCGCTATCAGTGGATATCGACGTCGGTGTTTAGCGATGATACCGCCAGCTTTTATGCCTCGATTCTTACACAAGGCCGTCTTTAATTGCGTCGATCATAGGATTTTTAACGATCGCGTGGCGCTCGCAATAACACGGTTAAGCGCAGTGCCGTTTTTCAATCTTGTGATCGGTGGCTTTATAGCCTGTTGCGCGCGGGACTGGTTGGCGCAGGCAACTGCGAAATATCGTGCCGCGCGTAATTGTTATATTCGTATCACCTCGCAGCAGGTGACTTAACAAATCTTCCACCGCTTCGTAAACGTCCACTGGTCCGTTCCGGATATGACGAGTTTCCGTCGCTCGCTTGGCCAAGCAGCGATCTACATACATATCATTCGAATACGAAGCCAAATAGCGCGCGCAGAATCAGGTACCCAGAAACTAAAGATTGCCCCTTATCAAGTGACCACGGTTGGCCCAAAACACTTTTGCAACCGGCCAGATAGCCTTGCTCCAAAGTCCACTCCCTCGCGAAGTCCTCCACCTTCCTCATCGATAATTCTAAAGCTATAATACTCATAAGCGTTTAAGTCGCGGGATCAGCGTAATCCCTCCGACGCGAGGCCTATTAATAAACCTCGTTGCGAGCAGGACACGAATTACGCGTCCTTCGCATGCCCCGTGCAGAAAGGTAAGACGCCTCGCATATTTCGCGCCACTGTAAGATTCATCGTGCGGTAACAGGAGGGGCAGAAGTCTAGCGAATAGCAGAACCAGTCGCCCCAAATAAAGAATTACCAAATCCAACCCAAATACAAGTTTCTCCAGAAAATCCCTCGTCCCAAGAAGCTTCGCCGGGGAACCGAAATTTCGCGTGCAGCTGAGCGGGGAGCGTGGTCGAAACTGTATGAAAGTAAGTCTGTACGATGCACCTCGGTGCAGAGGGGCACTCGCGGAGCTGAAATGCAGTGCCGCGTTGCCGAGGCTGGCGCGGGTCCGTGGGTGGGGAATCGCGTGGATGAATCGAAAGGTGGAGGTGGTGGTAGCGGCTCGCCGAGTGGAGGCGGAAAGAGCGCGGCGATGGTAATGGCAATGGACGGATACACTCATACACCGCGGCTCTCTCGGGGATAAGGTAGAGGAGAAGGAGGAGGTGCCGGCACGGGAGTCGAGGAAACTGGCTCAAACTGGCACGAGCCGGCAACTGGTAGAGCCGACAACGATGGTACACAGGAGGAAGAGAGACAGGCTGGACGACAAATAAATTCAGAACGCCGCACGATACACGCGTCGCCGCGCAGCCGCCGCTTCGGTTCTCGTTTATCCCATCTGCCGCGCTCTTACAACACGCCGAGTCGTCCGTCTTTTTGCGATATTACCACCGGCACGGGGAGCACCCACGGACCTCATACTGCCTCTTCTCCACCATCTTTGTCGCCGTATCCCACTCGAACGAGGGCAGAGATCGTCGCAGAGGAGTGCGCGCGAGAAGACAGTCGTACGGTGGGACGGTACCAAGTGAGACTCGCCGACATGATCTACCGTTGAGGGCGCATGTTTATAAATAAAGCCGTGCTGGGTCGCCGTGTTTCGCTCGCGTGAGTAGTCCCCGTTTCGACCCGGACGCGTGTCGCTTCCGTCTGCCTCTGCGCGGAAATCGGTGTACACCACGCCACGGCCGGGAGCCATTTCTGCGAAGCGGAGCCGCAGCGAAGGCAAGTCGGGGGTGCTGGAGCAACGGAAACGTCAAACGGTCCGACGATCCAGGAGAAGAGTCGGGGCCCACGTGGAACGTGGAGTGGTCAGTGTCGCGGCGGGGTGATCCTCCCGAGACTCGCGCACAATGCACGGAAATGAGTGCAACCGTTTTCGGCTTGTGAAGTAATCTGTTGCGCACCAGGAGAGCCGTTGTGTATCGTTCGGCCTGCGTCCTTCGGATCAAATAAAGCAACGAGGAAGGCACGGGTCGCGCTGCTACGGCCGTGAATATAAAAATAAATCGCACCGCGGGACAAAGGAGTACGACGCTCGTTCCCTCCGCTCAAGAGGATCGCGATCGTGTATGATCTAAAGAGGGCGTCGATCGTGCTGCGTCATCGGTGCCCATCGCAGATCCAAGGAGATAAAAGCCGCGTACTTTGAACATCAACGTGTGATGCCTGGCGGTGCGCGGCTCACGATAATTTCCGCCTGAGCCTCGTTTACACTGCTGCCGTATAGTGCGACGACGACCGGGGGCCACGCGCAGTCGAGACCGGGGAAAGTTTGCTGATCGTCGATCCAGCATCCAGTCGAGAGTGAAGCGCCCGCACGCCGTTGGAATGCCCTCATCCGGTGTAGAAGCTCGATTTCCGGCCGATCGTCCGCAATTCTGCCGCGCGTCGAGTCACCTTGATCTGGAGTCGTTACACGCCGGCGAGGGCCGCGTGCTGCCGTATCTGCGCGAGATCCTGGCCAGCCAGCTGCTCCTGTCGCGGCAGGATCACTTGCTCAGATGACGAGCGGCCTGGCCGCCGGAAAGCTGATGCCAGGGCGGTTCGATTCGGCCTTGAACTGAACTTCCGGTTCAATTCGTTCCTTCAATCTTCCAAGCGTTGGTAGAAGCGCGCGCGCGCGCGCGACCGCGCCGAGGCCTTCGCCACGCGGAACAGAGTATTCGGGGCATCGATTGAATCGGGGTGCCGCGTTTCAGCGAGCGCGCCCGGCAGGGAAGTCGAGCGAGCGGGGACACCTTCGTTAATCTCGTTGGGCGACGTAACGCGACCAGGGAAAGTACGCTGGCACGCTCGGGAGCCGAGAATTCTCGCCAGCCGATCTCCACCGCGAGATCGTCGGTCAACAGGCTTTAATGCTGGCGCCGTTTCTCGTTTATCGTGCAAACGGCGCACGAGGGAGCGCGAGCAACGGCGGGAGCGCGCAGCGAATACGGACGATCGCGGGTAAATTCGATTAGAATGCGTTCCACGGATGCGGGTGGCCGCACCGCGCACGACCCCCGAGTTTAACCAGGAAACAGTAGCTCGTGGAGCGATAGGGAGCGCAAGGCGAGGGAGTGGAAAGAGATAAGATCGTTTTAAGAGGCACGAGATTCGCGTTATCATCGGGAGGATCGAGGTTTTTTTTTTTTTTTTTTTTTTTTTTTTGAATTTACCACGACAATTGCGAGCGACAACAGCGCGACTGGAGATATCCGGTTCGGGGCAGACTCGTGTACCGATCTGATTCATACCGATTGTATCCGACATCGAGCTTCTGGCTCGTGATTCAGAGCAATCGATTCGCTGCTCCAGTCGCGAGCGAGGTACAAAGCTGCCTGAGTTTGGAGTTACCTATAAAAAAAAAACCCGAGGCACTATTGACTTTCTAACTTGCTGGAGATCTAAGATCGCGCGAGGAAGAATGTAGTCGCCGGCGTTCGGAGGTGAATCGACAGGGCGGAAAATTCGCACGAATGGATGGAAAGGCAATTAGGAATTACTCGAGCGTTGGTGCGGTCAGGTGGCCCATGTTCATGAAAGAGCGGGCGAAGAGACGGAAGAAAGGTACCAGGGGAAACACGACTGGCTGCGCGAGATAGAAGGCGGGAGATTTTGAGGAGTACAAATGGAATTTAAGAGGCGATTGCTCGAGATGCCAAAGGGCTGTCCCGTTTGGAATTTGAAGAGCTGCTGGGCCGTCAGATCGACGGCCGAGTTCCGCGGGATAAACGCCACCGCTTACCTTCTGGAGCACCAAGTAACGGTCAGCGGCGGGCCACTGCAAGTGGAAGTGGTGGCTAAGTTTATTCATTCTATTTCGGAATCCAGAGCGAGAAGAGGCAATCCGATGCGCGGGGGATTAGTCAGCCTCACAATAAGAAAAGGCAGGAACAACAAGAGGATCGTCGGGAAGGGGATCTCCAAGCTGATTTTCCGCTTGACGAGACGATCCATGTAAGAAGGGGAGGGCTGGGAGATTTTTGTCGCGTAGGACACGATAGAGGCCAGAAATCAAACTGGCTCGCGTGCTTTCGAGAATCTCGCGTGCTTATGTAACCTGTCAACAAGTTGGACGATTTTTAAGGTCAACGATTATAAAGAGTATTATTTATTTCCTCATTACTAGAATAACAGTTCTCGCTGGCTGATAGCCCGGCAGGGTCTGATGACTTAATATTCGCGGAGCTGCGATAGGTTGCGGTGTCAATTATTACCGTGTTTGCTTTCATTGGGCCTAATGCCGTTAATTCACGCCGTCGAGGCATCAGTCTTCTTTAACGTCCACTCTACAATGTATGCATATGTTGGCTGATGATAGCAGCGACGCTTCGGCATTAATTCCCACTTGCGTCGTCGAACTTGTAAAGGATCGAGATTGAAATTAATCGAAGGAAATGAAAGGCAGGCCTCGGGATTCTATTTAAATATCATGCTTACTCAGAGAGGGGTAGCTTAAGGTTGCTCTGTTCTTACAGATCACCCCAATCTCGTTCAACCATAAGCGGCAGTACTTCGCCCGTTGTCACACCGTTGGCACTTTCGGTTCCCAATCCTGGTATCGTACCTCTAGTTCCTGCCTCGGATGCCGTCAAGGAAAACGTTGGAACAGCACCAGCTTTACCGTCACCTGCGGCAATCTTGCCGGATCAATCTTGCATCGAAAGCGAAGTTAGTCTTCTGAGAATGGCTCTTTAGATCCATAGACACCCTTAAGAACGAGCAGTATGCCCCAAGAAAAGTAGATACACATTCAGATTCAGTTCCTTTCTTGAAAAGATTCATGTGCTCTTGGGACATTCTGTATGCGACACTTTGCTCCCAAAGTACCGCGTCTCCGGAGAGCGAAAGCTCGGGTTGGATAGACCTCGCGGGAATAATATATGTTTAATTACACAGGGACCATCGTGCCTGACTCAATTGTCACACGACGCGAACGCAGCTCAGACGAGCACCTGGCTTCGCGCGAGTCGCTTCAGCGCCTTCGAGTCGACCTTTGCGAGCTTCTCGGCTTCGGATATCCTGCGGCTCTCTCGAGACGACTTGATCCAGATCTGCGGCCTGGCCGATGGGATCCGATTGTTCAACGCGCTGCACTCGAAGGCGCCGGCCCCGAAACTCACCCTCTACTTCTCGCTAGAAGACAACGGTTCCCTCTGGAGAGTCACTTACTTGGACAGCCTGACCAGCAGCGCCCTGATGAACAAACTGCTGAACACCTTGAGTCTTCCGCACGATCGACTGCATTCTGTCCTCTTTCTTGGCCCCCAGGGCATCCACGTTCTGGTTACCGACGAGCTGGTAGCTAACATGAAGGACGAAAGCATGTACTTCGTTGAAACCATCAAAGGTAAGGTGGATGGTGACTGACTGGATCCCGAGTCACCTGGATTCTTCTTCGAATCTCTGATGAATTCGATTGCTCTTTGTTTCAGATCACGCGAGCGAACGCTACAAGCTACTCCTAAAGCCTTCGTCGCGCTCCTAAAAAGCACACCGACCAATGAAACCGCGCAATCGGGTAACAAATCTCCCACGATATCTGCATTGCCAAATGTATCTGTGATTGGATGAGAAATTATCATGTAGAGGGCGTGAAAGACTATATTACGTAAATATAAAGTTGGTCGAGTTCTTTATTCTCTGTGCAATTTACGACAGCGGATTAAACGGACGTATATTTTTGAAGTATTTAAATTCTTATCTATTTTTGGGCGATCCTTCGCGCAATCAGCTTGAAGTAAAGAATTCGAGTCTGTCGCGAGTTCAAAATGCACGTCGAGATCTTTTGTTTAACGGAGGTAGGCTGCAGGAAGTTGAGGGCTCGATTGCAGAGCAAGGAAAACGAGGAAATCAGCTCTTACTCTATATTTAATACTCATTAGAAGCTTTCGGTATAATAATTATGTTTCAAAGATTTATCGACACTTTTGGCGCCAAACAGATGTGGTATTTTCAGCATCACGAATGATACGTACGTACATACGTCAGGTATATATTTTATATGTATTACTTTACACGAAACTTTCAATCGATTTTCTTCTTCTCCGTAGAGTTTAAGTAAAGCGTTTAGTTTTGAAACGTGCTTAGGGAATATTTACATAGCGGTAATAGAACCGCAGTTACTCACTTTTCTGTGCCACGAGCAAACCTGCGAATTTAGTGCGCGAGATATTACTGTTACAATTATTCATCAGCGTTCCAATCTATTGTTGCTGGCGAGTTTACAAGTCCACGTTAATTGAAACGCGAATGGACGGCGCTGCTGATGAATGCGATCTCTATTTACACAAAGTGTAATATTTTTTATTTCTACAAATTATAATGACGTTACATAGTCGTAGAGGGCACAACGCTCCTATGAAGAGAGACCTTGATAAATGAAATCAAAAAAGAATGAAATAAAACAGCCAAGATTCTGTTATTCGATATTTAATGAATCGTTCGTAGAAAGGAACGCGAGTGCCTTATTTTTTTAATGGTAAGGAGTTAGGATCTATCGAATAAGCGCTCGGCAAGTGTAGAAGTGACGATGATTATGTTATCGTGGAGGAAACAAAATGTTTATTCTGTTTCGTAGTACAAATCGAAGGGGAAAAAGTTTCCTCGAGCGTCTTCGAGGGTCTTGGGAAAATGTACGAAGTATTATAATCTATTACCAAATGCTAAATCGTAAGTTAGAAATGTCGCGGTGTATCGATCGAGTCCGCGGCGAATAACGTGATAGAGAATATTTTGTCTACGGTCGAGGATATGATTGTATCTGATTATAGTAGAGTGCATCACACACAAACATGCTCAATGAGACGTGAAAACGTGAGTCGCACGAACGAATCGTTCTAACGATCGAATAAGACTTTGTGCGTGCTACGCTCGAAGGAACTGTCTGGCTTTATATAATCTTAATTTAAACCACCACCGTCACACACGGGAATCGTCCGCGGCTCGGTGAATTGCATGCTGTATACTCCGATAGGATCTTCCACGCATGTCATGTATGTCACAAAACGGCACAATAAACAATGCTCTAATGCCAAAAAATCTACCACCCTCTGCACGTTCGTCGACGGTCCAATAAACAGGGATAGGACTTTATTCATAAATATATCTGATTTTATTTAACAAAATAGAGCAAGTCGTAATAAAATGTAAATCTCCTCCCATCATGAGTCAAATGGATCCACCCCGCGGAACAACGCAACGTGTCCTCGCGACCAGGCGTAAACACGTTGCATATTTACTCATCCTGCACCGCATCCACGACAGTCGTTCGAGTATTACTTTTTCTTCTTCAACTGTTTGCTCTTCTTCTTCTCCTCCCGCTTCGCCTCCCGCTCCATCAAGCACTTGAACAGCTTGTAGACGAAGAACACTGAAATCACACGAACGTGTGTTACGATCTACCGTTTCATGGAGAAGGAACTAATCGAGAATAAACTGGATGATTTCTGTATGAGACTGATGTTCCAACGACGTACCAAGGACCAGAACTATCAATAGCAGGGCAACGAAGAAAACGGTGTACGAGTTGTTAAAAAGAAGTTGCGTGAAAAAGTTCGAGTTACTCTGCAGGTTGCCTTGGAACTTCTCCTTCAACTTCCCGAGCACAGTGTTCATAACTTCCTCCTTCCCTTCGTCGTCCAGTTCCTGATATTGTTGAAAGAATCCCGACAGCTTGTCTTTAGCATCGTCCGGTACAATTTGCGACAACTTTTCTTGCAAACTGTCCGATAACACACCGTGGCTTCGCAAAGAATCGAGAATCTTCTCCGCCATGTTTCGACCCCCGTTTACTTAGAAGAAACGAACGCGAATCGCACCACTTTCTATCGGCCACGCAAAGGCAGCCAAACCGTATCACTAATTTCTTTGGCAGAAGAACGTTAACTCGATTAAACTATCCTTCGCGGACAGCGATAACTGGCCGATTAGATAGCAGGTACTAAACTGGACTGTGATTGTACACTGATCAGGTGGCGATTCGTTATTTGACCAACTTTATTATGAAATACTGCTGAAGAAACAATAATATTCCCTGAATCAGCGCGATTCCCTTGCAGGAAACCAGAACAGAAGAAACGAACGATTTGACCTACATTTCCGTATATTAATTATATATATGATTGGACGACGACGAAGATTAGAATTGAAGACCTAAGTCGGCTATCCTTGTAGGAAATCTACGAAGCCTAGTCTGACGACCACCGATCGCAACAGGATATTTACCGAAAACGAGAGCAACTACGCCCAGCAGGGACAGGAGGACCATGGTCTGCATAGGTAGATCATAGCCAGCTGCTGGTTGAGAAGCGTAGCCCTGGCCTTGTATATTCTTCAGCAGGTCCTCCCTCAGGCTTGCCTTGTCCTCGTCCGACAGGCCAGTCATCGATTCGAGCATCTCCAAGAGCTGCTGGGGCGTTGGGAGGTTTCCATCGAAGCCAGGTATCCCATCTGGAGGCATAGCCGCATCGGAAGCTCCCTCAGATGCAGCATGGGCTGCGTCCTCCGCATTCTCGGCTGCGACAGCCTGAAGGCCGCTCGCGAGTGTCATCCACATCCTAATTAGAAATATCGTCCGTCTAATAGCGGTAAATTTAAGGCCACGATCGCCCCGAGATGCGCACCGTTCACTCGAAGATAAGATAACGGTATTTTTAAACGGACACCGCGACCGATAGTGGGCATACCGGGAACCACCATATGTTTCTTCGCCGAGGTACCATGGAAACGTCACTTACGGACAGGTACGTGTAGCTGATGCGTTGAAGAGCTGGCGCGAAGGTGAGAAGAAAGATTTCTTCCGGTTCTCGGGAGCCGTTTGCGCGTGTTTTACGGTGAAAGATCGTTAGCGAGTCGTTTACTACCATACTACTACATTTACTACGTACCTGCTGGGTTTGGTGGTTCCTTCGGAAGAGAAGACCTAGCAGTCGAAGAATACCCTTGGTCAAGCGCTCGTCGAGGTGTAGGGCCTCGGAAGCAGATGAAATCTTCTCAAGACTGTGGAGCGCCGAAGAAAATCCCCCACTGGACAGATCAATCGTTTGGCGGGAAGATAAACGATGGTCGACCGTTCGGACGACTATTCCCCGATTCGAAAGAGAATCCTTATCTGATTGGAGGACGTGTGTGCCTCAGGCCAACGTGGCCGCTTCCAACGTGTTAACTGAGAGGCCACGAAACTCGAGTTAACCTCGGCTAAAAGGCCTGACCTTTACAACGTGTAGATTAAAACGCGCTAGGCAGGCGCATTGCGTTTCTTGCACGTCACTAAGCCATATCGGGCGTTACATCGTTGAAGCGTGAAGACGCGCAACAGATACCTTCCACCATTCACTTCTACTCTTCATCTCCTGCATCGTGCCTCGCCCTGCGAAACCTTTTCACCCCCGTGCAATTTGATGGGGCAACTTACTTTCTGGCAGGGAATTAGTAGACACGAGTCCCAAACTTATTTCATTAAACGCAGCGTTTACGAATCGCTATAGAATCAGAATCACGTGCTGCAGCCTCAGGTGTTTCACGCGAGTTACGAGGGTCAAACCTGTTGCCTCCAACGATAGCCTTCCAAATTATACCTATCATCTTCTCTGAGTAGAATGGAAATAACTGCCGGCAGAGGCAGCGAGACTTAATTGTCTAAGAGTAGAAGCGAAAAGTAGGACTGTGGATGCTGGAGAAGCGATAGAATTGCCGGATTCGGATAGGAAACCATATGTCTATACGAGGGTAGAGTGAGCGTAAGATGCCGCGCTTTTCACCGGCGAATCTTACCAGCAAGCCCGATGATGATAGTTGCAGGTACTACGAAGAAGACATTGCTGAAGCTGTGCTTGATCGGACCGGCTAAACCGCCGCTAACATCCACCATTTCGTTGAACGAGAAATTTTCTACAAAATTTAGGGATAGGTAGATATGTATAGTATGTAGCTATGCTACAAGTAGAATAGGTGCCGCGCCATCTGGAATGTGTCTGCGTTTTCTTTTAAGGTTAGGAGATTAGTGGTGTAACGGTACTTCTTTGTTTCAAACTGTTTCTTCAATTAATTCAATTGCACTGTAAAATGTTGCATTGGTACGATCCTTCGCCACCGTTCGATATCTTCTCTTGCGAGTGGAATTAAATTGCGCGTCTATCTGTGTTGTGTATTGATTTTTATACACAGCGCCGGCGCAATAACTTTTCTGCAATATTTATAACAATATTCGATTGTTATCCATGTGCGAGACCCTTATCGCATAGAGAGAACATCATTGCAATGCGTGTGCACTAGGGTGGCTCTTATTTACTCTTGGTTAAAATTTTTTTCAAGATTTTCTTCGGGGCACCTTCCGGAATAGTTCCAAATAATTAAAAAAAAATCTGTGTAAAATTTCAGCTCGATCGGATAACGGGAAAGGGTGCCCCTGGGCCGTTAAACATTTAAATCATTATTTAACAGCTCGCGATGTCGATTTTATATAAGGTCTTTCAAGTTATTGATTAAATCAAAAAATATGTCGAACAAAAGTTATAGATCCGGACAAGGAGCATCTTTTTTGGTGTATTACTATTTTTCGTGCGACAAACGGTTTTCGAAAAAAATCCGAAAAACTAAAAAACAAACTTTTTTTTTCAAATTTTGAAAGAAAATGCTTCTAGAACGCTTTTTATTTATGAAGATGAACAAAAAAATGGAATTTTTATTTTCGAGGACTATTTTTTAAACATTTAAGGAGGGGGCATATACCGAAATATGCAAACAAGATAAAAAAAAATTTTCTTCTTATTTTCAGTGTTTGATATGTGATGAATGTTTCCTGAAAAGTTGGGGTCGAAATTCGCAAAAATATCGGAGATATAGACGTCATGATTTCGGGTAAAATGATCATATCTGATGTCTATATCTCCGATATTTTTGCGAACTTCGACCCCAACTTTTCAGGAATTTTTGTTTGTTCATCTTCATAAATAAAAAGCGTTCTAGAAGCATTTAAACTTTCAAAATTTGAAAAAAAAAAGTTTTTTTTTTAGTTTTTCGGATTTTATTCGAAAACCGTTTGTCGCACGAAAAATAGTAATACACCAAAAAAGATGCTCCTTGTCCGGATCTACAACTTTTGTTTGACATATTTTTTTATTTAATCAATAACTTGGAAGACCTTATATAAAATCGACTTCGCGAGCTGTTAAATAATGATTTAAATGTTTAACGGCCCAGGGACAACCTTTCCCGTTATCCGATCGAGCTGAAACTTTACACAGATTTTTTTTTAATTATTTGGAACTATTCTGGAGAGTGCCCCGATGAAAATTCAAAAATCGAAAATAAGAGCCACCCTAGTGTGCACTTGATTACACGTGGATATAGAATGCTGAGCAAGGTGCTTTGTTTAGAAATGCAAGTTTTACTTCACTGACGAATACATAAATAGTAAATCATTACGAACTTGTACAAATATCGAGTATAAGTAATATAGAATTTGATCGAGCATTAGAGTTCCCATATTTCATCTGTCACATTGTGTTATATACTTGAGACAATATCGATTTTACACAATTATCGAGTATTTCTTTCGTACATAAGAAAGTACATTGCAAAATACATCAAAACATATTGCACAATGCACTAAGTACAATAACAGAGGGTAGACTTTTCATTTGATTGATCATTAACATATCCCGCCCTTTAAACGTACCACGTGAGGGCATTCAAATTTCGCGGTTCTGAGTCAAATGCCAGGATATTGTCGAACGTTCATATATCTGAACCAATTACATATTATTCACAACACAGATGCAGGTTTACATATACTGAAAAATACAACGAATAACCAGTCTATAAAAACGCCCAAAAATTCGTTATATTTTTAATAAAACGCACATAAGTAAAGCAACAGTTGCTCGTACGAGTCACGTTGTACTCCTTCTTTAGCAAAAGTGCGGTAAAACCGTGTGCAGAAAATTTCCGTTGCCGGTCGATTGTAACAGTCGTCTTGCAGCCGTGAATTCGAAAAGTATTCCAAGTTGATCATGGCAGTGTTAAACAGTGCTTGCTTATTGAAATACGCGAGATTATCCGACAAAGCTTACGCGCCTATTAAAGGCTCGAAAACCGCTGCAGGATTCGATCTGAAAAGGTACGTAGCCACTTTCAATTTTTTCGCAAGCGTGCAGAGGTCAACTAACCGGAACCTATCGTGAATAATGCTTGTTCTGCCAACAGCGCCTACGAGTACATCGTGCCAGCACGTGGCAAGGAGCTAGTTAAAACAGATTTGCAGATCGAAGTCCCTGAAGGCACGTACGGGAGAGTCGCACCACGTTCTGGCCTGGCATGGAAAAATCACATCGACGTGGGTGCTGGCGTGATCGATGCTGATTATCGGTAAGTTCCCAGAGTTATTAAGATGAAACGATGATTAAACAAACGTGGATTGTATGCGGTTGTCTGAAGTTCGAAATGAAATGTTGAATTGTGCAAATGAAAGTCAAATGTTGGACATGAGAGTCGATTTGGCGTAGAAGTCTGTGTGGCTTGCCTTCAAAAGGCCTCGGCGTGCGCGTGCGCGATTATATATTTATATCAAGGATATTGAAATTTGTTTTTCCCTTTTTTTTTTTTTTTTAACGCAGGGGAAACCTAGGGGTGGTACTATATAATCATGGCGACAAGGACTTTAAAATCACCCCAGGGGACCGTGTAGCACAATTGATTTGTGAAAAGATCATGTATCCTGATATTCAAGAAGTAGATGCTTTAAAGGATACAGACAGGGGAGACGGAGGGTTTGGTTCGACGGGAACAAAGTAACACGGGGGATCAGAAATGCTTATCATTTCCGCGCTTCTCCAGTCTACTTTGTTATACCCTTATATACCGTGATCGTCTGTTTCTTTACCTGGCGCGTATTGATATTTTTAATAAAACTTGTGATGGCAAATTGGGGCATTCTTTATTGTGTAAGATTTAATTATTGTATGTCTCTTATAAGAAATATGCTCCTATATCCTAATAGCGTATTCTCCAGCTGTGGTTCATAGTTTTGGAGTAGGTACAAGTCCGGTATATATGGTAGGCTCTTTTACCAAGCGTTGGATATTTTTAAATTCCTTGTGTTTCGCATCTGCCATTAACTTGAAAATAATGTGCTCCGATGTAGTTATATGGCATCCTATGTCTCTCATCCTCTGTTGAAATGACGCGTTAAAATTCAGTATTCATATTCCAAATGTAAGGTAAATGTCCCAATACCTGGACATTTAAGGTACGGCGTACACATATTTGAGAATTTTTCAGTTATACAAATCGATTTATATAAAAACGATTTTGCAATTACATGGGGCATCGTGTGTACTTTATCATTAAAAAAAAACACACATTGTAGGAGTGAATAATTTTGTGAAATATTGAAAATTCATAGACCTTACAATGGCCCAATACTTGGACAGCTTAACTAGTATGTCCCGGCGTCCCGATTTTACTGTCCCATTACATGGACACATAATGAAACAGCAATTTAGATGTTTTCTAGAGAAATTAAATAAAAAAAACAACACAATAGTTTTTCTTTTTGCATATTTCTTCTGTATAAGTAATTCATTCAAATCAGTAAACAAACTTGAGTAAAAAGAATCTATTATTGAATGACTAATTTTAAGGTTATGTGTATTGGTGTGTAACATCGACTGCTTAGCAAATCAGATAAATCCAATACTAAAATGGTGTAAACCATAGACTTATATAGACGGAGCAGAAGAGAGGACTGTAGGCGAGGGGACTGTAAGATCGGAGGGGAAAAGGCAGAAACCATACAGGCAATTCGGTAGCTAGGTTCGGATGTATTCGGTTCTTGTCGGTTCGGCATTAATGGCTATGTTCGAAACATAACCACTGTTGCTCAACTATTACTGTTCTAAAGCATCGTAGTGGTCGTTGTATATAATCATATATTAATTGAGTGTAATAATGACTTATTGCGTAGTAATCGGTTGTGCAAATCGCAGGAAAAATAAAAACTGCGAACAGTTGGAGAAAGAAAATATAAATAATGATAGTATTCGATTTCACATGTAAATAAATAAATATACATACATAACCAACAATTTATATATTATATATATATAATCTTAGAAATTCAAATGTGTTGCTTGATTATCGAATAGATAATATGTTTATAATAAAAATATTTTTTTTTTTTCATCAGTTATGTCGCAGCAAATGAGCGATATATATCTATTATACTATATAATTATTTATGCATATTAATTATGTTTATGAACTTTTAAGCTTACAAAATCTTTAAAAATATAACTATTATTGCATATATCTATAAGTACGATTTTATTTAAAAAAAGCTTCATTCTATTTACTAATTTTGTTATATATATAATCTACATGATATACGAAATTTTGAATTATGTATAAGTATACCTAACCTTTTCGTCTAAGTATCCCTCATAGATATATATAACGTCATTGAATTTCCGAATAGCCCCGAGAAGGAACGGAGTTACCCGATTTGCCTGTATGACAGTCCCCTTACCGCGAATCTTACAACCCCCCTCAGACACGCTCCGTCTATATATGTCTATGGTGTAAACCGGACAGTTCAAGAGAATAAATTGTTTTTTACGAAAGTGTTACAAATATACCAAATATATATATATGAATATATTTTACTAAATATTTGAATAATTGAATAAAATAGTTCTTTTTTGGATAAAGCGAATATTAAATGTACTAATCAGTATTATTTGCACCAGTGTCCAGCTACTGGGACGTGTCCACGTATTGGGTCTTTTACCTTATACCTATGTGTTTACAATCTCCTTTTTACCTCCAAAGCCAGCAATCTGTCCTCCTGTGTACGCGAAGTACAGCAGTCAGCGACGGTGTGCACCTCGTATCCATCCTGTCTTAAATCGATGGCAGTATTCTCTATGCATACGTGAGCCTCGATACCAATCAGAATAACAGAGGTTGGTTTCTGACCGCAACAAATTTTGCAGAGCTCCTTATTTATCTAAAATAGACCAGAGCAATTGAGCGTAATGTAATTGCATGCCCTACAAAGCAGTTACGTAATGCTCTTACTTCATCCGTGCACATACTAAATTGAGTCTTTGCGAAGGGTCCTTTAGCTTTGGAAATATCGAACTGGGGTATCGTCTTCCCCAGGGCCTTTGGATTTTGCTCAGAGACTATCATGGGAACGTCGAACAGCTTCAGTGCGTTTATCTGTACACATAATGGTTTATATATCGTGACTTCTGTAAAGGTAGACCCAAGACATAACCTTGGTCATCCTAAGTATAGAGGCGTACAGCCGAAAGCCTGAATTTTATCGAATCGCGTAATCCCTACGTGCGTTCATGCCGCGTGCGATATTCTCCATACTATTTACCAGTTTCGTGGAGTTCTGTGTGATCTTGTCGAATTCGAACATAGCCTTGGCGAACCTCTCCTGAACGTCGCATATTAGCAAAGCACATTTGCCCTGTCTGAGGACCGCTCTGGCAGGATTTATTGCCATTTTGCTTGCAATAACGCTTTAAAAAAAAAAAAAGTAGAAGTCGGCGATCTTTTAATTCGTTTCGAGAAACGTGTGTCGCACACCGACGAATATCATAAAAAGTAACAGATCGTACGACTCAGCTGCCGCTCGGATCTGTAAGCAACGACCCACCGTCAAGCCGGCCGCGTACAGGAATGCCAGAACTGGGGACAACAGGAACGAATTATCGCAATGAGTATAGACTTTTAGCGCGCCGCCCGCGAGATAACGCGCTGTCATATTGTGTGTGACGCACGTGATGTATTTCTGCGATATTCAAAGTTCACGGTCAGACTTAGCCTTACTAACTTTAGATGTATTGCACTTAATCGATTCCGAACGGACCCTCTCGATGCGCAGGCAACCCAATTAAGCGTGCAAGGGCAGCGTAGTCATTTATTTATTTAGGGAAACAGATGGTACACTGCGGACACTACAGTACGGCCATTAAGGCCGTCGTTCGTAATAAAGGATGCTATCGAGTGATTATCGGTAAGTGCAGTTATCAAAGGGGGACAATCTTCCTAATTGCGAGAATAGTATCAGCACCTGGACACTGCATACAAAAAGTTACGTACTACCTTGAACCGTGCACTTATGCATATTTCATCAGACATATCTGCACTGTCTCGTATGCCATTAGTACACCCCTACCGAAGCGAATTAATGCGGGATTCGTCTAGAAAGATCTTTCCCGAAATACACGCGTGCATCGTTCCGTTCTCGCGTAAATCTCTCCATATACATATATCTATCGGTGCGAGATTGCAACGGCGCCGCGTCGTTCGTCTGAATCGGCCCTCGCAACAACTGTGTCCCTTAACCTTACGCCACGTTGCGCGAGCCTTTCACAGGGCTCGGGGAGAAGTTAGAGCGTGAAACGTGAACGTGCACCGACCGGAATCAATTTGCAAAACGTATTTTTTAACGCGTGTCCAGTGGCGCAAGTTTAGTGATTTAAATCGACTGGTTTGGCGCGTGCGTGCTGCTGCAGCGACCCAGGTAAGAGCCGAGCCGCAATATGGCAACGTCGGTTGCCAGCGGTAGTCAAACAATGATGCTCCGGCTGGTCGCATGTACGGTTTTGTTTTGAGTCTGCCAAGCTGATCAGGCCGAACCGATCACACGGTGTATGATGTTCGCGTACGGCTCGTCGACAGAGGGATCGCACACGTTGTAACGATCCGAGGCCGCCGATATTCCGTCAGGATAAATCCTCCGAAATCGGGACAGTTCGGAAGGGGAAGCAGTTTGTAAACAAAGAATGGCCGTGGAGCCTCGCGAGGCCGGGCATGTGAAGCCGCTGGTGCAGCTTTTCCCGAAAGCGTCCGAGTGCGTGTACACCAGTTGCTATTGGTAAGTGATCATCGAGCATGATCTCATCGGCATCTGCGCTGCACGGGAAATATCGATTTCAGAAAATAAAACGCGCCGTATTGCGGTATATACCGTGGATGGATCGATACGCTGCAGTGGTACGGAGACGGCAGTGCGATATGCCGCCGCCATCTTTGCTGTGTATGAAATATCCACGAATCACGATGCACTGTCAGCCTCGCTTTGAAAAGACCCGCGCGTTCCCGTGCCTCGCTGTTTGCCGCTGTGAAATATATACGGTTTCGCCGTCGTTATCTCGGCTCACATGGCGAAACGTACGAGCGCGCTCGTTCACGTCCATTAATAATGCATGCACGCTGCGGATGATTCGCACGGCACCGTCGCCATACGAATTTCTTTTCCAACGACAAACACGCGGCATGTTAATCACCCCCCTCGTATCCAGTTAAGGTAAATGTCCCAATACCTGGACATTTAAGGTACGGCGTACACACATTTGAGAATTTTTCAGTTATACAAATCGATTTATATAAAAACGATTTTGCAATTATTATCGTGTGTACTTTATCATTAAAAAAACACACATATTGTAGGAGTGAATAATTTTGTGAAATATTGAAAATTCATAGACCTTACAATGGCCCAATACTTGGACAGCTTAACTAGTATGTCCCGGCGTCCCGATTTTACTGTCCCATTACATGGACACATAATGAAACATCAGCAATTTGGATGTTTTCTAGAGAAATTAAATAAAAAAAAACAACACAATAGTTTTTTCTTTTTGCATATTTCTTCTGTATAAGTAATTCATTCAAATCAGTAAACAAACTTGAGTAAAAAGAATCTATTATTGAATGACTAATTTTAAGGTTATGTGTATTCGTGTGATAACATCGACTCCTTAGCAAATCAGATAAATCCAATACTAAAATGGTGTAAACCGGACAGTTCAAGAGAATAAATTGTTTTTTACGAAAGTGTTACAAATATACCAAATATATATATATGAATATATTTTACTAAATATTTGAATAATTGAATAAAATAGTTCTTTTTTGGATAAAGCGAATATTAAATGTACTAATCAGTATTATTTGCACCAGTGTCCAGCTACTGGGACGTGTCCACGTATTGGGTCTTTTACCTTACCCCGTTTCCACCCGCTGTTGTGCAGAGCTTCCAACGCATTCATTTTACCGGACGCACGATCTATCATCCCCGTTTAACAGTATTTTTGCTCGCCTGTTGTGTTCCGCAATCGCTTGCATATGTTTCGCCAGCGTTCTTCGCTCGAACCACACGCACCTGCGTGCTCTATACTCTAATCAGTCTATTCTATTCCCCCGCACCCTTTGTGCCCTGAAATTCGTTGCACAATCCGAAAGGAGGCAACGGCAATTGAGAATGGAATCCCAGTTCCTTTCGGATTGTACCACGCAAATAGTTCGATGGACGGTACTCTTCCTCGTTCATCCGCCTTCCTGCACCGTGTCGCGCAATATTCGCCCCTCAAACGCACACATGTCTCGCTGTCTCTCGAACACCGCTCGCTAGCAAGAACAAACTGTGTAATTCCAGCGAGGAAAATGTGTGGAAGCTGTGTACGGACGTAGCCACGAGGCACGGAACGGAGTTACAGCATTGCTACGTTGCCTTCGTGAGCAACCCATGGCGTAGCGTACCACTTTGGCGACAACGGGTCGGAAAGGACGAGGATAAGCTCGTATTTTGGGTCAGTTGGAACGAAAAATCTGTTATTGCGCAAGAGAAGACGCTATACGCTCGGTTTAAGCCCCTAGATTCTAAGATAGAGGTCTCTCGAGGCGGCACCGAGGTGGGAAACGTGATTGTTTGTTCTATCCATAGGACTTCCACGTAATTTTTATCTACGCGCCCGATGAAAGGGCGGTCGTATACGATTTAGATAGCGCGTTGCCGTTCCCGACGCATTTCTGGAAATACGCGATGGAAACGTTCAGGTCGGACGAGGTGGTGCTGCCAGAGCATCACAGGAGGTTCCGCGTGGTGCCAGCCAACGTCTACCTGCGTGAATTTGGGTCGGATCGGCATCACATGAAACGCGAGGATGGCACGTGGATCAAGACGCCGCCGGATTATCCGCCAATCTCAACACCAAGTACGTTTAACGAGCTGGCGAACCCATTTATACCCATCGCGCGGCTGCGAGGTTGCCTTCGGAGCCACCTCTGGCAAGAAAACCTTTGAGTCCACGTAATTGGCGGGAAAGAGACGTGATTTGAAGCGTCACGAATCCTGGGCATAAATGGGTTGAAGGAAAAGGCGGCATCTGGAGAAGGAATCTTGTTTCTCACCATACGTATTTCTGTTTCCGAACGTTGCAGCGTGCAAGGATAACTTGGATGCGTTTATTAACATGGATCCGGGGACTGGGTTCGGGGTGGTGTTCACGTTAGAGCAATTGTTCGACCGATTTCGCAGGCCGGTTGCGAACGCGACGGCCCCCCGCACACCTCAGCCGCAACCGACGCCAACTTAAGCGAACCGCTGTGTAAGTTCCCCAGGGTAACGATCGTTTGCTTCGATTTCCAATCAAGTCAAAATCAATTGTATGGCCTAAGGGAATTGGTAGGTGCGTATACCCTTCGCGAGCTGAGATTCGATGGTACCGTTACTTAATCGTCGCTGGACGCTCAAAACACGCAGTCACGTTTCTGCCAGCAAGCATGTACTGGAACCGAGATTCATTCTTTCCACGAACATTCCTCACTCTCAACTGCTCTCGCCTCGAGAGCTTACCGCAGCTGACTTTTGTTTGTCACTTTTGCGTGCCTTGTTCTTGCCTCTGATCGAGTATTAACTGTAAGACACTTTACTTTAAGCGCTCGCGCATAAGATTAATTATCGCCGTTGAACGCCACGGTTCCAGAGCGATGTGTTTCAACGTATTTGGTATACCAATCAAAATCGAAACTTAGGTCTATCGGTAGGAAGGAATTTGGTAGAATTCGGCTGTATCGCGTGGGAATAATGATCGTGCTGTACTGCTATTTCTCTGACTAATCTCGACAAAGTATTCGCCCGTTGTGTATCCAGGATGCGCTGAAAATATTTGTTTCCTATCTTTTCAAAAAGTCTGTTTTGCAGAGCGTCGCGGAGACTCGTATCCGTCGTGTGCTAACACGCTACGATGCACCGTATTCTAAGTTTTCAGTCATGGTCTCTGAATGTCCTCGCCTTCGTACGTTTTACCGATAACACGTAAATCTTTGTCACGGCTTCGCTCTATCGATGGTATTGTATCGTTATAATTATTGTGTCAAAGACTGATCGTATTTACGGACAATTTCCAAGCTCGAAGCGAGGAACCCTCTTCGACGGTACATACGTTAGATCCATATTAGCGCGCGTCCAAGGCACAGGCGCGACTAATCGCGCTTGTTATCGTCGTGCGATCGATGTAGGAAGGGCAGGAACTTGGTCGTCGCGGGAGAACGTAATTATTACGATTATTGTAATTCTTGTGATACTTTACACTTTCTACTTTGAATACCTACGCTATACTTGTCTACCGTTTATACTAAAAATTGATTCTTCACGACCGTGCGTTCGCTTGTCGACACGAGTCCTCTCGATGGACCGTCGTAGATAAAGCGGTTATTCAATTCGAATTCACATGGGACTACGGGCCCGCGCGACCAATTGTCAACATCGAAAGCTCGTATTCGAGTCAACGAATACGCGTACGTCTTTTAGATCCCAGCTGAGCACTCTCGACAACGAACACTTGGAGTCTTAGATCTTCGTCTGAAAAGAAACGCCTCCTTTCCAGTTTCCAAGCGATGCTCCAATCGCGAATTTATTGCTTTCCGCGCGAACGAGCTTCGGATCACTATAGGTTCGCTGGGAGAGTTGTTCTCTATTCTTAAATTGTTGCTTTTGTTGGGATATGCAGTAGAAGAAGTCGATCGACAAGCGAACGCAATCGGACTACCGGCTCACGCGTGAAAGGCGACGAGCCGGCAGTCGCGTCGATAGTTTAAGAGTTCGTCCACTCTTCGCCTTCAAGAATCTTTCACTAGTTCTCTTTGTCTTCGTTATCGACATGCGTTTTCCTCCAGTTCTCGCATATATCATGTTGTATTACTTGCATACGGGCTGGTAGGCAGCCGTGTCCGCAACTTCGGAATACCTAGTCACCGAAAATCGGTTGCTCGGACGAGCACGACGCTCGACGGACACGGGACAGTCTTTCGTCGCTTTTATACGAACACCAGCGTCGTTGTCGTATGTGGAAAACCCGGGACCGATCTTTCTAGCGTGTAATACTTTCTATTACCAAGATAAACGAGAAAAAAAATATAAAAAAAAGATCTACTCTCTCTCTATCGTTCAAGATATTACTAAATATATCAGAAGAAATTATATTATCATGATGATCATGGTTCTTATTACTATATATATTGTATAGATATACATATATATTTATCAATATTTCATATTTATTATATTGATATATTTAATTATATTGTATCGATTTCGATACGCCGATAAGAGAGTTTAGTCGGAAATGTTGAATTATACAATGTTTTATATAATATATACGTATATATACATATATATTTGTCGACGTTCGGTGACATTATTCTCTTATCATCGTCATTCTGCGATATACAATTACGATATGACTTGACGATCACAAATCTTTTATCACGATATCCGCATGTTCACAGACAAATTAAGATAAGGGGGCAGAACCTCTTTACGAACTTGGTCTTTCGAGTCTACAATAAGCTATTGTAATAAATGGATGCGCACTCCGTTTGTCTCAGCTTCGAATTTTATGGATGTACTTTTTCATAATCTTTACAGCAGCAAAAGAGTCGTCGCGCGTTCCAAAGGTCCTCTCCCCTCTCCCTCGGTCGGGTGCCACTTTCTATCGTTGAACGCGCGTTAAATTCAGCCGCGAGATGCTACTTCCAAATGGTAATCGAAGTCGGATATCCAGCTTGTAATGTCGTTTCTTCCACGGACGAGAATTTTCAATCGACGCGATTCGTTGAACGTATTTATTAATTATTAAGCGTTTACCGACACTTTCCCTCGCACAATAGATTTTCTATTCCACGTGTACGAGATACTTGCTGTTCGGTATCAAAACACAAGGGTTTCGCATTTTGCTCATTACTGCGCACAGTATTTCCGGCGTACGTTCGATCTGGTTCAGATACACATCGTACCTTAGGCATCGGAGAGTTGAAAGGGAAGCGATGACGCGCATGAATTTTCAAATGTATATTGTATTCGATTTGCAAAAATATATATAATGTACAATTACAGAAGTTACATGGTGAATTACGATAATTTCACGCACTGCAACGCGATGCAGTGCGCTGACGAGTCTCCTGCGTACTGTCCTTCGATCCTTACGCCCTCGTCTCGCAAGGATAATTCATAGTTCGTAACCTCTACACTTAAGGATCCCTAGTTACTGGTAAATTCTTATAACTTTCGCGACGCGAGTGGTGTTGCATAGAGAATATTGCATCCCCCTTCTGTGTCAAGTTACGTCACGCTCTTGTCAATGTTTACTGTCAAACCATACAACATAAATAACTATCGCTAATGCGAGTATTAAGCTAAGTAATCATTCAAAGGAGCAACTATATTAAAACTAGTCGTTCAGTATGCACCCTACGTTCGACACGTTCTCGCGAAACGGTCTAATCAATCGCTCCTCGAGGGCGGCTGTAAGGATACGTCGTCCCGGGGATAACACTGGTGATAATAAATATTCATGTAATAACAAACACGCAACTAGAAAGTAAGTAATGCTGAGATTCACTTGCATCGATGCATCCCATTCTTTCGTCTTTTTAAACATCCATCATCCGCGTATCCACTTTTCGTCTCGTTCGTGTAATTAATACAAGCCACGGTTCTTTATCTTTGTTCACGTGCTACTAAACTAGCCTCCACCCAGACTTCACGTACGGTAGTACGGTCTGTACGTGGACATCGGAATATTGTTTTTCGATAAATGGTGCACGTCACCCTGGTCGTACTCCACGTCGTTGTAGATTCCACTTTGGTTCTGAAACAGATGAACCACGGGAGGAAATCATTCATTTCTCTGATAGATATGGCCAATTTAATGTTCGCGTCGACACTCACCGCCAAGGATGATCTAGACTTTGGCCTGGGAACGTGGAAGCCACTGTGCGGGATCAAATCAGCCCTGTCCTTGTCCTGTGGCTCGGAATCCGAGCTGTCTGGATCTGGCTGGTGTCTCTGCCTTGGCCTTGGCGGGGCCTGAAGCCTTGGCAACGGCACTGGCGGTAATGTTCCATGGACGTTGATGGGTGGATATCCAAAAACGGCTGAGCTGGGCCTGGTTGGACCCATGGGCTCCGTCTAAATTCAAACGAGGACTTAGAACGACCTCTAAAAGAAACTACCGACTTCCAGTCTGGGAAATTGTGTGACGTTTCTCAATCATTTCCCTGGGCTTACAGTGAAACTATGGGGTATTGATTGATATTCGTGGTGCCACTTACCGCGTACACGTTAGCAGTTGCCATGTGGTCGCCGAAGTGTGCCCACATATAAGGTGGTAAATTGGTAGGTGGTCCTTGTTTCACGGAAGCTAGGGTGCCCACGGAACCCACCCTCGCCAAAGTTCCTGGCAGGGTACCAGGGATGCCACCCTGGATGTAGCCATAAACGGGTGAGCCAACCGATTTCTGCTCCCGGGACCACCTACGACTGTACGATGCATTAGAATTAGCTTGCAAGTGACTCGATTGACCGAGAGGGGACATTCAAGTGGCATTATCTTTACCTCCACATCACCAGGCAGACGAGTGTTAAGACTATGATTATTAAAGCTGCCACTGACGCTCCTATAGCTACGCCCAATACCTCGCCGTCCACTTCGCACTGAGCACCGTAATAATTACCAGTGCACCTGTGCGAAACGAAGAATCATAGACACGTAGAAGATTCGCCTAATTCATTGAATGATTTCGTTCACTCACGTGCACTGCATCTGGTCGCCTTGATAAGAGCACGATCCTCGATTGTTGCAATATGTCGATGGACAGGATATGCAAGTCCTGCCCGACTCGCTAGGATCGTCCTTGTGAGGATCCTTCAATCCTGGATTGCAGGTGCAGGTGAACCCGCCCCAACTGTTTGCACAAATGGCTGAAGAGTGGCAGTCGTTCAATTCCGAGGAGGCACACTCGTCCAAGTCTGTGATAAAGAGTGTAAGATGAGCAAATAGCTGAGAGTCGCGAGTCCTTTTAAGCTTCTGAAGGCTCACCTTGCAAGTTGGATATAGACCCAGGCGGGCTGTCCACGTAAAGGGCGCTGTTCCCTATGTTATTGCTTCTTCTGTGAATAACACCTAGCAGATGCCTCTGCAGTTCTCCAGCTAAGCTTGGCCTAATCGTCCTGGGCTCGTGAGTGAGTTTCAGGGTCGCGTTGACAAAGACGCCCCCTTGCCCCTGACTCACGTCCCCCTGGTAGACTGCGTTTATCGAGGAACCCATGTACTCGTCCGAGAACGGTGTCATCGACATAGCAGACTCGATCTAAGGGACGCGAAAGATCACATAGAATCTCCTTTCATGTTCTAAGTTAAGAGACACGAAGCTACTTTCACTCACAGCTCGATTCGCTTCGTAGGCCAGAGTCTGATAGGACTCGGAATCTCTGTCGGTGAATCCTCTGTCCCACACGACTCTCTTGTCGTAAATCTTATCCACTCTAATCGATACCACGATACTGATAATTTCTGGCGACAAAGAGATCCCCAATTTAGCACCCATTAACAGCTATTTTCTCGAACGTAGTTGTCACACTGGGTCGATTTTAACCAAGCCAATTTTCAATCAGCTGTTTTGTTAAAACTATCCGTTAAATTAAGTCGCAAAAATTCCGAGATAAAGTTTGAAATTTAACGTTTAACCGGTTAACTGGCACGGTCCTTTTCACTATTCGGGCCCAAACTGGTACCATCGAATAATTAAGTGAATCACACAAAATTTGGTATACAGGGGTTTTTTGAGTCGCTGAACCGATTCCGGGGGTAATTTTTTTCATCTGACACCCCCAACCCCTAAAAAAATAGAATTTAGGGGTGAGTTTGTCAATTCTTTACTAAACCTTTTTTTATTTGTGAAGTTTTCTTGTCTATAATTCGATTGCAGCAGTTACTTTTTTCAATGCCACCCCCAACCCCTGAAAAATAAGGGTTTAGGGGTTTAATTTTTTAGTTTTTTTATTTTCTACGAAAAAGTTTCGAATAATTTTATACCTGAATTCTTCATCCATAAATTCCACCGCATGTGCTTTTTTTTGATCCGCGATCCCAAAAACCCCTATATACAATTTTTCTATATCCCGATAGTATTTCAATATTTGGCGGCCATTTTGGTTCGCCATTTTGAGTCTGCTATATTGAAATTTAAAATTCCAATGCTAAATTCAGATTCAGCGACCCCAAAAACCCCTATATACAATTTTTCTATATCCCGATAGTATTTTAATATTTGTCAGCCAATTTGGTTCGGCCATTTTGAGTCTGCCATATTGAATTTTATAATTCCGATGCGAAATTCAGATTCAGCGACCCCAAAAACTATTACATACCAAGTTTCATTCAAATCGATTGAAAAACAAAAAAGTTATTCCATTTGATCATATATGATACATTGCCAGAATTAGCCAGATTTTTGTTTGATCATATATGATACATTGCCAGTTAACCGGTTAAAGTATCACCAGGTTTAAACAGTAGTATCATTTTCAATGATACCTGAAAGATATTTTACCTCAAAGTTAAATTGTGGGCCATTTTGACCCAGTGTGACAACTGAAGGTTAACGAATATAGTTTCAGTAGACGTACTTTTGCACGGCAGGGAATGCTGCAACCTGGCATATCCCGGCTTGCAGTGGCAGGCAGACACTCCTTGGACAGTTGCACACGCTTCGTGCTGGCTGATATCGCAGGTGCTGGTGTCACCCACGATGCAAGTGTCGATTCTAACCGGCGGTTGAGTGGGTCTCCTATGGAACGTTGGCCTTCGAATGGGCCCAGTGGGCCTTGGGGTTGCGGTTGGAGGGTCAGGTTGCGCGATCGCGAATCTGCACGAAACACATCGAAATCAGCAGGTTGTCATACTTCCAAGTCAAATTGAAATCCTCAGAAACGGACCCTGTGCCAACGACAGCCGGTGGTTGCGTCCTGGTCGGTTGAGGCTGTGCTGGCACTTGCGTCGAGGTTCGATCTGAATTCTCGAACAGATGCAGGTACGTCCTCTTCCCATCGATACTGACGAACCCTTGGCCTTCGACCGCGGAAGTTAATATCACCTCGGCGCTCCCTGCGTTTACTGGCACCCTGACACCCTCTCCTGGTCAAAGAAAGGGACAATAAAGGACCATTCGTGCTAGATTTGTGCAATTAAACGCGTCAATATTTACCAGAGCCTCCACCACCGGGGCCTTGGATCGCCGAGACCGTGACGTCAAAAATATCACCGAGAGGTGGATGTCTCGGTGGCGCGTAAGGTCGTTGGGTGGCCAGTCCTTGGGATCCTGTGTAATCCAAGGTATCGTCAAGGACGATGCCAGGCCGGGGTCGGTAAGCATATCGGTCCGTGTGGGCTACAAAGGAAATTAATTGACCGTGGACAGCTTCGCGCGGTGTACAAAGGAAACTAATCGAGCATCGTTGGAGGCCGCGGGAATTCATTATAGGCTGAATGCGATATTATCGTCTTATCGAATGAAAGAATTCGCGAGGCCTGGCTTCGAGCAAGCATCTCACCTGAATTCTTCGTGAACGTGTTGGAGACGAGCGTGTGAACGCTACTCTTCTCCAGAGTCGACAAAGTCCTCGTGACAGTGTTCGGTAAACTCTCTGTGGGCGTTGAAATGGTAATCGAGCTCTCAAAATTTGATGATTTACTCGGCTCCAGGGTGGTCGATGCACTCGGGGCATGGTTGAAATGACTATTCGGAGGAACTGCAGTGGATTGAAGGGCCGTTTTTGTGGTCGTGGGTTCGATCACTTGCACCGACGAACTGGTCTCGATATTCAACGTGGAAGTGGAGAAGGTCTTCGTCGACATCTTGGGAATCGTCGACTTATCGCTCAATTGATCTCTGTTGACACTGGAAGTAGAGTCCAGAGAATCGGTGATCCTTGAAGATTTCGTGGGTTTGATTTGGACTTCCAGTGGTATCACACGCTTCGGTGCATCTTCGTGCTTCGTGTCACTCGAGTGATTGGACTTATTAGGATCCCCTCCAGTCATCGATGCACTCCCGTTACTTATTTTGTTCTCTTTAGGCGGGGCTTGATGTTTGTTCTCTGGCTTTCTCGTTGTACCATCACCACTCGGCTTTTCCGCCACCTTCGAGCCGTCCTTGTCTTTCTTAATATTACCTTCATCGTGACCCTTGGTTGCGTTCTCCAGACTATTAGTTGTACTTTCACTTTGATCGTTCTCTTCCTTCTTAGTGTGAGGCTCCTCTGTCATCTGAACCTCGGGTTTCAAGTCGAAGTGGAGTTTATCAGAGTGTTTGTCGTCTGGCTCCTTCTCCCGATGGAAAGTGGAGTCCAGAGACGGTGGCAATGGTTTGTACGGTGGGATTGGTCGTCTATTTCCACCTACACATCCCCAGGAACAATTACAGCACAGCACAAACCAATGCTATTAACGAATACATAAAATACGAGACTAATATTCGAGATTACCAGGACGATTCCAAGTCCACGGACGATTTCCCTGCGGGACGATCTGCTCTGGCAACGGCACTCCACTCACGAAAGGTCTGACTGGCCTTTCAGGGGGCAGTTGATTAACCACAGGTCTATCAGGAGCTGGTGGCTTCTCGAACGGATAAGGATGGTCTGGTGGTGGAGGAGGATTCATCCCGGGTGTATCAAAGTCTGGCGGCAGAGGTGGCACGTCAGAAATCCTCGGCGGACCTCTGTTATTAATCCTGCAATAGAAAGCAATTGGATATACGTAAATCAACAGCAGCGACCCCCATTAAACGATCACAAATCCTCGTGTCCCTTTACCTGGTGGCTTGAATGGGCCTCAGAGGTCTGACTGTGTTGGCAGCGACGTTCACGTTCCCATTCAGCAGCTTCACGATACCCGTGATGATGTCCTGTATGTCAGGGTTCGCTTGCCGTTGCCCTGGAGTGGCAGTCTGCAGAATGGGAGGCGGAGCGTGCTCGCTATAGATCCTTGGTGTGTCTTGACGAGCTCGTCTTTGTTGATCTATGGCCTGCAAGTAGTGTGCTCCTTGCCTTGGCACTCCAGCCGGGTGATGGGGCTCCGACAAGAGTTTTGGTACCTGCGGAGCCCCTTGTCCTTCCCCCGACATGGATTCGCTTGTCGTGGGTGCTATGCTGTTCAGACACAAGGAAGATCCTCTTCGTGTATACTTTCACTCGTGGTATCTAATTCTCGCGAATTTCTATGGAAAGCAACTGATCGACTTACTGGTAATATTCCCCCGGTTTCACTTCTATATTGTTGCCATCGAAGTGGTCGACGTGTTTCGAGGAAGTCAACTCGTCGATGGCCTCCACGAGCCTGGTGTCCCCGTACTCGAACCTCACGTCGTTCTTATCGATGTGATCGACGCTCTTGGAGCTCTCCAGCTGGAACGCTGGCACGGTCCTCTGGAACGTCGGCGATCCATCGCGCTGGAACATGCTGGACGTTCTTTCCGCTCCCGTGTACGCGCTGGCACTGAGAATCAGGTCCTCCTGAGAGGAGCGAGAGGACGTCGGATCGTTCTGGATGGCTAGCACACCTGCGCATAATCAGACAGCAATTGTTATCGGGATGGACAATATCCTTGGTCCTTCTGCGAAATCCTCCGCTACTCTTATGCATTCAATCGGGAACAATGCTCGTGCACGAGGAGCGTTGCGATAAGCGCGGAGTTTAAGAAAGGAGCATTCCATCACGCGCAGAGGAGCGTAATTACCCCACAACAGGGCGCGCGATTAAATCGCGATTAAAGCGCGTAGTGAGAACGTCGCTCGCGTGAGAAACGCGCCCGCCGTTCGATTCAAAGGAGGTGAAACAATTTCGCCCGGAACGGTACTCTCGGGCGACTTTTTTGCGGGATTGCCCGTTCATTTTTCCACGTGGATCGAGGACCGCGCACCTGTCCCTTTCGAATAATAATCTGCGACGGCGAAGGATGAAGAGGAGCGTCGCCTATCTGTCCGCCGAGCGTTTACTTGAGATTGTCGCGGCGGCCGCAAGAAATGTCGCGCTGGCCGGTCGCCGGGGAAGGGTCGTGATCGAGAGTCGCAAAAAATCGAGAAGATCCACGGCCGATCGGCGAGGAAAACGGTACTCGAACGGTTGACATTCTCGAGGCCGGTGTATCGAGTGGTTTGACCAATCGTGGACGTGACGCGTATGAAATTACTACTCTCCGTCCTCGTCTCTCTCTCTCTCTCCTCGCTCCTCCTTTATTCCGCGGCATTCCTGATCCTCGCGCCGGGCCTTCCGCCTTCGGCCGAGGGAAAAAAGTTCATTGACATCGCGTCCATCGACGCTCGTCGCTTTCGTCGGCGGGCAATTATCCTTCGGCATCGAATTCGCTTCGATCTTCGTCCGCGGAGCACACCTTGTCACGCGACGGTGCTCGCGGCCGCTCCGATATCGCTTTTATCGCGTCCCATACTTTACGACCGCGCTCAGCGTCCAGCATTGAAACGCCGCGGCAGACGGGACAGAGACAATGGTGGCTTTCCATGCAACAATTCAGCGACGCGCGAAGCAATTTGAGTGAAACTACAATTGCAGCCCGCCCGTGTAGATCGCCGCGGTTTGATAATAGCGATCGGTGCCCTGAATATCCCCGTGGAAACCTGCAATACTGACCGAGATAATTAATCGTTTCGATCGTGCGCCACGTGAATTGTCTCCTCGGCCGCGGCGCACAGTGGGACGGATCGACATTTAAGTAGGCATTCACTTCATTTTTTACATTTTTCATCATTTTGTGATTACTAGCTTTAGGTTACAGAATTTAGATAATGATTTTATAAAAAAAATTTTTTTTTATTTTTTGTGAAAATAGCCACATTCATCTGGGTTAGCCAGGCATAGTGAGCTGGGGTATATTTCGTGACACCAGAGTTTACCGCTGGAAAATTTTTAGGCGATAGACAAACACACAATTAAGATTTCTTGTTAAAATTTTCGTATTTTTTTAAATTAAAACAATTGTTCGAATTTGTTCGTAAATTCAAGCATACCTCTTAATTCTGGATAGACTTCAATTTCACAAAATTCAATTTTTATATCCGTCCGCATCCGACCCCTTGAAAAATTGATATTTTTTTGCACAAAAGCAGGTGCAAGTCTGGAAAAATGTACTATTTTGCTTCAATTTATTATTTTCATGGTTGGCCATGAATTAATATTTTATGTACAGTTGGAGGCATGTAATACTATCCATACAATTCAACGTACTGTCTTGCCAAGTTCATTGCAAACTCTCCAAATTTTTGTTTATTAATCGCATGTTAACAACGTGATAGATGCAAGGGATTTCAGCTATTGGCTGACAAACGGTAGTCAATTGTTGAATTCAGGAGCGGATTGTCATGGGTCATTATTAGAACTTGCTTGCTTCCTTTTTATTTGTTTCCCCAAAAGTCGATTCCAATCACTCTCTGATTACATGATTCATTCTTATTTATCTAGCGTTTCATTCATACTTTTGCACGTTTCACACCTCTGTGTGCTTCACTTCCAACATATATTACTTATATTTGAAAATTACTCAATTAGATTATTTTGAAGTTAAAAACATTTATTTTGCACCATTATTATTGAAAATAATAAATTGAAGTAAAATAGTACATTTTTTCAGACTTGCACCTGCTTTTGTGCAAAAAAATATCAATTTTTCAAAGGGTCGGATGCGGACGGATAAAAAGATTGAATTTTGTGAAATTGAAGTCTATCCAGAATTAAGAGGTATGCTTGAATTTACGAACAAATTCGAACAATTGTTTTAATTTAAAAAAATACGAAAATTGTAACAAGAAATCTTAATTGTGTGTTTGTCTATCGCCTAAAAATTTTCCAGCGGTAAACTCTGGTGTCACGAAATATACCCCAGCTCACTATGCCTGGCTAATCCAGATGAATGTGGCTATTTTCACAAAAAATAAAAAAAAATTTTTTTTATAAAATCATTATCTAAAATCTGTAATCTCAAGCTAGTAATCACAAAATGATGAAAAATGTAAAAAATGAAGTGAATGCCTACTTAAATGTCGATTCGTCCCACTGTGCGGCGGTGCTTCGGTCTTGTCGAAAATCGCGATCCTGAACGGCGACACGTTCAGCTTTGTTTAGGGCTCAGGAGAAAGTGTGCAAGTATCGTAGCGTTTTTTCCGACGGACTTTTTCCTCCTTTTCAGACCTTTCACCCAGTGACGGATTTAAGGAAAAATGTCCAAGTGGCAAACGTTCCGAGGGGCCCATTTTATTCCGGGAGAATGAAGAGGTAGTTTACTAAATATAGAAAAATTATATGGCGCTTAGATAAAACCATAATTTTTTTCGAAGATGGAGCCTTCTGGGTAGGGGCCTAGGTGCAACACCTCATCGGCCGCCTGTTAAATCCGCCACTGCTTTCGCCGTGTTTCAACGACTGTTTCGAGGAGTAGCCTCAAGACTTCTGAATGAAAGAATAATAGCTGTCTTTAGAGAGTCGATTCTCCAGAGATAAAGAAGTTAATCTGTGTCCTGGGATCTTGACGCAGGCTGGTGCATCGAGATAGATCACCTGCAGCGACGATTATCACTGTCGTAAATCACAAGAACCCCCGTCCATCAGTAATTGCTCATTAAGAGCCCCACGTGAAGCGACACGATTTTCAAACCGCTGCCCGTTCGCGGTTGCAATTAAGCTGACCGCTGCCTCGTTCTACTCGTCGAGCATCATGCTCTCGATGTTTCCCCCCTCCGATTCCCCTAGAAACCGTAGATAACCCTCCGAGATCGCCGAGATTCGAACAGCCACCTGGAACCTGCCTCGAGCGCGTCAGGAATCAGTCAGTCGACGGTCCCTCCAACACTTGCAGCCGTTTTTCCATAATGAAATTCAGATCGCTCGGCCCGAGTTGAAACTACAGTTATCCGCGTCCCGATAAACGGGTAATTCAATTTCCCTCCTGCCATTATGGAAATGCAGGCGCATTGTTGTCGAAGGGGACGCGTTATTATCGCCGCGGAGATTACGGTTTCGGTTGTAGCTGACATTACAGCGGCTGCCAGCGAAGTTAGTAGGTACCCGAGGCATGCGTTACGTGCCCGGGACGAGCAAGATGGTGCGAGCCAGCGTGAGAATCTGGGTAAATTACGGGGCGGCTGGTATCTAGGGCGGCAAACACTGGCGATAAGCTTTATCGAAAGTACCAGCCTAGAGCACTCTGTTCGCGCCCAAGATTACAACCATTCCTTGGCCCGAGCAATTTATCACGTCCAGCTCCCTTTAATTAATCGATGGCATTACCAAGATTCCGCGACGACAGGCGTTTACGTTCCATTGGACGGGCGACCTGTCGCTCTTTGCCGGGGACTTTCGTTTCCTATTTGGATCGGCGTCGGTGGCGTACAAATAATAATTAGAAACGCGGGCCGCATGCTGCGAACGACTAACGGTGCTCGCCAACACCATAACCTTGCCGACGTGAGAGCATCGGATAGGGATGCCGTGAGAATGTAGGTGAATTGCATGGTTGATCCTGTCGCGACGAACGGAATGCCGTCTCTTGGTCAAGCTCGAAACACCGAGCGTCCCGGACCGTTCGACAGCCCAGCAGATTCTGGATCATAATTGCTCCCTCGCGATCGACGCGCTTCCGCTTCGCCGATTAATTTCACACAAGGCTGAGAATGAATTTAGCAGCAGAATTATGTTGCGGCTTTTTCCGCTCTCTCTCTCTCTACCCCCTGCGTTGCACGGAGTTATCAAAGTGTCGCGGGGCTTCTCCCCCGTGGGGAAAACTGTTTACCGCTTCACAGCCGAGCGACTTGGAGGAAATACGAGGCTCGCGAGACACGGAGTTCGCGGTAAACACGGCCTGTGCCTCACGAGGTAACGAGGTAACACAGTTCTGTCTTATGTGCAAAGAGTCCGTAAAAATTATTACCGGTTCTAGATACCACCTTCGATTCCCTGCCGAGATACGAGCGCATGGAACGATAATATTTACCGGCCACTGCATTCTGCTAATGGAATCTCCCGTGTACGCGATCAAGGCTCCTGCGCCTCCCATCCAGGCTCTGTAATTGCTCCCCCGGTTCCAATTGCCAAGTATTCGCCGAGTATTCGATACGCGCGGCACGTTGTGCCTTTGTCTATTCCAAACGATAGTTTCCGCAAAAGTTCAAGGAACGAGCATCCTCGCGTATAAGGCGGGGCATTCCCGGGTTCCCTCCGAGTGAATTTCAAGTGGCATTTGACCAATGCGATTCGATTCTAAGTGTGTACAGAGCGACCCGATGGCAAGAAGAAAGAAACGTCGAAGGGGTTTATCCGTGGAAGCTCGCAGACCCGAGCTATGCGCCGTCTCTCGAGGCGGTAACGGCAGAGTTAACGGTACACCATTCCAGCCCAATATTTATTCTTTTCACCGAGCAACGCGACATTTGGTGGCTCAGGTGAGATTCGACAGGTGTCCACTTGTCGGCCCGACCTTCGACACGTGCATTTCGAAGATGGTCCTCGGCGGGATCCTGATCCTTCCACTGGTCCCTGTGGAGTGGCAATGGGGGATCTCCTATGACGAACGCTTCCGCGAACTTTTCGTTGCCCCGCGAGGTGAGATCAGATCTGAAACGATGAACCAATCGACTCTCCGTTCCGCCGCGTACGACAGGATTTCGTGATACTTTCACGGTTAACGCGGTTGGGCGAAAGTCGAGTGACGAAACCCTCCGCCGGATACGTTGCTTCGTGCTTATCCGGATTGACGGTGACGTTACGCGTCATATGTAAATTCCTCTGGTTACGTAAAGAAGTCATCGACATCGTAGATGAAATGGGGGGAAAAAAATTCCTAAAAGTGTATAGGCTATCGTTGGCGAAATACTCCGATTTGCATATGCCAATGAACCCATCGAACCTGAGTTTACGACCCTTCAGAGGCGACGTACTCTCCGAGTAAAAGTATCAAGCTTTCACGTGCGATTTCTTTCGTCCAAAGTTTGCACGCGCTTCTGATTACACGGGCACACCGTGAACGCATAAACTTCGTCAGCAGATTCTGGCGGGCGTTTTAAGTCCGGCGCGTGAAAATCTTGTAGCAGGTATGCCTACGTGCCAAGGCACGAACGCGCGTCATGCTTGCAGCTTTCTCCTCTCTGACGTGTGCGTTTCATTTTAACCAACGTTACCTACCGATCCGCCTCGAAATTTCACCAGCTCGATGCTCGCCTCTACTGTCTCTGAATTTTTAATCGCCCACCGCTGAGCAGAGAACCACTGGCCTCCGTACGACGGAGGGAGGCTAATTGCCGCGAGCTTTACTCCATTTTTAATTATTTATACGCGTGGATTAACCGTCCGCGAACGGGTCGACGAACTTTTCTTTTTCATTTTTCCACGATGCTAGCGTACGCAGCCAGAGCTCGGCGCTGCGTTTGCCAGATTCTCATAGCGAATCGTTTATCCTCGCCAATAGCAGCTGCACGGTGGTCTATCCGGAACAGGATGTGTTCCTACTTACATATCCGCATCGTAGGAATAGTAAATCATCGCCTGTTATCAGTTCCCACTGCAATTACTCCATCTTCGTAATTATCCAGCGCAAAGTCGTCGCCCCCGAACGTTAGGCTCGCATACGTTTCTGGAAATGTTCCGCAGAATTGCAACCTCTACTGTGATCCTGAAAAATCCCCCCGAACGGAGAGTACCTACGGCTTTTATATCTCGACGATCTCGAGCAGCTCGAACGACAGGATGTTTTCGACAGAGGTCACGATACCGGTTTACCATTCGACCGCACGTGGCGGCTTTAAAAGCCCATCGAACAGGTTCGCGCGTTAATCCTTTGAACATTCGCACGGTATGGTGGATTAATCGACAATTGCCGCGGCTAGGAGCTATCCTGGCGTCGAGTTTCCCATAAAAATGCCCGCGATGATCATTAGCAACAGTGGAACACACGAAGTGGCTCGGAAAGTGTGCCTCGACTCATCTCCTCGATTGGAATTTCAAAACACCTCTCAACATGGATATGGCATAGTGGTTGCAGGGTATTAAACGTCCTAAAGGTGGACCAAATTCGCCCAAACGCCGGGACGAGTAATGCACCACCGTCGCAAACAGCTGCACCCCGAGTGTGTATAAAAATCTGAAACGCTAAGGCACTTACCAGTGACAGTCAGTAGCGACAAGGCCACGAGGACCTTCGACCCTGCGCTTCCTGCCATCCTCGATCCTCTGGCGAGTTGCGGTCGGAAGATGAGCCGATCAAGGTCAGGCTAATGCCAAGGACACGGTTAAGGATCTCCTCAGGAGTGCCAGTGGCTGGACCAGTCTTTATCGTTGCGAAACGTGCCACGATACCAGCCGATCGCCGCCATTTTGGATCGCGAGCCTATGCCGAGTAAAAACGAGCATCGTGGAAACATTGATGCCCCTGGCACGCCATTCTTTCCTTTCCTCGTCCTACACTTCCCACCCGTCGGCGTTTTTTCTTCTCTTTTATTCGGTCTCGCACTCTCGCGCACACCGGTTGACCTACTTGGCCGCGGTTAGGTCCGGTGTACGCGTCAGCTTTTTCGGGCGACTCTGTGTACACCAGGCGACTCCTCGCCTTTTCCTCAGCTTTTCGTAGCTAGCCTCTCGATTATCCTCGCCGCAACTTTCTACCGTCTCCGGCAGCTATCTCACCGCCTCGTATGCGGGTCGACGTCGAGCAGAGGCACACGTCCTGTGTCCTTATTAGCGCAGGAGGTTTCACTCGGAGCTGGGATTTCGAAACGCGCGACTTGGACGAAAGTAGAGTGCCAGTCTTGTACGGTATCGGTCCTCTACCAGCTGCCTTTCATAGTTCCAATTTTTTCCCCAGCTTATTCTACTTCTCCAACTCCTCTCACATGATCCTTCAGCCGAAGCCGCGTGTCACAGAACCGCACCGAGTACACTACGATCGCGTCGAGCCATTAGAAACGTTTGGTTTTCGCCTCGACACAGAATTACCACCCGCAGACAGGGCTACCCGACTTTCTAATCACTGGCTTACGGTAAAATTCGCGTCCTATCAAGGACTTCTTTAACGGAGTCGCCCGATCAATCCTTGCCAGAAGGAGGAACTGGATTCGTGCAGAGGGAACGAAGAAAACCTTCAAGGCTCGCTCGAGTTTCGTTCGAGGTTCGTTCGAAGCTCGCTTCACGGTCGTTCACACGGGACTGGCTTACGGTGAGGACGGTCATACACGGTTTCTCCCACTTTAACTATGCCATGCTACACCATGGTGCACTATACTCGTGGCTCGCCTCCACCATGCCGAGTTCCACCGTCCGACTCCCGCTCTCCCCTCTCTTTCGCGAAATTTCTCTCTCCATCCCTTTTCTTCTTGCCCCTTTCTACCTCCCTCGAACTCGTTTCTGCTGTTCCTTCTCGCCCTTTCGTCAGCGTCTTAGCAGGCAGCCTTACCTCGACCTACCTTTCCACGGCTTTCGGGACTCGGATCCTCCGAAATCTTCCAGCGAGCGATAGCCTTCTCCTCTTTCTCTCCTCCGACCGCATCTCCGCCTGCAGCTCCTTCAGCGGACCGTGTCCTACCTGTGCAACAGCCTTGTCGAGGCTGCAACCGAGCGCCCATCCTACACCTGCGCCTTCTTTTTCCGTCCTTTTCGGCTACGCCGCTGCGAAAGGGAAACGGATTTTTCCGCCGAGGAAATCGCCGCGGACGAAACGACCGATTAGCCTCGCGACGGACGCGGGCAATTGTGCAGGATTCACCTGCGAAATCCTCGTGCGAAAACGCGTGTTTGCGCGCGGTAACGGGACTCTGTAGGTGCATCGTAAACACGAGCAACTCTAATCGACTCGAGGCGACACTGGTAGCATTGCTATCTTGTTAAAATTACGAGAATCGCATCGATAGAAGCCCCTCCGGGCCGAGGGGTGTCTCGTTCGCGACTTTGAGATCGAACCATGGAGCACTCACTCGGTGCTCGTTTTTCGAACGGCATAGGTACTTGTATGTATCTCGTGTCAAAGCAATCACGAAGCAACTGTTTCGGCGAAGATAAATGATCGCGGCCGAGATGGGGGGAACATCGCGGCGAGTCACGGCGGTTCTCTTTCTGAGACTTTGAGGGGCCATTCAGGGTACCATAGGCAGTCGTTTATTGCCGAAAATGAAGCATTTCTTTGTCATTTAATTACAAATAAATAAATTGAGGCTGAGACTTATTCTTTGACACAATGTTTTAACATCGTAAGCTTTAACAAAATACGTTTGTTTAGGCAAAAATATGCATTATAAATGACGCTACGGATGGATCATTAAAGAGGCTTTTTGAAATGTTTCAATTTATCAGGTTCAATTCATTTATTTGTAATTAAATGAAAAAGAAATGCTTCGTTTCGACATAAACGACTGCCTAATAAGCTGAAGGACCCCAAGGAGTATCGCGAGGCAGGTTAGAGAAGGTCCGCATTCCACGCTCGTGGAAAAATTTTACCAGCCACATTCGGCGCTGTTCTCCAACCCCACTGGCAAAAATTTCGCCTCTCCTGTTAGCAAGGCGAGCATTCTCTACGGAGATCGTCCGAATGTTGCGTATCCTGAATTCCTGGAATTCGAGGCATCCGAAGTACAGCACGCTTCGTGTTTCCCTTAAAGAGACGCGCGTTCGAAGAGGTAGCCGTGTATATGTATGTATGCTAGGAAACGTTCCCGGCAATTGCAGCGATTTAACGAGAGAGTTGCTAACTCATGAAAGTTCAACAGGTGTGACTCTGTTGGGAGAAGAAGCTCCCCTGGAACGTCTCGATCGTTCCTTCGGACACGGAGTAATGTTCGCGGGTTGCCGTACGGCCGCGACCCTTCATCTTCTTCTTCTTCCTCCTTCTGCCTTCTCGGTATGGTAAAACCAGACTGGAATGCTGCGCGGCTCAGCCTTCCCCGATCGGTCGAGCAACATTGATCTCGGAGAAGATGGACGGGCCGCCGTTGAAATTGCGTGGTAATCTTCCATCGCCCCGCGCGCGAAATAAATCTCCAGCTACGATCTCAGTTGGCAAAAACACCGGGGCCGAACATTGTAACCAAATTCGCATAAGTTCCTCGCTCAAAGAAGGAGGCTGCCGCTGGCACCTCCGCGCGGGATTTTTCGGTCACCATCGGTAGCCCGCATAAACTTTTTCAGGTTTCGATTAGGATTCTTCGGGAGCGCTGTTTGGACGACCGAACTCTATTTACCCATTGACCTCACGTAACACGGGCACACCTTTTTCCTATTCTCGAACTTTGAGCAGCTTATCTGGCTCGCCCATGGTTGCAACACGCGCCGCGCGGAGAATAAAAATTGCACCTCGGTATAACGGGGCAGTCCCCTGGGCAAGTATCCATGAAATTAGTCGGTCAGTAACTCATCCTCATCCTCATCCGGGATGGAATAATAGAATGAAAATCGTTTCGTTATTCCGATCGGTTCAAGGAACAACAGGCCACTTTAAATCATTGCCTTTGCTTCGCCGTGCCTCGGACTCAACGCTCAATTTAACGGCCACTTAAAAGTTTTACGCCGCTGCTGAATAACGCTCCGGACCTGCAATAATAGAGGAACCTTTATGAATTCTTCGTAAAACGCCTGGGGACTAATTAGCTGGAAACGGAACCTGACCCACCGCCGAGAAGGTAGCTCGTTTAATGATCGGACACTGGAAAGACAGGTTTCTGCGGTCGATAATCGAATCCCCGACAGTCTGCGGTCGGTAGCTCAAAGCTTCGCCTCGATTTTCAAATTACACAGAATTTTTATTAAAAAATTCCCGTAACAAAATACGCACGGCCCCTAAACATCCCAAATGCTCACTTGCAAAATTCATCAAACCAGTAACATTACTCTTCTAAATTCCTATTTTCCACAGAAAAATGGTAAAAAAAACTGCCCACTAATTCCAATGAAAAATAGGATCGCAAGCACAAAAGTAGGAGATCGTATCAGGCAATAATCAGACGGCGAAGACCCGGGTTCGAAGGTCACAAGTCCCCGCCCGTTCCCACCCGCGTTTTCCTATGCAACACACGGCCGCGGCGCGGCCGAGCCGCATTCTCTATTTTCATTCCAAGCCAGGCCGAACAATGGGGGATCTAAATTGGGCAAAAACCAGTCTGCCGTCTAGTTTGGCGAGACTGAAGGCGGCGTTCGGGGCCGGCAGGCGGGAAGAACGACGGCAGCCGAGGGGTCCCCGCAACAAGGCCCCCGTGGACGTTAGCCCGGTGGTGGCAGTGCCTGAAATCGATCGAGACGGCTCGTTTCCGCGGCCTCACGGGCCCACGAGCAGCCACGGCTACCCGGGGTGAAAGTGGTAATTAACGACGCTCACCGAAGGAATGTCCCATTCCTCCGGCCGTTCCGGGAGGAGGAGGCCATGTCGCGAGTGGTTCATCGTACTCCCGACCGGTTATGACACCGCTCGATTTTTCTTTATTCAAACGCTCCTTTATCGCTCCGTCTCCTCCAAGTGCGATTCCACCTGGCCCACGCTATCTCCCCCGTTTCTCCCGTTTTCTCCACGAAAGATCGATCGGGCCCTGTGCAGAATCGTCCGCGGTCCTATTCGCCGCGGACACACGTGCGCCATTCCGTCTGCCTTCGGTCACCGTATCCGCCGTGTAATCGCGGTTTCAGTCCGCCAAACGGTTCGTGCGACCGTTTTATTGTTCAGATTGACGGGACAGTTAGGATGACAGCCGGTCTAAAAGGTCGGGATTATTTTTAGCGATTCGGCCCGACACGAATCGAGGGAGAACTCGGCACCGCCAGGGTCGATACGCGGCGGTGCTGCAGCCGCGGACGATAAGAGGACGGGGAATGCACATTTCCGTGGGATTCCGCGCGGAGCTCGCGGCCGCACAATCGGCTCATTGTGCTCTCTTTCTCTGCTTCTCTCTCGCTGCTCGGTTCCGAGTACTGTGCGGGCCTCTGTCGGGCTCACCAGGTGCACGCGGCTTCCAGGTGGCCGGCACAGAGTTTCGAGATCGATAGAAGGAACAACGGGCAATCTTTTCTTCGCTCGATAGATCGATAAGCGCGTTCGTTTCCCTCGCGGGTGTACAGTCGGGGATAAAACGATGGGGGCGACTGTTTGTTTGACTATTTATTTATACTTTTTCAGCATTTCGTGTTTCAGCTTGTCCCTGTTCTTTCATAAGCCGCCGATACCGTGGCGAAAACAATGGTCCCTCTAGAACGCCTGAAATAATCTAACGGCTGTCCGCAAGACGAGACAATAGCCGTCCGTTGCACCGAATTTCTTGTGTTATATGGCACGTAACGGAACTCTCGATTCCCTTCCATTCACGACATCGTCGCCGCTGTCTTTTGCGAAACGTCCTGTCCGCCTCGCCGCCTCTCCTAGCTCCGCTCGTCCACGTTAACAGCCGTGTCGTAAATCCCATTGTGTTTTCGTTCTCCTCGGCCAGCCGCGTTCACGGTAATAATCCAGCGATTCAGTAACGCGAAACGATGATCGTCCGATCGGCGCGTCGCGGGAAACTTGTTTTCCTACCTAGCTTTCCCGATTAGCCACGGGCTGGCACGTGGTCGATTCACGGCCATCGTAAGGTGAAACGTTCGCGGCGTGCCACCTTTCGTCTACTCCGCCTCTTCGATCGCCCCGATCAACCGGGCGTCGCGCACAATGGAGATACTCGTAATCGTTACTGTACACCGCATGGTCTTAGCCACACGCAGATGCGCGAAATGATTTCCTTTCTCCCTGCCCGCGTGTCCGTCGCGCGACAGTGACGTCTCGTTTAATCGTGGCGCCGAACATCTCTCTTAATTACAAAAAAAGAAAACCATCACCTCCTCTTGGCCACGCACGCGCGTGGCACCCAGCGTCCGAAAGCCTCGCGGAAATGCCTCGAGACGCGCAGCTCGTGGACCAGTTGCGAATGCAAAAAAGTAAGTCGCGGTGCGCAATATCAACCGGATCTAATTCAACGACGGGCGCAACTGTGGAGAAGCCTCGTTCAGCCAGTCATCCTTGCCAGTCCAGATTTTCAGTCGTATTATACAGGGTGTTGGGAAAAAGTGCCTCAATCCTGCGAAGGCACGCGATGATTAGTAAATTGATTAAGGGAAACGTTACTCGGCGCGGGTGGAAGAGTTAATCTGATTTAAGAGGCAACTATAACCAGGGACTCCTACCGGTACGTAAAATACCGGTATTATACCGGTATTTTTCGGTTGTATCTTCGTCTGAGACTCAATACCGGTATAACGCTCATACCGGTATTTCGCTATACCGAAACCGATATCATACCGAAATAGATAAATACCGAAAACAAAAGGTTACCGGTAACCGAAATAAATACCGGTATTTTTTCGGTATTCTTTTCAGTAACATGGTAGGTTTCGGTGTTCACCGAGAAGAATACCGAAAAAATACCGGTATTTATTTCGGTTACCGGTAATCCCGAAAACCGATTGTTTTCGGTATTTATCTTTTTCGGTATGATATCGGTTTCGGTATTTATCTTTTTCGGTATGATATCGGTTTCGGTATTTATCTTTTTCGGTATGATATCGGTTTCGGTATAGCTGTATTGGCGAAATACCGGTATGAGCATTATACCGGTATTAAGTCCCTGACTATAACTGGTTGATGGGAACTGGCGCACGAAAGCCATGAATTATCCCGTTCGGAATGAATCGCGAGGAGGAGATCCTTCGGTATGGACACGGGCATCAATCGCCTCCGCTCCGTATGGTTAATTAATTGGAACGAAAAATTTCCGCCGCCCTGGCTGCGCGACCGCGCTCACGCTTGGCTCCGTAAATTCGAGCGTGGAAAAAAGGTGCGCGCGAAGCGGGCTCGCTGCGCGGGTGCCCGCGGAACCCCATAGGATGAGGCGATCGGTGGTCGCCCTACGAAGGGCTCCAACCATAAAACGGTCCGTCCCTGGCCTGGAGAGTCTCCCGGACCATTCCATTCGAGAGCCGTCGTCTCTCGCGTACATCGGCCGCCGGAGGAAGCATTCCATTCATGTTTCGGGACGCGCGACGGACGCTGATCGGTGGACGGGAGAGAGAAAGAGCCGGATAACCGGGACTCCTCGCGAGGACTAGCGCTGGCTGGCGCCAACCGTCAGGAACAACGACCTGCCGATGTGCAGCAGTCGCGATGACAATCGGCCAGTCAACGTGAGAACGGCCTCTCCCGAGGGCACGTGGTGTCGTCGCCAGTTTCCCAAAACGGCCCCTCGTCGTCCTTCAACCCGGCGCGGACACACGGCCGCCGTCTACACCTTCTACTCCCGTGGAACTCCGGCTCCGGGTGCGTTTCCTTCGATCGTCCGCGACAGTGTGACGTTTCAGTGACGGATGGTTGGATCCTCGGGGCGAAATCGAGCCAATCGGGATCGAAAGCACGGGTTCGATCGGGAGAAGCTAGCTCACGTCTGGCGGCTGGTGGTTTGAGAATGTGTCGTCGCGGCTGCCTGTGAGTATCGTGGCAGTCCTTTCCGCGCGGATGCGGGGGATTGTGATTTTGCGAATCTTCGGGCTTCCTCCCTCTCTCTCTCGCGATCTCGCTCTCTGCCTCTCGATTCTTCATCCCTCTCGCTCTCCTCCGCCGTGCCTACTCGCCTCTCTTTCTCGGCGCCTGCATCCTTCTGCCGAAACTCGTGGGCGCATTTTTACGATCGCCTGAATGTTGAAATAACGGAGTGTCTCCCGGGTGCCTCTACTCAGCCGTGGTTATTGTAAATGTTCCCTCGATTCTGGCCTGGCAGACTCTACAGGACTCTACAGACTGGTCTACAGGACTCGTATCCTTCATCCGCAGTACAGTGATTTAAGATCTTCGAACCTACTCCCATCACTCCACGAACAACGAACGCAGTCACTCGACTCGCGTGATTCACCCTGTGCATCGTCAGAAAGCTCCCCGAAGCACAAGCATCGTCGTCACCTCTAACGGACGCATCATATCGTAATTATCAATAGCAGCGACCGTGAATCACGGTGTTCCCTTAAACGCTGCTATTACGATGTCGATCGTAACGTTTCCCCGAACCTGTCCCGGCGCAATTCCTAAGTGACCGTAGCGTTGGAGCGCGGATATAAATCCGCGGCTAGAGTCGGTGGTCCTGTCAGTGGGTAATTGGAGGGTGGTAACTGCTGGTCGTGGGTGGTGCATCCTAGTGGCCGACGCGGTCGGGCGTCGAGGCGCCCGCTGGTCGCGGTCGCGTCTCTACCGTGCTGTTCCCTGCCTCTGCTTGCATACGGATAAGCCGATGGAGTCGGGGCGGCAGGAGCGAGCGTTGGAAGGGCCAGTGGCAGCTGTCGGTAGCGGTCGATGCGAGCACGGCTCGATCCAAGTCCCCTCGAGTGTCAGGGGCCTCTATATACACTTCCTCGAGGGCTCGCAGCGGCAAACCACTGACTCGGCCCGTATGCGTGTCCCGTCGCTCGGTGTCAGTACTTTTCAGGTCGGTCCACAGTGCCAGGCCGCTTACCATCGAGTCGTTTCGACCAGCACACCGCTCTCGCTCACGACGATTCGTCGAGTCGCCGTTGGGTTACGCTCGCGCGCGGCTGGTCGGCTTGTAGTTGCTGCAAGTCGGCTACCCAGACTGTGCATCGCGCGTCGCGCATCCTGCCCCGGCCGCCTGGTGTACGCCAGCCCGTACGAGACCCGTGATCGCGTCTCGTCAAGTACGAGGGCCGCATTCGTTAACACCGCCTCGCTTCCGGCACGTGGAACCCGTACAACAGCCTCTCGTGTTTTTCTTCCCTGGCGCATCCGTCGCTCCCTGCTTCTCTCGTGGGAGGTCAGCACCTAGCCGGGTGGGTAAGTGTACAGAGAGACAACCGGAACGTCTGAACGGAGCGAGCCAGCAGTACACCTTTCGTCTGCGAACCCTCCGCAAGGACACCCGTAACGCTATTTTCGAAAGGAACACGGCGATCCGCGGCCAGACGCTGCCACGCTACTTTCCCCGCTACGCGTCGTCGATCCAACGCAGAGATACGCGACACTTGTTGCTTGTTTTTCTTATTTCCCGTCGCCGCGTGCTAAAAAAAAAAAAGGCCCCAGGCGGCGGACACGGTGACAGCAGGCGACCGCACTTGTTCGCGTGCTCGTTCGAGCCCGGCTCCAATCCTTCGGCCAGCCGGCTCGTTTGGTTTTTCCCGATTTTTCGCCGGAGCAACGAACGCGCGCGGCGGGTGGCGGGTGGGTGTCGAGAGAAAAGAACGCCCGCGGCGGAAAGAGAGGTGACGGGGCTGACCCCGCGAATCGTTTCGATCGATCATCCCGGCCGACGTCTCCTTTCGGCACTTTTCGCCGTGAGAACGACGGTCGCGTTACGGCCGCGTATCTGCGGAACGCGAGAGCGTGGAATGTCGCGACGGCACGCGAAGATAAGACAAGAGACCACCATTTACCGGCGGGGGTGGATCCCCCTGCGGCTCTCGTGTTTACGAACCGCGTGCACGGGGAACGTATACCGGCGACCACGTGGCCGCGCGTCAACAGATTCCTCGAAATTAACCAGAAACGAATCGAATTACGTCCACCTGTCTATACAGGCAACGTTCCGCTGGAATTAAAAACGCACGCCGTTCGCCGTCCACCGTCTATCGTCGAGGCAACTCGCGAGCCGCGTTATATGCCGTTCTATCTCGAGCATCTAACTTTGACATGCCCGTGGTCGCGCGTTTAATCGTTCCCCGCGATGCGACACGCGAGACTTTTCGGCCGGCCGATTACTCATCGGTAAAGGATAAATCAATAGGGTAGAATCGGGCGATACCCCGCGCGTTAGTTATAATCAGCCGCTTTTCCGGGTACAGCCCGCTGTCCCGACTCCATTCAACCTGAGCCGAGCCGCGTAAATTCCAAATCGATCGTGCGCGATACACGCCGGCCCCGGTCTGTGCTTCACGCACACCCGTCGCCCGTCTCTGTTGGCCGTTGTTCAGTTTCGAAATGGAAGTGAATGGGGAGGGCTGCGGCTACGAGCGCGTTCCCCGTCGTGTGAAAGACCCGAGCAGAAAGTAGTGTCAACCCCATGCATAATCAGAAATACACCGGCGCCTTTTTTCTTCGCTTCCTGTGCGACCGATACTTCGGAGCGTTCTTCGCCTAGAATCCGCACCGCCGCTTCCCGACCTCTCTGTCTTCTGATTTCCAATTCTTCGATCGCCGATGGAACCGCAGGTACCAATGCATATTTACTGTCCACGTCCGAAAGAAAAGTACCGCTCTATTTAACGATCCGCTCGATCGTCGCGGAACTGTAACGGCGATAGCGGTCTCTATCCGGCTGATAAGTTGTTGGTCTTGTTTACGAGAGCACGCGAATCGGTGCATTCATGCAGCTCGTGTAACGCGAGTTTTAGAACGATTAGAACTAATAAGTAGCGGAGAACCTTTATCGTTCCGTGCCACATAGCGCGTAAACAGTGTTAACACGTGTAACATCGTAGCTAGAGCACGTTGAGCAATCGGAGCCGGCCAACATCGATAGTAGAAAATCAGCCGTGGTATTCCGACGGAGCGTATATGTATATCTCTTGTGTTAACAATCGTGCGCTCTACTTCGTTTGGCTTCCAGAGATAATAGAAAAATTTGATTTACACGCCCCTCCGGCATTTGCTTTTCCACATTCTTCACGATCCATTCGGCCCCTACGCTACTTATCTACCATCGTGCCGGATCTCTAGCTTTCCTACATTATCGCTCGCTTCGCTGGCCACCGCAGCAGCATTTTTCACTTTCGATTCTCGGAAAACTCTTCCTCCCGTGCACTCTGACCCGGCACAAGTTTCTCGATTCGTTTTTTCCCGGGAAACGCGGGCATCTCTCGGCGCGGGACCTGATTTTCTTGGTACAGGTTGCTCGGCGCGGGACCATTCGTCCTGTTAAAACGCCACTTTAGAAACATGTGACTGTTCCGAGAAAGTGCTGGTCTCGAGATAGTGTTACACTGGAACTCCGCTGGTTTCTTTCGTGCAGCGCGGTCCCATTTTTTAAGGACCGCCGGCGAAGTTCACGGAAAGCCTTGTATTTCACTTTGCGATCGTTGGGAGAAAAAAAAAAGAATCGTGTCAACGTTCGCTCCTCCGCGCCAGCCTGCTCTTTTCTCTATACCCTGCGACTTATCGGAAAGGGAAGTTGATAAAAGAAATTAATCAAAGCGCGGAGTGAAGTTCGGTGGCGAGGCTTCCTCCTCGAAGATGACGTCCCATCGGGTATTTATACTCCCGATGAAAAAAAATCATTACATAAATTACGCTGCTATTCGGGCAAGGTTTCGTACGATAACAAGCTTCCGGTAGAGAGGAATCGACAGTCGTACGGGAGGTTGAACGATAAATATTATAAATCTAGCTGGCGATAACGCCGCATGCTTTATTACGTCCTTCTCGGTCTACGGTAAACGTTACGAAACCGCGCGTTTCGCCTTTGCGTGGCCCTTAAGTACTCACGCTCCGAACTTGTCGGAGCTCGTGTAACGTGCGCCATGACGAAAAGTAGGTCTTCGTATCTCTTCACGCGGCCCAGCATTATCGTTCGGCTCCTTCATTCAGCTTTACTTCGTTGGCAGCGTGACGTTTGACCACCGTGTATATACACAGGCGAAGTGTAATTGTTTCCTTTTACGCTCGGGCACGTTGGCTTGTAGCAGCACGCGCGACTTCCAACCCGTAGAAGGGAATACGTCCATCCGTTTCGTCCACGGCCATTCTTGAAGGTAATAACGCCTCTGCATTATTTCGCGGCTCGGTGAAAATAATGGTGCGACGGGTGTACAAGGTGTCCCTAATTCGGTAGATCCTCGCTAATTCCGGGGAAATGTAAACACGGGACGTGGACAGCTCTGGGAGAGTGGTTTCTTTTCGCCGTGCTGCCAGGTAATAATATTTTCGGGGCTAGGTCTCGTAGCAGTCACTGCCGCGCCGACGAAAACAAAGGCCAAGGACCCTGGCTGTACAAGGGGCCGTTCTTACGTATACAAGATGTTCTGGAAAGCCGACGACGAGGCAGGGCTATTATACGAACGCAGGTGTCGGTGCAGATGTCGCGTAGCAGACGGTGCAGCGCGATCGTGTGCATGTAAATTTTAATGAAACTCCAAGGAGTCATCCGATATTTGCGCTCGGGTCACCACAAGTGTCTCCCCACGTGTATGCCCGTGTACACATATTCGTTGGCGCTCCATTAATGTTTCGCCGCGCATGATACTGAATATGCGCTCTTCATAGACACTTACCCGAGCTGGATTAGGTCGGACGGTTCGAACGTGCCTTCTTCCCTACCGCGATCCTACGCGAGTGATAGAACAGGTGCAATTTCGATCGGGAAGCTCCTTTCCCCTGACCGTAGCCGTGGCGCGCTGGTGTGGCCAGAATGTAGCATTGGTTTTATTCCTTTCAGGTAGAAGTCGAAATGTTGTGATGGCTGGGACATCGCGACGTCCGAGCTCCGAGCTCGGACCTGACCTGTCGTCCCCGACGCCGCCGAAGAAGTCCAAGTTCTCCGAGTCCTCTGCCGAGGGGCCGTCCGAGAAGGAGCATGAGCTGAGCACCGAGGAGCTGGAGAGCGTGGAGAAGCTGGCCAGCTCTGTGGCGGCGTCGCTGTCCGGCAAGACGATAGAGCTGATCCCGAGAGGCGAGACCAGCCCGTTCGAGATCAGCGAGGAATCTTTGGACAGCACGAAGCAGTTGATCCAAACCAGTTTGGAAGGGCCGGCAAAAGTCACGGCTGGATCCTCGAAGGAAGGGCACTTCGGTGGCTTCGAGACGATCGTGCAAATGAAGTACAGCGGCCAGGAGGACTCCGGTGGCTCCAGCAAGAGGCCGGAGGCGGACAGCGACATTCTGATCCAGACCTCTCTGCTAGGCGAGGACGCCTCGTATCAGGAGCTGTCGCTGATAGGCAATGGCGCTTATGGCACCGTTTACAAGGCCAAGGACTTGAATACGGGCCAGGTTGTCGCCCTTAAGAAGGTCAGAGTGCCTCTGACGGACGATGGACTGCCCACCTCGACCTTAAGGGAAATCGCCACCTTGAAGCAGCTCGAGAGATTCGAGCATCCGCATATCGTAAGCGTCTATATATACCCTGCTCTGTACGTTATCCGCGTTTTGTCAGTTGTTCTCACTATGTCTCCTATGTGTGCAGGTAAGATTGCTGGACGTTTGCCAAGGGAATTATCTGCACTTGCCCTCCGCCGATGGGAGATCGGAGAGGCTAGACCGAGGGCTTACCTTGTGGTTGGTGTTCGAGCACGTGGAACGGGATCTCGCCTCTTTCATCTCCTCGTGTCCACGTCCAGGCATCCCGTCTCATATGGTTAAGCAGATGTCCAGGGAGATACTCAGGGGTGTGGAATTTCTGCACAGTCACAGGATCATACACAGGGACTTGAAGCCCCAGAATCTGCTAGTGTCCAAGGAAGGGAGAATAAAGATCGCTGACTTCGGCCTAGCGAAAACGTACGACTTCGAAATGAGATTAACTTCGGTGGTAAGTAGAGAAGCTACTCTCATCTGTCGCGAACGTGTCGCCGAGCTGTAAGTATAAACGTTGGTGTTATCCGCAGGTTGTGACACAGTGGTATCGAGCCCCCGAAGTACTATTAGGCTGCTCCTACGCAACTCCCGTCGACATTTGGTCCGTGGGCTGCATACTAGCGGAACTGTGTCGACTGGAACCCCTGTACCCGGGCACGAGCGAAGGCGACCAGCTCGATAGGATTTTTCAGTAAGTCTGTTGCGGGAGCGTGTGAGAGAACATCGCCCGAGTTGATTGGTTGCTCCTTCCACAGAATAATAGGAACACCATCGCAAGAGGAATGGCCTGAAAACGTGTCCCTCAGCTGGACAGCTTTCCCTTACAGGCAACCGAAACCTCTAGCGGCAATAATACCTGATCTCAACGAAGACGGACTAGAACTAATTAAGAATCTGCTCATGTTCGATCCTCATAGTCGATTAACCGCAGCTCAGGCCCTTAGACATCGTTATTTCACCGAGGATGACTCGTGATGTCTGGTATTCGTGAGTATCATTTGGCTCCGTAGTAGTTTCTTTCAGATGCAGACCAATGTCACGATACCTATCACCCCGAAACGAGGAAACACCTGAGCGTGTTACGCGTGAGAACATTGCAGTACTTCTCCTTTTCTTTTCCTCCCCCTATTCTTTTAACGGGACAGTATAGTCTATTACGAATATAATACGATACGGATCTTCGTGGCTAGGCACGGCTTACAAATATTTCTGTTCTCATTTGGAAATTATAATTGCAAAGCACGCTTGATACGGTGCATGAAGCCCATCGTCATATTTAATTCATACGACCTTGGAGAATCGTGTTAATTTTATTACACACGGTCGTTATCCCACGATAAACAACAGTTTCTTGGTCTATTCGGGTGGCCGTATGATTTGAAACGTTAGCGTATTTAGCGGTAGTGTTTATCAATACGTTATTTATTTTGGTAACGTCTATCTAGTATTTCAGTTGCTTTGGGCTCGGCGATATCGATCGTCGTATTCCATTGACTTTCCCCGATTTTGTATTATCGTTTATTCCACGGTACCTCTAAACCGCGAAGGATAGAATGGTTCCGGCGTGCACCGTAAGCTACTTGGTCCGAGGATCAAATGGGTGGTGCGCCTTCGAAAGTCGCCGGACCATTCGTATTCCATGCCTTAATTTTCTACCTAATTAAATTTAATGGATAAGCGTACTATTAAGTAGCGTTACTCTCGAAGACTGGGGCCTCTCTTGACCCGTTAGATTCGTCGGAACGAAGTAGTATCTTCCGTATAAGAAACCAGAAAGTACACTGCCATATATTGTATGTAAATCGAACAATTACTAGCGTTTAATAATGTATTTTATGTTCAGTATGTGTATAAATCTTAACTTTGCGAACAATATTTATATAGACACCTAATACGCGCAGTTTGTAAGGAAGTGTGGAAAACATTTAAAAAGACTGTACAAGAAAATAAAGATTTTATAGTTTCATATATCGTAACTATAATCCTTCGACTGATACGAAGGTACGAAGGTTGGAAATTAAGGTACACAAGTCTTCCCCTCTACGCGATTTGAATCTACCGCCGCTTGGCGTCCCCGATATGGCACCTCGAACATTGTCACTCTCCTACTCGCACAATTTCATCAGTAGCGTGTTTGCAACATTAACAGCTCGATGGTATTATCGGGACAGTCTTGGGAATATTCGAAATGAGAGTTCTTTTGAATCTCGCGTTAGATACATCTAGAAGGCTACCACATTTGAACGCCAGTCTATTAAAACAAACTCCATGCTGGAGAAAAATGGCGACCGAGGTGGAAAAGGCGCAGACCGCCGCTCCTGGTGGCGATACCATTTTCGGGAAGATAGTCCGTAAAGAGATCCCTTGCAATTTCATTTACGAGGACGATCAGGTAAATTGAACCAAACGAAACAAAATCTGCCGCTCTCTCCCGTTGAATCTTTCATTTCCGTTGAATTCTTTCCGAGAATTGTTGTGAGGTTATTCGCCGGCTTGTCACGTTCCAACGGTTGTTACTCGACACCATGGAGTCACGATTTGTTTATTACGTCTTACGATACTCTTACACGAATTGCCATTCTTGTTTTCTCAAATTAGCCTCGAATTTCATATCTCGCTACCGACCCTTAACTTTTTGTTTCGTGTAATCGGTACATAAATACAGTCTTTATCCAAAAATCTATCTCCTTACATAATTTTGTCGTATCATTGGGATTATCAAGCGTGACGGTGATTACGTTACCCGTTACAACATGCTCGCTAAATGAGAATAAATTTTGATGTGTCAGTGTGTTGCGTTTCACGATATCAACGCCCAAGCACCGGTGCATTTCCTGGTGATCCCACGGAAACCGATCCCGCAACTATCGAAAGCCGAGGACGAGGATGAAGCTCTGCTGGGACATTTATTGGTAGTCGCTCGCAAAGTGGCGAAGCAGCAAGGCCTTGACGACGGTTATCGTTTAGTCGTCAACGACGGCAAACACGGCGCGCAGTCCGTGTTCCACTTGCATCTGCACGTGCTTGGTGGCCGCCAATTGCAATGGCCACCTGGTTAATGAACTTTCGCCGAAACTTCACGCGTAATTGTAATTTGCGATTATAAAGGAACAAAATTTGTCGTCAATAAAGCAGTGAAAATAATACAGCGGACTTGAGGACTTGGGGACTTGTTAAATTTTTAATAAAAGCCAGTTTATTTAAAAATATATGGTATGTATTACAAAAATAGATGGGACTTTTGAAGTGTATTGTTATCTATTTCTTCTCGTACACCTCGTACACGAATTCCACGCCGTTTTCTTCTTGAACACCTGAAGGAATGTCTGGGTCTCTGAAATTGATCGCCAAAAGTTAGAAGGATAACGTTTGCGAAATGTATTTAACGAAATCAGTTCAACTCACCGCGTCAAGGCGACGTAATTTGGAATTTCCGGGAAAAAGGTGTCGCAATCGAAAGGTTTTTTTATTTTCGTCAAATATAGTCGGTGAAAGTTAGGGGACTCCATTGCGTCCTGCAAATGTACGCGTAAATTGTAATTAAGAATTCAGTAAAATTTCCGTAGATCATGCGCACCTTGTACACAGAACTGCCTCCTATCACCCATATACTTTCAACCTGATCTTTCAGCGGGGATTGTCCAACAATCTCAAGAACGTGCGGTATGCTTTTGCATACAATTGCGTCGTTTCCTAGGTTTCTAAAAATTCGTACATAATTTAGACTTTCATTTTTTTCACGTGTTTACGTAAAAGAAAAATAACGACTAGTCATTACAATAATTGAGATGTTAGAACTATGTTTATTCGATTCTGCAAAGGCCTATATTTCTTCGGGATACATTCCCATGTTCTTCGTCCCATGAGCACAATATTTTTCTTCTTGTTGTCTTTTGTTTTCGTAGTCATAGACGTGAAGAAGGCCATTTCGCTTCTGTATCGACGCGTAAAACGTAGATTAGAATGTGCAGTATCATTCGATGCTGATTTGCGATTCAAGGTTACGTGTTATATATCTTACTTAAGTTTCCATGGTAAGGCCCCATTGGCACCGATCCCCATGCCCTCGCACGCAGCTGCAATTAAATTCAACTTCAAATGCATTCTTTTTCAACACTACTTGCCGAATTCCCGAATTCAAACGTCGACACGTGGTACAGCGATCTATATTGATGCACCAATGTAAGGCACTGGTCTTATGCACGCGGCTTCCATAGAAGTCACGTGTGCCTCTAACGGTCAAATATTTGAATCGCATAGAGGACGACACAGTCTGACGAAATAAAATCCTTCCTCATGGATGGCAGCACGAGTTCCCAGAGGCAGTAAAAATTCGCAGCGCCTTGTCAATAGACGACAGCACAGTCGCTATTCACGTTAAATGTCGGTATAACACGCAACCTTTGATCGCACTGACCAGATATCGGTCTGATGCAAAAGTATTAAATTTTTGCGTACTCCAATAGTACGATTGCTCGGCGGGCTTACTCGAGAAATTTGACAATAGCTTCAGGTAAAAAGAAAATTGTTCATATCGCTTAATTTTAGTTATGGTAAATTTATACTGCTCTGATTCAATTTTGCGTGAAGCATAATTCCATGCGTTTGCTCGCATTGGTCTCGGAGTGGTTTCGAATTCTATGCGTATTAAGTGCAATTCTAGTCATCTCTTTTAAAGAAATCTCGTTGTATCGTGTTGCGAGAACAAGACACGTGTTGTTCTTTCGTCACTCTCGCGAATCAGCATTGTTTCGCGTATGACGGAAGGGTTTTAGGTTATGTTCTCTGTAAACGTTTCGCGTTCAGCTGACCAGCGATCGAATTTCGGCATTGTATTCGAAACCAGTGCTTCGTGCAGAGTTTGTGGCGATTGATCTGAATAAAACGAGAGATCGGCGAGTCAGTTGGCCGTTTTGAGGGTGTCACGTAAAATTGGGGATGTACTTTTAGAATGGCCAGTCGCGAAGGTGGTAAGAAAAAGCCTCTGAAGGCGCCGAGAAAGGAGCGAAAAGATATGGACGACGACGAGGTAGCCTTCAAACAGAAACAAAAGGAACAGCAGAAAGCACTGGCTGAAGCAGCAAAGAAAGCAAGTCAGAGGGGGCCCCTTGTCACTGGTGGTATAAAGAAATCTGGCAAAAAGTAGTCCTGCTTAGACTGGCAAAGAAATCATGATCAGCATTGTGCACACAGTGCTTCTGGTCAAAGCATGATTTCGATATTACTCGATTAGTGTAACGGCCGAAATCCATTTCGGCTCTTTCACTTTGACTAATGGTTAAAACTTGTAAATAAAACATTCATGGATTAAATCACAGTGATATCTACGCATTTAATAAGTATTTACATTATTCCGTTTGATGTAACGAATCAAGATGATACTTGAACGATCGAGAGGCCGTAATTTTTTTTATACATTTGTACTGGGCTCGTTCAAGTATTGGACTTTGATGGCAATAAAATAACAAGAGTTTCATTGAACAGCGTGTTTTCTGTGGACTCGAGATAAACCGTCTACCCTGCGCTCGTCGATTCATTACGATCGATCGGAATCGCTCGCGCGTAATTACATGTTTCATGTTTCTCGATTGCCTAACGCTAGATTCGGTCTCATTTAACTGTCAAATAATAAACCGTTACATCAATTAACCTTGACGCGAAAATACTCCGAAGATTTCAAACACGCCCGATCGGTGCAATCACGCGTATCAAATCGACGATATGATTGCGAAAGATAATCGACAAAATCCACAGAGTCGCAGAAGATACGACCGATGCATTGCAAATAATCCACTGCTTTCGCGTGCATATCCCTTGAATCGAGCGCAAGCATATGTTCATCGAAAGAACGTGAATTACAGCTGATTGCCATATGATCGGCAGTGCTGGCAACTTGTGAGAAAAAAATCTCTATCCGCCTCGCGCGCTGCCCGACTCACAAACGCGACACACTCCTCGGGAACGTGTAATTACATGAAAATTCCTCGTCCTACTTGTGCCTCGAGAAACGTGCCTCCAATAATCATACCCCGTAAACAATCAAAAGTCTGAAAAACTGTAATTTAACAGTCGATTTCGATCGTCACCCTCTGCCCTGTCTGCTTACTCCCAAGTTGCGAATCATTTCGCGGCTCTATCAGCAAGATTTCGACCGGACGCCTACCCAATAAATAATCTCCGGTCGCGAGGGTCTATCGTCGAATAATTCCCATGTACATAACAGAAAGTCGTCCCCGTTTACGATTATTCTGACATAAACATCGCTCGGTTTCAGGTAGGCAGTCGCGTCGCGTGGTGGGGGTCGAGCAGTTACTTTTATCTCTCGCGCGTTGGCGAACGTGGCGCCCCGCGGAGAGCTGTCACTGGCTGGGTCAGTTGGCAACAGACCTTCGTGGTGGTCGCGAGTGATCGTACCGTTCCAGTCCCTCGGGCCCGTCAAACGTCTCCCGTCAGCTTTCGACGCAAAGGACGATCGAAAGGGTTCTGGTGTGCGTGGTGACAGAGCAACGGCGTCGCCGAGGGACGAGCCCAGGAGTGCGTCGACAGTTTGGGAAAGCCATGGGGTTCGCCGAGATTATTTGACCCACGGGAACGACTCCAGGCTCGGTGGATCGTGCTACCTCGCGTGATACTACAAATCGGTGAGTCCCACAAACGTTCCTTAATTTCTTCCTTCCCTTCCACTGGCATGACAGCTCGTTTCTGTTCACTCGGGAACAGCCAACAGACGCAGCGAGACGGTTGTCCCTCTCTCTCTTTCTCTCTCTTCCCCCCTCTCTCTCTCTCTCTCTCTCTCTCTCTCTCGCTCTATCCCTCTTTCTCTCTGTTTCTCCCGTTCTTGTCTACGTTTATCAGGTAAAGGGTTTGCATGCCCATGGTGGTTCGCTCGCGAGTGTGTGCTCGCGTGCTCTGGCACAAAGGGACACCATGTTATTCACCTGCATCGCGATACCATATTGCGAACCTTGTGCTTTTTCTTCGTTTCCTCCGCCCTCGAAGGGTCGCGTCGTAACCACTGGCGAGATGATCGAGCACGATTTCCTGGCCTGACATGTGTGGGTAACGCGGTGGCCGTGTAAACGGCCTATTCGTAGGTGTAGTGTGTCATGAGAGCAGGAAAGAGTACGTAGACAAGCGAAGAAAGAGCACAGGCTCGGTTAATGCGTATATCTTGTCCCTCGCCACGCGCGTACCTCGTCCCGAGCTTCTCGCTTGGATGTCTGCTTCCAGCGGATAGCCCTTTAAGAACCTCGTCTCCTTTTTTTTTTTTTTTTAACAGCTTAACGCGTATGAAACGATGTAACGTTCCCCTTAAGTTCAAATGTCGCGTAAGAACTTCGCGAGCGAACCACTCTCGATTGTCAATTCTTATACAGGTTCGCATGGGTCAGAAGTGACCCAGGATATGCGTGCAACTCACTTTCCGTAAATGGCCCAATTGTAGTGCCTGATTATGAGATTGTCGATTAATTGCCTGTGGATATTGATATATTCACTGACTCCTTAGCGGTCTTCAGGGACCGTGTGCTTAGGGGACTGTCGCCTCTTTAAGTCTTAAGTGTTACGTGTAATATTCTTTTGTTTTTGCTTTTTGCGCTTTTTGTGGACTGTTATGTTTTTATGTTTTTTTTTTTTTTTTTGTATATTTTCTGTTTATTTTATTTATTTTATATCTTTACTATGAGCTGTACCTACTGCATTACTTTGTTCAAATTTTGTACTCTAAAGGGTTCTCCCGTTAATCCAATAATAATAATAATAATAATAATTCGTCACTTCTGTCTAGCTTTTATTTCATGGATATTTCCTCTATTCGAGATTCATGTAATCTAGCTCGCCGAATCATGTACCGTCAAGGACCCAGTTCCTGATGAGAACCCAATTCCTGATCAGTTTAGTATATAAATACCAAATAATAAGCTTATTATTGCAAATTTATTCTATCAAATTACGAAATAATTATGAAGTATTTTGAAATTTATACGCAAAATTTGATAGCTCATAGTGAGGCTGATCTGTAGGTGATCAGAAACTGCTCCCTTTGCACTCTTAACTGATCAGGAACTGGGTCCTTGACGGTATGTTTATATAGAAAATCTGATATTCCACGCTGACATTAAACGCGTTAAAGAGCAAGAGTGTTTCCCGATACACGCGTGGGTTGCCTCTTGACTGATACTTTGTTATTCAATGCTTTAATCTGTTAACTAGGCGAAACTAGTTATCTCGTTGCGATAGTTCAATTGTTACATCGGCACAGAACTACTCGCCACGATATTACGCCATATCTAGCGTATACTCAGGAAATGACTCGATCAACAAACTTCCGAAATGAAGCCTTCAAAAGTAGACTTCGAAACACTCCCCAATCAGCTGTACACACATCCGCGTGTTCGATCCAATTGCCGAGCCCCACGATTACTTTATACCATGAAATCATTCACCGTACAGCCTCGAACACTTCGGAGCGTTACACAACATTCGTCTGCGCAAAGAGCACCGTTTTTATCTCCCTTCGCCTTGTACCGTTTGTTGTCGCCAGGAAGAATCAGCTGCTTATAGTCCATCGATTCGCGACTCCGCAGCATAATCGAATTTCAAACTTAGTTGTCCACGTTTCCAGACCTTTATATAGCCCGATATAAATCACGAACGCGGTCGACTTTAACTTCGACCTTCCACGTCGAGTCGAAATCTTGCCTCAGATTTCCTTTTTCGCTTTTTTTTTTATCAAGCTTCTTGACGAATTGCGTCAAACCCGTGACGCATCGTGGCTGCACGTGAGAGCCAATGATTCAGTGCCACTCTGACATAAGCGCAAGGGTTGTATCCTCCGCCGTATTGGGCTCGTTCCTTTTACCGAATCGATAGAACCTCGTCTCCGTACAGTTTTCGTAGTTTCCAGCGACTAAGGCCGCGGGTCGCGAGAGTCACGTTGCGTCAGACTTTGGGCACGATCAAAGGAAGACACGTGCTGGTACACACAGAGGGCACAGCTGAACTTCTGCGAGGGCATCCAGGCAATTACGAAAGAAAACATCGCGCACGAAAAGTGGGAAGCAGTTGGTTCGTAACGTTAAGTCGAAACGCTGGCTCATCGACCGGATCGATCAGTGTGTTGGTAAATTAGGGCCATTATACTTAAAAAAAAGGAACGAGGCAGCGCACAGTGTAACGAGTATATAGGAAAAAAAATCAAAAATCAATTTTCCATTAAGATACTGTTATTTACGTGTAATTGATATGTTAATCATATTTATTCACAAAAAAAATCATTTTTAACATAAAATAATTCATTAATATATATTTTTGTCCATAATAAAAGTAAAACAAATAAAATATATATTTTTTTAAATACATTTAAACACAAATTAATAACAAACATATGAAACAATTATAAAAAAAATAAAATTATTATTTTAAATAAATTAATAATAAATAAATTTTTTAAATAGATAATAAATTTAAAATTATTTATTCTTATTATACATCTTCATCACTATCAGTTGAATCTGAAGGAATTGGAAGCTCAGTGTATTTTAAAACTAAATATTCTAGCACAGGTTTGTCTAGTTTTTTGTTTTATTATGTGAATTTTTTCTTATGTGGGAGCAGTCGGGAGCAGACAAAATTTACACCAAATTATAGGACATGAAAGGAACTAATTGTAGTAAAAAAATGAAAGAACCGATATGTCTCGTTTTTTTTAATTCTCTCCACAATTTAGACGATGAGACCAAAAAAGTAATAATTTAAGCCACTGGTACGTATTCACATCTTTAAATGCGAGAATTTTTAATTAATAAAACGAAAAGCGGATATATTTTGCTTATTTTCAAAAAGAAAAGAAAGAGAAGAACTTATAAATACAACAAAAATGCAGTGGGTAAACATTTCCTATGTGTAGTCTGTGGCAGTTTGCGTTTATTTATTCGACTTTGAATGTAATTACTAACCTTAAAACCGTTATTTATGTTACTAAGTTATGTTGTTCCTATGTCGGAGGACTGTTTACTATCAAATCCATAAAATGAAATACAAAATTTCAAAACCCAACTTTTTGGTTTTTGAACACGGGCCGTGACACTGTGCAGCGTTGCGAACGACCCTGACGCAGTCCGAGAACTTTTCGGTAACGTCTTTTCGCGCAGGCCTGCATTCTAGATTCGTCGGATCCACTCTGATTTCGTCCTCGTCATCCTCCGCGTGTGCATGGCGTATAACCTTGTGCAACGCTCGACGATTTGCACCTACGCGAGCCAGCGCGTAACAATCGTTCGGAGATCCTTTCTGCCTTCCAAAGCCAGCGTGACGATAGAGTTTTCTGTTCGCTAAACTCAACGAGCTTCCGCGCCAATTAACTGCAATCGACGGCGCGGTTTTTGATAACACACGAAGGCCCTAGGTTAATTCCTTCTGCGACGAACGCGAAACGTGAGCGGCTCTTTCTCGCGGAACGTAGCCAGGCGAGGCGCACTCGCCCCGGAAATACGTTGCACGCTTCGGGCGCTCTTGTTAAATGTCCTCCGGTTACTGGAATTGTCAACACTCGCCGGGCGTACGCGATCGTTCGACGCTGGCAATAATTCCTCGGCGATAATTGCGTCATATCGGTGTAAAGCTTGTAACGAGCACGGGTCCAACACGAAGCATTTCCATGCGCATAATTGATACCGAACCAAGGTCGAAGTTCAATTACACGCTGAGATTCGAGTGTCGTCGTTTGCCGAGGAGTTTCTACAGGCTTGCCGAGAGGGAGGCGGTACAACGCGAGCGGGGCTCGCAATGAAAAGGAAACCGCGCGCCAGGGTTAGGTTTCGACGGGGATTAATTCAGTATTCCTCGAGCTTTGCCGTTCGGCCCGATTAACATCTTTTTCTCGGTATCCCTCGAGAGACTTTCACGCCGATAAATGCGAATAACGAGCAGGGGAAATTGATGAGACGGTTCGACAAGGATCCAGCGACATTACGTAAAGCCGATCGCGCGCGTGCACGGCGAAGACGCGTCGGGATTTATCGGCGATCTCGTTGAATCTCATTTAACCCATCGCTAGCGGTGAATCAATGCTGGGGCGTTATTAGCGGGCACGTACGCAACGCGGGGCAACGGTGAAAACGCGGAAATGTTCGGGCGGGATTTTAATTTTAGAAGAATACAGCCGTTACGGTGCGAACGGGTATCTAGAGCTAATTCGGGCGGCGACTAAAACGGCCCCGGCTAAAAGGGTTAAGGATAAACCTGTGCCAATTTTCTTACGCGGCGTAATTCACGCTCTCTTCGCGAGCACGAACTTTGGGGTATCTTATTTCGAAGAGATTAGGGCCGGACAGCGTAGCGTAGAGTTACGCTGATTAGACATCTGCTTTTTACGAGCACCGTGCACCCCCAAATTGCTCCGTCTTTTGTTTAGAACAAGTAGAGTACGCTCGACCTCCTTCGCCCCCTTATTAACTTACACATTCGCGTCGGTAATAAGATTCATCTTCGCTCTGCGCGTGGAAAGCCCTTTCTCTAGCTTCTGTCCCCCCCCCCCCCTAAAAGAATACAGCTTCTCGGGGTCGATTTGTAAAAGTTGTCGAAATGTATCCAGCTTAAACAGCCGAGAGATAAGCCGAGAGCCGGTCGTGTAAACGAGCTGACCCACATTACCGAAGAACCGTTCGTACGAGCAGGATGCGTGTATACGTGCTCACTGGCCGCTCGTATGCACCGGAACACTCGTGCGTTCTGTGACGACAGAGTGCATAAATTGAAAAAGCTATCGTGGGTCCTTCCGTTGCGCCTACCGAAGGCCTTTCCGTAGTTGCACGGGCGATAAGTTTCGAGGATTTAAACTCGGCGCAGCTGAGCCCTGCCTTTCCCCTAGGAACAACTCGCTTTTCCTTTCGAACACCTTGCTACGGTTGATAATGGCACCGAAGCTTGATATTTCGATTGTCATTAGCTTGGATTTATTGTTTAGCCTTGGAGGGAGCCGAGTTGAACGGATGAGACTATTTTTAACGCAAATTCAATAACATTATAATCCAGTTTTCTTTTCTTTTTACAAAGCTCCTGAATTGGACATTTTCACCAATTTTCACACTGATTAATAAATAATTGTAGAAGATATGACGATATATATAAATCCCCCACGCCACCAATAGTCAACAGCCGCGTGTAATGGGCTATTTAGCAGTCTTAGCATTCGCGTTGACAGTTGGCGCCGTGGGAGAATTATATATATCGTCATAAGTTCTACAATTATTTATTAATCACTGTGAAAATTGGTGAAAATCTTCCTTGTATATTAAGGAAAAACTTTGTCGCTGCAAGTTATATGTACCTCAAAATTGCCTCGATTCTTTTTAACGGCGAACGTTGAAAAACATGGGTTATATCCAGTATTACCTTTTAATGAAATATTATTACATTTGTTAACGTAAGGGTTTTGCGCATACATTTTGCGGCTTCGCTAGAGTTTTCTGAGTTTTATGTTTCAAGTCTCATAACGATCCCTTAATATTTACTCAAGTTATCGCAATTTATGTTTAAAGAAATAATGATTTTGGACGATGAAAATTTTTTCGTTTATAATTTTCAGCTCGAATAGTAATGATTCGATAAACAAACTGTGAATAGAAAAAATGTGTGTCGTGACGAGCTTTACAACACTATATTTTTTAAAATACAGTTTAACAACATTTAATTTACCAATATTTCATAGCGTTTGGACAATTATTTTTCCCATTTTCGAGCGCTAGTCCCCTTATTGCATCCGAGCCCTCAATTACTTCAGTCGTGGTTACATTAATCTCCTTTTTCCGTTTTCTTCGCGGGGGTGCCAGGGCTCCGTGCCCCTCTTGCCACGTCGCAGGCTTTTTCTCGATACACCATTGTCCCCAGTTCAATAGTTCCACGAGGATCGAGCTCGCGAATCATGAGATAGAGCTGTCGAATACCTGCCCGTGGTTGCGCGCGAGTGTGTAGCGCAGTTTCTCCGTGTCTGTGACAAAGTAACGACAGTATCGCGAGGCCTGTCATACTTTTACAATCTTAAAACTAGTACACCGATGACTCACCGGTCTAATCGCACAGACTCGTAAAGTTTCCTCGCATGGCTCCACTTTCTCGAGTGCAAGTAGCACATCATCCGCGTTTCGTGCACCTTGTACTTGTGCACGGCTACGTCGGCACAGCGGGGCTACTTCGCACTGGCGAGGGTTCCATAAAAAAGAAGCCTTCTATAAAAACGGTGCCACGGGACTAGACAGGTCTCCTTTTTAAAACCTCGTGAAACAGTAACGCCCGCGTACTGAGTATATTACGAACACTGTTACTCGATTATTCGTGTAACCACCTCGACGCGTGGCATCCTCTCGAATCACCGCACTGCATTTGCGAAAAATACAGCAGAAGTTTCCCAAACTAGGGTAGAACCCCCAATTACTGTCACCTTAAGCTATTTTATTGAAAATAACGAATAAATAAACGTTGTAAAGTCATACACAAAAAGAATTATGTAATTCAACCTATAATCTATACGCTAGAAAATGCACCACTTAATATTTATTTTTCATTAATTTCTATAAGACGATACAAAATTTTAATTTGACGACAACAGTGGAAATGGCGACTTCCTTACTAGTGAAAGAGATAACGGGGCACTAAAGAAGGGGCTATAATTACTATATTTAAATTATTTACATAATAAACAATAATTGTTTAGTACAATAGAAATATCATAGAAAGTCACAACGATCGTAATATAACGATTAATTAAGCCTTTTTAATTAATATATGGGTGATAGTGATTGGTACAAGCGTTTCAAGCATTTTGGTATTACTGTCATAGTAGTAGTTGCTCATGTACATGAGACGACATAACCGTAAAATGAGTAATAAACAGTATTAGGTTAGCTGGCAGTAATTGGGGTGTCAGTAATTCAGTCACACGCGTTTTAGAGGTGTCAGTAATAGATCTAGAAATATGTTTTTTAGATTAATGAATTTATATATAAAAATAGAAATTCTAAGACCCACAAAATGTTTTTCATGAAGTAAACATATTAAACCATAATAAAAAAAATAAAAAACTTATACTTTTAGTCAATAAATACAGATACTATGCAATAATATTAGAGTCAGTCCTTAATGTGTCAGTAATTGGGGCTTCTACCCTATCGTTGATCTTCGTACATCCCTCCACGAATTTCCGAATTCTTTTCGCTGAACAAATCAGTGCGTGCACTCGGACAGGTTCGCCCCTATATTCCCGCAGTTCCGTAACTAATTGCTTCGCGCTGCACCGAGGCTGTCGTTGACAAGACATAATACCGCGATGCCTTATGTAAGCCCGATACATGCGAGATAGAAGATAGGAGCTGCACGTGTTATCTGCGAGACGAGACCGTTTACCGCAGCCTTGTTCGGGGACGGTGCAGTCCGTGCAACTGCATTGCACCTTGGCCACATCGCGATAGCACATCGCGCAACGCGGACTCTGCGGGTCTCTCCTCGGTATTTATAGTCACTCGGTAGCCAAGGTTGGCTCTAGATTTTCGTTTAACCGAGCGATACCTTCCTTCTACGTTTTCGAGGGAAATGGGCTTGGCTCGCTGCTCGGTTCGATTGTGAAACGTCGCGTTCTGCTTTGCTAATTATTTCGCCAATCCCACATCCGTTTCCCTCAGCGCCAACCAGCAGTTGGTAGTGAATGCTGCGCGATAAGCTCTCGTCGGGTCGAAAATCCATCCACGAATCGTAGATACACTTAGCTTGGGATTGTCTCAACACGCTAGCGATCGCGTTTCGATGACTATCGGTTTCGCTCGCTTTCACCGCGATTCACTTCGATCTGGCCAGCGATATAATCGTCGTTAAATCACAGATTCGTGAAAGTCGCGATAAGCCGCGCGCCTGTAATTGGCAACGTTCGCCGGAGAAAAGTTACTCCGGCCAGGCGATTATTCGGCAAGCAGCGAATCGGGAAGCCGAGATTTCAAAGGTGTGCAGGCCGCGATTCTCGCGGTTCGATTCGACACCGCCTCGCGGGGGATTTATTTCGAGAGCCGTGTAAAGAGCTGCCGAGGGTCAAACGCGCAAGAACCCCACGGCCCGTCACCTTGAATTTTCTCGAGTGCACGCCCAAAACAGTGTACGGTTCAACGTTCCGCGCCGCGGGGTACGACGCCCTCGCGTTGTTTTGACACAGCTCGTCACGTGCGTTGTCTTGTCCCCGCGAATAATCGGGACACAAAAGCCAGCCTCGCTTTGTTATTCGACGACCGCTGAAAGTCGCACATGTTCCTCGGTTCGGGGACCATCATTGCCATTAGGTCATTGACGCCGATAGGAAGAGATCCGTTCAAGGTTCGATGGAAAGTTCACGCGCCAGAAAGAAAGGCACGGGGGTGAAAATACGCGTGCCAAAAATATTCGCTTCTTCGTACTCTTATTTTCCGACTAAATCGTGGGTTTCCCGTCTTCCCTATTCTCAGCGCTCCGTCTTGCCTTCTTTGTCTTTGCGCGTGCCAATTAGGGATTGCAAATTTACCGACTTTTTCAATTACCGGTAATTCGGTAAAATTTTCAATCAAAACCGGTTTACCGATAATTTACCGGTATTTTTTAAGGTATTGAAAATATAAGAGTAAACAAAAAAAAAACTTTTTTTGTACTCTAATCGAGTATTATAATAAATGTATGCAAATAAAACTATTCTGAACATAAAATATAAAATGAGTTAACGCAAAATAGATATATTTGTGTAACTATTGACGATACTTATTAATATGGATCTTCGCCACGAAAACAATGAAAAGAATCTTATCTTACATACATAATTAAATATTTTTTATTTAACAATTTTTTTTTAACAAATAAGCACGCAAAAAACATAATTTGTCTAAACTTTGGTCTCCTGATCGCTATCTAATTTTTGTACAAAATAATCCAGCCACGTATAAAGCACTCTCAGATTCTACGCTTGTTGGTCGGATAGTCATTAAGAAATCATATGCCATTTGTACCTATATATTTTCTCCTTACATTTTTTACTTGAAAATACGACCATTTTTTTGATGACTTGATTTAAATTTTTAGTTCTCTTTTGGTTTAGAGTTGATTCTTCATGAGATACTTCGGTATTCGTTTTTATTAGTAATTGAAGCTTTTTTCACTGATAACGATGTAGACCGAAATAACGAACGCATATATGCGCTATATTGATATACGTAATTTATCGAATTACCGGTAAAAATTTGACGAATTACCGGTAAAGATTTGAGGGTACTTCTCGCGATTTACCGGGAAACCGGTATTGCAATCCCTAGTGCCAATGCCCGGGCGGGTGCCATCAACTGTCATCTGAGATTTATGGACTCCCCATCGAGCCTTCCTTAGACACGTCAATTGCGGATTTTAGCGGAGAACTATTCGGACCGTCCGAACGTTGCGTTGCTAATGATCCACGTGCATGTGCAGAGGATTGCACGTGCGACCGCGGAATCGCGGCGGTGTTGGTTGCATAATATGCAGGTAACCTAGATCTGCACCCACTGCTTCCCACCCACCGGCCTCATTACCCCTTTGAGAATCTCTCCTTCTCTCACCTGCCCCGCGGGCCCTCTAGAAAACCTTTGTCTCGTGTCAAGACGCTCTCCACGGTGTTTCGAGGTGTCCCGGTGGCGGGCTAGCCGGACGCGAATGCATTTTCGCCTAATTGTGCCGCGGCAGGTGGCGAGCCGGTCGGTTGCAGCTCTCTGCAGCTCGTGGTCGACGTCAATCTCGCCGTCGCCTCGTTGCTGGTTAATTGGATCGTGACAACGACGAGCTTCTAATTATTAGGATTTCGCCGGGCGACGGAGGGGCGGCGATTTCTTGCCACGGGGAGTAAAAGGAGAGCGCGAGCTGGATCCACGAGTAGGGCGCAGCGTTTAGCGAATGCTCGCGATAATAACTCGAACGCGGGAAGAAGGTGAAGTGGACGTAGGTACGTAGGTACGCTGTTGGAATAGTTCCGAGCCCTATTTTCACCCTTCAGCGAATTCGCGTCGCTCCCCTGCCAGTCGCTCGTTAATGTGGGAAGGCACATTGTGTGTCGTGGCACGACCTATCGTGCCACGCGGCCTATCATTTATTCGCGAGGTGGCGTAAGCTGGCTCGAAACGGCGCAATTATTCATCGTCCAGACGCTCGCCGACGCGCCGGATCTCCCAATGAAAATGAGTGAATTTTCTCTCTTGCATGTCGAGCGATCGAGCATGCTTAATTTAATAATTGATTAGACCGCAGCGGAGTTCACCCCTTGTTCAGGGCGGAAACAGTGAAGATGATCGTTCCCCGAATAACAATTCTGCAAACGATCTGGATATCATTCAGTGGATGACGCTTAATGGTGCTCTTGAATCGGTTAATGATACCTGACGAGTCATTTAAATTCACCCTGACATCCGTGACATTCGAACCGCCTAAGTACACGCACGAGGATGCCTACGCGCACGCCCGTGCCCAAGGCAGAGCGGATGTAGCGAAAAGAATCCAAAACGACGCCCCTGGATCTCGTTCGGGGCCGTCTCGGATTTCGATATTGCAGTCTACTCTTACGGCGTTGATTATCATCGTGAAACTGGATAGTCGCGGCCTCCACGTCCATTAGAGGTGTACAAAACAGGTACGGAGACGTTTCTGTCCTCTCCGATTCCGAATGTTCCATTCGGCACGATGAAATTCGATGGATCAGTCTCCTTAAGGGGGAATTCTATTTTTTGGCCTAAAAACGCGGCAAAATTTGAAACTTTTTTGAGGAAACTTTTTTAAGGGGACCTTCCGGTCTAGAGCCCAAAAAAATAGGTGATTTTTAGGAATTAATTAAAGGAAAACTACTATATATAATTTAATGGGCCTTTTTGCATTGTATTAAGGATGTCTTATGTTATAGAAATATATATTTTGTTTTATAATTAATCATTGCAGACGGCCCTGGGGAGTCGTTAAAGTCAAGGCGTCAAAAAATTGATCCAAATCGGTGGGACCTGTATCTCCAAAAGTTATTATCCGATTCGACTGAAACTTATTTTATTTTGAAGATTATACTTCTGGCTAGGGGGGGGGGGCTAGAAAAAAAATTAAAAAATGACATTTTTTTTAGAAAATAACGACACTTGAAGTTTGAAATCACTTTTCCCTGTACTTTTCGTCCTTTCGAAGCCTTTGAAAATTATAAATTTTCAATTTTTTGTAATTTTTCTAGTCCCCCCCCCCTAGCCAGAAGTATATTCTTCAAAATAAAAAAAGTTTCAGTCGAATCGGATAATAACTTTTGGAGATACAGGTCCCACCGTTTTGAGAACACTGTTTCGAGAAAAACGCGTTTAAAGGTTTACGTGAGCGCCGTGTGCCCGGTTGTTGCCCATGCATTTGCCGCTACTCAAATGCCTATAACTTCGGGAATTTTACGAATTTCAACAACTCCTTTTAAACACGTGTTCCTAAAAGGTTGAACATTCGAAAAATGAAATAAAAAAAAAATCGACTTTTAGACCGGAAGGTCCCCTTAATTGGATAACGCCGATAGAGCCGCCGCCTTCCACGCCCGCGCTCGTCGTTATCGCGACAGGGCACTCCGTGGAAATGCCCGCGCCTCTTTCCACTCCGATTCGAATCGAGGATACTCGCGGAAACGCGGAGACAGGTATCTCTATGGGCCGAGAACTCGTTTCGCGATAAAGTCGGGCCCGGCGTGTGCACCGAAGCCACAGGTATCGATCATGCCGCGAGGATTCTTATACGAATTTATGGAACCTCTCGTGCCCATCGAATCCTGCCCAAAGAGAATTGCGGGTTGGTCTACCGCGCGACTGCACTTTCACCGAATAGGGGAGACCGGGGCTAGTTGATACGTTTTCCATTTTTTATTGTTTTTCATTTTTGTTTGAATCAATTACTTAATAACAAATATGCTAAATTATACTTTGGTCCTTCCTCTTTAATATATAGTAAGCGAAAACTTGAGAAAGTACATACAAAATGAATGAAAAAATGTAATTTGGACGAAGGCAAAGTGTATCAATTTACCCCACTGCGGGGCAAGTTGATACATCTTTAAAATATCTGTTTAATGAGTAACTAATAAATTTGAAAAATATAATTTCAATCTAAATACCTTTCCAACAGTCAAAAGTTCAAAGATCAAACAGATTTTTAAACAAACATACATAGAAAAACATTTTTTTTTTCTTTTTTTTTTATGTCTGGAATATCCCACTTTAACATGAGGTGTCTTCTTCTTTTTGTTACTATGTCTTAATAAACTCATTGTGTCATGATTGTATATTTTTGTGCATGGCCTTAATAATATTGAGTCTTTTTCTATTTCGGCACACGCTTTTTCCAAAACATCCTACGATATTTCGCCACGATTTGTCTTTTTGATATAATGCCACACCATTTTCCAAGAAATATAAAGAAAAAAATTAAATTAAAAGTAGTCGGGGAAAATTAATATACTGTATCAACATGCCCCAGAGAAACCGTATCAACTTACCCCACAGGAAGTCATTGTGTATAAACATGTCCATAAAAAAATGTAGAGCATATAAACACAGGGCCGTCTTAACAAATTTCAGCGCCCTGGGCTAAAAAGATTTGGCGCCCTAACCTTTCACGTAACAACTCTATACACCGTAGAGACTACAGTTTCTTCCCAATCGGTGCAAAGTGGTACATCGTATGGACTTAACGGTTGTCGGGACTCTCCTTTCATAAAAAATTGAAAAAAAAAGAAAGCATTTCAACATACTTGATTTTTAAGCGCCCTTAGATGAGATCTACGGCGCCCCTGGGCTATAGCCCATTTAGCCCACTGGTTAAGGAAGCCCTGTATAAACATAATTACAAAACGTAATTACCTTACCTTCAAAAGACTCAATATGATGCCAAATTACTTCGGGTTATAAAATTCTTTATATCGTCTCAAGACGGATTGGAAAGTGAACACAACTATTTACTTTTTCTTTATATAAACGAAAACAGTTAAAAAACGATTCCCAACGTCAAGGTACACCCACGTACGCTGGATCGTAGGAAAGAATTTATCAACAATTTTCACATATCCCATTGAAATGAAGCTACATATATACGGTGTCGAGATAATTCGTCTGTATCAACCTGCCTCTGTATCAACTAGCCCCGGTCTCCCCTACGACCAGTTCTAACCTTCTTAATTATCGCTCGATGAAATTCGACTGGAAATCGAACCTCCAGATCTGAAAGGGAACCGGTAGCCAGTTTCACAATGCACCTTGCGGGTAAGTGTATAGTAAATCGCTCGAATTTCCTCGCCCGAAGCTACTACCCATTGTTCGCTGCGTCGCATCTACTTTGCAAACGCGCGCCTCGCAAATTCTTGCCAACAACGAGCCATTATAGACTCTGATACTACGTATCCTCCGACAGCAGTCTTTAGAAAACTCGTTAAAAGCAAGGTAGGATGAAAAGCGTGGATCTCGTCTGTGGGAAAGCGTCATTTCCACATTGAAGGTTCGGTAGGTTGATTTAGGTCGCAGTGACGTCTCAACTATGTGCCGAGAGTGCACGTCCTCGTGATGCGGCACAGCTAGCCGGGATAGATTCGCCCGTAAACCGTGCACCCCTTGTTACTTCGGCCAGTCGACCCAGTTCCGAGCTTGCACTCCGCAAAAGTGGAACGCGGTGGGTCAATCTCGAGTGGACTCTCGATTTTCATAAGAGCCCGCGGCCGAACCGTCCCGAGTATTTCCCCAAAAATCGTTGCCGCTTGTCCCGCGATCGACGTGGATACCAGTGGCCACTCGCGGCAGAAGGAATCGTTAACGCGGCGTCCGAGGCACGGGACGTGGCTTTTCGCGATACTCGACGCGGACGGTTTTCGACGCTACGAAACAGCACGAGCCTACCGGAAGCGCGAGTTTATTTTTGGGCGGTGTTGGGAGCGTTCTTTTGGCAGTCCAATAGCGGATAGAATCAAAAGGTACGCGAGTTGATGTATTTCTAGCGATTAACGTAGCCTTTTAACTGATTAGTGAACGCCCCACCGCTGGCTTGATAGATTACACGAGTCTGTGCGTGTATATCCTCTTTTTAGCGTTACGAAAACAGGAAGCTGATGGAAACGATATGTAAGCTTAACGGTGGGTCGCGAAGTGTTAACATGGTTACTCGTTTCAATCGTATCTTTACTGAGAGATATTTGGTTGTTATTTAGACCTCGCCGACGTCAGGTGTCCCTCATTCTTCGCTTAGCTTATTTTAGGAATATTTGAATTGACGAGTTTTAGTTGCTTTACATTTGCCTTCCGCTTCGTGAAGCCGTTCTAATGGAGTTCACCTTCGGAGGCAAAACCTACTTGTTATTCCCAATCCATCGACAGTCAGTCCACGATCCTTTGTCACGTTCGTAGCCTATTAGCGATTTAATTTTGGGATCATCCGACGACCTTGGCACTAGTCTCCCAACCTAAACGGATCACCTTGATAAAGGTGATTTGTTCTTCCCATCACTATAACAACATTTCGACTTGGCTTGAGAGTATCTGCTCGCTGCTATTCAAATCGTCCGTGTACCCAATCCACAGATGTTTGCCAAACAGTCACTCTTTCCGTAGCTTATTTCCATTTTCCTCTCTCGTTAAACGCCTTATCGAACGGAGTCTCGGTTTTCGCTCGGTGGAAACTTTTCCCAAGCCGCCAAACGACACCTCGGCGAAGGCGCGGTTTCGCGAGTTAGCAACAGTCCACGGCGCGGTATCGGTACACCGTGCCACGCACTGACACGTGTGCACCATCGTTGCGCTCGTGCGAGCGTATTATGCAATAGCCAGCACCGATTTTACGCGCAATTCGCCGATATCGCGCGCGTCGGACGCGGAAGCACGTCGTGGCCGAGCTGGCAGATCGGTGTCGCCAGACGACAGACCTGCTGGAGATCGATGGCCACGTGATCGAGATATCGCGTGTTGCCTCTCAATTGTTGTCGTGCACTTTCATCGTCATCGATTTCAAGTCCCTGGAAGCCGTGGCAGACACGTGATCGAAGACTAGGCTCGCGATCGTGCAAGCATTTTCCATCGGGGCGACGAAATAATCGAAGTAGACGTTCCGGAGCGTGCGCTTCCTGTTCTAACACACTTGTTACAGGTCTCGATCGAAGACATTTTAATAGAATTAGTCGTGTTACGAGTATTACTTATTCAAACAAAAATACTCGCGGTTTGCTCGATGCCATCACTACTCTCACAGAATAACGCGACCGATGGGAAGCCTCGAAACACAAATAGGATAGACTGCAGTTGCCCTTCGATTTACGCAGCTGTTTACGATTTAAAATCGAATCATGGCCCGTCATTGCATTATCGTCGGGCGACTAGATCCGATCTCATAACCGTGGCCGTATACGTCACTAGGAACTAATGAGCAGCTCGGTGAGAATCGCAATTAAGTTGCATAACATTATCAGAATAACTGTGGACGTAACGCGAGAGCGCAGGCTGCAAGTGTCCCATGGAGCTCGGACCGCTCCCCAAAAATGGCAACGTTCCGTCTCTCCGCGCGGTCGGAGCTGCAGCTTTTTTTTACCCACCCTACATTGAATTATTCAATAGCCATCGAAACCTAGGCGGCCGTTTGTAGCGCTCGAAATTCGGGCCCGCTCTATTCGGATCCAGGCGCTCCTCGTTTCGGTAACGAGAGCTGCCGTTGTTTTTGCTCTGGCCTCTAACCGGAGCAATGGTTCACGAGTACCTACTTAGGCGGTCCCGTAATTCGTAGCACCTGGCTCGAGTGAAAGGACACGAACGAGAAAGGATTGCTTGCTCCTTGCTGCGCGATCTCTCGGGCTGCAGTTAGCGTGATTCAGTCGGGCCCGGAGCGGCGGCGCGCAGCGATTTTGGAACTGGATATATAGTGCCTATACGAGATATAGTGACTTAGGTGTGAAGTCACTCGGCGGGGTTTTACCCGACACCCTGCTGGGTACTGACCGCTAAACGTGCTCCCTACTGCCTCTTGCAGGACTGCATTTAGAGAAGACCAGGACAAAACCGGGGCCTTAGGGCCTTAGGGCCCCGGTTTTGCCCTGGTCTTGGGGCCTTAGGGCCTTAGGGCCCCGGTTTTGCCCTGGTCTTGGGGCCTTAGGGCCTTAGGGCCCCGGTTTTGCCCTGGTCTTGGGGCCTTAGGGCCTTAGGGCCCCGGTTTTGCCCTGGTCTTGGGGCCTTATGGCCCCGGTTTTGCCCTGGCCTTAGGGCCTTAGGGCCCCGGTTTTGCCCTGGCCTTAGGGCCTTGGGGCCCCGGTTTTGCCCTGGTCTTAGGGCCTTAGGACCTTAGGGCCCCGGTTTTGCCCTGGTCTTAGGGCCGTAGGGCCCCGATTTTGGCCTAGTCTTCTCTATATACAGTCCTGCAAGAGGTAGTAGCGGGGCACGTTTAGCGGCCAGTACCCAGCAGGGTGTCGGGTAAGACCCCGCTGAGTGACTTCACACCTAAGTCACTATAGCTCGTATAGGCACTATACCTGGTCCAGTCCGCTCGGCGGACAATGTTACGCCCCGATTCGAAGCCTTTTTCCAAGCACGTTTTTCAGTGCGCGGGATCATATAAGGTTTCCTATCGCTCGTTCCTCGTAACCCGAGATCGCTGGAAAGTTGAACGTGGCTTTTAAACTGTCGGGGCTTTCGGAGGACTTCCGTGTTCCCAAACAGTCGCTACTCTGCGTGACTTCTCGCACCTGGTCCGAGCTTATGAATATCGCCAGCGATCAGACGCGGCCCCGACAACAAAATCGAGGGGCAAACTTTGAGAGATTTTCGTGCACTCGAACTGTAGCCACGGGGCCCGTTTCGAGCACCTGGCCGGAGTGAAAGGACACGGGCAGAGACGTCACGAGCGTGCCGCAATATCGTGACGATTAGCGTTGGCACGATACCAGCCGGAATGTCAAGCTTATAAAGTGACTTTCGGTAAGCATTGCTAGGCAGCTACGGCAGCGGCTTCGATCGAAGCAACCTCGCGCGACAGTTTCAAGGGCTCCGTGTGCTCGAAAGCACTCACACAGGAGAGGAGCTGCCTCGCGTGTCCCTTGGACCTTGCTCTGTCAAGGGAAATAGAGAGCCTGCGGCATTACTGGATGAATGTATACCTTGTCCTAAAGATACTCAACGCAGTCGAATGGCGATAAGATAGCTGTCCCTTCGATTTCGTCAGCTCGTGTGCCACGCTCCCAAGGCTCTCGCGGGGTAATATTAGAGGAACGTGGCTGATCGATACGGGATATCTGGAGACCCCGGTCGGATGACAAGGGCTTTCGAAGTTACACTCATTAACGGTCGTCGGTGACCGAGGGCGTTTAAACTCGAGGGATTTTGGGATAAGGGTGCTTTCGTCCGCGTTTTAATCATCGCGATAGCGACTCCGTCTTTGAGCGGGACTTTTGTCGAGGCGGGCTACCCCATTCATGGTGGAATATTTTAATAGAACTCTCGGGTATTGTACTTTCCGCTGAAAATAATCGCACGGTCAAAGGATTGCCCCGCCTTTGTCCCCCTGGTCGGGAAGTGGCGCGGGTCGTAGCCATATGGCACGAGAAACGGCATGCCATTTTCGTTGGCAACCTGGAAATAGACTTTCGATATTTCGCACGTGCGCTCGCTGCACTCGCACGGCGTCTGCTAGCGCGACGGCAGCGCGCATGCACGGACGGTCGATCAGCTGTTCGGACGCCATCTTTCGCTCCCAGCTGAGGGATCGACGCTACGCTCAGCTGACCTCGCCGCTGATACGAGCCCCCAGTACTGCCAGTGCCGTAGGTAGCTGGCACCCGCCGGGGCCCTATCTAAACTCCGAAATCATTTTTTCCCCTCTATCTTCGATAAAATCCCGCTTCGATTTACATGCATTCATTGGATCTACTTTTCATTCGATTTATTCGTCTGCTATTTCTATTTCTGCTTCCCTTACGAGTAAGGCTGCGTTTGAATAGGTTGCTGCGATTGAAATCTATGTTTACCTCCACGGTCTGCATTGCCTCGGAGTTTTGTTGGTGTCCGACGTTCTTTTCTGTACGAAGGTCGAGTGGAATTGTTTATCAGGAAGGAGACAAAGGAGATTGCTTCGCGATGTGGGTCACGTTCCCACCGCAATCGATTCCTGCATATTCGTGGACACATTTAAGCTTGTTACAGGCAGACAAGGTCTCCCCACTATTTTGGTGAAACCCACCTCGCCTCTCTTTTCCATCTCTCGCTCCGCCGAACCTAGAAATCGCACCGCGCAAGATCGCTGGTCTGCTTTTCCGCGTACGCTTCTAACAGAACATGTCTAAGCCTCCGAGGAGTGATTCTTTCCTAGTGCTTGAGCTGCACGGTCGCGAGCGTAGCTCGGCCCCATCGTCGCTTCGAGATTTGCATTTTACAGCCGGCCACTAAGGTAAATGTACCAATGACTGGCCAGCTAAGGCCACCAGAAGAATATATTGCCAATATCACGTAAAAAACTAATGCTATCCTAAGCTTTTTTGTATTTAATAGGTAGATTGGATCTTCCTTTATTTAAAAAAAATTGTCATGCATTCGTTTTTATATTCCTGGCATATAAATAAACAAAAAATTCAATGAATACGTTTGTACCAATACATGACCAGTAAAAAGGCGATTGACCCAGTGTCTAAAATTCACTGTCCCAGTACATAGCCATGACATTTACAACCCGTCAGAATTGATTGTAATACCGAAAGAATTGTTATTTATTCTAAGGGTCGTTAAGAAAATAAGAAATACTAATAGATTAACAGATTAACTTGACATATAAAGTACTTCTTGGAACTTTGTATTGTATAGCTGCCTCACGTGTACTCATACCATTTATCACTTGTTCAAGTGCATTATTACCGTCGTTTTGATTATAATTTTTTTTTGACACTTTCCTTTTCATTTTGCTTTGTTCTTCTTTCATTTTTCTATTTTACAACGTAATTAACAATATTATTATATATTACTTAAAGCGTAATTCAAATTTTGAGGTTACGTACTATAGACAACAGAAAACGCGGAAAATATTGAATGAATGTAGTATATACTTACTTTTTTAAATATTACACCAATAATTTTATTTACACTTTATCTATTAGTTTCAACTTATACCTAATGAAAACACTTTATACTATCAAAAAATACTCCTGGTTATACACTAGTACAAGTCTTTGAGTATACTAAATCGCGACTTGCCCTATGCATGGACGCATGGTTAGTTATTGGGTCAGACACGAATATTATGTACCGATATATAGCCACGTATTTTTTACATACATAGAATAGAATCTAAATGCGTAATACCGCGTTAATTACTTGCTTTAAATACTCTTAGGATTCCATAATTTATTCGTTCATATAAAGAAACCCAATATTACAATAATTATATGCTTAACAAACATCGCTTTCTCATTAGCAAATTCTGAAGAATCTAGCAAAATTCGTCATGCGTCTTTACTGTGAGATTTCAAACAATTTTTTAAGTGTTTTAAACATAATATTTATCAAAATCATTTTTAGGGTATGAAGTTTCAGGATTATATAACACAAATTAATCAATATATTGTGCCTGATTGATATACATAGCTTAATAATAATTAATATCTGCATCAGTGGCCATGCATTGGTACATGGCTAGTCATTGGTACATTTACCTTAACTGCCCATCCACAGGATGTCCGTACAACGGGAATCCGAAAGCCGTAAATCTCGGCGCCGTAAAACCGCGCTGACGGTCAGTTTATTACAGAACCAGTAAGTTCTCTCTTTGAAGCAACAGAAAAAGAGAGTGTACACGTTGCCAGGTGGAACTTATTTGCGGAATGCTCGCGCGAGTGCTTCATGTCGAGCGTATCCTCCCATTTCTAATCGAATAAAAGCGCGGCATCGGCTGCGCCAGTGGGTTCCACTCGGTTGACAGTGGAAATGCCCGTCTCTGCACCGACACTGTTCCACCCGAACACGCGACGGATCCAAAGGCTGGCAAAGGGAAAGGATGCAGAGGAGCGGACGCGGCGCTGGGAGCACAGTCGATAAGCGGGCGCGTGCACGCGGTCTTACTATTCGATCGATAAACATTAGCCTTGACACGATATCCAGAGGACCTCTCTTTCACCTCGACTCTCTTTATTCCAACCCACCTACCTGGTGCTGACTCTTTTTCCGTTTGCCACGGGGCACGGATCCCTGAACTCGCTTAACCGCCGCTCGATCCTCATCGCCTGCCCGTTCGCGAAGGCTCGAGCATACTTAGCAGCTTCTATACACCTTGATCGCGCAGGGGGAAGCTTTTCCATCGTATCTGTAGAACGAAGCCGTTCTCGCGGCCATAAGCACCAGGACTCGTGTACTCCTAAATACCGTACTTATTATTATTATTATTATTATTATTATTATTATTATTATTAGTATTATTATTGTTGTTGTTGTTGTTGTTGTTGTTGTTATTATTATTATTATTGAATTAACGGGAGAACCCTTTAGAGTACAAAATTTGAACAAAGTAATGCAGTAGGTACAGCTCATAGTAAAGATATAAAATAAATAAAGTAAACAGAAAATATACAGAAAAAAACAAAACATAAAAACATAACAGTCCACAAAAAGCGCAAAAAAGCAAAAACAAAAGAATATGACACGTAACACTTAAGACTTAAGGAGGCGACAGTCCCCTAAGCACACGGTCCCTGAAGACCGCTAAGGAGTCCGAGAGGGAGTTGCTCCCCATCGCTTCGCGTCTCACTATAGTCTTTCCACCCGCTGTACTTTCGCGCGGCAGGGGGGGGGAGAATCGAGCCTGGAAAAGCAGTCGCCGGCGGTGATTGTAACTGGCCGCGTTATGTAAACCGGGAATCCAGTACGAACGGAAGCTTGAGGTCTCCCAGTATCTACTCTCACTGTTCGGTTACGTCATTTCGCTGGTTACCAGCCCGATTTTTCGCGATGTCGTGGCTGCCCGAAAGAAGGGGCGCGACAGCGCTCTCGGTTACATCGCTTGCCTCCGAACCATCCACTCGTTAAGAGATAACTGGCGTTTCGCAGGTGGCGGTGGAATCTAGGGGAGCATTTTTTACATGCCAGGCGATGGAGTAGCCGTGCCCGTTTTCCACCGAGCTTTCTGGGCCGATGTCTAGGCGAAGGCGTCCCGATTCGAGTGGCACGAGCCACACGCGGGTCTCTCGGATGTCCACCGTGTTTCTGGAAATAGAAATAGAGGCGCGCTGAGGAGGTGGCGGGTACTTGGATCGCTGGCGGACGCCTTAGTTTAGCCACCGGTTTTTCCTTTCCTGACCGGCGATATCCTAGCGGGCACGCAACGCTCGGGGCGTAACACGATACGCGTTTCGGCTGTAACGCGCTCCTTTGGACTCGCGGCTTTTCACACTGCAGCGCGTATAATCTGCCGAGCTCCTACCGTAGCGCTGTGTCTTCCTCCGCAAGCGCGCTCCGTCGCGACACGCGATTTGCACTCCGAGTCGATAGTATCGAGGACGCTCCGTTTCGGTGTCAGTTTAGGGCCCATCGGCGAGGGTTCGCTTGCCCGGAGATTTCACTCGCGGCTGTTTAATATACATGGCCAGTGTGCGCAACAGCTGCACACGCAGGCCTCTCTAACGCTTCTGGAAATAGAAAGTCACTCGCGAGGTGGATGTTAAGCTATTGTGCCATTAGTCGGCCGCGCGATGCGCTTCTGAGTTTTTCGCCGACTGACATTTCGGCGGTGACGTATTTCCGGTTGCGCAACGGCCGTCCGAGCTTCGATCGGCTCGCTCGAGTCCTCCTTGGGTTCTCGACGGCGGGGCGCGCTCGCAGAGGATCCCTCCTCGATCCCGCTCCCCACGGCTCACCCTCGCCCGCCCGTCCACGCTTCCGAACAAGTATTCTCGAGTGCATTGTACTTTGTCCCGCTCGTATCGCGCGGCGTTTCCACTGTTTGCAGTTGTGGTCACCGAAGGCCACCGTCCCCCGTAATAATATCGCGCAGATGAAGATTGCGTTTTCTGCTCTCGCTATCACGCCGCCGTCGATGTTAAGACGTCCCGCAGATGGCTCGCGGGCTCGGAGCCAGCCGCAAGCCCGCGAGCGGCTCGCGGTGAAATCCAGCGCTCTTATCGATCCAGCGGAGAATCGCTCGGCGGCGTTGCTAGGAGGTTGATTCTTTCAACGACGGTTTAATTGAAGGGAACGGGAGGAAAGTTGGCGTCAATTCGAGCAATTGCGCGAGCGACAATTTCCCCGCGGAGGCGGAGTATAATATCGTAATGGACGAAACGCAGTTGGCGGAGGTCGATGTCTTTCGATTGCTCGGCGCTAGGGCTCGCTCTCGAAACCCACACACGGTGCCCGTATGCACGATGTGGGCCATAAACTGCATAATGAGCGAGCCATTAAGTATTTGATCGCTCCGACAGTGAGAAAATATTATCCTTCGGAAAAGTTTCCCTCGCGGTGCGGCTCGGCAAACGAATTGCGAAAACGCCTCGCCTGGCTTGCTGGCCTACACGAAATCTCTGCGACCGCGCAATCTTCGGTGGAAACAAAAGAGGAGCGAGTACACTTCGTTATCTCGAGGACGTCGTCCCTTATCTGGCAATATTAAACTCCTGCTTTATCGCGGCTACGGATCGCCGACTACTTAATCGATATCGATTATCATGGTCGATCGGTATCTAAAGACGGAATAGTTTTGTGGACAGCGGAAGGTAGTCTGAAGGCTGTATTTACACAGTCGATTGAGCTGGGCTTATCATTTCAAAGATTTCCTAACTGCTAGAAAATAAATCTTCGCTGATTTCGTGGGCAATCATTATCGAGATCGACGATTAATCGTTTCGAATGCAGCGCAGATAGTTGGTAGCGTTACGTCTCGCGATCGGAGGAAGCGGTGTATCGTTTTGGAGCAGGATAACAGCGATTTTTGTCGTCCCTTTAAATTGCCCTTGCATCCGTCATTTCCTGGCCCCGTGCTGGGCGACAAAAGGGCGTTGTTTTGCGCGGCAATAAGAAGCGAATTGCTGTGATTAAGTTACAGGGGCGGTGAGTGTCGCGACCGAAAATGGAACGAAATTTAATTTACCGCCAGATCTGATAAGGCGGTGCTCCTCGCACTGTAAGAATGGCCCTTTTCAAGTCCTTCCACCGCGCGCCCTCTTTGAAGAGGATCGCGGCCGCGGAGGTTAAAAAGATTATGCTCAAAGTAGCCGCCTGCTTTTCCACTATTCGTGAGCGGTCAGAGAGAATCGATGCACGTGGAACGAACTGATGGCCTTCGGGACTTAATGTCGTTCCTTGGAGGAGGACAAAGGTGTTTAGTAGGGGAAGGATAATCCTCGAGCTAGCCCTTAGTCGCGGGACGAGTGAGTCACGCAGTTTCGACAAATTTCCTCTTCCAAATAGACAACGATTAACGTCGCTTATCAGTCGTAGCCTATAATGACTCAGGGCTGGCAGAAGGGAATTTTCATATCAGTAATCCCGAAGCTTAGAACTCTTCGACCAGTGTTCTCTCAAGGTCCGTTGAAAGTGGCCAGCAGGCAAAACTTTCCATCGGAGTCGACAGAGTTTCTGAAATTCTAGCAGACCCTCGAGCTTAATTGCCAAGGGACATTAGAGCAGGTACGCGGGGGACGGTTGGTAGGCTCGGAGATTCTTGTAGTCCCTTTAAATTTGTTGTTGTGTCCCGTCCGTAGCAGGGTCTTGTATTCCCCCGCTGCACGTGACGAAAGAAAACAAGGTGCAGCGTCTGGGGCCGGTGCAGCGGGTTCTAGGTTTCCTGAACGGTTAGTACACGTCTTTAGGGCCGGCGCTGCACCGGGATGCAATCAATGGGAACGCGGGCTCCTCGTTGACAGAGTCCGCTCCTCGGCCCATTATTCCCCATAAAAGGGGCTACATTTTCGCAACGGGCGAAGCGAGAAAGAGTTTCGCTGGTCTGCCTGCGAATAAAAGCATGGGAGGCCTCGCGTCCATTGTTCGTAAAGAAACACGAAAACGTAGCAGTGGGCCCTGGATGTTTGGCGCAGTTACCATCATTGTCAGGAAACTGTGCCAACTTCGGATTACGATTACTGAGTAAGGTAAATGTACCAGTGCCCGGCCATGTCCCAGTACCTGAACAACAATGCGAATTTTATTTATTTTTAAGCTTAATTTTTAATGTAATTAGAAACAAAAAATAGTACCACAATGCATAAGTATTTAGCAATATGAAATAAAATCATTATTATAGAAAATTGAAAATCGTTAGATAGAATTAATTATTTTGTAACACACTTCGTACGCATAGCAGATTTCGAGAAATTTCTATGGCTTCCGTTAAGAAACGCCACTCATTTACTAAGAAAATATTGACTGCATATCTTATTTATATATTATAATAATACATTATTATAATAGTAAATAGATTTAAATTTAGTTTAAGATGGTTAAACTTGCAAGAAAATTAATATTTTTTTAAACAAGTCTAAATGTTCGACTACTGGGACGATATAATTCAGATATCGGGACATCAGGACATGCATTTTTAGGTTGTCCGCTTACTGGGACGATAAAATTCAGGTATTGGGACATGCAGTTTTAGGTTGTCCGCTTACTGGGACATCTGCATGTTTTCGTATTTTCATTAATAAATACGTCTATTATAATACATAAAAAAAAATTTTCAGTTTCCAATAGTATAATATTGTGTTATCTTCAAAATTCCAACAACATTTATTTATTTCATGATGGTTTTACAAATTAAGTTAGGGGACAAACTTTGCCGCTATTCCTTAAGCCCCTTCAGCGGCCGGGTATTGGTACATTTACCTTATAAGCGACGATAAGTTCGCGCGTTCCCCACAGATTTCCTTCGTTCTTCAACGTTTCACTCGAAATGTAGGACTCTTCGCGGCGACGAAACTAAATACTTTGCAACGATGTGGTGACAGGCTCGCAGATCTTTGCGCAACTGCTCGAAACCGTGTGCAACGTCGTCGCAAGAGTTTAACAGCACGATCGACACTTGGCTGACGGTGTAATCAGGCCCGAAAGCGGTGCGATTATTGCGAAGTCGCGGTTCTTTTCAGCCGTTACTCGTTGGGAAGAAACGAACGACGTCGCAAAAGTAGCCACGTTGCACAATAGCGCCACAGGTATTTATCGTCCAGTTGAAAGGAAGAGCGTATAAGGGAGGCACGTAATTCGCGTTATCGCATGGGAATAGGAGGCGGCTGTCCTCAGAATTTGCGCAGGGAATAAAGTGAATAAAGTAGGCTCGGGACTATCGCAGAATCAAGCGATCAGGAGGAGCCGGGCTTTGGCGAACATAGTCCCAGAATTACTTTATTCTCGGGTGTACAATAGGGTGGAGTGAAATTTTTTTTTTTTTTACAATTTCGCCAACACTGTATGTTTAATTTTTGACCCTATACTAAAGCATCATTCATACCAAAAATTAATAAGTTATTACATCATCCTCAGGTGGCGCATGGTAAATAAAAAAAAACTTATAGAGACTTTATAAATTTTGTACAAATCAAGTATTCTACGCTTTCCTTAGTGTCCTCTCTCGCTCTAGCAATTGTTGATTATTAGTTCTACTGACTCAAGGTCGAGATCAGATACATTGTCCGGTCCGAACTTGTCCCGCGAACAGCGATCGAGGGGAAACTGGCCCCCTCCAGTGAGCCTCCACTGTAATATCTAATTTTAGTTGTAACATTAATTAAACATTTGTTAGAAATATTCTGATTACTTATTTATAACCCTGTTTTCCCAATTTTCACGAAAACTTTAAGTCACCTGCGCCACCTGAAAATTATAACGCAGACGGCTGAAATTTTACAGTTACACACTTCCAGACAAGGGTCAAAAAATAGTAATACAGGAATAAGAGAATATGTATTAAACATTTTTTTCACCTGTTTCGCTCCATCCTAGTGTACAATGGCACGAGACTTGATTTTCCTTAATTCCTACCTCGTGCAAGCGATAAGTGACAAATCGAGGTCGCGAGTGCTTCATTACTCTATTACTCGTCGCATGATTGCATTGTTGCGCGAGTGGAAAGCTATTTCACTGTGCCCATCAAAGTAAATCTTATCTATGATAATTGAACGTTCTCTCGATCAAAGGTGCGTGTAGATACGCTCTGCATCAACGCGATAAACAGGCGAACGCAATTTCCCTTGGCCCGAGAGCGAGGCTTTGTCACCAGAGGCTCTGATTAATCGAGTGACTAAGTTGTTCCTGCTCGCATGCGTGATCAGAGGCGTCTTTGTATCCGTTCGGCTTTTTCGACACCGTCACGGTTCTTCAACCTCCACGGCAGCTCCCCCAAAATATAATAGCGGGGGTTGGAGCGACCGCGTCTAGACGCAGGAATCGTCGACCCTTTTCTCCGAGGACGAAGGGAGGACGAAAATGCTCCGTTAGGACGATAACGTTCCACGGGAGGCTGTGGACACGGTCTGATTCGTTGGAAATGTCCCTGGAAAGGGGATGAATTTTTTGAACCACCTTGATTCACAACTCCGTCAACTCCCGTAGAACTGACGCTACGAATCTTGATGTAGCGCGGTGCTCGGTGGGAAACTTAGCAAACGGTTAGTGCCGGCGATCAGTACTTCCGTCTGGTATAATCCCCTTCGCATTTGATTCCCCAATGAGAGGAATAAAGCTGTCCACCGGCGGAGAGTATTCAAATGCAGCCCGGCAGAATGCATCTCTTCCTCTGCGGTCAACGAGCACTCCCCTGATTTTCTATGCAGCGGATTCCGCGGCCGGCAGCCGCGCTCGGATATAAGAAAATCATCGTTTCCCGCGGGTCCTCCGCGGAGGAGCTCGTCGGCGCGTGACGCGGGGAGATTTATAGGATCGCAGCCGTTACCCTCTTCGGCATCGCGACTTTGATTGCACGTTGCCTCGTATCGCTCGATTCCGAAGAGGACGAACAGCCAGTGATGTATCACTTTTTCAGCCTCGAATTCCGCGTTGCGATAGATCAGCCTCCCTGTACCCCAACCAGGCGAGTGTCTCTAAAATTAGAGTCCGCGAGAGAGCCCGTCATCCATCCGAGCGCAGATTGAACGCCGCTGTTGTCCGTAGTCGCGGTTGAATATCGCGGGTCGCGGAGGAAGCTGCACACAGAAGGCTCTCTCGACTTACTCGGGAAGATAGGGACCCCTCGGACGCGAAGATGGCCGCGTCGTAGGGAAGACGATGGCGCGTTACAGGCGCGGCCCAGCGCATCGCGAGGCATGTTAACGAGCTAATTGGTAACGGACCGGTGGCAACGGAAGACGGCCTCCCGATCAATGATTTCCTTCATCGAGCGTGTAAACACGAGCGATTAGGAGAAAGAAAGCGTGGCTGTACGTTGCGCATCCAGCGGTGATAAGCTTGGAGCCGCTGCGCCTTCGCAGATTTCCAGACACTCCATGGAGAACGCACGTCGATTTGCAGAAACACTGCAGATCGTGATCTATAAAAATTTACAGCGGCAATCGACAGCCGTTTCTGAGGCCCTCGAAGTGTTCCCAAGTAGGGCTGGGACTATTCGAATAATTTACTATTCGAATATTTTACAAGTATTCGAATGCTACGAATAAACTTCGAATATTTCAGTATTCGAATGTTATTATTCGAATACTATTCGAATACTGATGTATTCGAATACCGATGTATTCGAATATTATGGTGTGAATTATAAATCAAGTTCTTTAGGTTCATTTTTTTAGAAGCATTTATTTAGTTTCAGTTGTGAGTTCGTTAGTTTGTCAGGGTGAAATCTTGTAAGCTAATTTTCACCCACTTCAACGTATCCGATCGGCTTGAAACTTTGCACACATATGTAATTCCGATGACAATACAATATTTTCACTAAAAAGCATGAAATACTTTATGGTGAATTTTTTAAAAAAAAAGCTTTTTTTAAAATGTACTAAAAAGGAGCCAATAATTTTGATACCGGCCGAAATGACGGCCTGAGAAGAATTCCCTCATAGGGTGGATGTACCAGTAAATGAACACGTGCCAGTGAATGGACATTTTATATTAAAATGAGTAAAATAAGTTATTAAAATAAGCAACTAATTAATTAGAGACTTCTTTCAATTTCTTGCTTCATATCCAAACAATTTTTGCAGCACGTGGAATCAATCGCGCTGCAAACATAATTTTATGAAAGTGTTCATTCATTAGTCTTAAGTGTTCATCGCAGCGTAAACGACCAGCGAGACGGCGAAGCAATCGGGGAAATTAATTCACTCGGTTTCTCTCTGGATTCTAATTACTCTTTCACGTGGCACCGCGAAAATTCTTCCCCCGTCGTGCAGATTTCGATGTTCTTTAAATCGAGCACTCTTTGCTGAATCACGCGACGTGTTAACTTCTAAAAGTAGCGCGAAATCTTCAGATATTATCGGCGTCACCAAGTGCACGTTCAATGATAAATGCTGGAGCGGGCGTGTAATCATTATGCTCGCCAAATAAATTTACAATTCACGGAGAGTTGACCCAGGACAGGGTCCCGGTTATCTGGACGTTATCTCGATAGCGGCAAGAGGTCGTTTCGGCTGCGATAAGACCGCGATTTCGCGTCTGGGAACGGTAAAAAAAAAAAAGGAATTCAAGCAGCTCGGCGAATTAATAAGGGGGCAAAAAAATTATTGCCCCCGTTAATGGAATTACCCGGCAACCCTTGGAAGCCGTGTAATTCTGTTACCGCGTTTACACGCGCGTTTCAACCGTAAATTTCACGCTTCGTCGTGCCGCGTGTGTGCAGAAGTTAATGCGCACTTCGCTTCGCACATGCACTTCGCCCCCGCCGTCTTCTGCCGGGGGATCTGATCAGCCGGAAGCCGTGCATGTACATCGGGGCGCTGTTCAAAATTGAAAGGCATCGTTTATTAAACCGATCCTTGCGCGGGAATTTCTTTCTTATCGTGTCACGGATAGCCGACGAGCGCATTCAGAAGCCCGTCTCCGCGATAATGAAACTCAACACTGTGCGCCGGCGATTGAGACGCGCCTTGGCCATCGTCTCCCATAGAAGCCGTGCATAAAAGTTCTCCCAGTGACTCTCACTCGATAGCCATAATCATCTGGAAGCTTAACCACGCCGCTCCTCCGTTTATTATTTATCTGCGCGAATGGCGACGAAGAAGCGAGCTAGCAGCGAGCGAGCGATCTCGCCTGGTAATGGCCGGCACGCGGATCCTGATAATTGATAGTCGTTTAGTGACTAATTCTGGCTATCTGTTTGTTGGCCGACTGCCTCGCAGTGCCTTCCACGTCGCTCACAACGGCGAACTTTACGTTTTGCAGCCGAGGATTTCGCAACGAGCCCTCGCTACCCATTGTGCTTTCAAAAGCCGCCGCTCTTGTACTTTCTCTCCCACTCCATTGTTAACGAGCATCTCGTTTGTCCAGGGAATTCCCAGTCTCAGAATTGAAACGTCCTGCTCGCGGGGCCTTTCCGCGCGGGGAGAGGAAGTTTATTGGGAATGCATCAAGGTCGGTGCAATTAAGAGCAACCTCTCGCGAGCGAAACTCGCGAAATCAAGCGAGTTCGCTGGAGCAATCCTCGGCGGCTTGTTTACCCTGCGCTGGATAACACCGGCGCCAACGAGCCAGTGTTTTCTCAGCTGGACCAGCCGGTGCATTCACACCGCGATGCACCAGAAGCGCATCGCCCTCTCCGTCAGCCTCCCGCGAAGTCACCACGTGCACCAGCCTCCGCTTATTCTCCGTGTCGATCTCATCCTCGCTAGCGTCCCAACTGTCTCGGAGCAATTTCAAATTACTCGGGAGCTTGATAGCCTAAAGGTACTACGTCTTCCTGTACTACAATTCAAAGTCGATTTTCTCGAAAATGAAGCGCGATATAAAAAAAAGTTACTGTTCCTTTTCGACGTATAACAACTAAATAAGTCGAGAAAAAGGAATAAAATTTTTTGATATCGCGCTTCGTTTTCGAGAAAATCGACTTTGAATTTCTCGACGTTGCGCCCAGTCGCGTATAGGGAAACTTACCTTAATTCGTCGAAAGCCCTGTCCAAGTAGATCTCCTTCCTCCCAGTTCCGTCCCCTGAATTTCTTCTTCTCGTGTTTCCGTCCTGGCACCTCTCGGCGAGAACCGTTTGCCAGGAATCACGGTTTCGCTGTTGGCCAGCTGTGCACTAGTTGCAGCACCCGATTAGACGGGGAAACACTGACAGTCTCTGGCGCTAACGAGATTTAAGCGGCGGATTATCGGATGACTGAGACTATCGAACGACTGCGCGATTAGAAGAGGCGTGAAACACTTCTTTAGCGTCGATGTAGATATCGCTTCCTCCCGGGCTACTGACAAGCTCCCGCAGTAGAATACTCTAAATTCTGAATTAACTAGGAGCAGCTACTCGCCTGTGGTTGAATCAGCAAAAGATACCTCGGACGCAGAAGTTGCCCGTTAATCCTGCCATCGTCTCTCGAAGGACTTGGCCGAGGGTTGAGGTTTTTGCGCATGACACGCAAGTACGATCACCCTCGTTTGGAGCCCCACAAGCTCTCCCTTGCACACAGACCCCCGACACACGCGAGGCACGCGTGTGCGAGGGCTTATGCCGCGCAGTTCTTTATTCAAATTCCTCACCGTCGTCGGACGAGTCGCGACGCTTCCAGTCCTCGGCAACTTTTCGCCCCGTTGCGACGAAAAGTCGTCCAATCGCGAGTCCACGTCTGAGTGCCGTCTAATCGTTCCTCTTGGTCCTCCATGGATTCGCGTGTTTTTTCCCTCTCGTCGAGTGGATGCTCCAGCCTGGATCTCTCGAGTGTGTTTTAAACGGTCGCTGTTTCGCGGCCTCGAATAATTCGCGGCTTCCTGCGCGGTGGAAATTGGAGCCTGAGAGATAGCTTCGGCCAGGAAAGCCGTGGCTTTCGTTTGGCAGTGGTTTGGATCTTTCGGAAATATTTTGCTTGGAAGTCTTGAAGGCGGGTATTAGTTCGTTTGCGATTGAAAGGAACTCTCGAGATACGGATTCGAATCAAGATTGACGAGCGCCTCAGCTGTCCCATCGATTTTTCTGCCAGGGCTCAGCCTTTTTTATTTTTCCACGATACAGTCTTATCGACCGAGTGATTTTTTTCACGATAAACCGACGAACTCGCTACAGCCGGACTTATCTGCCAGTAGTTTTCGAATCATCTGGAAACATTCCAGTATATTTCTCCTGGCGCACCAGCCAACGCGATCTTCCAAGCGCTCCTCGCCTCGCAGACCTCCTAAACGAGCACTGTCGTTTGCATTTCTATGCCCCGTCGATCTATCCACTAAAAGCTCAGAGCTGGAAACCGTGGAGGATCCGAAAATGATTGTACCTCCATGAATAACCAGGAATAGCTCTCTCTCTCTCTTCGCGATAATTTGGAACACCGCGCGGAGATCGACATTTCTCGCGTCTGGCTGAGTAAAGTCTATCAGAGATTTTCCACCGGAGCCACTCGAAGTTTCCACGAGGACCAAAGTATATTATTCCCAAGGCACTCTTACGCTTGTCTCTCGGAGCAGCGCGCGGAGATCCGACCGCTGAAACGCTCGGAGGAAAGCGGCGAGGAAGCCAATCCGGTTGGTCGCTTTCGCCGCATATGGCGGCGGTGGGCAAAGTTATAAATAATGCCCATCGCCCTCCTGCGTATTCACCTTTACATAATGACCGCCAGAAGACGGACGACGAATTCTCGGATCGGATGTCAGGTGCAAACGAACGAGAAAATCGTACGAAAGCACTGAGGCCCGTCCTGACCACGCGCTTCAGAAATCTCGATGCCACACAAGTGCGAAATTCAACCACCGCGAGTTTCGCGTGCCACTCCACATTCCCGACTCCACGTACTCTTCATAGTAGAGTGTCGACTAGATCGTTTGAACAAAGATGCCCAGTGTCTTCGTTATGGGAGACTTTTGATGGAAGAAACGCTTGGGTGTTGCTCGATAAGCTTCCTATCAGAAGTGACACAGAATTCTAGAGCGCAAGAAGCAGCAGCTTAAGAAGCTCGTCGATCGAGTTCCTCGAAGCGCTGGGTTTTTCGCGAGGGATCAGCTTTCACGGCTCCCCTACAGTTGCGTCAGATGGTGCCAAGTCGCGTTCAATGGAGCCGCTAGTTAAGCGATGAATCAGTGGAAGGATTGAGCGTACAGTGATCGTGAGCCTGGTTCATTCATCTTGGTTCGCAAAGAAACGGGAGACGCACGGCGACGGGTGTCGATTTCTGCCGAGAACGCGGCCAAGGGAGCAAAGTTCGCCGGCTCGATAAATACCTGTGGCTCGTTCGAAGCATGATTCGTCGTGCGCTCGAGATCAACGATAGCGGGGGTCGCACGAGAATCGTTCCAGTTTTCATTCCCGCGAGACCAGATCTCGAAAATGTCGGCGATCCTGTTGCAGTGCGTCGGAGATTGCTTCCACAGAAGGCGAATGCGCGCAGGTTCGTGATCGGGCCGCTTCAAGGCTCGCGGGCTTAGCTTCTAAACGACTTTTTGCCTTTTAAACATTTAGATCGCTTGGATGAATGCCATTGTCTTCCCTTTTCTGCAGGGAAATTCTCGGTAGAGGGGATAATTCGAAGGAGCGCTGGACGTTTGGCTTCGGGGACTAACCGTGGCGCAATTTTATGTGTTGCAGGTATGCACTGCCTAGGTGCGGTGACAGGAGGCATTCCCAGCCCAAATGGGGTTGGCGGTCGGGGTGGCATTCTCAGCGTGTTCCGAGCCCTTGGAGTCCTTGTGTGCGAAGGGAGGATTCAGGGCCCTCCACGTGGTTACAAAGAGGGCCCACACTGTGCGGCGCCGATGCAGGCGACTTCTAATGACCATGTGTGCGAGGAAGATGATTACTTGGTAAGATAACCACTCTTCTGTACCCTTTTACTACATATGTTTCAGGGAGTAGCAGAGAAAATGGAGTCTATAGAAACTATTTGTTTATTTTTTTCATCAAATTTCTATACATTTTTTCACAGTCTAATAAACTTTAGTACCCTATAGGGTGTTTCATATTATAGGGTTAAAATCAAAATATTACAATTTTTTGTTTACTTTGCTCATGCCCTGATTCCTATTAATATAAAAAGAATATCTGACAAATTTTAGGAAGATTGAGTAATATTTAGAGGTTGCACACTTTGCACACTAAATAATATGTAGCAGGCTAAGGAAACACGATTTCCAATGATAATTATTTTTATTCTCAAGTCCCTGAAAAAGAAACTAAACTTCAAAGAAGACTTAGACTTAGATAAATTTACATTTTATTATTATTATTATGGTTCACATCTATAAAAATTCTGTACCTTATTATTTTACCCACATTTTTAAAACCTGAAAAAAGCGAAAATATGTAGGGTAGAACGGGGTCGGTAGTAACAGGGGGTGAATATAACACGCTAATATCTCAAAACATATAATGGATATTAACACCAATTTTAGATATATGATAAACAATGACATTTGGAATCCATGTCCTAGCAGTATAGGTACGCAACAGACATGGATAGTGAAGAAAATAACTTTTCGATACCCTACAGTAACTTTTTGTTACTGACTTATGATTGTAATGTAAGCAAACCCTTTGCGAGTATGTGCTTTTTTTAATCCGTAAGTTGCCTTTTTTTAAAGTAATACTGATCGTTACTTAGCACTTTTAAGTGTCTCGTTGGTCACAATTTATAATGGAAGTTCAAAGGCATGGTCGAGGGCGATTGTAACATCGGCAGTCGGGGTCGGTTGTACCGCAACAGAACCGAATAGTGTCAAAGAAGGCGAATAATATTGTCTTGTTCGCATGGAATTCATGCATTGTTACAACCGATCCGGGGTCAGACACGGTTGCAACACTTTACACTGTAACGTTAGGGCTATAACACTCCGCTTCTCATTTTTTATTAATAACTTGGATATTACTTGACATACAGTGAGACTGTTGCGACTCAATGATGTCAGATAAATAAGTAACATTTCCGTATAAGAGTTTTTGTTGTAAATGTAATAGTTCCTGCGCAATCGTATTCAAAAGTCGAAGTGTTATTACCGCCAAAGGCCTACCCTAGTGATAAAACTGTGCAACCCCTAAATATTATTAAATTTGTCTAAAATTTGGCATACAGATCACTTAGAATACTTAGATGAATAGAACCAAGGGGTCGAGCAAAGTTACGTGAAAATAGCACCTTTGAAAAATTGAAACACCCTAGTGGCCTACTTTCGTAGAAATTAAAGAATTCTCGAACATCAAACTTGACACTTTGTAATTTATATTATCTTCTTCGATTCGATCTGTGCAGTGTGATCGATACTTTCTACTCGCCCGAGAGATCGCGGACCGTACCGCGATTGGTGCGTTCCTCTGCATCGAGGTAGTGTTGTGCAGCGACTGTCCATGCGGTTTGGCCAAAGCTACGAGCAAGAATCCGATCTACACCGTGCCGTCCTTGTCAATCTCGCCATGGCAACACGCGTCGGAGATGCTGCTGGAGTATTGGTGTATCTGCGTCATCCCCAGCAAGTGAGTCCCACCGATCTCCCCCTAAAGCTTTCGTCCTTCCACCATAACTAGCTCCTCTCTCCCACGAGAACGTCCCATCGACGGTAGATTATTTAGTACCACGCAGGTTATCGCGCGAAGGTCTATGCCGTTTGTAACCAGTCGAATAAATGGCGGTCCCCAGGAGCCCGGAGACGATGAACTTCTACGGGCTGTACCAAGCGGTTCGTTCTCGCCTCCACTTCAGCCAGGTGGCTGCCTGGTGGTCGAGGAGCAAGGGCGCCGACCCGAGCTGCATCGCCACCAGGGTGGTCTCTGGTAACGAGGAAAATCTGAGGAAATTCAGGGACACCCCTGTGGAGCACACCTTCCCTCTGGCTGGCAGCGGCGATGGAAATTCGATAAAGGTAGGGGCCTCGCCTCCGATCCACCGCCTTAGTCGTAATTTCCACCCACTCTCTGTCTGAACCACGCTCAAGCACATCGCCGGATGGGCGCGAAGAAAGCGAAATTTAAGCAAACCTTCCACCGATCAGTCCTTTATTAATATTCCCCCGGAATGATGAATTCGCTCCGAGTACAGATGCGTTGCTCCGTATCGGCGTTGAACTACGCGAAGCATTCTGCGGCAAGCAGGCAGCACGCTGCGAACGCCTCGAAATGACACATTTGTCTCGCAGTAGAGCCGAGGTCAATGTTCCTCGAACCGTCCGTGCAATCCGCACGGTGGTTCCCCGTCCACGTTACCCGGAGTACCTTCCACGGTTCTATTCTGGTGGTCGAGAACACTAACGAGTGCCTACTTTTAACCAGCAGATGAGTCACCCGGCTACCCAATCTCGCTCGAGTACCATCACTGCAATTTAATGGAGCTGAAGAGGATTTCTCGTGTAAATTTTAGGTCACCGTGTGGGCATTGCCGAGGATGGAGGAGGTGCCGGTTCTCACCTGCCCGCTGCACCCGATCAAAGAGAAGGACGAGGAGGGTGTCGCGAGGGCTTTGACACCCACCAAGGCTATCCCGGTCCCCAGCGTTTCGCAAAACCCCGAAGGCCTCGTTTTGCCTGGTAATGAAGGAAATCGGCGTGGACGGACGTGATATTTCGGCACTCGAGTATCACCTTCACGATCCTTCTCTAATACTCATCGATCTGCCATTTGTCCGTTTAATTTATTCACACCCAGCATCCTTCTGTATCTCTGCTCGTCATCAGTTCAACAACATTGTAATCGTGATCACAATAGAATTAACAAATAACAAGCATCACGCCCCCATCATCCTCCCCTCCTTCTCCCGAAATAAATTGATGAAGAAAAGTATGGTTGATGGTTCTTTCTCTTCTATTGATGTTTCAAGCTCGTTGATAAAGTAGCGAAGCTGATGCTCGAAGAATGTCGTGCCAATGATTCAAGCCCGAACATGTCGCGAAACAAATCTGCTTTTCTGGAACAGCTTTGGTGGACGACAGACTGCAGACGCCCTGCAACATGCCCGGTAAGCATCACTGTCGCTGCGAGGAGGAGGACGGTTCACCGCCGTCGCCGTCGATCCCTCGACCGAACGGCGAGAGAAAGCGGCGACGGTCGCTTCCTTGCGGCCCCGCGGAGGTGAACTCCTGCGTGACGGTTCAGCCGATGCCTCTGCCGGCCGTGCAAGAAGCGACCACGCGAGAATCGAAGGATAGTCAGAGCTCGAGCTACCCCAAGTGCTCCTCCGAGGTCTCCAACAACCGCGCGGCGAAGCCTGCTCACGGCCAGAGCTGCAAGCTGGAGGAAAATAGCATCAGGAGTCGCAACAACTTGAACTCCGACAACTTGGAGCGCTGTTTCAAGGCGCAGCTGAACATCGACGAGCGCGAGGGGAACCTGGAGAAGCGTTACAAGCGGACCATCGAGGATCCCGAGGCAGTGCAGCGGAAATCTCCCAGCAATTGTAAAGACAAGCAGTGCAATCTAGACAAGGAAGCTCAGGGTGGCAGCAAGAAGATGAAAGAGATAGAGAGCAAGCCCACGGAGAAGAACGGACTGTTCGAGAACCTGATACCGTTCAATTCCTCGCTACCTTGGTCATTCGTCGAGTCCTGGAACAACAGCAACGCGAACAGCAAGTGCGCGTTCCAGAGCCTGCGCAGCAACAGAGACGGCTACTTCAACGACACCGAGAGGACCAGCAAACCACCTGCCCCCAAGGACTCGAGCCTTGTGATCAATCCCTTCAGGCAACCGAGCCCCTTCCACGAGTCAAATCCCGGACCGTCGACGAACAACCGATTGAAACAGGACTCGTTGAACTCTGCCTGCATGGTGCACCAGAGCTGCGTGAAGCCTTCCAACAAGCTGTCGAGCGTCGAGACGGTGTCGCCTGGGCAGGAAGCTCTGCAGACGGACTTGGGCAGCGCCGCGAACAACAGAGGGAGACCGGGCAAGGATATAAGTCAGTTGATGTGGAAGCTGGCGGCCCCTGAAGAGAAGGACAAGTCGAAGGAAGAAGGGGGCTTCTTGGAGTGGTTCAGCAAGGTTCCTGGGCGAGTGCTGGGCGTTGCTCCGAGCAACGGTTACGTGGAGAACAAGGTGAAGGCGACGAACTTGAAGGGGCAGGATCAGCATGGGAACGAAGTGAGATTGAAGAACTGCAACTTGGAGCTGAGTCAACGGGAGTTCGACGAGGTCTTAGCTGTGTTAAGGGCCAGGACGCCGTCGGGGCGGAAGAGGACCAGCGTAAAGACCCTGAGGAGGCGGGAGAGGTCGGAGAAGTCGGCCGAGGACGGGACAGAGAGGACGATCGTCGGGAAGTACGTGAACCTGGAGAACAGCGAGTGCTCGACGAATAATATCGTGAACCGCGCCAAGTCCTGCGAGGGCTGCAGCCACAAGCTGTGCAGGAAGAACGACCAGCAAGCCCTCGAGAGGTCCAACTATAGTGAGATCTATGGCAATAAGAATATATACAACCCCTCCGAGAAACGGGAGAAGCTCGACGACGGTGGGTCGAGCGAGGATCTGCAAGCGATCAAATGCAATAATTCCGAGAAACGGGCGAACGACACTGTGGACTGCTTGCAGAACATGTCCAACAAGGCGGACATACTTTTGGGAGCGATCTTGCGCACCAGTAAGGAACGAAGGGGCCTGCCAGAGGTTTCCAGCGGGACCAAGCCAAGGTCCGTGTCGTCGACGACCACCAGCGAGGCGGGGATCGATCGGAGCAGCTGCGAGAGAGGTCAGCAGGAGGACGAGAAGTCCCTGCCCATGGCGTTGAACAAGAGGTTCAATCGGTTCCGGCAGCTGTTCAAGAAGGAGCAGGAGAAGAAGAGCTCGACGACGGGCGACAGTGCCCAGGACGTGGTCCAGCAGTTCGTCCAACGTTCGTTCTCGTACAATCACGTCCAGCCGAGCCTGCACGACCCGAAGAACCTGAGGGACAGCAAGGCGAAGAGGAGGATAGACTTCTCGAACTTGATCGCGGAGAAGCGCGAGCCGTGCACCGACGCTCTGGAGCTTAGTACAAATGGCGCACATCAAAACTCAAGAACCTATAGTACAAATTACAAGGAGGATAGCTACGGTAGCCCTGAGCCGCCCAAGTGGCAGAACAGACTGCATAGTACAAACACGGAGAATGGCACAGCGGAGGAGGACGATGACGAAGCTATTTCGAAGCTGCGTAAGGATCCCGCGTCCGTCAAGGCTCGAGTCAGCAGCAAGGACAGCGCTGTCACTGAGGATGACGAGACCACCGACAAGGCGGTGCCCACTGCGATCGAGCAGGAGCGATTTCGACGGTCCTTGGAGAACGCTGCTTCTATGGTGTTCCACAGTAGAACAGGTCTGCCATTGACGTCTAGCCCGGCGCCGTTGAGGAGAGGCAGCTGCTGCTTCGATTACGACAGCAGCTTGAACTCTGTCTCCTCAAAGAGAAGGTACGTGCTCCCTGTTTTACGTTAGCGCGGAGGGGCGGAGCGTTTGAAAGTCAGAGTTCAAGAGAAGCCCCGTAATTCCTCACGAGCAACGCGATGTCTTACGAAACCAGCCCTTCTGTTGCAGTGCGCTGTTCGAGCTGAACACCCCGCCGAGCCCCGGTGCAGTGTCGCTGGAGGAGACAGACAGGGAGACCGAGAACCCCGGCGAAGGCGAGGAAACGCCGAAGAGGAGGTCGACGTCGCGCAGCAGGCCCCAGAGTCATGCACTTTTAGGCAGCTTCGAGGAGTCCGCTTTGAATGGTAGACTGGAGCCCGTGTCGACGGTTCACGGTTTCACGGCCGAGCTAGGCGCAAGTGGTTGTTTCTGTCCGAAACATCGAAAGCTTCCAGTCACCGTGTTCTTCTACACGCTCGGTGACAATGACAAAGTTTCTACGCCCTATCTCGTACGTATGCCGCTGTGCTCCGCTCTGTTTCCTAGATTTGTTCTCTTTTTTTTTTCTTGATTTTTTTCTCTTTTTTTTTTAACAATATTTATCCGTTTAACGAATTGGCAACGTTTCCTGTTTTCGTTCACCTCGAAGGAGAAGATTCGTTGCATTATTGAATTTATCTTATCTAGAGCGTGAAGCAAAGGGACACTGATTTGAACGATTCCTGTTGTTACTTTTGCATAGGCACATATTAATTTGGGCAAAAAGGGCTACCAAGTACCAAGAAGCGGTACTATTCAAGTAACGCTTCTCAATCCCTTGGGTACAGTCGTTAAGATGTTCGTAGTACTATACGACCTTTCTGATATGCCACCACGATCTCATACTTTTTTACGTCAGAGAACACTGCGGCACAAAACGCTACGCTACCTCGTTCATCTTAGGTGCGTACATCTCTGTTTCGAATTTTGTCCAACATGTAAACTTCGAAATTTTAATTGACCGGCCGGGGGGAGGGCGCTGTCCCCCGTCGATTAAAGTTTTGAAGCTTTCGCAACCAGTGTTCCTAGCACTGGTCGAGGTTTTCGAGTCTCAACGCGTTCGTACTGTTACCAACGTCCACCTACAAATTGCCAATCGATCTAGCATCAACCCTCCGCTCTAACTCTATACTCGAAAGCCACGACTTCATTGGTTCCTCCTTTTTGTGACCGTTCTGTTTTTGCTACTTTCCGCTTTATTCGTTTTCCGTGTCCGTCGCTGTTTCGTCACTAACCCGCGGGCTTCGTGGGCTTGATTAATTTCCCCGCTGATCCTTGAGTAGCGCGAGTGTGTCAGTCCCGCATGCGAGTGGAGTGTCGACGAGCCTGTCCGCGCCGTTAACACCAGTCGTTTCGTTGCAGATTTATGTCTGGCAAGTCCGGTCGGATTTACTTGCACACGGACATCCGCATGATCATTTGCCGGAAGTCCGACGTCGACACGGCGTCGGACTTCGGCTCAGAGCCGCCGAAGGAGCTCCGCAGCTACATCCACGGCCCCACCAATCCGAAATTTTCGCCGAGGTGCTGAGCCACGTGGCTCTTTCCATGGGGTTGCTGCCAGTCCCTTCGCTCGCCTAGTCCCCTCCACGCAGAGGTTTAATCAGGACGTGTTCTTTTTCCGAGGGAACGCTTGACAGTAGAAAGAAAGGGGCGGTCGTTAATCGCAAGGACTCGCCGAGGGTCCTCCAATTACGACCGCAGAGGTGAAGGAACTGGAGCCGGGGGACGAACAGGCGAACATTGGGCAGATTCGATCGAAGCCAGTCCTTGAGCCATGCGCTTCTCGACGGAGGCTATTTGGGAACAGTAGGGAACGCCTGGCGGGAGAGTCGATCGAAGGTTTTCGAGGGTGTCAAAAGGAGGAAACGTTCCTTGATCCACGGATGGTTGTGGAAAGGATTCGACGAGGTGCCTCGGTGGAAAATGGTCCCTCCCAGAGAAGGAGGTTTGGTTGAATCCTCGATGTATATACAGTAAAACCATTCTTCGCGGAAATGACACTGGGGCACCCTCGACAGTTGGATGGAGGTTGGAGGGTACGAGAAAGTGGACGTTTTGGAAGAATATTTAAAGAGAAAGGGGAACGGTTTTCTTGAGAGAGATATTCCTGAAGAGAAACGAGAAAGGCGTACTAAGGGGAACATTGAGAGCTGTTTCATGTGAGAATTGTGTGTCTTACTGGTTTAGCTCTGATTTATTCTTCCTTTGTTTTTGTTCGTTTGTTTTGTTTATCGGTGATTTTATTTCTGATACGAAAAAAAATTGAAGGTTGATCATCGGAATTTTTATTTGAATTGTTCTCGAGGCAAATCGTTTTCGTCTAATTGTAGAGTAATTTCGTTCGCTCGAAGCAATTCCGAACGGTTACGCGGTGCCTTTCGTTCAGACGGTTTCCGCTTTCGATGGGAGCTGTCGCGTTTCGTTGCATGTCTTTCAAATTTCGCGCGACCGCGCGTTCGTTTTAAATCGCGTTCTCTTTGCCGGCGGGAACGTTTGTCTAGTTGCCCAGCCCCACGGATTCACGTAATCGTAAGTTAGACGATCTCCTTGGAAGGCCATCTTCTCGATTTATTGTTGTAAATATAAGTCACGTGTAAAGTCGAATAAGAATTTTTTAAACGGGATGATACTGTCATGTGTGTGTAGCACCCTACGTTTTAAGGAAAGGCGAAGATGGAGAGAAGACGGAGCAAGTGATAAAACGAGCATAGAAAACGTCAAGAATCGGGTCTCTCGTTGACATTTAAACGCTCATCCTCGAACTTATTGTACAAAAAAAATTGAGAGAAAAAGGAAAGAGAGAGAGAAGCATGTGATCTAGAGTCGTTTAAAGCGTAATTTAAATAGATGCCATTTATCGATTCGTTGATATTTTCAGAAGAAAAGCAAAGGACGATCAAATACGTCGTTTATTTTATTAAAAAAAAGCCGAAAGAAAGAAAGGAAAGAGGAAGATCGATGAACGCTTTCGTGTAAAACGTAGTTTCGCGATCAACGAGTGGCTGGATTACGCGACTTTTTCCTCCTCGACGTAAGGGATGATGATTAAAAAAAAAAAGAAGACGAAAAAGAAAAAAATCATTATTTACACGTATAAACAGAACACAATTTTGTGTCCGTAGCACTGTGATGAATATTTTGATAGACTATAAAGAGTAATTATTATAAAAATTATCTATTTCAGTAGCGAATATGTCCTAGATTTAAACGATAATTGTACTAATGTCGTACGAGGATTGTAACCGAGCGTAAATTACTAACCGTTGCGGAAGAAATTACACACACCTTTGGCAGGGCACGCGCGGAGCGCTCATCATTGTTCTCCGTGCCCGAACAGACGGTTCGTCTCCCTTATTTTTCTACGCGCGCGAGAGAAAAGCGACCAGCCAGATCCAAGTCGGACTTCGCGTAACCTTAGCCGATCTAGAACGTTTCGAGTATCTGCAGTCTAGAACGAAGGGCTTTTCCACCTGTATTCTGGAAATAGTCGCTCGAGTTTCACCTGAACAGTGCACACAGTCTCCCGTAGAAGGATCGTCCGCCACGTCCGATCCGTGGCTGAGAATCGGTACGGTTTACTACTTGCAATTCCAACGAACACGCCCAAGGATCGATGGCTTGTACCAACTATGCTTCTGAAGCGAAATTGAGGCTCGCGTGATCGTTCAAGGGCTAGCCGTACACGTTTCCAGCTTGGCGGCGATCGGGACAATTAATTTAGTTGGAGAGGAAGCATGGAGACGCGTAGACGTTGCAGAGAGACGGGATTTGTGATCTGTGAGAAGATTTGTCTTTCCAGCGACGAGGAACGTTAACGAAGCATGACAAGTTGCATCGGTAGACCGACGACGAAGCACGTCACAGTGACCTGCGCCGATACATAATCCATTTCGTCTGATTCACGCGAGACGCAGTCGAGGCACGCCAGGAAGACGAATTTGCCAGGTCGAGAAGAGGAGGCGAGCGAGCGCCAATTAGTGGACCGCTCGCGGGAATTAAAGCAGTTTGAAGAAAATTTTTTGTAGCACGTGTATTGTACGGCAAGGAAATGTAGAGTGTGTAATCACTGCCATGCTGTATATACATTATAGCATAGGTAAACCGTTGAATAACGATCTAAGGGAATTTTAGCAATAGTTCTTTCGCCTGATCGAGATCCCATTGACCAGAGGCAGGAAGCAAAAGCGGGGTCCGTTGAAAAACCTAACCGCGCATTGTAATCACCTTCGTCCGCATCTCCGACTTCTCCCTCTTTCGTTGCATCCTATTCTCGGTACCGTTAATTCGACGCGACAATCGGGGGTAAATTCAATTCGTTGCCGAGGCTTTTCAATAGCTTCCCGTCGATCTCGAGTCCCGCTCAAAGAACGATTAGTCCGAGCGCGCCGACACTTGTGAGCTTTAATAGCATGTTTCCCAAGTAAGAAGGAACTAAAAGTCGCTTGGTAGCTTTAAATCTGCACGACCGCGTGTTAAACGAATTTTCATACGACGACGAACGGGAATGGAGCGAAGATACGTTGTGCAATTGAGATTAGTGTACCTTCGGAAAATCGTCGCGAGAGGAGAAAGAAACAGATTGTATTTTTGGAATCCTACAGTGGTGGAGGGGCGACTTGTACACACGTAGTAGGACGCGCACTAAGAACTTTATTATTATTATTCTTGTGATAAACTTTTATCGAAATGAAAGTTGATGATTGTCCAGAAGTAGAGTGCCGTCTCCCTGTCGATGGGGAGACGGGGTGACGAATTGATTCGACGGTGCCAAACGCGAGGAAGAGGAAGGGGAGGAAAGAGTTTCAAGAGGGTTAAATCACGCAAACGTTTCGCATCCGTTCCAACGCAGCTTCGCGATTTCGTTTGACAAACTTTTATTCCGTGGCTTTTAACCAGATTTTATCCGTGATCGCTTCCGGTTCCTCGTTTCGTTCACTCAGTCACTTTTAATCCGCGTTTTACTCGACAGCGGTTTTAAACGCCCAAGGGGAGTACCTTTTATTTTTCATTTTACCGTTTCACGGCGCTACTGCTTTCGAACTTTTAATTGCGAATCGGCGAGTCGGCTGCAAACCTGATTCTTTGTAAATCCCCGTCGATCGGCAGGGATCCCCGGATCGCTGCTCGATCGATGGTGATTCGGGTCTCACTTGTCAGTGCTAAGTAGTTAGGGACGTTCTCTGTTGAGTCACCTGAGCACATCGATGGAACGCCAGGCATGTATATAGGGTAGCGTTAAGTTTATAAAGGAGTAATTATTTGTTATCGCTAAGGCGTACTTTTTATTATTTAGCGAGCGAAGCGTGCGATGAGAGAGTGAGTGAGAGAGAGAGAGAGCACATTTTTGTCGAGCGATTCACTTAATGGTACGCATGGCCAAACGTAATAAAAGTACAGCAATGCATTACACCAGCGTGTACTCGTCTGATTACAGCAGAGGAGAAGAAACTGAACCCCGTCTCGATTAAATACTTTTATTTGAAACCAGCCTCCACTTGCCTCTCTACGATGGAAAGGGTAAGAGAGCCGAACTCTGTCCTTGTAATACGTTTATTAACAATGCCTTACAAGAGTTCGTGGCACGCACGCGGATACCTCTACAGTCTGTAATTAACAGCTAAAATTTATCGCCTAGACGGACAACATCTCCGATTACCCTAAAAACGTTAGATTATTATATACACGGGGAACATACAGAATACACTCGCAGCTGCGTCGTGAAGTTTTAAAACGAATAATAGGAGAATGCTCGTTCGATATGATGCGCCCTGCGCGGCCTCGAAACATTATATCGATTCTAGGAACAATTCGCGAGACTCTATCTCTTCAGGTCCGTTTTTTTCCCTCCGTTTCTTTGAAAATAGTCGCGCTCTGTCGGAGAAAGAAACCTAAATCGTAAAACGTCACGCGGAACTCGCAAATTATGCAAAATGTTCGTGTCGTTAACAGATGCGCGTTCTATTCGCTTCGGTATTCTATTGGGCAAGGTCTTGGTTGGCAAACAAGTCGCGAAACGCAAGTGAATCATGTGCTCCTCGGAGCTATCGGAACATCTCGGAACGAAAACGGCGAGTACAAATGTTTCCGGTGTCCGCGTGTAAAAGAATTCGTCGCGAACAAATCATTTTCCGCTTAGTCTTATAAAGGTCCATTGAGTGGTCGGCTCTGTAAGGATCTGTTTCCTCGTTCGCGGTATATAAAATACTTTCCAGGAGGGGCAAAAGATGCGCCGAGCACCGTTTTATGCTCGGCCAGGTCTGCTCGACACGCAGGTCGGTTTCCGCAGCTCTCGCGCCTGAGTAATTACTAGATTAACAATTATTTTTACATCGTTACAGGTAGTAGAACGCGTCTCGCGCGCCGCACACGAACAGAGGTTCATATTTTGCCTAGCTATTCAACTAAAATCGCGTATCTCGATCACAGTTCGCATTTTGTGGCATTCATATCTTCCTTCTCTACGAACGCCTCCCCGAACGTTCCCTATTCACGGTTTCTCGCTGCGACCGCGACCAAATGCTTTACGATTAAAATGCCGACTCGATAAACGCACAGCATGCCTATAAGTATGTATAAAAACGGAAAAAGTAAACAATCTTCGCGAAGCGTCCAGACAAATCAAACAATTTCTCGTCGTAAATGCCCTTTGAAACGTGCTTGGGGGCCTGAACCGCTCGAGCTTAAAAATCTAACAGTCAGCGCTGACAATTTAATTCTATCGCGATGTAAAAAGTAAGCGAAACCGAGCGACAAGACAGAAAGGTCCGCATACATTATCTGGACGCTGTTCTCTGAATGGGGGAGAGCAAAGCAAAAAGTAGAGGAACGCAAGGTTTCGGTAAAGTTTCGCGACACGTAGCGTCTCAACCGCGAGCACAACGAGGCAGCGCGATCATTCCCGATCGCGATCCTTGATCCGACAGTCAGCTGCACCGCTGCCATCTCCGCGGCCGGTCGTCTACGATTCCCGTGAAAAATGCGAACTCGATTGCGGAGACCTCCACCGCGGCTCGCCTCCAATTTCTTTACTTATAGCGACGCGAAAGTAGTTCACTCTGCCCGAGCCACCTACAGCAAAAGCAGTTGTCCGAATTAGCAACGGTAATACTGAAACGCGCAGAAGCGGTTCGAAACGAAGACGATCATAGATTTAGAAGATCAGGTACGATTAAGGAGTCGATCAGACAGAGAGTGCAACGGCTCGAGGATGTTTGACGCTGCACGTCTGAAAGCTCCGAATAACTAGAGAGCAGCAGAGGACGCTCCGGATTGGACACGTCTGCCGCGAGAGGTGTTGAGAGCCGCAGACTTACTTCCCCATTCTTTGGTCCATAGACATGGAATTTCGTTAGCAATATCTTACTTCCATTCCGCGTTTGTGGCCCTGCTCGTGGCTCATGCGCAGCTGCCTAGTGGCCATGCCACCCCCGCACTGGCTACTCCAATCTGTATTCGATACTGCGGTGCGATAGAACTTGGACGAGGTCTTGTTGAAGATCGGCAGCAGCTCGTTCGCTTCGTTGGATAGAGCCTGTCGAATGAGAAACACTTTTAATATATCACACCAGTGTCAAGACAGAGACGGAAGGGTCAGCGTTTCAGCAGCCGCGGTGCGACGCGGTAGATATCGCTGCAATATTACACCGCGTTACGCAACTGAAAGCTGATTCTTGCCTTGAGGTAGATGATGGCGTCTGTGCCGTGGCCATCGCAACTCTGTAGAACGAGATCGCCATGGAAATATCTGGCGTACAGTCGGGACACTGGAAGACCGTAGCCGTAACCAGCTAGTGGCACGGTGTGGGCGTCAGTCCTGCTTGGTCGAGGCGCTGTGCTGTACATGTACTTGAACAAATGGTCCATCTGGGAACGGGGAATGCCGCCGCCTCGATCAGACATCTGCAAAGACACCCCGGAAAGCAGTTATTTCTAAGACAGGCGCAGAACCGCCGGTGGACCCTCGCTTTGAAAGATAGGGTGGTTTGCATCAGACTCGTCCACTGGCGGATGACATCACGCGTCAGCCAAATGGAAATTGATTCCTTTGTTTCTGCAACGTTAGAGCCGCAGCGATATGCTTGCGAGTAAACGGACCGTTGGATATCCGATGCACCGGCATCGGATATCAATGTTGGCGAAACGTCAGATTCAATTTCCAAGCGGGCTGGCGATAAGTGGCAAGTCGGCGATTCATAATTTCTATGCCAGCTGATTAATCCTTGACTGGGTTCGCTTTGTTCAACAACCGTGGAGGCTTTGTGAGTTTCAGCGGTCGTGGGACGTGCGGTAATTCTTAATCTGTACCTTGACACAAATGTCTTCCTTGCCACGCGACACGATCACTTCTATAGGCGGATACTTGGACTCGACTTCATGGTGCTCCATAACCGCTCGCATGCTGTTCTTGAAGAGCTCGAACAGCATGTGGAACAAATGGCTCGGCACGTACACTATCTTAATCTGGCTGCATCGTTCGTGTTCTGAAAACGAAGGAAACGCATGCTATTAAGGCAGGATACCACCTTTGACCGCGATTTTGGAGGCGTTTTTCATGAATTTTTTTTGCATACAAAGAATGCGCAGAAACAAAATCGGTTTCAGTCATTCATTAATGTAACTTTAATCTGTAATTACACATTTTTTGAAACTGAAAAAGTGAAAAATAATCTCTTGTAGGTGGCGCCAAAATACACTCCTTTGGAGGAACATCGTTAGACGGCGTGTCAAATTCCGCTTTGTACGTGGCTCTTAGAAAAAAAACCAAAGAATGTTCCTATTAACAACAATATTTTTCAATGATGTACGTAGGGATTCTACGAAATTTCGATTTTTAAGAAAATGGCGGCCATTTGAACAGAAAGGTCAATTTTTTAGGGTAAAAAAGTTTAAAGAAGTTTATAAAATTGCGCACCAAAAGAAAAATAACAACGCTACAGCAAAAGTCCTACGTACATCGTTAGATTACACCACGGGGAAGAATTGTGCAAAGTTTCAAGTCAATCGGATGAAAATTATAGGAGTAATCTGACACGCCGATTTGGAAAACATCGTTTCGAGAAAAACGCGTTTAAAGTTTTATATAGATTTATATATCTGTTCCAATCCGGTTTTTACACAAGAAAAAGGTTCCGGCCACCTTTCTAATGAATGAATTTCGATTCTATACACTTGAAAGAGTCCTTTGAGAACAAAAAAATTTTCAATTTTTTTTAAGTGCGAAGGTGGTATCCTGCCTTAACACAATCACCTCTTTGCAGTGTCGTTCAATAGTCCTGCGAGAGATGAATGATTATTTTAATCCCACTCTCTCTCTCTCTCTATCGTATTTTAAGCATTCCATTTTCTATTTTTCTATCAGTGTAACTACCACAAGAAGCTATTTGCCGCACTATTTACAGTAGTTACTGTCGATACTCTAGTACAATCATTTGTCAAACTTGCCGTTATGCTGCGTGACTATAAGTTCCGGGCTAGCCAGATAATATTGATCGCACAGTAGCCGGGCTTTCTCGTACGCGTCTCTCACGACACTGATAACGTCACAGGACGGATCTATGGATCCCACGTGTCTACTGTGTCCGTTCAATTCACCTCCGAACAATAGAGCTGCAACAAAGGACGCCGTCTCAACATCAGCGCGAACGCGCTTAATCTCTTAACACATTGAAAGGAGCGAACGACTTAAGATAAGATGGAATAACAAGGCCCAGGTGGCAAACGTCCTGGGACACCCTGTACACAGTGGGTGGCCAAATTATTATACTCAAACAAAAAGGTTTGAGATTTTGCCCGTTCAAGCGAGGGAATGGCTTATGGCTATGCGAAAAATGGTCGCGAAAGATATTTAAAAAACGCATTTTAATGCTCGAAGTTTGTAGTTTTTCGAATCAAGGACTCAACAATTTTTTTTTTTTTCATCCATTATGATACATTATCGAGATGAAGCGCAGGAAACGAAGTTAGTTCCGACACAGGGAATAACGCTCGCAATTCACAATCTACACGGGCAACTTACTGTGCTGGTTGATCAGCATGCGGATGGAAATTCGAGACATGAGGAACCTGTCCAAAAAGTACTGAATGTTGTTCTCCGTCTGAGCATCGACGTCGTGCGACTCCTTAAGCTCCAGCACCCCTTGCGCCATAGTTTCCACGATGTCCTTGTGCCTGTTCCTGATCTTCACCAGCGTCTGACAGAATCTACGAGAAAAGCATGCGGAATACCGTTCAGTCTCGTTCGTTGGGCGCGACGAGGCACTCGTTACAGGTTTTCTTTGAAAAAAGAACGGACACGGTTTGCTTGAAATGCGACGGAAAGCGGGCGTCGCTACGAACGAATGGAAACGTGAATCGCTCCAAGAGGCTGTTCTGACGTTGAGGACTCACTTGTCTAAAGTGGTCTCGTTGACTTCAACCTTCTCGAACTGCATGATATCCTCGAACGAAGTGGCGTATAAATTATTAACTATACCCACACTTGGCATTCGCAGTAAGTTGTCGGGCAGCAGGTGGATCTCCTTCATAATGTTGGACAGTCGAACAGGTAGCTCCTTCCTTAAGAATATAAAAGACTTCCTTTCGCAGGCACTTAGTCCTGAAACACGCAACGTTCCCTACAATTACCACCCTTCCTCCTCTCACTCACAGACTTCCATTGCATTCATAAATCACCGTCTATTTAACCGGTTAACTGGCACGGTCCTTTTCACTATTCGGGCCCAAACCGGTACCATCGAATAATTAAGTGAATCACACAAAATTTGGTATACAGGGGTTTTTTGAGTCGCTGGACCGATTTGGGGGGCTAATTTTTTTCATCTGACACCCCCAACCCCTAAAAAAATAGAATTTAGGGGTGAGTTTGTCAATTCTTTACTAAACCTTTTTTTATTTGTGAAGTTTTCTTGTCTATAATTCGATTGCAGCGGTTACTTTTTTCAATGCCACCCCCAACCCCTGAAAAATAAGGGTTTAGGGGTTTAATTTTGTAGTTTTTTTATTTTCCACGGAAAAGTTTCGAATAATTTTATACCTGAATTCTTCATCCATAAATTCCACCGCAAGTGCTTTTTTTTTATCCGCGATCCCAAAAACCCCTATATACAATTTTTCTATATCCCGATAGTATTTTAATATTTGTCAGCCAATTTGGTTCGGCCATTTTGAGTCTGCCATATTGAATTTTACAATTCCGATGCGAAATTCGGATTCAGCGACCCCAGAAACCATTACATACCAAGTTTCATTCAAATCGATTGAAAAACAAAAAAGTTATTCCATTTGATCATATATGATACATTGCCAGAATTGGCCAGATTTTTGTTTGATCATATATGATACATTGCCAGTTAACCGGTTAATATTTTAATAATCGTCCATAGAGAGCGGAATGTCGCCTCGGTGTTTGCCCGCGTAACAGCGGCACGCGTTATCGCGGACACTGTATTTCCCAGGCGGTAAACATATTAGCCGAGGAGACGAAGAGGGGTGCGGCACAGAAAAGTCGCGATAGCCGTGAGCGATCTTATCGCGGCGCTGTTAAAACCCCTGAGACTGATGTTTTGACGGATCGGGGAGACGGTGTACGACGGTAGCAAACAACGTTCGACGAGACTCCGTTGCACAACACAAGTACCCAGCTTCGTCGGAAAAGGCAAACGAATTCCCGGGAAACGTGACTGTTGGCGCTAACGTGATGCATTCTCTTGGAATACGTTCCAACGGTCACGTCTCACTTTTAACCGACCGAGGGCACATTCTCGATTTATTTCCTTCTGTTCCCCACTTTCTCAATCTCCCTTTCAAATTGAAAAGTCACATCCTACCTTCTCGTCTACTTCAACGTATTAGAAACCTTTTAAAAGGTGGAACTATTTCTGGACCAGAGAGGGTACCTATGGGAAAGGAATTCCAATTTTTCTGGCATTTAGTTTGCCTGTCAGTGCGTGGCAGTAATAGTCCGGGAGCCAGCGACACTTTTTAATGACTTATTTATTTAAAGTTGGTTTATGTTTTTTTCCACTATATTTGTGCTACATATGCACAAAAAGACCTCCTGCCATAACGATAGTGGAACAACGCTTATCAGCAGCGTGTCAATTATGTAAGAAAATATTGTGCAATATTCTTATTTGTTTAAAGTTGAACATTTTTGTACTAATAATAGACACCATAAAACACCGAAAAATGATCTGCTGCCATTTCTTACATAATTGACACGCTGCTGATAAGCGTTGTTCTGCTGGTGCGCTGGCAGGAGGTCGTTTTGTGCATATGTAGCAGAAATATAGAAGAACAAAACATAAACTAACTTTAAACGAATTGACAAAAAAAAATGTGTCGCTGGCTCCCGGACTATAAGTAGGTCGTGCGTTGCGATGTTTTTCGTTTCGTCACCATTCCTTTCTGGAAACCATGACCACGCCGGGCACGGCCCTGCTCAGATTGATAGCGTTTTATCAGTCCTCCGAGGATGCGCGCATTATGTTTACACGCTCGCTTTTGGCAGCCCGTGGACATGTGTTACGAAATTGACCGGCATTGATCCGGCGATAAGGCGGTGGTATCGATCGCCACGCTTTCGAAGTAAAAGGGAATGGAATTGACTTTCTGCGACGCGTGGTTCTCTGCGGAACTGGAATCGATATAAACGTGTAGCGTTGGCAGACGTACTGACCTAGTTAAACTGCGACTGCCAGTAACGATATCGGTAATTGAACGTCTAATGCGATTCTATTAACCTCGAATCGTCCACAACGATCGTGGATTTATTCGACCATAATAGCTCTATTATGGAGTCGTTGGCCCCGCGAAGAATAATTTAAAAGGAATCAAGGAAATTCACTTGAATCTCTAGAGTTGGTTCGGATATAAATCAATTTTCAACTGGGAACAGTTTCTCGATTTTCCCTGATCCCTTGCCCTTCGATTCTACCGATCTAAAAGCGTGCATCGTAAAACTCGACCACACATTTGCGTCACCGTGGGCAGCGCGTTTCCGTGGAACAATAGGCCGATCCCATCGCCTAATTGGATTAAGTTTACCTTGCGTTAAGTTTGCCCGCCGATCTTCGATCCACGTGTATGAACCCCGGTGTCTTTCCTCTATCACAGGGATATCTTATCATAGGACAGAGCTGGGAGATCAAAGGAGGAACGTGGAAGAAGACACACGACCCCAGTCTTCGATATTTAATTATAATCCAGGGCTCAACACGGGGAAGAGTTCTAAAAGCATTCCTCTTCTATGGGATAGAAGAGCTTTATTTCATTTGTGTACTCCGCGCAATCATCTCATTTCACAGCATTCCCAGTCCCAATCAATTTCGATCTGTCAGACAAAGTAGGTTTTCCATGAAACAAGGCCGCATTTTCTCTAACAGCGTGCACCGTTGAGCAGCTGATTCACTGCCAAGTGCAATCGGTCGGCGGCGATAAATCGCCGTGAAATTGCACGCTGACTTTATCCACGCCGAGCAGAGTGAACCAGGGCGCAAGGTCTTTTACGTGGAAAGGATCGCCCCTAGACTCCGCGAGTCTCGATTAGGGCTGGGACTATTCGAATAATTTACTATTCGAATATTTTACAAGTATTCGAATGCTACGAATAAACTTCGAATATTTGAGTATTCGAATGTTATTATTCGAATACTATTCGAATAGTGATGTATTCGAATACCGATGTATTCGAATATTATGGTGTGATTTATAAATCAAGTTCTTTAGGTACATTTTTTTAGAAGCATTTATTTAGTTTCAATTGTGAGTTCGTTAGTTTGTCAGGGTGAAATCTTGTAAGCTAATTTTCACCCACTTCAACATATCCAATCGGCTTGAAACTTTGCACACATATGTAATTCCGATGACAATACAATATTTTCACTAAAAAGCATGAAATACTTTATGGTAGAAATTTTTTTTAAAAAACAAGCATTTATTAAAATGTACTAAAAAGGAGCCAATAATTTTGATACCGGCCGAAATGACGGCCTGAGAATAATTCCCTCATAGGGTGGATGTACCAGTAAATGAACACGTGCCAGTGAATGGACATTTTATATTAAAATGAGTAAAATAAGCAACTAATTAATTAGAGACTTCTTTCAATTTGTTGCTTCATATCCAAACAATTTTTGCAGCATGTGGAATCAATCGCGCTGCAAACATAATTTTATGAAAGTGTTCATTCATTAGTCTTAAGTGTTCATTTATTGGTGCGTTTACCCTATAAATAATTATAAAATAATAAAAATAAAAAATAGTACCAATAAATGAACACTTAAGGCTAATGAATGAACACTTTTATAAAATTATGTTTGCAGCGCGATTGATTCCACGTGCTGCAAAAATTGTTTGGATATGAAGCAAGAAATTGAAAGAAGTCTCTAATTATTTAGTTGCTTATTTTAATAACTTATTTTACTCATTTTAATATAAAATGTCCATTCACTGGTACGTGTTCATTTACTGGTACATCCACCCTATGAGGGAATTCTTCTCAGGCAGTCAGATCGGCCGGTATCAAAATTATTGGTTCCTTTTTAGTACATTTTAATAAAAGCATGTTTTAAAAAAAAAATTTCACCATAAAGTATTTCATGCTTTTTAGTGAAAATATTGTATTATCATCGGAATTACACATGTGTGCAAAGTTTCAAGCCGATCGGATATGTTGAAGTGGGTGAAAATTAGCTTACAAGATTTCACCCTGACAAACTAACGAACTCACAACTGAAACTAAATAAAAGCTTGTAAAAAAATGAACCTAAAGAACTTGATTTATAATTCACACCATACTATTCGAATACGTCAGTATTCGAATACATCAGTATTCGAATGTATTCGAATACTTAAATATTCGAATAGTATACGAATACTTAAATATTCGAATAGTATTTGGAAATTCGAATTATATTCGCCAAATAATTGAGCAACTGAAGTATTCGAATATTCGAATACTGAAAATTCGACAAATAGTCCCAGCCCTAGTCTCGATCGGAGGGTAATCCTTCCGCAGCTGTGGCTCTCCTCTTTATCAAATCTCCCTTCCATTACCCACCTATCCCCACGTAAATCTTCAGGTCCGTAGGTGAACCGTGAAATGAATATCCAAGCAAGTATGGAAGAAGAAGACCTTCTACTTATTCTTCAAACGTGTTACGTGCGAACGCGTGTTATGCATTTCATCGCACCTTATCTGCCACGGTTTCGTCATGCATTATCATTCGTCAATGGCACCGTGATTATCGTGTTTTGAAAGGGAGAGGATGCGGGTACAAGAATTCCAAGTGACAAAACAGGGCATCGAAGAGCAACGGCAAGATGCTTTGGTTAAAGAGCAATTAATCAGAAAGCTTTGCAAGTGATGTTTACAGTGTGGTTGATCGAAAACAAACGTATCGAAAGCTTCTTCGCGATAGCGCGATCTTGTGACGAAGCGTGCAAGAAATCCGGCCGGCGGTCGTGATGTTGCGAAATGGGGTTAATGCGTATTTTGAACTTTCGCGAAGTAAAACGATAAGTATATCGGCAAGCCAACACCACAACGCAGTGAAAACATGACAAGGATCGCGCAGATTGTTTCCGCATATCGTGGACGAGGCTTTGGACTCCGATCGTATGTATTTTCACACGTAATCGCCGAAAAGTATTCCCACCTGCTATACTAAAATAGTTTTTCATTCAAGGTTCACGGTCTGCGGGACATATTTGCCAAGAAAATCGTCACGGTTGTTTAAGGTTGAAGAATGCGACCAGAGGCGGATTTGAAGATTTAGCGCCACTGGGGTAAGAAGTGTCTGTCGCCCTTTCCGCGAAATATCATCAAATATTTTAATTTAAAAGGCTTGAGACAATTTTAAGATTAATTCGATATGGCAAAAAATAGTGAATTGTTTTTAAAGTGGTCTCAACACTCTGCGTTTAAAACTTTCCCAATTTCTTTCGTTCAAAATTTGTCGCCCCCCAAAATTGGATGCTCCTCAAAATTAGCCGGTCCCCAAAAATATGTCGCTTTCAAAAATTTGATGGTCCCCAAAATTAGCCGCTTCCCAAATTTTGACGCTCCCCAAACTTTGTTGCTCCCAAATTTTCGCGCCCTATACTGCAGCCTACTCAGCCTATATCAAAATCCGCCCCTGATTGCGACGAGGTTGGAGAAATATCGCAGCAGCCCCCGATACAAGCCACTTCTCTCCAATGAAATTCGAATTCCATTCAATTTTTTCGCAGATGAAGTGTTCGAGAGTAATTTAAAGATAACTAGACAAACCACGTCCCGTGACTACTGATTGCTTGCATCGTAATGCCGTTTCTTCGAATCGCCGATTAGCAATTAGCATGTCCGATCCTCTGGAGCACCAGCTGCAATTACTCATCGGAGCTTTATACACAGCGCTGCGGTAACACAAGCTCCACGCGCTTCGCGAGTAAAGTTTTAATTAACAAACCGCAAACTGCAACCCAACGATGCGGTAGGCGATAAAAAAGATATATTATTACGTTAGCTTGTTAGAGGTTCCAGCGCACACGGGCATTATTCTCCCCCGTGAATTTACTCCCCTTTTGTAAACGAGGGCCTGACCCACATCCTTGTATTATTCAGAATCATTAGGGAATTGAAGAGCAGACGATCAAGGCGCGAATCTATGATTAAAGCTTGGCCCAGTCGTGCGAGCACAGTTGTGTGATTAGTACCCTTTAATCCTCCAGCAAACGCTGCTCTAATTTAGAAACTCTAGAGATCTGCTCAGGAGGCTTCGAACGGATATTCGTGGATGCTCTTCATGGATCAACGTCGAGAGATCTGGTGTCGTCGAATGTTTAATTGCAAACCGGGCAGTCGAACGTTCAGAGGTGCAGTGTTTCGAATAAAAAAAAGCAGACTTTGATCGAATAAAGTAGTTTTAATAGACATTTATGTCAATTGGTGTAGGCCGCTGTTCGCGAAAAACGACTGCTTTTTGTGCGGGTCGTATGATCCAGCCTGTAATCTCCGCAAGGACGAATGAATCGTCCACGAGTCGTCGGTAACGTCATGACGCATGTACCGTGTCTCAATACTCAACATAACAAAGCTCCCGTCTTTTCTCTGTGCCCGCTCGTGGCGAATCGATTCGACGCTTCGATCCCATCCGCGTTCGCTGGTTGCTCGCGAAACGGTCAAACAAAACAGACCCCGACGCAGAGAATACTCATGGTTATTGGAAAACGAGGTGGTTGTTGGCCAATCTCCCACAGAACCAGCCATTTCAATATTTCCTTCCACTAGCTGCCTAGTTTTGCAAATATACATAACGTTTGCTAGCAATACTTAGGCGTGTCTGGCTTAGCCATTGCACGCGGTACCCAAACGGAAGTCTGACATCACTGGCCGAGACAAAGGGGGCGAAGTGATCGAGAGATATAGTCGGGCGAAAACTAAGTAGTAACTGAGGCATTGAGAATAAGGCTGGGACTATTTGTCGAATTTTCGGTATTCGAATATTCGAATACTTCAGTTGCTCAATTATTTGGCGAATATAATTCGAATATCCAAGTATTCGAATAGTATTCGAATATTGGTACTTTTTTTTTTTTTATTATCTTATAATTAGTTATAGGGTAAACGCACCAATAAATGAACACTTAAGACTAATGAATGAACACTTTCATAAAATTATGTTTGCAGCGCGATTGATTCCACGTGCTGCAAACATTGTTTGGATATGAAGCAAGAAATTGAAAGAAGTCTCTAATTAATTAGTTGCTTATTTTAATAACTTATTTTACTCATTTTAATATAAAATGTCCATTCACTGGCACGTGTTCATTTACTGGTACATCCAGCCTATGAGGGAATTCTTCTCAGGCCGTCATTTCGGCCGGTATCAAAATTATTGGTTCCTTTTTAGTACATTTTAATAAAAGCTTGTTTTTTAAAAAAAAATTCACCATAAAGTATTTCATGCTTTTTAGTGAAAATATTGTATTGTCATCGGAATTACATATGTGTGCAAAGTTTCAAGCCGATCGGATATGTTGAAGTGGGTGAAAATTAGCTTACAAGATTTCACCCTGACAAACTAACGAACTCACAACTGAAACTAAATAAATGCTTCTAAAAAAATGAACCTAAAGAACTTGATTTATAATTCACACCATAATATTCGAATACATCAGTATTCGAATAATAACATTCGAATACTCAAATATTCGAAGTTTATTCGTAGCATTCGAATACTTGTAAAATATTCGAATAGTAAATTATTCGAATAGTCCCAGCCCTAATTGAGAACAAACACGGACTAATCCACATTTTTTTGCGAAACTGAGTTAGTAGTAAAAATGTATTCCAAGAGGCTCTACTAATCATATAAAATAGGACATTTTGTTTTCCGTTGCACCACCCTCTGGCGTAAGAAAAAATCGATCATTTTTAGAAACTAATCTTTGTTAAGTTTATACTAAAAGTGTGAATATTTTTAAATTTCAATTTTAAATTTTTAATTAATTTGACGCTACAAAATGGGTTCGAACAAGCAACCAATCGTCGCCTGTCACCTTGACCGTTTCTCAAAGTTGCCTCTTCCACCTGGAATAAAAGTCTGCGGACGCCCTTGTCAGCAAGAATTCGATAAGCAACTTCTCACCCCGGGTCCACACCAAGGCGAACACGAACAAAAACATTGTTCGCGAACTTTTTCGTCGGTTCTTGCCAAGTCCACATTGCTGCGAACATGAAAAAAACTCAGCGTACGAACCGTATGTGAACGTACGCTGAGTTTTTTTCATGTTCGCAGCGATGTGGACTTGGCAAGAACAGACGAAAAAGTTCGCGAACAATGTTTTTGTTCGTGTTCGCCTTGGTGTGGACCCGGGGTCAGACACGTGCCTCGTGTATCGGACGGCGCCGAGTTTCCTGGAACAGACCTGATCTCCGTGAGCGCGGTTTTCTTGCGAAGCTCGTCTCATATCGTGTATAATCATCGACAACTTTCGCGTTTCGCGAGATGGAAACGCACGGGCAGCATTACGCAAGAAGGAGCTTTGCTCGCGCGCTGGCTAAATGGTGTTGTTAACGTCTGAAGAGTTAATTATTACCGATTACCAGCCGCGACGTCTTTATCTTAAATTTATCGTTCGTGAGAGACACGGAACTAACGGCCCCGTATACCGATGTGTTTCCCTGAAAGGGTGAACCATCGGAAGCTCGACGGCTCGGAAAAGAGTTTTCCGATCGCGAGGTCGAGGATCAAACGACACGGGTGAATGTATATGAGGCGATCGATCGATCCTGCTTGGATGTCGAGCGAAATTGAAAAGTGCGAGCGCTTGCTGAAATCGGGAAAGCTATTGGCACTGGCAACCCTTTGACTGGCCTCGTCGCTTCTGTACCTCGACCTTAGCCATGTTCAATCAATTTTCTCGGACGAATCAAGGTTTTCCGCTTTCGCCCGAGCAATCGACGTGTAATCGCTTGGTCGAGAATGACGCGGCACTCGTGAATCTTTTACATAGGGTGACTGTACCTAATATCGCCAGGCAAAAGTTAAATCGCTGTCGATTGAATAATAATTGATATTTTTCCATGCAGTTCGTTTCAAAGTAAAGAGAAATTATTCATCTTTCATGTAGCATATGTTAGAATCGTTGAAACCTACAAATTGTTAATTAGGACTCAAAAAACGTAAGACATGCAAAAATCGGGTCCTGAAAAAAGTGTACCTAATATCGCCTACTCAAGAAATATTGATTAATTCATGTATATATGAGTTTTTAAAGTCATTTTCACATGTGCTTTTATTATTTCTTGCTCTATAAATATCTTTTTATCCATCTTTGATTTCGTTTTTATTAGAATAATATAGAAATTTGAAAATATAGATTTTTAAAATATTTTATTTTTTACGTTCCGATGTACATATTGGACAAATAAATTTTATTTCGGTTGCTCCGCACATTTCGTGACCTCACCTGTAACAAGCATTACATCGAAACCATTGTTCTCCGGTAGGCGGTATTGAGAACACGCATACTGCTAAAAGAAAAACGCCATTTTCATTACGAAAAATATTTGAATCGATTTAATTTCTTAAGTACATCATTAATTAGGTATTTCTAGTAGATATTCTTGCATTCACAGATTTATTAGATTTACCTTCTTTGAATGTGACGTAAAATTGTGATAGTCCAATAAATTTTTACACTATTAAGATTCTCTAAAATCCTTCCCTTTCTGTAATTGTTGATCACATGATACTGCAATTATAGTATGTCTTCCTACATATGTTTAGGTACTAATTCAGTGCATAACCGATAAATTTTAGAGCTGACTTTAAGAGATATAGCGAGTGGCGATATTAGGAACACTGGCGATATTAGGTACAGTCACCCTACGTGTTCGATGTCGCATGAAATTCAGAGTAAATATTTTTTATGCAGAAACTTTGGCCCTCCAGCCACTGACCGGCCGCCTGAAATAATTGTTTCGATTGTAAATCTACGTCAGAATTTCAGAAATACCAAATTCACCCCATAATTTACAATTGTTTGATCAGTAGGTTTTCACTTTTGGCCCACTGCGAAACAAAGGTCGCTCGTCACTGCTTTAAAACGCATCCAGGGACTGCATCTTGATATTTGACTGTGAAATCATCACCAGAGCGATTCCGTGGAAATGTATTTTTGTAAAAATATCTTCGCTCCTGGCGAATGAGTCATCCGCCGCCTGCCGCAGCGACGCGTTAATCAAATTTCCGGATGCGAAGATGCACAGGTCCAATGATATATATCGTGCATAATATTTTTGATCCACTGTGCCTGTTTGAGAGCCAATTCGAGACCACGAAGAAACCTATTAGTTACTAGCGTCTGTTACGAAATACTTCTGGAGTGAACGTCGACGCTACCCGCCGTCGTCATTTAAAAATTTACAATTCGGGCAGACGAGCCACAGCAGACTTGCTAATCTTCCACGGTTATCTGCCAGCTACTTCCGCGAAGGGACTATGCATAATTATCACTATCCAGGTGATAAAAACGTGGACCAAACGTCAACTTTGCTTCTGAAACGGCAGGTGTTTAATATTCGACCTAATCGATACCTGCTGCACGATATAGCTGATATTCGGTCGGTGTGTGAGTCATTGCTTTGGCGCAACGTTGGAAAATGTTTAACGTCGCGAAAAGCAATTAAAAGTGACCTTCCACCGTGATTAGGAGCGAAAATAGGAATTGTGTGTTGAGTAATAAACTGTTGAAGGCACGTGCAAAGAGAAAAGCTAAATGGAAAATGAAGTCCCCCAGATGCGGAAGGTATTAAGCTGGGCTGCTGATCGAGTTCGAGGTCGATTGATCGGCGGTTTTCAAGGGAGGGGCGAAGGATAGGTAGTTTTTCCTGTGCGCGAAACCTGATTCGTTCGATGGCGTAAAAACTCGGCCAGACTATGGCCGGCTGTAACCACTTGCCGGCTATAGAAGCTACTGCCCGAAGAGTTCTAATTGGGCCTAGTTACGCTGGGTGCTACCAACCCACAAAATGACAAAGAATTAATTAAACGCAGTGTGGATCCCATAATTTTGTGTCATTTATTTTGAAAAAAATTACCATCTCATAGGACAACTCTTACATTATACAATTATTAAAAATATCACGCCATAGTTCCATTTTAGGCTTAAAAAACAAAAGCTACAGAAAATTTATAATAACATAATATATTTAAAATAATTTAAAATTAAATAAAAATATAGTAATAATAATACTCATTATTAAATAACACATTACAAAATATTGTAAAACAATAACAAGAAATAAAATATACCCGCTACTTTTCTTTAACAATTAAAACCATCAAACTAAATTCACTCAGTTTCAGATGATACAGGGAGAAGCAGCGCCGCAAGTAGGTATGTGTGGGAGTGGCACATTAGAGGCCTGATAACGTTGCGTTCGAATCAACGATGGCACTTATGTTTTCAATATTTCTTCGTTCTGATAAAGCCACATTATCGGGGTCAAGTATTCCTTTCTCTGATCAGTACGATTTTTCTATTCCCTTCCTCTTAATCAAAACACATTCTTCGCGATCCGGCGAAGCATATTTATCAGTTTGAATGTGTTTTCGTATAAATCTCGCGGCTGAAGCGACGAGCTGTCGAATTTCAAACGATAGCCAGTCGAAGCAGTAGGAAGTTCGACGTCAATCTTATCGCTAGACTGGAAACAACATATTTGTCACGGATGGGGTTCACTGTACATGGCGATATCGACGGATTCTCCAATCCAGAACGGTCGATGGACGGCTATAAGTCGTCAGGAAGCAGCTGTTTAGTTTTACAGCTCTAATCTGAATGTGCCAGCGCTGCACAGGCCAATGCACGCGCTCGTGACTGCATAGAGAAGTTATCGCCGCAGGACGAGCTAGATAGCAGCTTTGAAACGTCGAATCAACGTCAATTTAGTTTAGAGCTGCTCCGGGGATCGGTATTTTATTGAGTTATCTTAGGAAGTTATCACAATGAGTCGCTTGCGCGCGTACCATCGCTCAAACGGTACAGAAGCAACATTCGTCCTCGACACCTACACATCTGGACACACGTTCCCAGCGAACGGTGCTTTTGTGCAAGCGCTCGATGCTTATCAAACGAATTGGAAACTGGAGACGTTGCCAACGGCTGCGAACAGCTCGCGAAACACGTTTGTTGAATCGCTCGTTCTAGTAGGTTCTTGCAAATCAAGTGGCCGTTTTCTATAAATTAAACTTTCCGGCTTTGTAACTTACAAGGGAAGATAAGCAACCCGGAAATTCAGAAAATTATGCAACTCGGTGTACAACTCGGTTCGTCCGTAACGCAACCCTATTCTTTTGGCGCCGTAGTGCAGTTTTTGGGGGTGAATTCACCCCCATGAAAAAATATAGAGGTTTCTTTTCCGTGGAGTATCTCGAGAACGGTGAGAGATATAAAATAGAAGTATAAACAAAAGTTGCATCTCTTTTTTATATATCTCCAAAACATTAACAGTTGGATTTTCCGGTAATCATTTTTCACTCGCCGAAGGCGAGAAGACGACACCGTATTTCCCGGGGATTTTAGTCAGGAAGCGCATATTCGGTTTGCGTCAGAGGCGAGCGGGTAGTGATTCGAGGGTTTGCCCGCCTACGTTCACCGAGTAACGAGAATTCGCTAGTAGGAATGGCAGCAGTCCAGCGGCATTAATACCGCGCCCGCGGCTCTATTTTCGGGGAAGTCGAGAGGAACCAATGACAGTGGCCGAAATCAGGGGATGGTGCGCCGTTCGAACTGATCGGCGCTTGCAACCTTGACCTCCTCAGGAGCAAGCTGCTCGGAGCCTGTCCTCGATGCATATATGCTATGGCCAAGCGAGTCGATTCAGTTTTCCGAGCAGAATAGGTGTTGGTAGGCTTTCCTTTTAAGGGGACATTCTACTCTCTCGGCCTCAAAAAATTCGATTTTTTTCTGCTGAATTCGGAAGAATGCACCTTCTACAATATCCTTCTAAATTTTTGGAGCGAAATTATAGGTATTTGTAGCGTCAGCGGCCTAGTTCTCAAAACTTTAAACGCGTCTTTCTCGAAACAACATTTTCTTGGTTGGCGGATGTGATAAAAAAAAAATTCCATTACCAATTAATCCAAAATTTTAATATGTTTATCTACACATTAGTGGCTTTCCCGCTTAGCACAAATATCTTAAGATTTTTTAATATTTTCTCACATTTTATATCTATTAAACAGAAAAGAAATGCCCTTTTCGGTACATTCAACTTCGATCGACCGCCATTTTAATAATTTTGGGCCAAAGTTGTTCTTTCGTGGTAAGCGCGGTAACCATACTCCTGCGAATTAAAAATATGTTTGGTTTTTTTATTTCCGATGATCCAGTCGTCCGAAATTTCAACCGCCAGCAATTCTGATGCCGCCATCTTAACTGCGAAATATTTGTGTAAACAAATGAAATAAACAAAGAGCAATGATTTTTTCTTGTATTTCAAGAGTGGTAAAATATACCCCCAGAAATTCGAAAACATTAAGTGTTTACTTCATTATAAAAACCATCACCGAAAAGTGGCCGATTTTTCGGCCGAGAGAGTAGAATGTCCCCTTAAGGCCTGGCTGATATCCTACGTTTCTACGGTGGATCTCTATCACAACATTCGCCCCGTTTGTCAAGGTTCCTCTGTTCCCGCGGAGGAGATGGCGGGAAAATAGTGTTCGTTATCGCCAAAAAGCAAAAATGGCGTATCAAGGGCAACGCGGAATGTTATTGCGGAGCAAGGTTCGACTCATTTGCATGTTTACTCGCCACATAATCGCCTCGACCAACAAACGCCGCGCGACGGATACGGAATGATAATAGCGCGAGTCGGCTCGCATGAGCAATGCCTCGAACCCGACCTCGCCGTGAAAATCGAGTGCCGATGGAGCGATACTAATGTTAGCCGGACAAGATAACAGTTTTTATCACCCATGACGGTGGTCGAGTGAACGTCAAAGTTAATCGCGTCAACGTTACTCCCCCGCGAACGCGAAATTTCAAGCTCCCGTATTACCGCGTGGAATATCGCGCGCGCGCGCGCGCAGGTCGCTCGGTTCATTAAAGCGAGGTAACAATGGGCGATATTGCAAGCAGATTCGCTAGACACGTCTGTAACGTCTGACGATTTAAAAGCATGAGTCGCTTGTCAGGCGAAACACGCGCGATTCTGCCGAATGGGAAGAAGACTCGCGGATCGCGATTGTCCTCGAACGCTAAACAGTGTTCGCGGTTGTCTATAATTATCGCGAAGGATACAGAACTTCCCTGGATGGAATCTTCGTCCGTTTGGAAAGCGTATTAGCGTCCGCGCTGGCGAGCGCCGATATAGGAATCGTTGCTAAAATTACGATTCTATTTAGCGACGTCGAATTTTTCAGCTACGAGAATAAATCAGGCAATTCCGTCGGCGGGTGACGCAGGCTCGATTCGCAAGAGTTTATGAATTAAAAGGGGAGCCTGGTGTAGCGGGTCGAAGAAATCGATTTTTTTTTTTGTTGCATAAATCAATAGTTGAACATAACAATAATATGCTCCCAAAGCCGCAAAACGAAATTCGAAAAATTAAAGCGGATAATGGCCGGTTTTGCTACGGAGCACCAGGTTACGAGGAAACTTGAAATGTGTTTGTTCTCGAAACGACAGTTTTACAATCTGCGGGCAATGTAACTCCAAAAATATTCAAACAATCGACTTGACCTTGTACACGGATATTTGTGAACATTTTCTTCATAGGGCTAATTTATTAGTATAATGATATTGTTTAAATAAATAACTTTTTTTTACACATTTAAGGCAAAATTTCGTTGGAAAAAGTGATTTTTTTTTTTCAACAGGCCGCCATTTGTTCAATTTTGCATCTTTTAAGTTATGAATTTATACGATCTGTGCGTACACTCACAAACTAAACGAAAATTGCTCGATTTTTGGTTTCAGATGAAACCAAAAGACGCTACGTTGCCCGCAGCGCAACAATTGCGTCGCCAACGAACTGGGCATAAGCCGTTATAACTTCGTTATTTGCCGCTCATTTTTAATAACATTTTTTTTTTATCTACCTTAACCTGATAGTACAATATCCTGAAAGTTTCAGAAAGATCGATGAAATACTTTGTTTAAAAAAAATTCCCGAAAAATGCCTCGATTTTCAGCTGGTTACGCCAGGCTCTCCCCTTAATATCGGAACGGCGTGACCTCCTACCCGGATCTATGCGACGCGATCTAATCGAGTGACGGAGCAGGGGCGTCCGTAGACTTTTTTCCAGGGGGCGGGGGCCAACTTTGGGGTGTCGGTAAAGAACTTTGGTGTGTCGATAAAGAAGAATATGTAATGAAAAAACAAAATTAAACTCTTTATTATGACAAACTTTATGGCTGGCATCTAGCACTAGTGAATATATAAAGATTCGTTTTCGAGTGTATATATTTAGGTCTATGTGACGTAATGTCGATCACTTTGTAAAAATAAGCGATTTTTACTCAAAAGCCAGGGGGGGGGCAACTGCCCCCTTTTGCCTGCCCCTCCGGACGGCCCTGTGACGGAGCCGGATAATTAAGAATCCGCTGCGAATCTGTCGGTTCAAAGGGTACAGTGACACTCGCGAGATCGCCACGAGAAAGAGGAAGATCAGCGACCTTATATCTTCCCCCGGAGCTTGCAATGTTTCTACGATGCCTTTCTGCTCCAGTTTTACTTCGAAGCGCGTGACGTTTGTTTTCTCACGAGAAACGCATGAAACTCGCAGTAGCTTCGAATCTCGTTTACAACCGTGACTCACTCTCCAGACTTCCGATCAAGGTCTCCTCTGGATCCAGTTGCCAGATCCAATTGCGTTATTCGACAGAATTCAACGCGAACATCTGACAATAAAATCTCATTTACCTACCAATTCTTTGGCCAGCTGAATTGAACTAGGGAGGGGGGGGGGGGGGGCAAATTAATGAAATGGCGCTTAGCCACGGGAGGTGTCGCGCCATGAATCCCCTCACTGTTTCTGAAAGAGCAAAAGCCTACGAGGAGCCAATCAAATTTCAAGCGATCTCAAGTTGGACACTCGAGCAGATCGCAAAGGGATCGCTGTATCTTCGTCGATCGTGCGCGATCGCGAATGCCATCCGTGTAGCGGGAGAGCAGGTCAATCGCGTCGATGAGTCTGCTTTGTTTACACGTACAGGTTGTTACATCATCCGCGTATTCCTAATCGTGTGGCTGGCTTTAGAGCACGTCACGGTATCGAGCAGGGCGACAATACCATCAGTCTTGATCTCCGAAGCGATCCCTGAGACAGCGGGTCCCCGATCTCTAGCTTCGCTAGAAGCAGCTAGATGAAGTAACGCCATCGCGGGTTCCCACACGCCAACTATGAAACCACCGTGCAAGCTAGGCACGGTACGATGCCCTAGGATCGTTAGTACTATTACCTAAGCGACCCTGAAAACTATAGCCTGTTTCGGCGAGGTCGTCGCTCGATCGATTCGCGTCCCTCTCGATGGCGATAGAAAAGCACGCAGGGGTAAGGGAATTCGGTCTCGAATTCGAGGAGTCGCAACGTTTGCCAATAAGCTAGTTCTGCCCATCTCTTTCTCTCTCTCTCTCTCTCTCTCTCTCTCTCTCTCTCTCCTTCATTTTCTCGCTCTCTCTCTCTCTCTCTCTCTCTCTCTCTCTCTCTCTCTCACTCTGTCTCCCTGTCAGTCTCACGACTCACCGAAATCGATGAACTGTTTTATCGAAAGCGGCGAGGGGTTGAACTGCGAATAAAAGTCCAGCATCTTGGTGATGTTGCCGAGACACCTTTGCGTGAACTTCATCTCGCCGTACGTCGTAACACATGAACCTTTTTTGGACGGTCGAGCTCCGTTTTCCCTCTCGCGCGGTCCCTGGACAGAGCAAAAGGTTGGCTTGGCTCGACGCTGTTTTTGTCGCCACCGGAAACACGCTCCCGTGGCCTGTCAAAAACCTGGCCGAGAGAGAGAATCTACCGCAGGCAGGTGAAATAGCGAGAGGCTGGTAGTACGCCGGCACGAGGATAGGAGACACCGCCAGTCGTGGTTGGTTCGTGGCAAGGCTAGACACGATTACTGGCGTTTCAAGAAAGGGATCCCCTATATGCTCTTCTCCCATACTCGCGCGGCTGCGTATCCGCGACTAAATAACGAAGTGGGGCTGTCAGAGGCGGTAGTTTCAAAGCATTCTGTCACCGCGATTTTTCATTGGACTCTCGGAGAGATGTGGACATCGGGGAGCCACGATTTCGTGGTTGGCGGATTTTTGGGCAACACCGGGGAGACTTCGATATCAGCGCGGGCGTTAACCCTGCGGTAGGACTCGTTGGGGGGTGCTGACAGGGGAAGGACCACAAGTGGTCGACTTGGATTTTAACGAAGTTTTGTAAGATGATAGCATGCAGGTCCCTGATTATTATTATTATCATTTATTCACGGGTAAGAAAAACCCTTTAGTAAAGTACAAGTATGCGCATGTAAGAGACAAATTAACATAATAAAAGTATATAAAACACATTAAGGACGAGAGTGAGAATGCAGAGTGATATATATGGAATACTAGTCCTAGTTACTTAGCAGTTTTAAAGGTATAAACAATTAAGTTGCGCACCTGTCGATATACTATGCATATAGACTTTATTACAAAAGATGCGGTGGCGAAGTGGCATGGTGCGTGGATTACTAATCGGCAGTGCTGGGATCGGATTCTCCTGTTCCAAGAATTTTTTTTTGTATTTTTATTGTGCACGATAAGGTAATTGCCCTAGTTGTCGATCAGTTAGTAGGACGTCGAAATGTTTTTGATGAAAAAATTGATGTAAATGGACAAAAATTAACTTTTTTTCTTTTACCAGATAATTTTAACATTAATATAGATTATAGCAAAGTAAAATATTAGAATCTGTATATATTTAAATGTGGAAATTATGATTGAGAATAAAAATGTTGATGCCCCAGATGTCGATCACTAAATTACGGTCGACACTAGTTGCCGATCAGTAATTGCTCTAGTACTTAGTCGATCAAGATAAAAGAGGTTATAAGAAAAACTTGAAGTACGAAAAGGGGTAAAAAATTCTTCCGAAACATTTATAAATAATTTATCTCGTTAAATTATCTTATAAATTTTAATGAATCAGTATTTATTAATTACTTAAGTACAACAAAAATATAATTTTTTATAAAATACTTGTATAAACATACAAAACACGTTCAACGCATAAACTTTTATTTAAATTTAATAATAAATAGTAATAATAAGCTATGCCTAACTTCCATCTTTTAGTTTATTCTTTTTTAAAGGTTGTTTAATATTATTTTGAACACCTTTTATGGGTTTTTCTTTTGCAATAAAATTTTCTTTCATTTGTCCCAAATTCATATATAATTTTACATTTAAAAAACGTCATTTTTATTATAAAAATATTGTTAAAAATGCTATAAAATCATAATATTTGTGAAAATGATCGAGAACTGGGACTTGATCGACAACTGGGGCAATTACCTTACAGTGTGATAATTATCGACTACTGAAACTCAGGGATAGACGTAGTAGGGAATTTAAAATAGTAGGCTGTAATTCTCTTTCAAGAACTATGCGAATTACTAGATCTTTCCTAGGTGATAGGGCATGCAATGATTGATCATGAAATGTGGATTTACTTTATCATACTACAATCTGAAACATCGTTTTATGCGCGCCAGCTTAGTAGTAACTTAGAGCGAGATATTCCAATCCTTTTTATTCCATCAAACTATTAACGCGTACATTGTTTTCATTCAATTGCACAAACGTCGGTGGACAAGTTGCAGCGGCGTTTCGAATTGCGGAAGTGGGGAAAAAGAGAGGACTAGTGGCGTCACCGACGGCACGCGAAACGTGCGTTAATCGTGGATCAATTAACCTCTGCGCACGTCGCGTTCTCGGCGCGTGTTACACCTTTCCTCGATTCCGTCGAATGCAATTTCGATTGGCCAGTGACCGTAAACGTGGCATCATCTCCTGCCTCCTCTCGCGCGGCTCCGTTCACGCGAGAATCCCGCTGCACGCGACTCTGTTTCTAGGTTAGGTAACCCCCAAGATTTTTTTGGCCATCGGTCTTCTGCTAGACAGTCAGCGCCACATATTCGCCCCGTCCCGAGTAGTTTCTCGATGTCCCATAAAATAGAGGCGGTGCACGGCGATAAAACGGACGCGCCATCGGTGGGAACGATTTCTCGGCGTATTATCCAGAGTGAGAAGTGCGCGATACGAAAAATCCAGCCGCGTTCGGACGTTGCATTGACTTGGAAGTGACTGGGTGACTTCCGGCCAAGACAAGCCCATGTGGACAGCAGCGGTGCCTCCGATCATTCCGTGTTGAGGCTCCTTCCTCGTGCTCCCTCGTTGTGGAGAAAAAAACGCCTCTTCGACGGATAATCGCGCGTGCTACGCGAGAGTCATCGCAGCATGGCTGACCTGGACGATTTCTTCGCGAAGAAGGATCGCAAAAAAGCGAAGGGAAAGAAGTTCACGACCACCGAGGAGATAGCGAAGAAATTGGAAGAGACGGGAAAGCGGTTGGGAAAGTCGAAACCGAAGGACAAACCGGTGAACCCCGAGGGAGAGGAGACCCAACAGACCGAGGTGAGTATCCCTTCCTATCGCGTGCCGTCCTCCGCCCGTTTTCCGCCACGCTATTCACCCCCGAAGCCCGTCCGCGATCCGCGCAGAGTGCCAGATACCACGGTGGCCACAGGTCGCTGCCATATTTGTTCGTGCAAACGTCATTCTTGCGACTGCTGAAATTAATCTGCCCCGCCGTTCGACCGGCGAGAAACCGATGGCGATCGCTGCCCCGTCCCTGCCCAACGATCCGATCGTTCGTTATATAATTAGATCGTTAGACGGACGCGGGCATCTACTGCCGCTAACTCGCCGACACGGAGCAGCTGTTCGAGGATTATTAATCGCCAGCGATTCTTTCCCGATTTAGGGTGTCTTTCCAAACAGTACACTTCCCTAAACACCCTCCGCGTTCCCTATTCACGCGAAGTGCATTCAAACGAATTATTACGCGACCCTGTAGGCGGCCCACTCCCCGTGTAGATATGATTCATAGATTTTCGTGTTATTCTTAGGACGAGGACGAGTGGAAAGTATTCGAGGAGGAGAAGAAAGATTATACGGGCTTGAAAA